>JAESUZ010002642.1:1200000-1800000 GCA_017311185.1 Proteles cristata cristata | reverse complement strand
ATGGGAGCAAAGCTGAGGTATCATGCTTCCTGATTTCAAGCCACCACAAAGCCATAGTAATCAAGACAGTGTAACATCGGCATAAGAACAGATGTGCAGACCAAGGGGACAGAACGGGGAGCGCAGAAGCAAAGGTACCAAGGCTTCACAATGGGAAAAGGACAGGCTCTTCAAGGAATAGCGTTGAGGACACTGGATATGCACATGCAAAAGAATAGCAGTGAAGCCCTAATCGTCCACCACGCATGCAAAGTCAACTCCAAATACAGACTGGAATCCATAAAAGTCCTAGAAGAAAATGGGAAAAGCTCGTTCATCTTTGTAATGATGGTTTGTTCATTTTTTTTTTTTATTTGACATTAAAAGCACAGGCAACAAAAGCAAAAATAAACCAGTGGGTCTGAATTCAACTAAAAATCTTCTGCCCAGCACAGGACACCACTGACAAAACAGAAGGCAACCGTTGACAGTATTTGCGAAACATGTAGGGAAAAGGGGTCAACACCCACGTTTGTAAGGAACTCATGCAACTCAGTATCAAAAAACCAAACACCCAATTAACCGCAGGCAAAGGATGCGCACAGTTTTCCCCAAGAACATGGAGGCCAGCAGGCCCACGACAAGGTGCCCGCACACTGAGCATCAGGGACACACACATTAGGATCAGTCGGAGGCCACCTCACCCTGGTGAGGGCAGGTGTGCTGAGAGACAAGAGGCAAGGGCACTGGTGAGGGATGCGTTGAGCACCCTGCGTAGGACGGTCGACTGGCCCAGCCTCTGTGGAAATGGTGTGGAGGCTCCTAAAAGAGCTAGTCCTGGAAGTATGATCCACGCGGTCCGGTATCCTCATTCTGGGAACACGGCAAAAGCAAACGAAACGACCCTCTCAAAGGACCTGACAGCCCGGTTCACCGCAGCCTGAACCCCAATGGCCTAGACCCGGAAATGGCCCAGGTGCCTGTTGGTGGAGGATGGACAAGGAAACACACTACCCATACACGACAGAACGTTATTTAGCTTTCAGAAAGAGTCAGATGCCACCATGTGTGACAAGATGCAGGAACCTGGACGGCATTCTGCTAAGAGAAAATAAGACACGGAAAAACACCACAAAACCTCGCATCCAGGCCGACTCTGAAGACACGCAGCTCACAGGAAGGGCGAGCGGAAACATGGCTGCCAGGGGCCGGGTGGGAGACACTGGGTGAGGGTGCGTGGGTACACCTTCCAGGTGTGAGGGGAACGAGACCTGGGGGCCTCACATGCAGCACGATGACAGGAGGACAATACTGATTCTGTGTCACAGGCTTAGAATATGCCAAGACAACAGATCATAAGTGCTCCCACTATAAAACCGACCGATGGGAGAGGTCAGGACTATGCCGCGTGCATGTACACCAGAGCAAAGCAGGGACCATGCCGTGCACATGTACACCCGGGTGACGCAGGGGAGACCAGCCGCATGGTGCGGTCCCTGCACCGTGTGCACATAAACACGGGTACCACCCTGCACCCCTCGGGGGTGTCATTTGCATGAGCAAGTCACATGTCAGTGCACCTGGTGGCAGCCGGCTCTGCAAGCCTTGTGCCCGCCCTTCTCAGGGCAGATAGATGCCCAACCTGTGCGGCGGCGCTAGGGACCACGCAGACCAGGGCTCTGCTGCAGCGTCCTACACAGGCGCCCACCTCCGTCCTGGACACAGGAGCTGGTGCCTCCCCACGAAGTCTGTCTCCCGTGGGTCTCGGAAGAGTTCTCTGTGGAGGGTTCCCCAGGCCCAGCTCTTCTCATTCACCCCTGCTCGTCTCCCCTTCTTTAACACAGTGCTCACCATTTAATGCTGCCTCATGATTTTCCACTGCACTTGGACACCGGGTGCTAGGTCACCCTAGGGTCTTTGTGCAAGGAGAGTGAGCAGGCACATTTGTAGGCACTGTGGATCTGTTGAGCTCCCCAGGGCGCCTTCTGAGGCCACAATACCCCTCCCGCAGCCCAGGAAGGAGGGCAGAGTGCTGGGCTCGGACCCTCATGGAAGCAACGTGGAAGGGGCAGGTGGAAGCATGGGGATGGCTGTCCTCCCCATGCAGGCCTTGGGAAGCGCTTTCAGGCCCACCGTCATGTGAAATTGGGATTTTTCCGCACACCTTCCTGAAGCCAGCAGCACCATTATCTGTTTTAATTAAATAAATTGGAAAAACAAATCAGGCAGATATGTTGGATCAAAGTGGCATGAGCTGCATATTTATAGCTCGGTCGACAGAGGAAGGTTCGTGACATATGCTACCAACTTCTGCAGCCCCTTTATTAAATGGAATAAATAAAATCCATGCAAAGTGGCACCAACACCACCAGAGACAGGCCACTGGGATTCTCCCAATCTCAACCTCCCCAGTTCGTCTCGCTGAAGCGTGTCTGCTGGACGCAGACGTGCTCCGCAGTAGAGCTACCTGATTAAGCTCGGGGAGCGAACCGCGGCATCTGGAAAGAAGCAGGGGAGCTCATCTAACTCGCCCAGCGCCCTCCCCCATCCTTCCCTATGAGTGAACAGGTGGGCCTGCTGGCGCGGCCCAGGTGAGGACATACCGCATGCTGGACAGTCCAGTGTGGCCCAAGAGGGTCCCCCCCGCCCCGCCCCTGCTGTCGTGGTGGCTGTAAATCAAGCAGCAGCAGCAGCAGCAGCAGCAGCAGCAGCAGCAGCATCCAAGGAGTCCCAGGAAAAGTGGAGCTGGAACAGGCATCTGACAACTACAGCTGGCATCCCAGTTCCAGGCCCCCCCACCCGTTTTGTCAATAAAGTTTTATTGGGAGACAGCAACACCCACCGTTCACAGATGGCCTGAAGCTGCTTTTCAGCTGCCACAACCACAGAGCTGATCGTGAGGCCAGAGAGCCCACAGAGCCCACAGTATTTCCTCTCCGGCCCTTTACAGATAAGGCTGAGCCATTGACTGGAATGAGAAGCCACGGGAGCCCAGGGTGAGGGACAGGGTGGAGATGGAGGCCACAGGAGAGCGGGGAGTGAGAGGGGAAAAGACATCAAGGACAGACGTGAGGACCAAACACAAAGAAAATAAAGAAGGAAACAGATGTGCTTGGAAACAAAAGGACAAAGCAGCAGGTGGAGGTGGGGAGAGGCAGAGAAAGAGGTGCACACCCCGCCCCCAGCACAGCAACGCTGTTCTCTCCCTCGTCCCCCTGGACCTTGCCTTCCAGGCCAGCAATCCATCAGGCGAGCAGGGGGGAAAGGGGCGGGCCGTGGAGAGGTAATCCACCTCCGTAGTCAGACCCCATGGGCCGTGGGGGTGTTTTCCCTGTATGCACTTCATGGCTCCCCGTGGCTCCTTAAGGCACTTGAACAAAACAGGAGCGACTCTGGGGACTCACCAGTGAGCTCTCGGCACACAGCAGCTTGTCCGGGGCCTCTGGGTGCCCTTGCACAATGCCTGCATCAGCGCCATGACGGATGACTTGTCTGGGAGACACTAAGGAACCGTAGCAACCAGGTTCTATGAAGTTACATAACTTTTCACTGTGTGTCAATATATGATGCTCGACTAATAAACTTCTGACAGGCCCCCTGGAGCAGCGTTTAGAGCTCTTCAAGTCCCAGAAATATAAAACGTTACTGTTTAATAAGCAAGAACAGGAAAACACGCCCCAGGACCCTGGAGGGCAGCACTCTGTGGCCTCCAGGGTCCAGGGTCAGCGTGTGGCCTCTGTGACCCGAGGGGGAGCAATGCTGGGGCAAAGCACCAGGCCTGTTCCCTTCCTCGGGGCTGCTGGACTAGACCAGCAAGCTGCCCCTGCCCGAGCCGGACGGGTGGGCTCCGAGCACTGGACTCCACGCCTCTCCCAGGGCTGCCTGCCCACTGGGGGTCAGGAAGCAGGAAGGCAGGGCCGAGGTCACAGCCCCAGGCTTGCAGGGTCTGGCAGGAGCAGTGGCCGAGGCCCAGGGCTCAGGCAGAGATGGGGTCGGGGCTCCTGCCTGGAGGGTAGCCCCACAGCCAGGAGAAGGGAGAAAGGGCTTGGGGGACCCTGGACGCCACTGAGGAGCTGCCCTGCAGGGGACAGTCTAGACCCAGAGGTCCATCCCCCAAAATGATCAGGCTGGGGATGGGAGGAGTGTCTGGCCGGGCCCCCAGGCTGCCACAGAGCAGGTACTCTGTATGAAGACAGGGAACTCATACGCACCCTCATGTGCCCACCCACCATCCATCCATCAGTGGGACGCCTGGGGCTGCAGGGCTCTCGGCTCTGCCAGGGGTGCATGGGGGCCAAAGGCAGGTCAGGCCAGCATCCGGGTTCTGGTGCCTCCCCTCAGAGTGGGGCTCTGTCCCTGCCCTGAGACTCCCAGACCCGGGAGTGGTCAGACAGACTAAACAGAGCAGACCCCAGCTCACAGTCCACCCCGCAAGGCCCAGCACGGACCCCCCCCTCCCCCCACCAAGGAGCCTGTCTTTCCGAGGACTGGTCTGCCGGCTTGCAGGGGGCCTGCGTCTGCAGCCTGAGCTGGGCCCCTCGCCCTGCCTCACCCGAGCTCAATGAAGTGCCCCCAGGGTGCTCTCCTCCTCCCACTCTGCAGAGTCACCACCCTCGGGGCAGGGGGACAGGACAGGACAGCAACCATGAGACAGAGGCCCATCACAGAAGGGGACAGCAGGAAAGGCATAGCTGGCCCTGGGTCCCCATCCAGCTCCAGTTGTCACATGGTGCTGCCACCTCTGCCTGCTGGTGTCACTGATGCCAGGCACTGTCACGTCATATTCACGTCATCTGGAAGCTGCCCCAAGTCCTTCCTGAACCCGAGACCTCCCTGATGTCCCCCACCCCAGAGTCCTCCTTTTGTTGCTATGGGCTTAAAACTTCTTAAAACTGGGCCCTCCTTCTCCCTAACTCAGACCTCCTCCTGGAGCAGGCCCCCCACCCCCACCCAAGGCCTGAACAGAGCAGGGCCTGTTGCTTGGTCTGCTGCCACCTGGTGGGGGCTGGGAGGCGCACAGCTCTGCACAGCGTGGACAGGGCAGGGTCCAGGCCCCACCTGCTGGGATGCACTGACCCAACCACTGCCTCCCCTTGCCGAAGGCGGCAGGACACCTGAAGGCAGTAAGCTTGTCTCCACCTGCCTGCTCTTCTTCCAGAAAGGCCAGGGACAGTGAGTGGGGACGGGGACCAGGGAGTGCCTTCCCTGCAGATAGCAGTTCAGGCCCAGGTAAGCTCTCCGGAAGCAGAGCCTGTTACGTAGGCTGTATGCGGGCCCAGAAAGGGGAGACAGCTTATGCGTGCCAGTTGCAAGTTCTACAGTCACCTCATCACCTCACCCCTGACACACACAAACCCAAACACGGCACTGGAGGTGCCAGAACTGTTGGCCTCAGAACTAAGTGATGAGGGTGTGCACAGAGCATGGACGGGGGGGAGCTCTCATGTGAAACACGCGAGGGATGACTGAACAGGTCAGAGAGCCTTCCCTGCAAATCTCTCTTCATTAATGTTTCATACGGCACCAAATGTGCTGTAATAAAATGCCTATTAATGCGCTTATATTTACAATGACTTGCTCGGTGTAGCCGGAGCTCACCTTTCAAACCATGACTGGAGGTCTGCACGCGACAGCACCGCCACTGCCCCTCGGTGGTGCTCCTCTCCCGGCAGCTGGGTAAGAGCACAGAGCCAGCATGCACCAGGCAGGCGGATGGAGGGTGCCATGCCCACCTGCACACTCCCCTCCATCTCCGAGCTTGTCTGCACACTCACTCCCATCTCCGTGGCCACCTGCACACTCCCCTCCATCCCTGAGCTTGCACACACCACTCCATCTCTGAGCTTGCACCCTCCCCTCCATCTCTGAGCCTGCACACTCACTTCCATCCCTGAGCCTGCCTGCACCCTCCCCTCCATCTCTGAGCTTGTCTGCACACTCCCCTCCATCTCTGAGCCCACCTGCGCACTCACCTCCATCTGAGCTGTGTGAGTGCACACTCCCCTCTATCACCGAGCCTGCACACTCCCCTCCTGCACACTCCCCTCCACCCCTGAGCCTGTGTGCACACTTACCTCCACCTCCGAGCTGTGCGCGTGCACCTTCTGCACCATGTCCTCGGCCTCGCGCATCCGCCGGCTCAGCTGGGGTGAGTACTCAGCTGCGGTCAGCTCGCTGTCGTAGGACCCCAGGATGGCGCGCATGCCGTCCCTCTCCTGCAGGGACACAGAGTGGGCGGTCAGGCCCGGGGTGGCGATGGGACGCTGGAGGGACACACATGGTGGCAGCCGCCACAGGAGGCAGCGGGGGCGGGGGGTGGCACCCTCATGTGGCTTCTCACAGAGCCCATGATGCCAAGGCAGGGCCTTGGCTTATCTGAACCGGTGGCCTGAGCACAGCCCAAGGCCAGGCTTGGTCCAGGTGCTCCCCACAACTGCCCAGCCTTGAGCTGCAGGGTCTACGGTGGCCTGTGGTGGCCAGAACCCCTCTCTAGGCCTGCCGGGTCCCCAAGCTGCACATAAGCCCCCTCCCACATCCTGCCAGCCCCAGGGACCACCAAACTGCAGACACCCAGCAGTGGGGCCAGGCCGAGCAGTGGGTGTGACTGCCCCGCCGTCTGTGACTCCTGACCTGGCCTCTGAGCGAGGGTGCACGCAGCAGTCAGGAGAGAGGACAGATCCAGCCAAGCAGCAGACAACCGGGTGGGAGGAGGAAGCTGGCTGTACCTCCCATCCACCCAGACTCAGAGCCGCCTCTGACTCCTTGCTCCACAGCTCTGGCCTCAGCAAGCTCCCTGTTTCCCCTCAGAGCTCCCGGGATGCCTGGGGCCACAACGTCAGGCCGCAGAGGTGTCAATGGGCACCCTGTCTCTGCTTCTCACCCAAAGGGAGAGTGCCCTGCAGAGGCGCACCCAGGCTTTGTGCAAGGATGTACCAATCTCACTGCGTCAGGACCAAGAACTACGGAGAAGTCACTGCTCGAGGTGCCCTGCTAGCAACACTTATTAAGGCTGAGCATGAGCTGGAGTCAGGGGCCCTGGGAGGCATGGGCGGCTTCTCCCGCCCAGGACTGGAAGATGGTGCAGGGAGACAACCTTCTGGAGGCCAGCCAGGGAAGGCTGCAGAGACGGAGCTGTCCCCAGGTCCAGCAGCCAAGCAGCTCTGGGGTATCTGTACAGAGGGCATCCACACCCAGAAAGGAGCCAATATCTCCCCCGTGGACTGCCCACCGCCCTTCCCGTGCCCTGTGCGTCCGGATTCTTCCTCAGCCTAGACGCGTCCCGAGCTGGGGCTGGCGCCTGCTCTCCTGCCCACATCTCGTGGCCTGCTGTCCCCAGGGAAGCCCACATACAGAAACCCAAGTCATCCCACAGGACACCCAGGCACACCAGTGCACGCGGCTCAGAGCTTCACGTGGGCCCACATTCCAGGGGTCTCGGGGGAGGTCAGCTCAGACTAGGCAGGTCTGGGGAGGGGCC
This sequence comes from Proteles cristata cristata, assembly GCA_017311185.1. Lineage (NCBI taxonomy): Eukaryota > Metazoa > Chordata > Mammalia > Carnivora > Hyaenidae > Proteles > Proteles cristata. The sequence goes on along the minus strand of JAESUZ010002642.1, from coordinate 1,792,544 downwards.
TCAGAGCCTGTGTCGCACTCAGGTGCCCAGAGATGTTGCTGCTGCAGGACATGGAGCTCCGCGGCCTCTGCCTGGGGCAGCACAGTCCAGGTCTGTCCCAGCTCTGCTCCGCCCAACCGGGTCCCTGATGTCAGAGGTCCCAGATGAGTGGGTCAATACTCCTCGCATGTGGAGGTGAGGGTTGACGCCCTCACAGGAGGAGCATCTGTATACTGCCCCAGAAGTGAGGCCCAGTGACCTCATTTGTGTTGCAAACAGGCCTCTAGCCCTGGCACTGCCTGGCTCTGCCCCAGCCCGGGGCTCCCTCTCGGCTGCTGTCCCGTCAGGGTGGGGCGACCAGGCACACCCCAGGGACAGCTGGCACAGGCACATTCACGGACTCGGAACAGCCCCCAACTCAGCGTTCTCCAGGTAGAAGCAGCCAGAGGAAGGCACAGGACTAGTGAGCCTCAGACTCGGTCATAGCTCTGCCGCTGACTACACAATTAGCCAATGACAAGAAATTCGCTAAGTGAGAAATTAAAGTTACAAATCCAACTGGAGCGGGTTGCACGTCCATGGGAAATTTGTTTCCGCAGGAAGGTTTATTGAGTGTCATAATTTTATTGAAATCCTATATCTTTGTATTGACTTTTATGGCTGGAGCTGCTTACAGGAGTTGTCCCCACCAGAGTGCTGGTGCCCTGGGAGCCGGGCGTTGGGGGGACTTGCCTTCATCAACAAGCTGTGATTGTCTCCCTGATTGACCAATAAATCCCACAGCCCACCTCCCAGCGCGGGGTCTCCACCATGTCCTGGGTGCTGCGGCTGGCAAGGAGAATAACGTGACACAACAGGTTTGTTGTTCATTGTCATTAAAGACATCATTCTGCTGTTACTCGGGAAAGACCAAGAGGTGTGCAGGCCTGATTTGATAACCACTTTTTAATAACCGATTCTGCTTGTGGTAGTTTGCTTCATCTCCACTTGAGCAAATGCCAATGATTGATCTTTGAACAAACAGGCATCCAGTTCGTGCAGAAGCTTCAGGGACTCAGCCAAAGGAGAGCAGAACAGTCCCATGTGGCAGCGAGTATGCCTGTTTGTCGCAGAGTTAGCAGGTGCAGGCAGGGTCACCCATGCACAGGTGACCCCAGGCCCCACTCTGCCCTCGCCGCCCAGCCGGGAAGGAATGCACTGGCTTGGCAGCCCCACATGTGGGTAACGGTTGCTGAGCCCCCAGGAGATGCAGCCTCCCTCCCGAACAGTGCCCAACTCCAGGACAGATGCAGGACAGAAGGCTCAAGACCCCGGCTAGCCATCCTGTCTTCCGGCCCACCTCTCTGACCAGCACTGAGCTCTGCAGGCAGGTCACTGGACAAACCAACGCTTCCTTCCTCAGTGGAAATGAAGGGACAGGTCTCCCGGCGGTGCCACGCAGTGGTGCGGAACCCGCCCAATGCACCAAGGGTCTGGGGTTTCCCGCGGGAAGGATGCCAACCCCAGGGGCTGCAGGCGTGGAGACAAGGGTCCACAGTGACCACCTAACGTGCTCCAGAAGGCTGACAGCACTTGAGAAAGATGAACTTCACTTTCTCTTGCTTGTACCTACTGTTGCGGAAGCAATCTAAGTGCTAAAGCTGCAGCCTCTGCAGGCAGCACCGAACAGCCAAACCAATGCTGGAGGGCCTGGATGCAGCCTCGCCCCAGAAAGTGGTCTGTGGGTCCCGGACTCAGCCTCGCCCCAGAACCCAGAGGTCTGTGGGCCCCGAATGGGGCCTTGCCCCAGAACCCAGCAGTCTGCATCTCAGCCATGGCTCACACCCCACCATCCAAGGGCCATCCAACAAGAGCAAGCAGTAACTTCTCTGCAGGGCCGGGCAGACAGGTCCGCCTGAAAAGACGACGTCCAATGTCCTCCCTGCCCTCGGGGCCTGCGATGGCTGGCCGTGCTTGCCAATTCTGCCTCCAGCCCCAGGACAGCCCTGCTTCTGGGACAGTCCTGCCAGCAGCTCTGCGAAGACTCCGCTGCCACCTCTCATTCCTGGCTGGTCCCGGGGACCCAGGCCCCCGCCTCCACAGTCCCATAGGCATTGGTCACCAATGCAATGCCCAGGGACATGATCGCTCCAGCCCCCAATGCTGGACCAGGATGCAGACTTTTGTAATTTCCCTGAGCTCTGAGCATTGGCTCACAGGAAAGAGGAAGGTGCAGAAAGGGGGGAGGGCACCGGAAAAGGAGCAAAGTCCGAGAAACCGGTGAGGGACATGCAGCAGGCACAGTGCCAGGGGCCTCTCTTCTGGGGAGGGGGTCTCTCTTCTGGCTGTCTCCTCTCCTCTCCTCCCTCCAGCCCAAACCCTTCCTGCTCTGAAGCTGGGGAAGCACGCCTGACCCTAAGCCCCCACATCACACATCGTACCCCAACAGGAAACTCTGACCAGTGCAAACCCTGGGTGACAGATCTCCTGAGGCACCCCTCTCAGGGTGCCTCCCGCACATGCCCAACCAGCAACCTCAGCAAACCCCAGCCAGCAGCCCCAGGAGTCTAACTCACAAGCTCAGAGACTGCCTCCTCAGGCACTGGCAAGCCAGCGACGGGCCAGAGGCCAGAGGGGAGGTGTTGCTCTCGCGCACGATCGCGCTGATGAGTGCCGGAGGAGCTGTGTGTCCTCCGGGTTCCCAGAGACCAGGGTCACCCTACTCCATGAGCTATAGCGCACAGACACCCCAGCGTCTGGTCCTAATGGACACCAGTCCTCACACATGCCCCCCTCCCATAAACGGACTCTGAGCCTCCTCGGCTCCTCCTGAGTCCAAGGGGAACGGCAGCCCTGGGGCCTGGAGCACAGGCCTCCGCGGGGTGGCCTGGAAACAGCCCTTTCCTGCAGGCGTCCAAGATGGCTGGGAGATGAGAGCAGACAACCAGGACCACAACCGTTGGTATCCACAGCGAGCAAACTTTACAACTAACCACATGCGGGGCCCGCCCTACACACGCAGCACTGACTTCCGGTGGACTCACTGGGCACAGCATGCCAAGACTGCAGTGCGAGCAGGTGTGTGGCAGAAGCACACGCAGGGATCCTGGCTGGGAAGGCAGGACCCTGCTCCACGCATCAAACAAGTTCCAAAGAGAAAGCTCTAAAGACCTTAAGGTCATAGTACAACACATAAATCAATCACACAAGGACAGTGAAAACAGCAGCACGCACAGGCACAGGAAGCCAGAGCTCTGAACTCACAGCACTCTGGTAGCAGAACACTCAGAAGCAGAAACAGAAAATGTGCATGGTATGTTCAAAACAATAAAGAAAGGGGCTTAAATTATTAGCAAGACAAGCAAATTTAAAAACAAAAACAAAATGCAAATTAAATAAAGTTCAACAAGGTAAAATAACAATTCAAACATGTAAATAAGTAAAACAGCAATTCAGATGCAGCCAAAATATAAGGAACAGAGCAGACAGCAGACAAAGGACAAAAGAAAGGACACAGCAGCAAGGACAGGAGGGCAACAATCAAGGTCGCAATGGCTAAGAAACTTCCAGAATGGATTAAAAGCGCCTACCATCTGCTGCAGAAGATCCCAGACCTTCCAGAGCATGTGGGGCATGGGCGGACACCCACACCTGCGGATGCGGAAGCTGCACACACCCCCACCCCACAGTAGGGTGGCCACAGGAAGGACAGCGGGATGTGCACATCCACGGTGACACTGAGTCAGGGGCGGTGGGGGGCTGTTCACCAGCAAGGACATCACCAGAAGAGGGCACACAGGGTGTCTTCCAGGCTGAAGCCAAGTGGTCATGGAAGCAAGACTGAGAAACAAGAAAGGAACAAGAGTGACGGAGTAGTGCCATGGGCTACCACACGGCCATGACTTTGTGAGATTGCAGGGCACCTGACTCATGGGCGGGGGGAGGGCAAGGCAGAATGAACCTTCTCGTCACCCACTAACAAGAAACAAGCAGCAAAAAACCCCAGTTACTTAAATACCTGTAAGACGCTAAGGCTGTGGCACAGGGGAGGATACAACAGGTTTCTTAGGGAGACGCGCGAGCATGCCACATGCGTGGGCCCACGCAGTCTCTGCAAGCTGAACCAGTCCCCTGCTGCCTCCAAGCAGGTGGGGGCGCAGACAGGGCAGGGACAGGTGAACTTCTTACTACATACTCCTTCAGGACTTCAGGACTTCTCAAGTTTGTAACGTGGAGGTACCATCCACTGAATATAGTCTACTGAAAAAATACCAATTAAAAATAGAAATTCAGGGGGAAAAAGAATATAACACATAATAAAAGCATTTAAGGGAGGCCTAAAGCCTTAAATTGCTCCCAAAGGGATAGAGATATCATTAACCACCCACTATACTAAATACACACAGGAACCTCTAAAAGAGAAGAAATAGAGAAAAATATAAAAGAGAGGCAAAAAGATGCAAGAAAAAAGAACACAGCAGGAAATTTATAAATTTAGTGTCTATATCAGAAAACCTGAAAGCTAAAAATTAATGAGCCAGCCAACCAAATCCAAAGTAAGAAAAAGAATAAAATAACACAGGCAAAGAGTGAGGATGGGAACAACGGCCTGGGGCATAACTGGGTAAGAGAAAACAAGGACAGACACGTGGCAACAGAAACTTCCCAAATTGAGCTGCAGACAGAGTAACAGTGAGGAAAACCACGTCTCAAAATGAGGGACAGTTACGCAAGGAGTTGGAGCTGTACCCTGACACCAGGAGCAGAGGAAACACCCCACTAAATGGGAGATTTTCCAGAATGTCACCAGACCCCAGATGCGGGGAGCACAGAGGACCTTAAGCAAGATAAACAACAAAAAACCTACACCCAGCATATCATACATTTCCAAACTCCAAAAACCAAAGACAGAGAAATCCCAACAGAGCCAGGCAGCACATGAGAGAGCAGGGCTGGGGTGGGGGGGTGTCTACACAGGCAAAGAAACCCCCCCCCCAAGCCCGGAACTCTGCATCCGGTGAAATCAGCCTTCAGAAGCGTAGGGGGAAAAAGGCGTCCTCAGACAAAAACAGCACGCGGATCTGTCGGAGTACACCTGCCCACAAGAAATATTAAAAGGTGCTCTCCAGAGAGAAGCAAATGGTAGCAGCCAGAAGTCAGATCCGCATAAAGAAAGGAAGAGCTTCAGGGAAGGAGCAAGTGAGTGTCAAGTACAGTCTCTTTTGCTTTCTCAGTCTTACCTGATCTAACAGAAAATGCTCACAGGAACAATGGTAGCAAGGCCTCAGGGGGCCGGCGCTGTGAGAAGGGACGGGGGGGAGGGCGCTGGTGACCCCTGGTGCAAGGCCCCCGAGTTACCCATGCAGGGGACCGTCTGAAGGTGGACTCGGACTTCTGCCAAACCGCCAATTCTAGGGTGATTGTGACAGCACAGTAATTAAGCATTGTAAATCATGAGTAACCAGAGAAAAAGAGAGAAACAGAGTCCTATAAAATGCTCGGTTAAAACCAAACAAGGCAGATCAACAGGGAAGAGTCAAAAAGGACCAAAGAACAAGTGTGCATGTAGAAACTGCTGACAAACATGACGGCTGCCAAACAAGGTGGTCTGGTAACACTGTGAATGAGCAAACCATGCCAACTGAGACACCGTCAACGTGGATTAAAACAACAAAGATCTAATCATGTATCTATAAAATTATGTCTATAAAAACCTACTTTATATATATAAACACAGACAGACGTAAAAGCTAAGGGGCGAAGAAAGATAAGTCATGCTAACCTCAGTCAAAGGACGGCAAGGCTGAGGGGAAGTTTTACTAATCTCTGGCCAAGCAGACCTCAGCACACAGAAGCACCGATCAGAGATAAGGGGGTACTCCATAATAAGCAAGGGGCCAATACTCCCCAAAAGACTTGCCAATCCTAAACATGTATGCACCTCACAATGGAGGGTCAAAATACGTGAGGCAAAACTGATAAAACTTCCAGGAGAAACAGACATATCTGCTGGTGTAGCTGGAGACTTCCATGCCCTCCATCAGTAATTGACAGATCCAGCAGGCAGAAAATCGGTAAGGATACAGTTGAACCAAATAGCACCATCAGTCAACTGGGCCTAATCGACGTTGATAAAATACTTCATCCACCAAGAAGAGGACACACATTCTTCTCTGGCTCGCTGGAACATTCACTAAGACAGACTGCACTCTGGGCCATGAAACACACTTAAACACATTTAAAAGGACAGAAATCATAGCAAGTAGCCTTTCAGAGCACTCTGGAATTAAAATGGAAATCAATAATAGAAAGATAGCTGGAAAAATCCCCAAATACTTAAGAGATTAAACAACACTTATCTAAGTAACACACAGGTCATAGAAGTTTTAAGAGATATAGAACGGTATTTTTAACGAAATGAAATGAAACACAACTTGTCACATTGTGCAGCAAAAGCAGGGCTTAGAGGGAATGTGTTAACACTGAATGCGTATTTTAGGAAAGAAATCTAAAATCAATCATCTAAGCTCCCATCTTAGAAAGCTAAGGAAAGAAGAGCAACGTAAGCCTAAACCAAGCAAAAGGAAAGAAATGATGAAAATCAGAACAGAAATAATGAAATTGAAATAGGAAATCAATTGAGAAAAATCAACAGAACCAAAAGTTGGTTCTTTGAAAAGATCAACGACAGTGAAAAGCCTCTAACATGCTGACCAAGACACAACCAGAAAAAAACAAGACAAAACAAAAAAGACACAAACTGCTAATATCAAATATGAGAGAAAGGTCATCACTACCAATCCCAGGAACATGAAAAAGGGTAAGATTATTATGAACAAATCCATACCCCAAAACTTGGTAACTTATACGAGACGGACCAAATCCTTAAAAGCCACAAACTATCGGAATTTGTAAGAAGAAAAACAGAAAATCTGAGTTCACCTACATCTATTGAAAGAAGTTGAATTAATAACCTTAAGAAGGCACCAGTCTCCGATGATTTCACTGGTGAATTCCACCAAATACTTAATCAAGAAACTATACCAATTTCTTAAAATCTCTTGCAGAAAACAGAAGCAGTCATACACATGTTTGCGTATGATATTTACATATGAACACACCTAACAGTATCTGTCAAAACGCACAGACCCGTACAAGAGTAAACCTTACCATAAACCATGGATGTGAGTTAGCAATAATGTATGCATACTGGTGTATTCATCATGTCAGACGTGCCCCAGGATAATGCAGGATGTTAGTGTTAGGCGAAACTGTGGGGTGGGGGGAAATAATACAGGAGCCATCTCTGTACTGTCTTCTCCACTTTTCTGTAAACCCAAAACTGGTCCAAAAAACCCCACAAAAAAACACAAAGAGTGGGAGAGGAGAATGTGGACACGGGACTGGCCCCAGGAAGGGGGTAATTTACTCATGAGCTCACTTGGTGCAAGTCAAAGGGCAGTGCCAGTATAGGCTCACAGGGCGTGGGCAGCCAACCAAGAATTGCATACCCAGCAGAAGTGTTTTTTGTTGTTGTTTTTTTTAAGTTTATTTACTTACCTTCATAGAGAGGGGCAGAGTCCCAAGCAGGCTCCGCACTGAGCCCGACGTGGGGCTTGATCCCACAAATCATGAGATCATGACCTGAGCCAATATCAAGAGTCTGACCCTCAATTGACTGAGCCACCCAGATGCTTCCCAGCAAAAGTATTCTTTAGAAGTCAAAGTGTAATGAATACACATTCACACCAGGAAAAACTGCAATAATCCTCAGCAGCAGATCCATACCAAAGGAAATATTGAAGGGCATTCTGCAAGCAGAAGAATAATGATCCCAGATGGATGCCTAGAGATGCTGGTGGGTAATAAACAAGTATGTATAAATATAAATGAACATATAAAAACGACAGTAACAAACTGGACAATCACATGCAAAGAATGAAACTGTACCACTTTCTTACACCGTACACACACAAAAAACTTCAAAATAGATTAAGGATCTTAAATGTGACACATGAACTCATGAACTCCTGGAGGAGACCACAGGTAGCAACCTCTTTGACATCAGTTGTAGTAACATTTTTTCCTAGACATGTCTCCTGAAGAAAGGGAAAGAAAGGCAAAATTAATTATTTGGACATCATAATAAAAAGCTTCTGCCCAGAGGAAGAGAAAAGTCAACAAAAATAAAAGGCAACCTACAGAATGGGAGAAGATATTTGCAAATAATCTACCCGATAAAGGGTTAATATCCAAATCCAAAATATATAATGAACTTCTGCAACTCAGCACCCAAAACACAAATAATTCAATTAAAAATGGGCAGAAAACATGAACAGACATTTCTCCAAAGAAAACAACCAGATGGCCAACAGACACATGAAAAGATGCTCAACATCACACATCATCAGGGAGATGCAAATCCAAACTACAATGAGATATCACCTCACACCTGTCACAATGACTAAAATCAACAACACAAGAAATAACAAGAATTTGTGAGGAGGCAGAGAAAGGGGAATCCCTTTCCATTGTTGGTGGTAACACAAACTGGCATAGCCACTGTGGAAACAGTATGGAGGTGCCTCAAAAACTTAGAAACAGAGTTACCATGTGACCCAGTAACTTTTTACCCCTAGGTTTACTGCATTATCTACAACAGCCAAGATATGTAGGCAGCCCAAGTGTCCACTGATGGACAAAGACGACTCTAGATTTCAGCTCAGGTCAAGATCTCACAGTTCGGGGGGTGGAGCCCCACATAAGGCCCCGCATGCTGGCGGCCCGAAGTCTGCTTAAGATTCTCTCTCCCTGTCTCTACCCCATGTTCACCCACACCCTCTCTCAAAATAAATAAAACGTTAAAAAAAATAACAATGATATCTTTTTCAGCTATATAAGTGTGTGTGTGTGTGTAAAGTATATAATATTAGTCTATACATGAAGCAAAAGGTCAACAGATGTCATATTTTAAGGTACCTTTAATTGTCTAGAAGATAGACAAGTATTCATTTTTATTAGACTTTGATAAAGAGTCTACGTTATAATTACCAAAACAGGACCTAAAAATGACAGTAAAGCACACATTACTACAAGATAATGAAGGGGGAATGGTTTCGTCTACAAGATATTAATAAAAAAAAAAAAATACCACAAAGGAACACAAGCAGAAAGTACATAGTGAGATGGTTAATTTAAAAACAAGTTTGTTTTCAATTACAACTAAATTAAGTATTTCACCTAAAAAAACCAAAGATTTTCAGGCTGAATTAAAATACAAAACCTAACCTGTGCAGGAGCAACATCATAATAAAATAATGAAGAAAGATTCAAAATAAAAGTCGAGAAAGTAAAAAGTACAAATACTATAAAAAACGGAAGTGGACAGATTTGTATTAATATCACACAAAGGATATTTAAGGATCCAAAATTATCTAAGAAGACTATTTCATAGTAATAAAGCCTAACTGGACCAGGAAGATGATTATTGTCCATCTATGTGGGCCTAAGAAACTGGTATCCAGAGACACACTATTGTAACTGACAACATCAAGAGGAAAAACAGACAAACCGCAAGTCATGCTGGGATGTTCCAACAGAACTCCCTCCAGATTGGAGAGAAATGGGGGGAGAGCTCACCAAGGACCAAGGGAAACCTGAACACCGGATCCACTGCAGAACACGTGTTGCTCTGAAGTATGCACGAGCTGGTCACAACCCTGACCTCCATGCAATCCCCCCAGCAAGTCTCAGTGAATTTCAAAGGACTGGTATTAGGGTATGGGCTTGGAAAACAATGAAATTAGGCTATAAATAAGTAATGAGGTGAGCACAAAATGTTGGAAGTTGAAAATTTACTTCTAAATAGCCTAGCGGTCAAAATAAAACACAATTGGAACTGATAAATATTTTGAACTGAATGATTAGAAAAATACAATGTATCGGCACTACAGTAGGCATCTATGTTTACAGCCCAGAATGCAGAGAAGAAACGAAAAAACAAGTTATCAATGTAGTTCAAAAGTTAGAACAAGAACAAATTAAAGAGGAAAAGGAAAAAAATATGAAAATAGAAATTCATGAAACAGAATACACATGATTGAGAATCAAGAATGCTAGAAGTTGGTTCATTCAAGTGACTAATAAAACTGATAAACTTGATGACACCACTCATAGAGAGCAACTACATAACCAAGTAACCAGACTGAAAAAGCAGCCACAGCCACAGATCATGAAGATGAATGATCATCTATAAAGAAAATCCAAATGACTTCAAAGCTGTTGAAAGAAATCAAAGTCCCCATTTAATATCTTTCCAACCTGGAAACCCCACAGGCCCAGATGCCTGGACTGCTGACATTCACCCTTAAGGAAGAAACACCCTATCTCATACATACTGCTACAGAGAAGAAAAAAACGGAACTCTCTGACTCATTCTATAAAGTCAGAAAGACCATGACTTCAAAGCTTGATGAGGACATTATAAGAAATGAAAATTAAGGAGCACCTACCTGAGTGGCTCAGGCAGTTCTTGATTTCAGCTCAGGTCATGATCTCATGGTGAGTTCAAGCTCCAGCCTGGGCTCTGCACTGGCAGTGTGGAGCCGGCTTAGGATTCTCTTTCCCTGTCTCTGTCTCTTTCTCTCTCTCAAAAATAAATAAACTAAAAAAAAAAAAAACTTAAAAAAGAAATGAAAATTAATCACAATCTCTCATAAACACAGAGGCAAAATCCCTAAGCTACTTATTAGCAGATCAAACTAAACATTACTTACAAAGAAAAAACTATAGTCAGGTTTGCTTATTCTTGAAAAGCAAGTTTGGTTTATCATTTGAAAATCAATTAATTTAATTTTCCACATTAATGGAGTAAAGAAAAATTGTATGATCAGCTCAGTATATGCAGAAAAAGCCTTTGATTAACATTCAGCATCTATTCATGGTGAAGACAATGCACGAAAACTGTCTTGGCAAACGAGGGCTTGGAAGAGAACTCCAGCATGGTCTGCAACAGTGAGGTGTGAGAATTTTCCTTCTTCAGCTACCAAAACACTCTGTCCAGAACAGCACTGGAGACGGTAAGCAGCAGAATAAAGCAAGAACAGCCGCAAAGGTACAAAGACTGGAAAGAATTAAAACCTATTATGAGTAGATGACACAAAAAATCCAATGGATTCCACAAAGAACTCATTAAAATAAGTTTAGAATGTTGCTAGATCAAAGTCAATAATCAAAGTTTAATTCTATTTCTATGTGCCAGCAACCAATAGTTATAAAATTAACTTTAGAAAAGGTGCCATTTATAATGTCAAACCAACAAAACAAACAAAAAAAACCCACAAACCTATGAGATGTCCACCTAGAAAACCTTGCAAAACACAGAGAAAACATAGAATCACATACCATGTTCATGGATTGGATGCACTCTTATGAAGATGGCACTAAATCAGTGCATTCCCCACAGAGAGCTCGGTGGGTTTACTGTCAAAATGGACACAATGGATTCTAAACTGCACGTGAAGGTAAAGGGTCATCGCCAGCCAAGACAGTTGGGGAGGGGGTGCTGGCTCTATCAGGTAACAGGGTTGAGTAGAGTACCAGTGTGACTAAGGCAGTGTGGTTTAGGCAGAAGAGTGAGAAACAGACCGGTGCAGATGCAGACCCAGGTTTTACCAAGTAAGCAGCCCAGCAGCAGTGAGAAAGGAAGAGTCTCAATAAACGCTGTCAAGCTGACTGGACATTGTGGTGGGCAGGGGCGGGGGGGCAGGTCTCACCATGACACATTAACCTTCATGCCGTGAGGTTAAGTGTGGAAAGGCCAAACAACAAAGGGATAATACTGAAGCACACATCGGTGACTATGGGGCAGACAAGGGTGTCCTAAAGAGGACACAAGAGATAATAGCCATCAAGGAGTTTTCACACGGATAAATTACACTGCATTAAAGTTAAGAACTTCTTTTAAGTTGGAGAGAGTGAAAACCTGCCCCAGAGAGAAGGCATCCGCAATACAAACACCTGAGAAAAGGCTCATGTGCAAAATCCATGCAGAATTCGTACAGATTGTAAAGAAAAAGAGAGGAAACGAGACCGTAGATGTGCCAGGGCCTCACCAGAGTGAGCTCCACATGGCCGGTAAGCCCACACACGGGTGTCCGTCCCCATCCACACCCTGGGAAATGCAAACTGGAGACATGAGGAGGTCCCACCACCCACCTTGGAACAGCGCCCACCCGGGAAGAGCCTTGAGCGCGTGCGGGCTCCAGCAGCAGAAGCGCTCCTTGGGGGCCAGCAGGCGTGTACGCAGACACAGGTGTGCCCGTGCGGAGCAGCCGTGCTCCTGGGTACCCAGACAAACACAGATCTACGTGCACCAAAGACAAGAACGTTCACACCAAAGTTCACACGCGCCAAGAAACTAGGAAACTCAAGATTATGTGTGAATGCATAACAAGCACACTGTGGTCTAGTCCACTCACAAAACAGAGGAAGCAGCGGCCCACAAAAACATGATCCTGAGCAGAAGAAAGCAAACGCAAAAGATGACACATTGCACGATTCCGTTATACGCAACTTACAAACAGGGGAGGCAGGTGTGTGGTGTTAGAAATGGGATACATGGCTTAGAGGGGCTGGGGCGGGGGAGGGGAGCTTTCTGGGGCTGGTGATACGCTGCTCCCCATCTGGGAGGTGGCACACAGTGGACCAGCCTTGCTGTAGGGGGTGACAAGGGGACAGCAGCCTCCACGGAAAAGCTGGCCCAGAGCACCACACCCTACTGTCACTGTCTGAACACGGGGGAGCGGAAAGGCCCCACGTCCTGCTCGCAGCAGCTTCTGGGGAGCCTCGGGTCCTCCTGGGTCCTTGGCCGCCACAATGTTGTCCCAGGACAGAGCGTCAGAACCTGGCCTGACATGGGACGGCCGCTGGGCCTGAAGATGCCCCTGCATCATGGTGCTCCTCCCGACGGCCCCGGGCTGGCGCCTGCGGCTTGTGTCCCTCCCTGGCCAGCGGTGTTCTCACAACTTCAATCTGCTGATGAAAAGCTCTGCAATGCCTCTTGCAGGAAGGAGCAGGGATCAATGGAGATTCCCCAGAGCAATTTTACAGAGATGTTACACTGCTCTGTTACAGGTCAGTTTCACTCCCGGCAGGTGTAGGATGTGTCCTGGGCATGCGCCCTCATGGGCAGCGAGCTCCCGGACAGCACCATTTCCCAACGTGTGGGCGTGCCAAGCAGGGGGCGTGTGTCCACGCCGCACGGGTGCGGAGCCATGCTCAGATAGGGGAGCCGCTGTGGCCTGGCTCAGGGTCAAGTGCCACTGACCAGACAGGACAGAGAGGAGTGAGAGCTAGGTTGACAAAGGGACAGGCCGATGACCAGGGTCCAGGCTGGCTCCCCACAGCCAGAGGAGCCCCCAAGCTCCAGTGTGCCCTCTGCGGGCACAGCACCCAGCAAGACCATGTCCATGCCACGGCTCACTGAGCCTTTTCTTCACTGCACAGAACCCAGTGCTTGGAACCTAACAGGCATTCAGTGAATATCTGCTCAACCAAAGTGCAAATGAATCAGCCAATAGATCCACTTTCAGAACAACACGGGAGACAGACACTCACTCTCTCAGACAAGGAAATAGGCTTCTTGACTTCCATAACTTGCACACTGAGCCGAGATCTGAGCCCAGCTCTGCAGGAAGCAGAAGCCCGAAGCGCGGTTGTCATGCTAAAGATGACATGGACACCGGGGTGGAGACACACTTTATAAATCAGGTCCTGGACAGCTCCTGGCCTGCGCCCCTGCAATCATGGAGTACAAACCATCTCAGCAACAGTGACCCCTAGGCCTTCACCACTTACCAAAGCATGCAAACCCGGAGTTTCTGGGACACAGGGCACAACCCAAATAGCTCTTTTTTAAGAAGGCTCTCCTCACGTTAGAAGGTCAGGCACCGGACAGGCTTCGTCTGCCTGGGGAGTTGCCCACCGCTCAGCTGACCAGACAGGAATTCAGATGAGAAGGGCTCTGAGCACGATGGCTGGCCAACTGGGAAACATCCCCAACGGGGCCAGGGGAGGCTGCACTGCTTCCTGTCCTGCACTGGAAGTTCGTGTCCTGTGTTGAAGGTACCCATCGGGGGTCAGCCCAGTTCTGCAGGGAGCCTGACTCTCCCAGACTTTAGTCCCCGAGGCGACAGGAGGTGAATGCCAAAAAATCTCAAAGAGACGAAGAAAATGTGGGGGAGGCAGGGTGGGCAGGACCGCTCCTGGACGGAGCCCCGAGAGGAGCCCTGGAGGGTCCCTGAGGTGGACACAGGGCATGGGAGCCCTGGAGGGAGACCTGGGGGAGAACCTGTAGTGACCACAAGGCACAGGAGCCCTGGAGGGAGCCCTGGAGGGAGCCCTGGAGGGAGCCCATGGCGGCACACGGGAGCAGCACAGAAGTCCCACCTTCCACCTGTACCAGCACTTGCGTGCGCGGGTACACCCCCACACCTGTGTTCTCGAGGGTCACACGTCCACTGCTCTCACATGCATCAGGGTCTCAGCACATGCTCGCTGATACCTCTGCAGGGTCCAGGATGCTGGGCAATCTCACGCACTCAACAGACGTCTCGTGCTACCAACCCTGGGGCCCGGGGGACACAGCAACAGACAAAAAGGTGTGCTTTGGACGCTTCACGCCACCACGTCAGCACCAGACCGCTGGACCCCAGGTCCCATCCAGCAGCAGTGCAGATGGGAGTAAGCAGCTGAGCCGGTCAGAGCCTCAGCTGTGCCAACCATGGAAGACCAGAAATTTCCTACCACAGCCTTATTTTTAGGACCAAATAAAATCATTTATTTAAAACTCATAATATTCACATTAAAATCCATTTAAATTCGAACTTATTATTACTATTACCCCACCTTCTTGGAATGTCCTCCATTAAAATCCAGATCACACAGCTGGTTAATCCCACTCAGAACACAGGCCCTCAGGATGCCTTTCCCAAGCTGCCCATTGGACGGGCCTGCTCGGGAGGATGGGGACCCTGCGAGGGGCAAGGGGGGGACCTGCTGTGGGGTGCTGTCCCAGGACAGGGGCCCACATGGGGGTCTCTGGGCACACTCTATGGTCCACCCTCCAGCCGTCACCACAACTTCCTATGTCCATCAATAGGCTGTGTGCCCCTGACCACAGGGCACAGCCCGCACAGAGCAGGTGGGGCACTCCTTTCACTGCTGAGTTCTCAACACCCAAGACCGTACTTGGTGAGGAAAAGATGTTAAAAATATATTTGCTAAACCAATCACAGTCCTCAGCAAAAGGACTCTGTGCTTGGGCCCCCAGTGCATGATCCTCGGGGTCAAGGGACACGGGCCCTTCTGGTCGGCCCACCTGCCTGAATGCCCGTTCAGGAGCTCTAAGTGCGGCCCACAGACTTGTGAGGGATGGAAGTCATCCCTTCTACCCTGGCTCCAGGGGAAGGGGTCACTGCAGCCGTGTCCCACTGCCCGTGCTGGCACTTGGGATCAAGAGAGCGGTCAGGCCCCACAGGGGCCCGCAGCCAAGGGCGCTCCAGCCCCGACTCTACAGCTCACCCACGGGGGCTCCCTGACGAGGGCATGGAGCAGAACCGAATGCGAGGCTCCATGTGCACACTGAGTGTCCCCTACTCAAGGTGCCCGCAAACCCGACGCCCACTCCTGGCTTCAGCCCCGTCCCTCCACCGGCCGAGGCGGCACAAAGCAGCACTGGTCCCTGAGGGGACGGCTGTGCCAAGGTCCTCGGGTGCAAATGCCCTTGGAGCATGGGTGGCGGGGAGCCAGGTGCCACCTCGGCCCCACCAAGCCCACCTGACGCTGAACAGGACAGCAGGGAGGGAGGACTCAGGGACAAAAGCTGCTCTCACCCCAACTCAACTGAGGATTGAAGAACAGATCTGCCCCAAAGCAGAGAAGGCCTGCGAGGAAAAAGCCGATGGACTCACGCTTCCCTTCGTGGGGAAAGCAGGGGCGCCCCATGGGACTGCAGACACGACACGAGCCCAAGGGTCGGAGGGAGAAGAGAAGAACAAAGGCCACCAGCCCTGTGCTCACCCCAGGGGCAGCCTGCCAGCACCAGGACCACAGGGTAGTGCCGCAAACTGGGCCAGAGCACCCTCCAGACCCCAGGCCCGGGGACCCCAACGAGATCTGACTGATGGCTCCCGTAGCCTGTGTCCTGTGGCACCTCAGCACCGGCTCCTCCAGAGGCAAAAAGCCAAGGAGTTCAAACCGCAATGAATGTTCGACATGGCACAGACATTTAACGGGGCCACTGAGTCTCTTGGGAGCACAAAGGAGCAGCCAAAGGGCAACCACTGCACAAATCCAACTTCAAGACCCTTAATTTGCTTAACTTCCTGCTTTTCTGCTGTCCTCCCTTTGCAGAGGGACTGGACTCAGGCTGCAAATCTGGCTCTCCCACTTCCTGGCGAAGCTTCCTGGCAAGTTACTGAATCCTGGAAACCTCCTCCCTCCTCTGGAAGGCACTGTTGTCAGAGATGGGAGTGGACTGAATGCAGAGTCTCAGGTGTGTGCCACAGAAAACCGGTAAGATCCACTTCTCACCCAAAGTGGGAGGAAATGAAATGCTGATACTCGGCGCAAATGGGGCACACCTGCCGGAGGGGATGTCCACTGAGCCAGCAACAAAGTATCCCTATCCTGTGATCAGGAACCCCAGGCTCCGACACACATCTCATGAAATGTGTCAGAGACATGGCCAAGAGCCACATCTAAGGATGCTGCTCACTAATAAAACTAAGGAAAAGTTAAAAACAATCTAAATTTCCAACAAGAAGTTTAATTCTGTTATTTCCATATAAAGGGACATTATGTAGCTACTAAGGGTTTTATTTTCAAAGCCCATCTAACAACCTAAGCATATTTGTCACAGTAAGTGTTAAGTGACAAATATAGGACACAAACAGGTCTTGTCTGTCCTGTTCATGCTTGTTCTCTTAATACCTGAAACAGTTACCTGAACACAGCTGATTCCACAGCACCTGGCACTACGGTCATCAGCCAGTAATGGCTGGATGGGTGGATGGACATATGGATGGATGGATGATGGATGGACATAGAGATGGATGGATGGGTGGATGGATGATGGATGGACATAGAGATGGGTGGGTGGATAGATGGATGGATGGACAGAGAGATGGATGAGTGAATGGATGGATGGATGGATGGATAGATAGGTGGATGGATGGATGGATAGATGGGTGATGAGTAGACAGATGAATGAATGCATGCATGGATGGATGAGGGGAGAAGGAAGGAGAAATGAAAGAAACATACAAATATGATTTTAGTGCTATCTCTGGGTAAAGAAATAAGGAACTTTTAAAATGTCTTCAGGGCGCCTAGATGGCTCAGTTGGTTAAGCGTCCGACTTTGGCTCAGGTCATGAGTGGGTTTGAGCCCTGCATCAGGCTCTGTGCTGACAGCTCAGGGCCTGAAGCCTGTTTCAAATTCTGGGTCTCCCTCTCTCCCTGACTCTCCCCTGCTCATGCTGTCTCTGTCTCACTCTCAGAAATAAATAAAAACATTAAAAAAAATTTTTTTTTAATGTCTTCTTTATACTTTTTAGCAGTTTCTGAGAGTTCCGTAACGCACAGTATTATAATCCAGGAAAGAAAGGGGCTGGAGGGAGAAGGTCAGGGGGGCCGGACTGACCCCGCACCAATGGCTGTACTGCCATGTTTACCCATGAACCACGGGGGGGGGGACGCTGGTGTTTTCTCCAATTATGGCCATTAAGTATAAACCTGCTAAAAGCACTCTTACATGGCTTTCTGTGTGGATATAAGCTTTATTTCTTCAGGATAAAGGCCCAGAGTGCAACTGCTGGGACATCTAGAGGTTGCAGCTCGGCTGTGAACAAACGGTGCCGCGGTGGAACTGAGTGCCATGCCAGCGAAGGGGGAGCCGGTTTGCTGCACCCTCGCTACACCTGGCGTTGGTGCCATGCTTTACCCTAACTACCCTGAGTTGTGTAGTGGCATCTCACTGGGGTTGCCCATGTGCCTCCCCCTCTGGCTGATGGTGCCCGCATCCTTCCCAGGGCCCGTCTGCCATCTGTGCACGCCCGTTTCCTAATTAGATCTTTTTGGAGGCTGAGTGCTTGAAGTTCTTTACACACTCCAGATAACCATCTTCTGTCAGATGCAGGGTCTGCAAACACCCTGTCGGACTGAACCCTTTCCTTCCCCTTCTAACCAGGATCTTTCACAGAGTACAAGCGTTCAGCTTTTAGGAAATCCAGCTTATCAATTCTTCCTTTTACAGATCGTATCTTAGGTGTCGAGTCTGAAAACTCTGCCTAAACTCTGAAGATTTGTCTCTTATTTTGTAATAAGAGTTTTGCACTTTTAGGTTCTACGTTTAGTTTTGTGGTTAATTTGTGTGTGAAGTGCGAGGTTCATTTTTTTTTCCTTATGGGTGTCTGACTGCTCCACAAGGATGTGCTGAAAAGGTCATCTTTCTTCCACTGAACTGCTTTTGCATCTTTCTCAAATATCAGTGGACCCAAAGCCAAAGAAAGGAAAGAATAAAGATGAAAGCATAAATAAACAAAAGAAGAGTATAGAAAGCAAGAGAGAAATTCAGCTGAGCCAGAAGCTGGGTCTTTAAAAAGATCAATACAACCGATAAAGCTAGACCAATCTGGAAAACACTGAAAAGACTGAGTTAGTGAAATCAGAAATGGAAGAGGCAGTACCCCCGACCTTATGGAAATAAAAATAATAAAGGAATCCTATCAACGCTAGATGCCAAAAATCAAATACCCTGAAATGGACAAATTCCCAAAGACTATCAAAACTGACTCAAGAAGAAATAAAAAGCCCAGACAGAGCTGTCCTGAGGAAAGAGACAGCAGCAGCCAGAGCCTCCCATGAGCCCTGCCTGTCCTCTCCTGGGACTCGGGGACGTGAGCCTCAGTGAGGGCTCCTGTTAAGATCCTAGTGGTCCCAGAGGCTCTCCTTTTTCCTCCGGATGTATTTCTGTCTCTCATACTGGGTGGTTCCCACTGCTCGTTTCCACTCTTCCCTCCAATCCACAACTGAGCTCAGCCATTGTATCTCTGCTTCTGTCACTGTATTTCCAGCTGTGGTCTAACAGGTCCGGTCCCCAGGCACCCGTCTCCCCCACAGGAAGCAGACTCTCCTTGGGGGCCCCAGTGTTTCTGGATTGTCCAGCGTTTCTGGACTGTCGACTTCTCCAGCTCCAATTATGCAACAAGTCCAGGGAACTCACCACATGCTGTTCCCTGCATCCCCACGCCCCCAGCCACCACCTTTCGGAGAGTCCGGAGGTGTTAGCTGTACTTAGCAAAAGGAGGAAAAGACTACATCTATCCCACCTTCCTAGAAACACAAGCACTGGCTGCTCTCTAAATGCGGTCAGCAGCCCCTAGGTGCCGGGAAGCAGACACAGCCCTCAGATACTCGCTTTAGTAACAGGCAGGTGTCCAGCATAAGTGGCGGGCCACTAAGCCCTCTCTGCCCGAGGAAGGGATGATATCCACAGAACAGTATTACTTCTAAGCTGCAAAGATGCCAGCTCTGACCAGGAGGCCGAGGTGGAGGGGAAGCGGAAGGAGAGACTCACACTGGTACCCTCTCTTGACCAACCTGCCACCAAAGCTTCCCAGGTCCAGCCAACTGGGCTCCAGACAGAAAAGGCCAAGCCCACCTCTCTCCTCTGATGAAGGCCTGGAGAAGACTCCCCCACCTTCCCGTGTTGCTGGGGAGGACACTGTTACAGAGAAACAAGAAACAACCCCACCCACCCAGCTAAGACTCCCCATAGAGGCTGCTGGACCAGTGCAGCCAAAGCACATACTGAGGTACCTTCAACACCCCCTCCCCCACCCCTGCTCTGTTCTGTCTCTTCTGCAGAGCAACAAGCCAGAGGACATGGCCGCCCGCTGGCCTGCTGGGCGGAGAAATCCCCTTGCTGAAGAAGCCGGGCTGCCACAGCCCGGCACTTGGGAAGTTTGGGCCCCACTTTCTGCATCCTCTTTATTTATAAAATTGCTTATGCAAAGAGATTACCATGCATAATGCATTCAATTACGCGGCGTAAGATGCGGCCTCAATGGAGAAAATTCAAGTCAGCCTCTAAAACACTTCAGGAAATATTAAAAAAAACAACACAACCATGCCACTGACTTTCAAATGTGTTTCAATCCGCACACCTCTCACTACCCACAGGGACACAATATAAATATATTTCCCACTGTCCCCTTGCAGGATGAGGTGCCTGGAGCTGCCAGCATCCCCCTCCCGTGCCAGGGCCTGCATTAGCATGTAAATGGCTGCCAGACACTCTGAACTGAACAAGGAATAGTGCTTTAATTAACTTTAATCCTCGGAAAAACCAGGCGGCAATCTGCTCTGACAGGGGGCCAGCACTGAGGGTGTCTGAAGGGACAGCCTGTGGCAGTGACATTTGGGGATGTGACCCACAGAAGGCCGTGACACAGCTGTGCCCTGGAATCAGGGCTGCCACATGAAGCCGCATGAAGCCACGCCAGGTGAACATTGGACAGCTGGGCACAGAGCACTGCTCCCGGCACAGCTCACGGGCGTGAGCAGTCCGTAGGAATGTCCAGCGGGAGGGACTCTTGCCAGGGCCCCGGAGTTAGAGCCAAGACAGCCGCCGGGCCAACACCCACCCCACCGACGCAGAGACTTGCTGAGTCCCCACCTATGGAAGCAGAGGGCCTACCACTGGATGGTGCCACACACCTCGCTCTGCAGGCCACAGGGGTTGGCGGTGGTTTTGGGGCTATGAAGTGACTGCTTCAGGCCAAGCTCGTGGTCCATGGTTCTGAGGACACGAGCCCCCAGCTCACCACTGGACACGGTGAGGCAGCAGGAGGCGGGGGTACAGGGACATGCAGGAGTACACAGGGGACACAGGGCTCAAAGATGGTAAGGCCAAGCGGAAAACACATTGGGATGGGCCTGAGGTCACCTGAATGGGGCATGCATGCGGGGTGGTCAGCCTGCACCCTGCACGGTGCCAAGGAGGCCACTCCGCAGGCCCACAGACTCATCCCACCTGCTGACACCAGATGCGGGGGCACTGCCACCAGCTCGTTTCTTCCATGGTGGCGGCGAGTTGGAAGCCACTAAGGGCCCGGCCCGGCCGCACGAAGCAGAGCAAGTGAGCCAGATGGAACGCACATGCTCAGCTCCGGGAGACCGTGCCACTATGGCCATACTTCATCTTTGGCCACGGAGGGGCCAGAGCAAAGCCTTGTGGGCACATGTGGGAGGAAGTGAAATGCCCAGAAGTGCGTCCTTAACAACACAAGCAGCAGGCCCCCAAAGACACTGGCGAGGCAAACCAGACTTTACTCACAGAGATTTGCAATATGGTCTAGCAGGGGCGGACCAGCCGACACAGGCAGTCTGTCCGTCTGCTATGGCCCCCGTCCTCGGTGCCCACTCCTGCTCACTTCCCTGGGTGCCGTCAGGAAGCAGAGGTGGCATGTGCGTGGAAGCCGCCTGCTCGAGTGAAAGGCACAGTGGGAAGGAGGCTGACAGGCATGTCCCCCGTGTAAAAGGCACGCAGATTCCCACTGTGACCCTGACACAGACGGGGGGGGGTTAAAGGAAGAAGTGGCACTGTGCTGGGCCTATGTCCACAAGCCTGCATCCCACGGAGGTGGCGGAAGCTCGTGTGGGAGGCCCCTCACTCTGAGCCACACAGACCCTACCCCAGGCCTCCGAGGCCACCTCTGCACTGTGGCCCTAGGGCAGAGCTGCCAGGAGCCAGTGAGGATGGGGAAGGTCGCCGACCTCCGGCCTAAGCACCCTGTCTGTGCCATTCTGCTGGCCCAGAGCTCGGGCCCCTTACGTGGGTCTGGCCTCGGTGCAGGAGGCCTCAGGAAAGCGCAGGGCCCCACCCAGGATGCAGGGTGGGGCTCAGATGGAAAAGCTCCTCCAAAGATGGAGCTGCAGCCCTGAAGCCCCGAGCCCTCTCCTGGTGTGCTCTCACTGCCACCTGGCACTTCACAGTCACACAGAGCTGCTCCTCTGGGGCGCACAGGTGGCCACTAAGACTGCCTGACACAGGAACAGATCACGCCTCTGTAACCGGCAATATTTCTTTAACCGGAGGTTAATAAAAATCACCGGCAAAGGCTAACCAATGGACCTAATTCACTTAGACTTTCATAAAGCCGGGGATAAAACCCTCTGGAAACACTTAACAGAGAGCCCCAGGAAGCCCCAAGAATAGGACGTCCCTGCCTGGGATTTGCGGGCCCCAGAGCAGGGAAAAGGCCAACTGGGTCCCCCAAAGGAGGGGGAGGGGAGAGCGAAGTGGGAGCACATGTGTTACCCAAGGGCTCAGTCCTCGGTCAGAGGAAACAGGCAGCTGTGCCAGGGAGATGCCCGCACACGCCTCTTCGGGCCATTCTGAGCAGCCCCGCGCTCCACTCTGGAGGGCATGGGATGCTCATTGCAGGAATTGGGTCCACACGGTTCTTCCAGGGAACCCAGAGGAGACCTAAATACTCCCACCCAGAAGAGCGCTGGCCGCAGCAGGCAGCCCACCGCCCCTACGGTCTCCCCAAGGCCGCGCTGGGCGGCTGGGTCCTGTATCACGGGAAGGAGCCGCAGTGCCGGCCAGGATTGCGCAGCCTCAGGGCTGGACCCACTTCCATCAGGCAGGCAGCCCCCACCTGGCTATGTGCCAACTCCCAGCCCAGAGTCCGTGTCTCTGACCACCCCACAGGGCGGCACACGGGCAGGCTCCGGGACGCTGAAACCCCTGCCAGCCTGCCGACGCCTGCAGTGTGGGGGGACACTGTGAGTGAGCCAGCGCCTTGTGTGTATTCACGTGCTGCTCAGGCCCGGGGTAGTGCAGACAGCCTCTCCCACCCCTGGGCTGGACTCTGCGAGCCCAGGGCACCCAGAAGGGCTCTGGGCTCTCTCCCCGGGCACCCATCATCTGCCACTCTGGCTCCCTGGCTGGACACTCAGCGGGCCGAAGAAAGAGGCCCCTAAGCACAGTAAGACTTACTTGAAACTAAAGGTCTAGAGAAAATAAAATTTTACACAGGGCAAATTCAGGAAGCGTCCCAATTCTGTCATGTTCTTCTAGAAACCAGACCCTGTACCTGAAAGTGCAGCTGTGTGATGGGAACGCCTTCCGGGGCTCACGTGCCTGGGCGGTGGACAGGACGCAAACCCCCCCACTCGCACACCAGCCTCACCCAGGACTCCAGCTGCCCCTCAAGTGTGTTTACAGCACGTGGCCGTGCGGCGCGGAGCCAACATTGACCCCCCAGGCCACCGAAGAGCAAGACTCTCGCGGAACTCACGGCTACACCTTCACAAACTCCATCCTGGACCAGTTCCACCCAAAGCCCTGGGAACAACGCCATGCGCCGGGCACACCACATGGTCATGTGTGTGAACGTTACCTGCACACATGGACAGACGCAGAGACTGAGTCAAGGAGTGGGCCACCGGCAAGAGGGTACGCGACCCACCTTTTTCCTCACTGAGCACCACCGTCCCATCCCGGGCAGACAGCCGGCAGCCAGCCCCTCCCCAAAGTGCCACAGGCGAACGTGACTGCCATGTCTCCCCTCCTCCAGACACAGCACACGCTTGGAACGGCCTACGGCAAAAGTGAACAACCAGCGTTCTGGAGAGGGACCGAGAGACGCCTCTGTGCCGGCCACAACCATGGCATGAAGCCAGGGTGGGCACCCAGGCACCTTGTAGCAATGCTGCAAACTCTGAGTGGCGGCCCAGCACGGGCCTGACTCCGCGGTAGTGCTGGGAGTGCTCTGCTCTGGAAGAACTCTCCCTCGTCCTCACAGTTTATTAGTGGCAGTTTGGATCTTTATGGGTGAAGTTAACCAAGATTATTGACTCCAAACCGCTCTCCCTGCATTTGACTGTTTTCCATGTGATGATGGATGATATTTAATACCTTCCAGTCTGAGTGCGCTTTGGGTCTGTAAATACAGATCCCGCTTTATTGCTACTTAATAACTAGTATGATGGCTGGGGCCAGTCCTACTGGGCCTAATGTTCCATGTGGAGCTCGTGGGAAAGGTGGTCAACTGCACCAGACAGGTGGCTTCCAGAATGGGGACACACACGCCCACTTACACACACGTATTCACACGCACACTCATGCACACGTGCACATGCATGCACTCACACACACTCACATGCACACTCACGCATGCACTCACTCACACACACACGTGCACAGAACACACATGTAACCATGGGCACACAGCTGTGTACACACTAATACGCACACAGGTGCACTCTCACATGTACACAAGACGTACTCACATGCACGTAGGCCCTCACATATCTGCACACACACTCTGACACCCCGTTCCCCGACACAAGGAAGCAGTGACCGACAGACAGAAAGGAGCCTAGGTCAGAGTCAGGTGCGTCTGAACTACACACGGACAAATGGGTCTCCCACTCCCTGGCCACATTCCACTTTCCCTGGCCACAGACTCCTTGCCCAGGAGCCGGGATTCTGCAAATCCTAGCTCAGAGAAGCTGAGAACGACCACGACGATGAGTTACGTGTGACGGCTGTCAGCAGTCACCCCTACTCACTCAACGCTTACTTGTTCAGGCCCCATGCCAGCTGTGTGACAGACACTTGCTAATACAGACGTTGTGTACAACCACAGACCTCACCTACGGCACATAAGGCCTCTCACAGACAGCGTGGACCCGCAGCCGCCAGGGCACACCCCAAATGACAGCAAAGTCGCTCCCAGCTGAGAGCACGCGAACCTGCGGGGTACCACAGCTCCACCTGTGCCCCCTTGGCCATGCTCCCAGGGAGGGGCTGTGTGCCATGCTTCTGTGTGTTTCTTAACCCCCGGGCATGGCGACCCCGTGGCATGGCTTGCTAAACTCCTTTCCCTCCTCTAACGTGTCACCTGGGAAGTTTCTGGGTGACCCTACAGGGCAGGGTGACTGCTAGGGACACACATCATATCAGAGCAGCACTGGCTGTGGGCGTGTGAGTGGCCACCGCACTCCCATGCATGCCATCCATGGTCACATGCACTTACCAAGTATTCAACACGCTCTGCCCGGCGTGGGGGCTGCGCACACACTTGTCCCCATCCAGGGGAGGAAGAAATGGCCAAAAGACAAGGATCTTGAAGGGAGAGGCACTGGGCACCAAGTGACTAGGTTTAGTTATAACCTGGGTGTTCTGAGCCTCAGGCCCAGGCTCTGCTGCCAGAACAGAAAATCAGAGCACAGCTGCCAGCCCCCAGCCTGGGTGCCGACTCCTTTCCTGACATGGCCAGGGACACGACCTTCGGGCGACCACCCACCCGAGGCAGCCGAGGCCGGGGTGGTGCGCAGACCTGGAGGGCCGCCAGTCCCTGGAGAACAGGGCAGCCCGGCCAGCCACAGTCGGCTTTCTCCCTCAGAAGGACAACAGTGGCTCTACATGCCCCGTAAGAGAAAGTCCTAGCATCACATCGGGTCACAGGCGACACAGGCCCTTCTTCGGGACAAACCACCACTACAAGCTGTGTCCACCTCACTGAACATCTTGCTCCCAGGAGCCAGGACCCACCCCACACTGGAAGAGAATCCCACAGAAGGCTGAGTTCCTGGCTTCCTGGGGGCCCTGGGGGCAGCCTGGACTGGAAAAGAGAAGAACAGGGCTGACGGCAGGGGAGGCCCAGCCCCTAGACAGAGCACAGGGTCCCCTCACTAAGTGAGGGGGTGGGAGCTCTGTTAATAGAAGGCACAGGGTCGCTCTGCCATAATGGGGGTGTGGGGGCCCCCAATAGAGAGATGAGGGCACGGGGACCCCCAGGCAGAGGGCATGTGGTACCTCCCTGACACCGAGGGTGTGGAGACCCCCTCAATAGAGAGCACATTGAGGGTGTGGGGACCCCCAGGCAGAGGGCACAGGGTCCCTCCTCCACACCGAGGGCACAGGCACCTGCCGGGACCCCATCTCTGGGCAGTGACCAGAAGAACAAACCCGGAGCAGAGGCTGGCCACAGGGAGCGGCCCGCGGAGTCCCCGGAACGCGGACCTGGCCTCGCAGGCCAAGGACAGCTGGGGAGAGGAGCGCAGCCCGCAGAGGCCCTGAGGCATCACTGGGAGTGGGCTGAGGCAGCTCCGACAGCGGAGGATGTGTGGCTATTTTTAGCAGTGACACTGGAGAGGCCGCCAGGCGGGGAACCGCCTCTGGGAGCGTGACCATCAATTTCCACCTGCAGCCAACTTCCTTTGCTCAGGATGAAGGTTATTCAAAGATTTGGATTTCTTCAAAATTGAGTTACAATGAGAGCAAGTCTGCACACGATGAGAGGGGATTGTAAAGTGTGAACAAGGACACGGAGTCCTAGCAGGCCTGCCAGGGGCGATCAGGATCCCCCCGCCACCCGCGTGGCCTCCGGGCACCATCAGGCCTGTGCCTGGGGACCATAGCCTCCTTCCAGCGAGGACGCTCAGGGCTCTCTGCCGGCGCCACACTGGGCTGCGGGCGCCTCAGCCCGGGTGCTGGTGACGAAAGGGAGGCTGTGGCCCAGGGACCACACGGAAGGAAGTGCATACACCTCAGGAAGGAAGACAGAACATACTGCAATGCTGTACTCTAGAAGCTCGGTCTTCCTGCAAAACTACCTCACAAGCAAACCATTAAAGACGCAAATGAAGACAGCACCGGCCCCCTAGTTCTGCCGCATGGGACTTCTCAGAGCCCTGAAGAAGCTGACGGGCATGTGGACGTGGCCAGCTAGAGTATCCAGGGCTCATGAACACGTGTCAGGATTCGGGGACCCAGGCGTTACCTGCTGGCACAGACACATCTAAGAAACAAAGCCAAGGCTGGTGAGCACACCATTCCTTCCCCAGCAGCACGGAGAGCCTTCTGTGTGGCCTTGCACCCAAGCAGGCTGCCAGCAGGCTGTGACCCAAGGCCCAGCCTCAGAGAATGAAGAGCCAAAGTGACGATAAACGGAGACGGAGAGGGAACGTCCAAGAGGTCTCCATCTGCTTCCCCGTCGGCAAGCTGCACAAGTAATGGCAGCGACCAGGTGGCCCTCAGACCTGTCTGATGGCAGAGTCCTGGCTCCTCTGCCTCAGCGGGACCTAGTGGTCACCACCTCCAGGGTGGTCACCTCCTCCGGGGCATCCTCCTGGGTGCCCAGGACCAGCCTGGGGTATGAAGAAAACAGGAGATCCTACTCATACTGGTTTTTATAAATAATTTTATTGTTAAAGACTTTCTAGGCAAATGCACTCAGATTCAGTTAATACCTCAGCACCGACCTGCTTGTCAGGCAGACACGCACATGTCGGCACACATGTGGTGAACTGTCACACAGGATGCACGTGCACTGTAAATCGAGAAAACACCGGGTAAAGCTCCCCAACTGGCTCAGGGCCTCAGGCAGGAGAGCACGGGGAGTGGCCTACAAGTATGCTCGGGGGGGGAGGGAGGGGGGGTCCCAGAAGGCAGGGGGCAGCAGGGACCAAGCTGAGAGCCGGACACCCAGCCCCCTGCACCACCCCCGGGCCACCCCCGGGTCCTGAAGAAGAGATGGAGCGCATCTCCAAGCTTACAGTCCAGGGCAGAGCCCCAGACCCGCCCTGGGCACCGGCCCCCAGAGCGGCTCATCTTCCTGCCCTCTGCACCAGGAGCTGCCGGTTCCTTTAACTGTCATTGTTGCGGGGGGAAATACAATTAAAGCCACTTTCCAAGTTGTTGGTTTTAAGTTCTAGCATCCAATCCATCCTGCATCAACCATCTCCGTGCAAGCACTTCTATGGGCCCTGAATATCCCGCTGGGGGTGGGCGTGAGGGGTGGCAACAGCAATGCCAGTCTCAGGAGCCCTCTGGCAGGGGCAGCACACCCTTGCACACAAAGGGCACAGCACAAGTGCCCAGAGGAAGACAGGAGGGGGCCATTCAGAGGCAAAGGCAGCGAGTGGGGGCCAGAGACCAGAAACAGAGGTGGGCCGCTACCCCTTACCTACCAGTGGTTCCGGGCAGCAGACATTTCCTGGGTGCCGACTCAAAACAAAAAGCCTACTAACAGCTAACTACTATTGAACAAAACAGAAAAGGCCCTTCCTTCTCAGGAGAGAGAAACAAAGATGGCAGGACAGCCAGCAACTGGGGAGGCTGAGAGCCAAAGAACCAGGGCAGAAGCACCAGCAAAGGCCCAGTGGCCTACAGAGGGGGGCCCAGGAAGCAGGGGTGTGGGCAGCGGGATGCCTGGCCCGAGGAAGCATCAGCAAAGGCCCAGTGGCTGGGGAGGGATGGTGGGGGGCCCAGGAAGTAGGGGCGTGGGCAGCGGGATGTCAGGCCCACCATGCCCCATGCAGCATGTTCTGGGTAGAGCACAAGGAGAAGGTGCTGGGCCTAGGCAGCCCCTGATGGATGAGGCCATGCTTTCCTAGCTCCAATGGCACACGGACGTCAGGGAGCCACGGCTCCAGGACCAGTGGTCTCGAGCAAGGGGCGTGAATCAGCTCCTGTGGCCAATGCCCAGGGGCAACAGTTCTCTCTTTTGTAAGCTATTCAGATTTAACGTGCTGTCATGCAATGGGGGCGCAGACAGTCAGTAATGGCATCATGAGAGCACAGGGCTTCTGACCACACATACACCACACGGACTGCTGTGGAAGAGCCACGCATGCCTGGGGGCCAGGGCGCTGTGCCACCTGCCCAGACGTGTGGCCCTCAGTGAAGGCATATCCTTGAGGCTTTGGAAACCCCAGCATGGCCAGGGTAGGGTGGGCATCTCTCCCAGGAGGCAGGGAGGGTGGGGAGGGATAAGAGGAGGTTATCTGGGTCCAGGAGAACATAACTTCCAAACAGCGCAAACAAAGCCCATGGAGCAGGGCCAGGAGGCCACGGGCGCAGGCCAGTCCCGCTCCACCAAGTGAGAACCAGGAAGGTATGCCTGCCTCTCCTCCCGGGCCCTCTGGGCCCGTGCTCTGCACCCCATGTGCCACCAGAGGAAGCCGCACGTGGCACCCCTCTGCACACCCGCAAACCCTGTCTTCATCAGCATCTTCAAATTGGAGATGGATCAGAGAAGTTTTGCTTTGATTTTATATTTCCTAAAATTGCTTTTTTGTCTAGGACTTTTCTTCCGCCTCGCCCTGGCTCCACTGCCCCCTGGGTGCCTACAGCACTGGAGACAAGCCTGGCTTTCTAATGAAGTGCGCAAATGGCACGCTCTCATAACAAAACAGGCGGCCTTTCTTACTTAGCTATAACAGAAATGTCAGCCTAGAGAGGTAAACTGGAAGGACAATATATTAACACCTGAAAACCAAACTCTAAAGCCAAGAGGCTCCTGCTCACCTGCAGGAGGCCGAGGGCTGTCATCGCACTGAGCAAAACAAACGAACGTTAAATCAGAAGCCACAGGCTGGGTGACACCCGCTAGCTTCCCACTTACTTTCTCCAAGGACCAGGCAAAAGGGAAAGGAGGTATTTCAGGTACGAGAGAAGCAAGGTCCGAACCCGAGCCTCCTGAATTTCAGGGTGTGAATCAGTGCCGGAGATCCTAATTCACAGAAGACCCACCGGCTCCACTCTGCAGACGCCACTCCTCAGGAGCCAACAGGCTGGGCAGGACAGCAGGAAGCAGGTGTGGGGGCAGCAGTCTGGGCACCAGGAGGGCATTGGGTCAGTGTTTCTACAAGACCAGGAAATGGATAAATAGCGAACATGGCAGGAAGTGAGCTCCTCGGGATGGAGGGAATGCAGGGGGGACAGGACTCTGGTTACTGGAGGAGAGCAAGGTGTGTGACAAGGAGCAGGACTGGATGTGGACACCCGGCCAGCTACACCACAGACCACTGTCCGCATCTGCAGCTGGCACTGGGTGGATAAAAACACATTTCAACACGGGGCCCGGTGACAGCTGTGGCACGACCCCGGCCCTGAGCAATCATGGAGCCCCGCTGCTCTGTCTCTGAGGCAGATGGGCCTCTGCTGTCTATTGCCATCCACTGGCCCACAGCTCAGGAAGCACCTGGGAGCTGGTTGACAGGCAGGAACTCAGGCCCGGCACAGGGCCACTTACTCAAACCCTGTCTTTTCACAAGAGCCCACCTGATCCTGACACACTCAAGGGCCTAGCAAACACCCCCGAGGAGGCCATGTAGAGCCACTAGGATTTCTTCGCCTCTCTGGTCTGCAGTGCGCTCACCTCTAATGCGAAGAAGGTGAGGGGTGATGAGGCGCACACTCTGCATGCTGCCTGGCCACATGGCGTGTCCCTCGCATCAGCCCCAGTGTCCTCCTCATGGCTCATGGGTACCATAGCTCCCATTGGGTCCCACTGCTCTTGGCCCACTGAGAACCACCTGTGCTCCTGCAAAATCTGCTTACAGCAACCACCCAGAACTCCATGGGACCCAGTGGGAACTATGGAAATCCTGCTTGGAGGGGACAGGCTGAGCATCAGGACAGAGAGAAGGGGGCCAGCAGAGAAGGCCAGGGTGTCCCTGAGGAGGGTGGGTCAGGTCACGGTCAAGCTCTATAGCTTCCTCATCCCCAGTCAAAGGGACCGAGGGCTGTGGTCCAGTTCAGACTGGCACACCGTGGCAAGGCCTCCCATGCCACGTGCCAGGTCAGTGGGCCCCAGGGCATCATCAAGGGCACGTATGTCTGAGACACCCGGATGACACAGGTCCCAAAGCAGGGAAATGGCTTAGAGACCCTTCCTTCTCAGAAACACCAGAACCATGGAAACAGACCGTACCTGGAGGCACGGACCACCTATGCAAAGCAGGTGCGTCCCTGCCCATCTCTGAGGCCCAATGATGGTAGCAAACTTTAACCCACGGTCAGAAGGAAACACCCTCAGCACTTCTGCACGGAGCAGTCATCACTGTGTGGGAAGAGAGCGTGTGAGGGACTGGCTTTGGGTAGAGGCAGGGGCAGGCGCACAGCTGGATGGGGAACCAGAGATCAAACGGCCTCACCAGTGCAGCACCCTCGGCATCGGTGCCATTGCCCACACGGGGGTGAGGGGAGCATGAGAAGGCCCTCTGGGAGCTCATAAAGTACTGTCTCTGAGAAGACAGGACAGGCTTTGGGCGTGTTAAGCATTTCCTTTCACGCTAAGCCCAGTAACGTGCAGCATTTAAAAGGAAAGCGCACAAGAGAAATCCTTTAATAAGATTAGGAGACTCGAGGGCTCTGAAGGAGGACGAGGGAAGAAAATGAAGATGGGGAGCAAAAGCAGCCAAGGTGGAAGTTCTTTTGCAAGAGAAATGGACACGATCCGCTTCTCACTGAGACAGAAGGCCATGTGGAGCTGCCAGCCACTCACCTTGCCTCAGGCGCCCAGAGGGAGGAGCATGTGGCCACAGGCAGAGCAGCTGCTGCGACAAAGCGGCCCTGGAGTTACACCCAGGGACATGGGGAGGTGCTGCCATCAGAACCTGCTCCCTGCTAAGGCTCCTCTCCACCCTGAGCTCTTCCCCAGACTGTGCTCCTCCCCACTCAGGGCTCCTCCCTGCCCAAAGCAGCTCCTCACACTGCGCTCCTCCCCACACTGTACTCCTTCCAGCTCAGGGCTCCTCTCCACCTTGAGTTCCTCCCAGCCCAGGGCTCCTCTCCACTCGGGGCTCCTCCCCACCTGGAGCTGCTCCTCACACTGCTCCTCCTAGCCCAGGGCTTGTCCCCACACTGCACTCCTCCCAGCCTGGAGCTCCTCCCCACACTGTGCTCCTCCCAGCCTAGGCTTCCTCTTCATACTGTGCTCCTCCCCACACTGTGCTCCTCCCAGCCTGGGGTTACTCCCCACACTGTGCTTCTCCCAGTCTCAGGCTCCTCCCCACACTGCACTCCACTCAGCTTGGGGTCCCTCCCCACACTGCACTCTTCCCAGCCTGGGGCTCCTCCCCACACTGCACTCCTCCCAGCCTGGGGCTCCTCCCACACTACGCTCCTCCCAGCCCGGGGCTCCTCCCCACACTGTGCTCCTCCCAGTCTCAGGCTCTTCCCCACACTGCACTCCTCCCAGCCTGGGGCTTGTCCCCAAATTGTGCTCCACCCAGCCTGGGACTTCTCCCCACACTGCACTCCTTCCAGTCTCAGGTTCCTCCCAACACCTGCACTCCACTCAGCCTGGGGTTCCTCCCCACACTGTGCCTCTCCCAGCCCAGGGTTCTTCTCCATACTGTGTTCCTCCATACACTGCACTCCTCCTCGCCTCAGGCTCCTCCCCACACTGTGCTCCTCCCAGCCCAGGAAAGGCAGACAGGTGCCCTGAGTGCCATGTTCAGGCTCCCAGGTTTATTACCCAACTATTCTCAGAGGTAAAATGAAGACAGAAGTCTGGGATGACTTGCTCTATGAGGGAGACCTCACCAGCAGTCTGGGGGAGGAGCCAGGCCTGATGCACGTGGCTGCAGCCTCGGCATCCTGTGACCACCCTCAGGAAAGCAGCAACACCCCCTGCTCACAGAACTCCTGCAAACAGAGGGAAAGCTTCACAAGAAGGCACGGCTACTCCAGGACGTGTTGATAATAAGAGCATTCAAAGTGAGACACACCCTTACCGCACGACCTAGCCGTGCAAGCTGACATCATGCGTCCACACAAAACCCCCGCACGAGTGCTTACAGCAGTGTCCTTCAAAACTACAAGAGCCAGAGGCCCCAGACGCCCTCACTGAGGAAGCGCGCAGGGGAGCTGTGTCGCGCTCAGACCAGAGTGGGGCTCGGCGCTGGAAGATACGGGCCGTCTGGCCGTGAGCAGACGCGGTGCGACCCTGAAAACACACCATAAGAGCAGCCCGTCTGGAAGGGCTCTCATGAGGCCAATCGTGTGACTTTCTGGAAGAGGCACAGCTATGGAAACGGGGAAACGTCAGTGGCCGCTCGGGCGCTGGGGTAGGGAAGGAGGGCGAGCACGTGGGGCACAGGGATACGATGGCAGTGACAGCATTCTATGAGGTAACACAGCCATGTGCACATGTGACATCATACATCTGTCACACCACAGGACACGCTGCAGAGCTGGCACGAACAGGCTGTGGACACAGTTAATAATAAAGTCGCAGTAATGGCTCATTGACTGTAACACGCGTACCCAACTGATACAAGGTGTTAGCGACAGGGCAGCCATTACCAAGGCAGAGGAAGAAGACAGGAGGTCTGTACTCTGCGTCTTTTGTTTATAAGCATAAAAGTGTGTAAAAAATAAAGTCTATTAATTTAAAAGCTATTTTAATACGTCACACCCTGCACGATTCCATTTATTTAATATCGTTGAAATGCCAAAAACAACAGAGACAGAAAACAGACGGGGGGTGGGGGGTGGGCATGGTTCTGGGGGCAGCACGCAGAAGGCTTCGCGGTAAGGGTGCTTCGGCAAACCTGCACATGGGCTCACAGGACACAGAGTCCCTACACGCACACGTACACATCCCACAAACACCGAGCGCCTGGTTTCAATACTGCGCTGTGATCACGGCAGAAGCTAGGGAAAGACATGTGGGGCCTGTCCACTTCCTTCACAACTTCCTGTGGATCTGCAGTTGTTTTTTTTTTTTTTTAATTTTTTTAATGTTTTTTATATATTTCTAGGAGAGAGAGAGAGAGAGACAGTGTGAGCAGGGGAGGGTCAGAGAGAGAGGGAGTAACAGATTGAAACAGGCTCCAGGCTCTGAGCTGGCAGTCAGCACAGAGCCCGACGCGGGGCTCGAACCCATGAACCATGAGATCGTGACCTAAGCGAAAGTCGTACGCTCAACCGACTAAGCCACCCAGGCGCCCCTGATCTGTAGTTGTTAAACAAACTCAAAACCACCGGCCAGGCTGCAGCAATGGAGGTTCACCGGGGCCCCCCTTCACTAGTTGCCTGCCGCGCTCAGCAACCCCCCCGCGGCATTCCAGGCTCTCACGAGTCCGAGGAAGCTGTGTGCCCCAGCGGGAGGCGCCCTCGGGTTCCAAACGAGCATGAGGCCATGCAGCTGCCCCAGCCCAGAAGTGCCAGGCGCAGAGCCTGGTGCACAGGACTCGCTCTACTGAGATCTGTGGGACAGGAGGGCAAAGGAGCAGGTGAGTGAGTCTGGGTTCTTCCGATTCCTTTCCAGCTTTCCGTCTGCCCACACTGTGGCTCTGAGCACACCAAACCTTGCTTGAAGGTCAGCTTGTATGCATCCAGAGAGACTATGAGAAAATGCTTGAACAGAACGCAATAAAAATAACCAACGTTGAAACTGATGCAGTAGGCATTTTTGATAAAAACTCTTAGAATAAACAACAAAGAGGGGAGCCTGGCTGGCTCAGTCAGTGGAGCGTGCAACTCTGGATCTCGGGGCTGTGAGTTCGAGCCTCATACTGCATGTAGAGATTGCTTAAAAATAAATCTTAAGAAGGAAGGAAGAAAGGGAGGGAGGGAGGCAGGGAGGGAGGAAGGAAGGAAGGAGAACAACAAATAGCAGGGGCTCCCATTAACACAATGAAAAGTATCTACGAGACACGATCAGCACATGTCATCCTCGGTGGTGAATACTGAGGCTTCCCGAGATCTTCGTGAGACAGGGACGTGACCAGTGTTACTTCCGTGTGACAGTTGACTGGTTGTCCCTGCTAGAGGACAGGGAAAGAATAAAAAAGAAAAGGCACGAAGACCAAGAGGAAGAGGCCTGCTGGTGTTATGCACGGACATGAGGCTCATCTCTGCCGGGGCTGCTGTTTCCAAGTAGCAAGGGTGTCAAGACTGCTGCACTCATGGTCAGCGGATAACACCTGATGGCACGTGCACACTCCAGCCATACACACACACACACACACACACACACATTCTCAGAGATACCAGTAAAACGGCACCAAATGCAGAAAAGATGCAGAAAACTGTCTAACACTACGCATCTACCATACGACGTCCTCGTTCAGAAGACAACATTCACTGTCATTTCTTCACTAACTGATTTACAGATTCACTGTGGTCCTTATCATGAGCCAGTAGAGGTTCTCATGTCAATTAACAGACTCATTTCAAATTGCAAAAGGACAAGTAAAGGACCAAAATTAGCCAAGCTCTTAAGGGACAAGAACATTGGGAAGGTTCACTACCAGGTATTAACACACTGAAAGTAGACTCAGGGTAGTGGTGGTGAAAAGACAGAGAACAGCCGCCCACGGAACAGAGAACTGGAGGCTGGACTCCCCGTGGCCAGTGCCTGGGGGCTGTTACAGCCACGCGACACCGCGCAGGGAAAGGTGCGTCCCTCAAGAAGTGCTGTTGGGCCAACTGCATGTTAGTGCAACAAAGAAAAAATAACCACCATCGAGAAATTTTCAGTGAGGAATAAATGACACGGAGCCTTAGTTTCAGGCGTACAACGTAATGACTTGACACTTATGTGTGCCACCAAATGATCACCAGCATACGTCCACTTCATGTCCGGGGAAAGATGACCCTGACACCCACCTCAGGTCACGTGCAGTCAAGTTAGGTCACCTGTAAAAGGTGAGGCCATAGAGCAGTGAGAAGAGAACAGGTAACTATCCCCGTGGCTTCGGGAGCAAAGACCACGGTCACCGAGTTCCCAAGGCTCTGAGAGCGTCAGCACATCGGGAACGCCATCGGCCTGTGGGACTGCACTGACATAAGCGCCACGGTCCCTTGACAGACACTGTTGAGAGAGAAGAAGCAGGCTGCGGAGCGGGAGCAGCTGCGTCTCCCACAAGCGGTTGGTGTTCAGGATACTGAGACATGTGCAACCCTCAATCAGCCCCGAACCCCCACACGGGGAGGCCAGCCTCATTGAGCCCAGCATGCGGCACCCCTATGGCCCTCTGAGCACGACTGATGCCAGAGCCTCAACGGTCTGGTGCAGGCCCAGGTTCTGGGGCATGCATGGGGTGGGGGGTGCACAGGTGTCCCCAGAACGGGCTGCAGCCGCACTGACACTGTGCATGGAGGTCCTCGCTCAGCCAGCACTCCACAGCCCTGCGTGCCTGCCCCCAGGACCTCTACCACCCCCCCACGACCTCCACCACGACCCCCCTGCTGCCCCCAGGGGGACCTCCACCCCCTCAGGACCTTCCAAAGGTGGGTGTCACCACTAGCTGCCATGCACTCTGGCCCCCAAGGACCAGTGGCTCCTCTCAGAGACCACTGAGCTCTGGAATCTGGGCTCAGGGAACCGTTAGGATGCAGATAAGAGTTAAGCGTATGTTTTCATTTGGTTTTTTAATTTCTGGCTAAAAAGTTAGCTCTTACTGCTCAGGTTCTATAAATAACAAGATTTTATAACCAAATTGTGGAATATGAGGGGCACACTGGAAATAGCTCATTTCAAATAGGAAAATGGTTTGTGTTCACCCACTTCTGGAAGGCAATTTTCAACTGCTTAAAATAGTCGTGGTATTTTACCAAGATGATTACACTCTCACCTATCAGTAACAATTAAACCCTAGACTAGAGCCGCTTAAGAAGGTCTCAAAATAAAACCCCACACTCCGAACACCGTGCACTGAAATGTCAAGCACACAAACGGCCCTGGGTGGGACACAGGAGCCCAGAGCCCAGCTGCGGGCCTGCTGTGTGCCAGGAGCACCACACACACACCTCTACCCCAGGGGACGGGCAATGACAGGGCAAGACCAGCAACAGAAATGCCCTGGGGGCGCCCTGATGAGGAAGACTTGAACAGAAACTACTGGGTGAGCCTGTGCCGTGCCGCGGCGCCCAGGTCACTCAAAAGGTGAGGGTGGATGAGCATTGGCACCAAGCAGGGAGCAGCAGGCCGACCGCACTCGTGCGCAGACAGGCCTGAAGAGCGGCCTCATCACCCTGCTGGCTGGCAAGGCAGGTCCCCATGAGCCGGGCCTGGGGCTGTGCAGAAGACTGGTATTGACCCATTGGAAATGTGCCTTCGAGCGGCAGTCAGCATAAGCCATCAGTCAGCGCCAGGCAATCAATAGCCACTCTCGCCCTAACTCAGCAAGGCCTGTGAGCACAGTGGGTCAGGGTGAGGACTGAATTAATCCAGGAAGTGCCATTGGCTTCCAACCTGCTGAGAGAGGAAGAATGGAAATTTCCCGCCTTGGGACCCGAGCAGTGACCCTGCAAGAGAGAAGATGCCCAAGAAGGAAGCCAGGATGCTTCTTACTCACACAAAGGCAGGGCGCAGTTTAGGCACGGAGGGGGTAACACCCACCAGCACCTGTGTGGACGGGGAGCCCCACCCCTGAGATTCTAACCAGGATGGGGAAGACACGCGCCATCCGTGAGAACCCCAGTGATCTGGGGAAACAGAGGGCATGGTGCTTACTCGGCAGGATGCCTACGGAATCCAGGCTACACGGCATGGTCGCCATACACGTTTCCTCCTGCTGACAGGCAGATGGTCCCAGGGCACTGGCTCTCTGTGCACGCAAGACGCACTGGCCCCCACACGGGGCCTGCCTCCCTGAGGGGCCTGAAGCCCCCTCCAGAACACACACGTATGAGTACTTTGCGAGACCCACTGACAGCTGGAAGAAGTCCCAGCGGCCACGGCAATAAACCACAGCAGGGCTACACTAGGACCACAATCTAAAATAAGTCCCGAGTCCATGTGATACACGGAAGTGACCGACTCAATGAATAAATGGGAAGGAGAGAGTCAATTTCAGGCAGAAGAATTCAGAATGAATCACTGTACCCTTGAGGAAGGGTGTGACCCCCAGCCCCAGGCGTGGCCATGCACCGAAGAGGGAGACACCCAGCAGACCCATGCAGCCTGGTAAGCAAGGTCAATATCCACAGGGTAAGGCACACTGACGGGGCCCTTCCCTGCAGGGTCGCCCCATCCCCCGGGGCCTGGGAGGAAAGCCTCGGACACAGCCCCGTCCAGTGCCTGTCACGAGCTGCCCATGTGGCACTCCTGGCACTGGACTCATCCAAAACGAGGAGTCCGAGAGGTGACACAGGCCAAGTAGAAGTGATGGCTCAGTGTGTAGGATCCAGGACAGAGAAAGGGCTGAGGGGACACGAAGCAAACAGGAGGACAGCACAGACTTCAGTCAGCCACCCTGGTTGGGCCCGGATCCTGAGCCCTAACGACCATGCTGCCATGAAGTGTCAGTTCCAGGGACACGGGGCACAGGTGAGGAGAGCTCACCATTTTTCTCTAAATCTCAGAATGTTCTAGAAAACAAAGTTCATTAAAAACCAAACCAGGAATTGTTTGAAGTCAGATGAGCCCCTGTGAGCAGCAGTGACCTGCCCCGCTGGAGGCGAGCAGCCGGAAGCCCAGGCTCCCTGCACATGCAGCCATGAGCGCTCCTGGTAGTGCTGGGCACATGGGCCCGAAGACGGGGCTCCACACGCCCATGGGCATGCACACAGCTGCGGTCACAGGCTCTCCGCTAAGACCGCTGTGCCAGCCATGACGCTCTGTGGCCAAGGTGCCATGGGAGCCTAGAGTAAGGCTGCCCCATGTGAGGACACAGGTGAAGGTATCTTCCAGCCAGACATGGATGAGATGCAGTTGTGGGCACGTCCACACGGGAGGCTGTGCCCCAGCGCACATGCACGATGGGGAGGTTGCAGACGCGGCCACCCGCTGCACACCCAGGGGCTCCAGACCATGCCAAGGGGTCAGCCCCGTGTCCCGCAGCTCAGGCCACCAGAGGCCCACCGTCCACTGGGACCTGGAGGAGGACAGAATGAGCCACACATATCCCCACCACCCACAGAGCGTTCCACCAGTGTGACCGCCAACCTCATGGAGGACGGCCTCCACGGATCTTCGAGGAGGCTCCTTTTCCCGAGAGAGCCACACACTCCACTGCCCACGTGCAACAGCCATGGAGACCACTGGCCTCGGCCTCCGGGCAGACCCACAGCTCACACGCATGGGGTGACCCAGAGCCCCCAACAAAGAGAGACGTACCACATCTGTGGCTTGTATTTTTCCCTTGGATTCATATTCCATCTGGAAGTGTGGCCCTTTCAACCACCTCCACCCATTTTGCCCGCACCCAGCACATCTCTGGCAGCCACCAATCTGTTCCCGTATTTGTGAGTTCAGCGTTTGCAGATTCCCCGTGTTATGTCAACCGGCACAGCATCCTCCAGGTCCACCCGTGGTGTCACACGTGCAGGGTTTCCTTCCTTCTCAAGGCTCGATGACATCCTGTCACACACCTACACGGCGCCTTCCTTCCCTGCCCAGCGGCCAACTGGCACTGGCACCGGGGATGCGACACCCGGATTCCCACCCCCAGGGAAGTGCCGGGGGCGGGGGGGGGGTGCAGGCGTGCTGCAGGGTGCGGTGGGCCCGGGGGACACTCCTCAGGAACCGCCACCCTGTATCCTCCCTGTGATTCTCGGGAGCACCGTCCACACAGAGCCCATCGGGCTTGCACAGGAGGCCACTTCAGTGTGCGGCACTGCTGCTTGTCCTGTGGACAGGAAAAATGGGGACGCAGAGGGACAGGGTGCCTTGTCCAAGGTCACAGAGGAAGGTCCCCCTGCCCATCACCCCAGGAAAGCCCATGCTTCCCACACCAGGGACTGCAGCCTGGCCTCGCCTCTCACTCACAGAAAGTCCAGCACAGACAGCCCACGGCCCAGCCATGCACAGCCCTCCGCCTGAGCCATGGACGAACTCCTTCTGCCCATGTTCCCATCTGTCCGCCATCTTCCACAAGCCAAATTCAGCGTGCATTCAAACTGGGCATTCAGGCCCAGCTCAGCTGTGGCATCAGCTCCCACGAAAATCCCATCACGGTTGGCAAGTGCATGTGCCCCTCCTTCCTGTCCTGCCAGACTACCAGCACTAGAAGGGTGGTGACCCCACATCTGCACAGGTGACCTGGTGGCACGCAGGACGTGCTGGGCAAGGAAGGGAGGAGGCAGGAGCACAGAGAAGCCAGCTCTGAACCCCCACCTGTAACTGACCGCAAGCACACAGGCAACAGGACCGCATTGTCTCCATCAGAGGCCGCCATGCCTCGGGGTGGCCGCCTGTGGAGCCCGGACGACAAGGGGAGGCTCCCAGGGCCTGTGTGCAGAGCTCGGCGGAGCCTGACCTGGGAGGCCCTGGACCCAGGGCCCTGAGTGATGCCATGCCTCTCAAGGGACAACAATGGCATGCCAAGGAGCGTACTGGGGAAGCCACCAAATGGCGCGCGTTCGGTAGCTGAAACATGCCTTGTGCCCTAAACCCTTCATAACCGGGTCCCAGAGGCGAAGAGCCTAGGTTCTCATTAAAAACAACCTTGGTGCCCTGATATCGGCCCTCACAAGGTCAGGTCGGGCGTGGGTGGAGGGGAGGTCTCTGTCCAGCAAGCTGGATGCCCCAACCATGCCTGCAGAGCATTCAGGGACAGGGTCGGGCTCTCGGGAACGTTTAAATAACACCATCCCACAGGACACCTGATTCACGCTCCAGCGCACTCCATCGAGCCTGATGTCAGATGCTCTCCAGGCATAGGACAATTAGAGAGAGCTTGGTCCTCACACGAGCATGGGACCGAGACCACCACGCCCAGTGCATCAACTCCGGTGACAGGTCTCATTGCAAACCATGGGCCTCAGACCCACTGAGATTTGGTCACCGAAGGAAGGGAAGGCTGCCCTCGCCCACGGCCTAGGGAAGGGGTGGCCCTGCCTTCAAGGGGGAGACCAGGTCAGTGCACAGCCCCAGCCACCCTGCCCCTCACCAGGAGCACAAGGTCGCCATATGGCCGTCTAAAAGGGTGTGGGCCCTCTGAGTCCCAAAGGGACCACCAGGGTTTGGAGAAGTCTTTCCTGTGATTCAAGAACACTGCGAGCATCGCAGATGGCCCTCAGTCTGGGGGCAATGTCAAGAATTGTGGGGGCCCAGGGCCCAAGCTCTAAGGCTGGCTGTGATGGGGATGGGCTAGCAGCCACCAGCCACGACAGCAGGGCCCCCAAGAGGGGCCGGCCTGGGGACCCCACCCAGTGCATACCTTTGTCAGCAGCAGGACCCGCTTCTGGAGCCTCCGAGCCAGGGCCTCCTGCGTCTCCCGCCGCCTCCTTTCCGCCAGCAGCTGGCTGCTGGCTTGGCGGACCTCATCCTGGAGCTGCTGCCGGACCTTCTCCAGCCCACGGGCACTGCGGGAGAAAAGGCAACAGGGCAGAGCGGTGAGGCCTGGCCCGCAAGACGGCGCCCCAGCCACGCACCCTCTGGGGCCAGGATGAGCCCATCACATAGGTCCCAAAATAGAGCCGCACGTGCAACCGGCATGCTGCCATTTCCTCACTTGTGAATAGCTACTTAGAGCTTTTCAGGAGTTTCTGGATTTCAAAGAGGCACCCAGGGTGATCCCAGAACACGGCAGGCAGCAGGGAGGGGGGCACTCACCCCCACACACAATGGGAAAAATTGTCAGCAGCACAGCGCTTCGGGAGACGGCACTTCTGAATGAGCTAAATTACCAGCAAGCACTTCCATCCGGATCACGACAGCCAGATGTGCAGTGGGTGTGGGGGAGCCCCCGCCACCGGGAGGCGGGCCCCCCCAACGTTGCCCTGCCAGACACCAGCCAGGGCTCCGACAGCAGCCGGGGTGCCCCACGGCAGCTCTTCCCAACAGGCCTGACCCCAGCACGTGGACTTTGCCCGTGGGTCCCACCGGGGCCCCATCCAAGTCATCCCTTCAGGGGGCAGACAATAGCAGGGGGTCCAGGTCAGGGCCCCGGGCTCCTGACCGCCCACAGGCTAACAACCCATTCCCTGGCCCAGCCCTACGTGCCTTCAGAGCCTGGTCTTTGCCCCAAAATGCCCTCAGCCCTTCAGTCCTGCCCAGGACGCCCCTGCTACCGACACACTCCTTCACAGCACACGGCAGCCGGCACCCAGCACTAGGTGAAACCTTCCCTGAGGCCCGATACCACACAGCCTCACGACTGCACACCGAGTGGTCGTCCCCGTGGCCTGATGGAGGGGACGACGACCAGGGGAGGGGCCACGAGGGGAGGCGGCCCTGGAAAGAACCCCAGTGAGGAGCCAACCCTGCATCAGAAATGAGGGGTCTTCAGGGCCATGCTGTCAGCTGACACATGGGGCGCTCACAGAGGCAGCACGGGGGAGCCGGGGCCCCGACGGGGAGGGTACCTACGGGCTCCTGTCACACCCGGCCTTACCACCGCATCCTTCCCACTCTGACCACATGCTGGAAGGAAACCATACTTCTCAGGGCAGCAGGGGGCGCTGCCTTCAGAGGCGGCGTGCCCAAGCCCACGCCTTCCCTCCCGCACCTGAGTGTGCGGTTTCTGCTCCCATCATGTAGTTCAGTCCGAGCGTGCGCATGAGTCACTGAGGGAGCAGGTGGGAAGCTTGGCTGGCCTGACGCAGGGACCCCTGTCCATACCTCAAGGGTTCAAGGGAACCATGCCCGACTGCACCTGAACCCTCTTGCACCTTCACAAAAACATGAGGTAAGATTTTTTAAAAAACAGGTACAAATAGTCATTCGAAACAGACCGATTAAGAGGCTATTTTCAGTTCTATTTCAACTTAACACAATGCATAGGTCAACTTAATAACACAGGGCTGAGACCGACTCCAAAACTACCAGACCTAGGCGGAGAGCTCATGAGTGCCTTGAATCGGCGTTCGACAAACTGGCAGCGTCCCTGCTCACACACGTGAGGCCGAGCCGCCATCCAACCAAGCTCAAGGCTAAGGGGCCTCAGACAAGCAGCCCTGAGTGCAGGCCTGGTGGGGACAGCCTTGGGGGAGTCTGATAAGCCCAGGCCCCCTGCCCCATAGGAGAGCGCTGCCTGTGCATCCATGAAGGGGTCAAACCAGAACACTCCCCACCAAGGGCAGGTGGCCAGGAGGCAGGCGGGTGCGCAGGATTCCTAGGTCTCAGTCCGCTGGCTGCCAGCTCGCTGTGCCCAAATCCCCCCTTACAGCACTAGAGGGCTTTAGCTCTGGGACCTGGTGGGGCCCACAGCCCAGTCCTGCACATCACAGACACCAGCGCGCCAGCTGAGAGGCGGCAGTACCATGAGTCTGGGGGCATCCACGAGGGGTGGGGAGGTTGTCGGGCCCAGGCTGGCAGAGCCCTTGTGCCC
Organism: Proteles cristata cristata; assembly: GCA_017311185.1. Taxonomy (NCBI): domain Eukaryota; kingdom Metazoa; phylum Chordata; class Mammalia; order Carnivora; family Hyaenidae; genus Proteles; species Proteles cristata. The sequence goes on along the minus strand of JAESUZ010002642.1, from coordinate 1,749,492 downwards.
AGTAAGGAAGAGAACCTGCCTCAGGGGTGCAGGGGGCGGGGCTCAATCAGGAAGCGTCCGTCTTCGGCTCAGGTTACAATCTCAGGTTTGGGGGTTCCAGCCCTGCATCAGGCTCTGCACTGGCAGCGTGGAGCCCACTTGGGATCCTTGTCCCCTCTTTGCCCCTCTCCTGCTCACACTATGTCAAAAATGAATAAATGAATGAGCATTAAGAAAAAAAGAGAGAGAGAACCTGTCTGTCCCAATGGTGAATGCCTTCTACAAAACCAGAATGTTCTGGAAGGAACAGGGCAGAGGACACAGGACCCTGTGGAGTCGTCACTGGGAGTGCAGCAGAGTGTGCTGTCAGCCTGCCCTCGGCCGAGGGATGAGCTCTGTGCACACTCTGTCCATGCTCAGGCATCAGGAGACTGGCACGAGGAAACCCCTCTTCAGGGCGTCACAGGGGCCGCCCTCTGCAGAGGCTTGTCCGGGGCCCTAGGCAGCCTGGAGGGGCTGCCTGTTCTGGCGGGGAAGGCCCCGCACAAAGGCAGGGACCAGCACGAGCCCGACCTCGTGGGCTGTGAGCCGATGGGGCACAGAAACCACGTGGCTCACATAAAGTGAGAGAATGTGACACGCAAGGCTGCTGTTGTTGCCTGTCAGGCTGGAGCTGCAACAAGGAAAGAGGGCCCTGACATCACGGAGCAGGGAGGCCAGCCCTTCTTGGTGCCTGAGGCCCTCACTATCTGTCACCCTCCATCCCCGTGGGGTCAGGATCCCCGCCATGGGGCCAGCCCTGTGGGGAAAAGGCGCGTGCTATGGGAACTATCAAGTCAGACCTGAGTTGGGGAGGAGAGTGTGGGGCTAGGGGGCCAGAGTCCTCACATGACTCAGTCGCTGCAACGGGCACAGGATGGTCAAGAAGCAAACACCCAGGTGGGTCACTGCCTCAGGAGGGGCCGTCCAGGGGGCAGCACACAGGGCAGGGTTAAGGGGCCAAGAGCACAGCTCTGGGAGACAGCAAGTGCAGACCCCTGTCCCCATTTACGTGTCCAGTTAGCTCCAAAGGAAAGGAAAGCTCAGGCTGGGGACAAGGAGTCAAGACAGACCCACTTCTACATATAAACTCCATGAAGACAGAGGAATGGTGAGTGGCACACTGAAGGGGCTGGCCCCGCGGGGATGGAGGGTGACAGATAGTGAGGGCCTCAGGGACCAAGAAGGGCTGGCCTCCCAGAAGAGTGAACTTTTCCTGACATTTCCACAAATCCTGGCCAAAGTTCCCCAAGTGAGTGGTTCAAACTACTGGCCAGCAGACTGCTCTGCCCACACCCACACACAGAAGGGCAGAAAGGGACCCCATGTGCGCGACGAGCCCATGGCTCCGGCCTGCAACACTAGCACTCGATGCCTGACCCTTCTCGTTGGGCTGTCCTCTCCAGTCCACCTCAGCCTTTCTTGGGAAGCAAAGAAGAAAAAACTCATAAAACATTAAACCACTACTTCCAAGCTTAAGGTGAACTCTGGGGTCACTGGCATTTCTGCGAGCCTCTGGGAGTTCGGAATGAAGTGCTTCGTGCTTGAAGGAGCAGTCGGCGTGACTATCGATCACGGCCTTTGTGAGCGGGTGTCTGTCTGCTGGGGGAAACAGGCCACAGTTGCTGAGGACCATCTTTGTGCTGCGGCCCTTTAACATCTTCCCCACCTCACACACCTCCTTTCAAGGAACTGAGGACACGGCTCACTCTGAAGCGGCAGGAGACATTTTAATGGCCTTCCTGGAGACGACTGCGGATGGCAGCTCCGGCCCTGCACAGCCTCTCCTGCCGCACCTTGGCCGCCTGTCTTCTCCCCGCCCGGTGCTGCAGGAGACCCAGGGCCAGGCCAGTGCCTCTGGGAAGGACCAGGACAGGGTGGTGCTGTCCATATGGGAGGAATGATTGGCCCCTGGGGAGCATCATGGCCAGTGTGGGCCCGTGAACATACCGACAGCCATCACCAGACCCAAACTCAAAGCAAACCTTTACCCAGTGCATATGGACACGGCTGGCAGGTAAGCGCAGGTTACGCTGCCCAAAAGTGTGAAGTGCGCAGCCAGAGCCAGCCTGCTGGGGGCAAAGGAGGATGGCAGGTGGGGTTCACGCTGGTCTTTAGCAAACACTGTTTCTGTGCAAAGCTGAGGAAACAGTAACAAAACTTTATTCACAATTTTGCAAAATCTCTAAAGCATCTTCTTCCTTTGGACTCATAAGGAGCGCAGAGGAAACCACTGACATATACACCCTCAAGCTTCTCTAGTCCACAGATGGTAAGTTTGGGCCCCAAGCGGCTCACTTGCACAAGGCCCTGTGCACCCCACGGGGCTGCATCTCAGGCTAAACCGCCATCGAGCAGGTGACCCTGTTCTCTGGCCAGGGCATTCGGCTGAGCCTGCACAGACGGGCACACACAGGTCTGGTCCCAGGCTGTACAGGGCCTAGATGGGCTGCAGACACCGGGGCGGGGGGGGTGGGGGGGGCAAGGTCCTGGCTCCACCAAGGCTCAGGAGAGAATGTTGAGAGGGTGAACATTCTAATTTTTTTTAATGTCTTTTATTTATTTTTGAGAGAGAGAGAGACAGTGTGATCAGGGGAAGATCAGAGAGAGACGGACACACAGAATCTGAAACAGGCTCCAGGCTTCGAGCTGTCAGCACAGAGCCCGATGTGGGGCTCAAACCCATGAACCGCAAGATCATGACTGGGGCCGAAGTCGGACGCTCAACCGACTGAGCCCCCCAGGCGCCCCAGAGAATAAACATTCTAGAACTCCGCCTGTCCAGCAGAAGACAGGGACGGGCTATAGAAAGGACAGTGGGACTAAGTGCCAAGGAGTGCACAGTGGGTCAGAGCTAGCGGGCCTGATGCAGGGAGGTGGAACCGGCAGGCAGGTCGGGTTCTGCTCCCGGGCCCAGGATTCCCACCCTGCGTGCTGTCACACTCGGGGGACACAGCCAGGCTCTCAGCTGACACTGGGTCACCAGCAGCTGGAGGCTCAGGACTGCCAGGATGCCCGGTCCCGGACCGTGTTCTACCAGGCGGAGGGCAAGGAGAAGGCCTCTCAAGGCTCTCCCGACAGATCCAGAGGACTGAGCGCCCCGGTCAGCAGTGCGGCCCCTGGAAGTCCCCAAGGGCTCGGGGCTTCCAGACTGGCCAAGGATAAGAGGAGACGGGCTATCGGGGCCTCAGGAAGGTGGGGGGTGGGGGGGACCGCCTGACTGGGGGTGGCTCACACACATGTGTGGCAAGGGCTCCTGGGAGGGGAACGCAGAGGGACACAGGTGGGTTTGGAGGGACTCGACCTGCAGGAGGGGAGACGGGAGCGGGGGGAGGCCCCTGGTCAACAGCGGACACAGCCTAGGCCAGGCCTGCAGCATTCCATACGTGTCCACAAATGTGCCCGCAGAATCGTCCCGCGGGAGAGAGCCCCTAGCCCACGCACACTTCCTGCTGCTGCAGCCGGGGGTACCTGGCGGGGGACCGCACAGGCAACCTCACAGGTGGTGACGGGTACTGGCTGCAGAAACCCTCCCTCAGAGGCAACCGTGTGCCACAGGCCCGGAAGCCGGCACGGGACACGGCCCGCCGCCAGCCTCAGCACACTCGCCAGAGTGGGCTGTGGATGGGGGCTTCCAGAGAGAAGCAGAAACATGGCCCCGGCCTGCTCCCACTGGAGAGATGTCACAGACCCGCTGCGAGCCAGGCAGCATCTGTCTCCTCACAGATAGCAAGGAGGCCACTGATCTCTGCCTTGCCTCACTGGCGACAGGCACTCTAATGAGACACATGTGCAAAGTGCAAAGCAAGTGTGACCTCCTGCCGTGTCTCTGCCTCAACAGGGACAGAGGCACTGCGCTCAGCTGGGGTGGAACAGCGGGGTACGGCCCAGTCAGGTGCCCGGGAAGGCCTCCTCGACGCACCCCTGACTGAGATACGCAGCACTATACACTACTGGGATGAGAAGCAACAGCAGAGGTGATGGGCGGCCAGAGTCTCCCCAGCAGTGGAAGCTCAGGGACCGTCTAGTGAGGGGACACACCGACTAGCAGGCACGCCTGGGCTTGCAGAACCACAAGCATCAGAGATGAGAGGGCATGGCTGCCATCAGGCCCCTGTGCCCTCGGTGAGGGGGCAGGCCCCGCCAGGGTTGCACAGGTGGGGCGTGGCAAGTCAGCTGGGCTCCAACTCAGACCTGGTGCCCTGTCTGCACGTGGCTGCCCTCCCACCGCGTGGCCATGGCCAGCCATGACCAGCACGGCAAGGGCAGGACTTAGGGACAGAAATGCAACTACAGGCTCTGCCGGACTTGCCACATGGCAGCTTTGGCCTGTGTGCTACGTGCAGGGGAGAAGGTGGGGAGAAGAGGGCAGAGGCCCCTCCTCTGTCGATACTGCTCAGATTCACCAAAGGGGCTGCCTTGGCGAGGGGCTGAGAGCCTCAGCCTGCACGCCTGAACGCCCAGGCCGGAGATGCACACAGCTGTCTGTGTATGCTATCAAATTCCTATCTGAGATGCCTCCCCATGTCATGCACATTCCTCTGAGAAATAAAAACACCCAAAGAACGGAAATGAAACGAGAGAACAAAGAGAGCAAAGGCTGTGTGATCCCACTCGGTGGAGCTGCGGCAGAGCAGGCCAGGCTCCGGCCACTTCCCAGGGCACTGCCACACACCAGCTCGCTGCCCCTGTTGTCTCATCAAGTTGGACCCCCCCGGCTGAGCAAGCATCCGTGAGTCCCAGATAGAGGCCACACTGGAAACACGCTCAACTGACCCTGAGGCATGAAACCGATAACTGCCCTTGTGGTTTCCACTTGGTCCCCACCACAGTGAATGATCTGGTTTAACTCCTCAGTCACTGACATGTAAACACACAGGCAGGGCTGCCTCCAGGTCACGGGAGGGGGGCGGGGGCCAGGGTGCCAGGCACACAGCAGAATGAGCTTACCACCTGCCCCAGGCCACCAAGACTCAGGAAGTGAGGACAAGCACCCTGCACCCTGGAGCTCCAGCTGGCAAGGCCACAGTCCCAAGGAAAACGGTGTTGGGCAGAAAATTAAAGCGACCCCATGGTTGGGCGACACGGCTGCATCCCAAGTGCCACAGAGCCACCCAGTTCTGACCTCTCTGGACCAGGGAAGGGCTTCCACGTGCTTTATGGCACCCTGGCCACCGCGTCCCTGAGGACGAGGGTCTGTGCACAGCCCCAGGTGATGCAGGAGGGTCAGGCCGGAGCCTCGCCAGAGGTGCCACGTCCCTGCTCCTAACCTTGTGCTCAGCTAACCATCCACCACCTTCTTCTGGAAAATGAGGTTTTGCTGGAACGCAGCCACCCCCGCTCATTCATCCGGTACCTGTGGCTGCTTTTCACGTAACAGATCCTGCCAAACAGGCAAAATCACTGACCATCCAGCCCTCTACAGACACCAGCTGCAGTGAATGCCCTGGATTTAGTTTGGAAAGCACAGGGCGGTAAGTGAGCAGCAATGAACCCCGTCCCCCGGTGTCCCCCCCCCCAGCGCACCTGCTGGCCGAGCAGGCCCAAAGCACCATGCGAGCTGCGTTCCTTCCTGAGAGGACGACCCCTGGTGCACCGTCCCCTCACAACTGGGCACCCGCTTGCTCTCTTCCACACCTTCCTGTAAGACCCCCAAACTCTCATCTGAAAAGGGCCTGAGTGGCTGTGGTCCAAAGCCACTGCCACTGTGCCCCACATGATGGCAACCACGCCAGATGTGTCCGGGGTAGCTCTGATGTCAGGCTACATGGGTACGAGGTCCCACCTTCTTGGGGGCTCCGTGTGCCCCCCACCCCAGAGACTGAAGCTGGAGGACACAGGAAGCCTGGCGGGGGAGGACGAGTGCAACCACCCTAGGAGGGGCTCCCACCAGCTTAGCCTGAGACTGTGGGGGCAGGAGGCCAACGGAGGCCCAGCCTAGGCGGGACAGAAGTTGGCGGCGGTGGAGCCGGCAGCTCTCCCCCACCTCCTTCCTTGACATCGGCCAGTGGCCCACCAGCAGCTCGGAGGCTGAGGTGTCCGACATGCTGGCGATCGATAGTGGCGCACCCACGAGCAGAGCCCATGGCGCCTGTTTGCTTTCCCACGGATTTGCTGTCCTCGACCCAGGGCACGAGTCAGTACCCATATAGGTGGGATGCTCTCATGGGGAAGCCGCCGTCTCCTGGCCAGGCGGGGGCCCCCATTAGGGATGCAGGGCCGGGGACCGCGTGTGGATGTGCCCGGTGATTTCCAGGTGCCTGCGGCAGACTAGCTCTCTGAGGGCTGGTGCCCCGCTAATAAACATCTCGGAAGCATTTCCCACACTGGACAACAGAAACGAAAGGAGAAAATGAGATTTTACAACATCATTACTTTCTCTTCTACAATTTCTTGGCGGAGCAGACAGGGGAGCATCTGCTCAGCTGTCTCCGTGTCAACACAGAACTCACTTATTAGTCCCACCTCCTCCTCGCCCCAGGCTCCTGGGCCTGAAGAGCTGACACTTGAGAAATGCCAGCTCTAAGCAGTTTATTTCCTTCTGAACTTTAACAACTAAGACAGAGATGACCTTTAAAAGGAAGGGCCAGCGCCTGTCAGACACGCGGGAGCATGACTCTCCTGGGCTGCAGGAGGGGTGCAAGGCAGAGTGGAAGTCATGGTCCCGGGGCCTCCAGCCTCCAGCATGTGCCTGCGAGAGACTAGGGGCCACTGAAGCATGTCCTTCTCGGAAGTCTTCAGCCAGGAAGACTTGCTGGCCCACACACCTTTACAAACGTCCAGTGACCTCTGTGCGTCACCTTGCAACCAGCCTACCCTAGACTGCTCTGAAGGAACGGTGCCAGCGAGGGTGGCGGGGTAACGGGGTACTGTGCTGGGTACTCAGCAGTATTCCCAACACCGGATGATATGATTCACAGAGAAAGTCTGGAATCCCCTGAACAGGGTATACAAGAATAAAGGTCTGCTGGGATTACAAATACTCTTTACTTTTCTGAAATTCCTGGAGAAGGAAAGGAGCTAGAGTAACCATGAGGACGGTCACCGCAGTTTCACAGTGCCACACCCGGGGGGGGGGGCTGCTCTCCCATAACACCCACAGGGCAGGGGCCACACCCGGGGAGCCCATCTGCCAGAGCACAGTAGAGGCCAGCCTCCAGGGCCACACGAAGGGCACCTAGCACCTAGGGCTGGGGACACTGCTGCTCACCCCTGCCGTGCACACCCCCACAGGCCACCCAGAGCGCCACCAGGGCAGGAAGGAAGGAGCCGGCCAACAGGACAGAGGGCGTGACCTCAAGGAGGGGACCTGCCTGATGTGGCCCCAAGGTACCAGCATGTTGTCTTGTCTTGTCTACACTGGCACGGAGCCCACACAAGGAGCCCCACACTGACCTGGCTGCCACACACAGGGGGTTCTCACCCACCCTGTTTACACGGAAGGGGGGCATCTTCTCAGTGAGCGTCACTTGCTTTCTCAGTCATTAGCATCACAAGACTATTTATTGAATAACTGGCTCACTTCTTGTTGGGATAAAATTCCCCATTTTAACCACATTACACTAAACAATTCAGTGGTTTTCAGTATATTCACAACAGGGACCGAACAGTATACAAATTCAAGAAGACTCTTTACCCCAAATAGAAGCCCCGACCCCCAGCAGCTCCTCCCCAGCCCCCAGCGCGCATCTTGTGGCGTGTATGTGTGTGTGCGCTCATGGTCCACATTTGGGGACTCCCACACCACGGGGCCCTCTGCCTCTCCAGTCCCCACATGAGCACTAGGCGTCGGAGTCCATCCTGACTGTACCTGGCTGACTGTACCTGGGGCATCCCCATTTCACTTCCTGCTGGGTGAGCCCCGCCTTGCCAGACGGCTTACCTATGCTGTCCGGCTCCAGGTTCCATGAGCAGCACTGCTCTGAGCACTGGGGACGGGCTCAGTATCTTCAGTCCCCTGGGCACACACCCACGACGGACACGCTGGGCCAGACAGGGCGCCACACTCACCCCTCCAAGGACCCATGCAACCGGTTTCCCCGTAGCCTCCACCAACACTTGCTATTTTCCGTTTTCTCTTTTGTGTTGTTTTTTTAAATTAATGCTACAAGGACACTGTGTGCAATGGTACGTGACCACACAGGTTTCCTGTTACAAACACCACATCATCGTTGTCCTCCTCGCTGTCGGGAAATTTTAACCACTTCTAAGTGAACAGCTCAGGGGCACCAAGCACATTCACGCTGCTCCTCAGCTGTCCCCACCTGTCTCCAGAAGGTTCCGTCTCCCCACACTGAGACCCTGTCTCCCTTGCACACGGGCCCCTCCCTCCCCCAGCCCCGGCCCCACTGTGTCCAGGAGTCTGATGACGTGACCCCCAGGCCTGATAGGAATGGCATCTCACGGTGTCCCCTCCTCCTGCCCTGCCTCATCTCACAGCGCATCACATCTGCGCGTGGCCTCTGCCAGAATCCCCTTCCTGCTTCTGAGGCTGAGTAACATTCCCAAGTCCGGGTGCAGCCCTTTGTCTCATCCATTCACTGCTGACGGACACGTGGGTTGCCTCCTGCCTCCAACTACTGTGAATGCCGCTGCTGAGGCCTCGGGGAAGCACCTGTTTGTTCCAGGCACACTGCCCGCCACAGCGCCTGTGTTGCGTTACACCAATGGTCCCAGTTCCTCTACCTCCTTGCCAACCTTGCTGCTCAATGGGCTACTGAATGCTGCCAGCCCAGTCCCTGTTCCCCCGAAGATCAGCAATGCTGAGCATCTTCTCACAACCATTTGTGTTGTCTCTGCAGGACCGTCTAGTCAGGCCCCCTGTCCATCTTCAAACTCAGTTATTCGTCTTTTGGACGTTGAGCTGTGAGAACTCCTCATGCATCCTGGAGGCCAGATCCTCATCACATATATGATCTGCAAATACCTGCTCCCATTCTGGGGGCTGACCTGTCACTTTTGTGACAGCATCCTTTGACGCAATTGTGTTGTTAATTTCATAAAGCACCATGTGCTTCTACCACGCTCCCGAGTTCAAGGTCACAAAGATGTAGGACACAAATGTTTCTTCCCAGAGTTTGTGGTTTCAGCTCCTGCACTTGGAGCTGTGATCCGCCCGAACTACCGTCTGTGTGCGTATCAAATCTGCACACAGCATGATGAGTTAGCGAGCGAGTCCTCCTGTACACTGTGGAATGGTGTGAGAAAGATCAGTGTTCATTCCCTCTTGAAACAGGAGGCAGAACTCACCAGTGAGGCCGTGTGATCCCGGGGCTCCTCTGCTGGAAGGACTTTGGCTGCTGACTGCATATGTCTATTTGTAGTTTCCGCCTCTTTTCCATCAATTCTGGCACTTCATGGGCCTCTAGGACCCTGTCCGTTTTACTGACTCTAATGAGCTGGCGTAGGATACCTCATCTCACTCCCTTGTGGTCCCTGCCAGCTCTGTGAAGCCCATAAGGATGTCTCCACTCCCTCTCCTGGTTTTACGGAGACTTCTCGCACGTTTGCTCGTCGGTCCAGCTAAAAGTTTGTCCATGTTATTTTTCTTTTCAAATAAGTAACTTTTTGTTGTTTTCTTCTGTTCTCAATTTCTTTCATCCATAATTTTTATCGTTTCCTTCCTTCTGCTTGCTGTGGGTTTAGTTTGTTCTCCCTTTCCCAGCTTGCTCACGTGCAGAGCTACTGATCTGAACTCTCCCTCGTTAACCCATGCCTTCACAGCTGTCACCTTTCCTCTGAGCACTGTTCATGCTGCCTCCCACCCATGTTGTGTGCTGCGCGTGCGCCCAGGGAAGCAAATGGCTATCCTCATTTCCCATGCTGCTTCTGCACATCATGGGTGATGACGTGTGGTTTCAGGTCCATGTTGGTGACTTTTCTAAGTTCCCCTGTCCGTGACTTCTAATACTCACTCACTGCAGTAGGAGAACGTGCTCTGGGGGGCTCTGGAACCTCATAAATGAGACACACTTGGTGACATAACGTGATAATGCCCCACGGACACCGGAGAGGAGGGTGCACTCTGGTGTCAAGAGAACTGTGCCACAGATACCTCCATGCCTCAATTTTCCAATCTACAAACCAGGTAACAATCTCCACCTCGAGCCTCTTACACAAATTCGAGGAGAGGAGGCACACGAGGGGACACCAGTGGCAGCTGTGGGCATTCAGATAAGCCCACAGGGCCCCAATGAGGAGTCCGTCCTCACATGCATGTGGTTTGTCACCCAAGAGATACTCTCCCTGCTGATGCCAGGGTGACACGGTGACTGACTAGAAAAGTCTAACAGAACCTCGGGGGTGGCAAAAGACTCAGAAGCACAGGCAGGAGCCAGGTCCTGCGAACCCTGCAAAGGGCAGGGCTCCTCGCTCTCCCAGTGTCCTGTAGGGAAGGCTGCCTCCCCAAGAGCCCCCGCCTGTGTGCACGTAGCCAGTGCCTTTCCTGATAAGAACCCCGCTCAGCAATCCCAAGGGCACCCTGCACCCAGCAAGAGGAGGAAGCAGGCTGGTGACAAAGAAAAGTGCTTCCCTTTACACAATTCCTTCACAGGAAATGGATTTCAAAGTGGCCATCTGCCTACGAGATTAGCATCCCAAAGCTACACCACCACCACCAAGGAGCTGAGCCCCAACTTCATCACCGTTGCAGAAAAGGGCCCATTCACATGGTAATAGCGGGAAGTGCTCCTGAAGCACTTTAGGGAAAGAAGTGCCCAGCCGCACCTGCCCCTCTCTGAGGTCCAGGCTGAGTCCCTGCGGACAGGAGGCTGCCTGGGTTGGGGGATGGGGAAATGACCTGCCTCCAGTCAGGGCCCCTCCCTGCCGTCCTCCTAGAGATGCCTCCCAGAAAGACGGACCCCACCACACGTCCAGCCCCAGCCAGGCCCATACTAGGCCCAGTGCCCGAGTTTCCATGGCACCACAGGGCCGGTCCCTCCCTCTATCCCCGCTGGATGGTGAGACCCAACTCCTAGGAGGTGGTCTGCAGAACATTCTGTAGGAATGAAGGGCAGTGGTGGAGGCCAGGGCGCTCTGGGGCTGGGAGATGGGAGGTAGGGGAGCACCACGTGCCTGCCCGGCATCCGCCTGCACAGGCCCGGGAGCCGCCGGGCCCAGAGCCCTCAGCACTGCAGTGTGGAACAGTCTGGAAAAGGGGGGCGGGGGGAGGACATGCCACCTAGAACACAACGCGGGAGGCAAAGGCTGGCATAGCTCTCAGGGGGCCTTGGGCGAGCACTGCTCTGTGGTGCATGCGTGCCGGGGGTGGGGGGGAAGCCAGCGCCTCCATGTGTCCAAGGTGCTGCATGCACACCACCTGGGATCTGTCAGGATGGCCCCAGGAGAAGGGTGGTGCTGGGGGAATGTCCTCTACACGGCTTTCTGTCCCCACCACATGGGCAGGTACTACAAAGGCTCTTGATGCTGCTGCCCTCAGCTGGGGAGGGCCTGGCGGGGGGGTGGGGGGGAAGCGTCCCTCAGCAGAGGCCGGCAACTCTCAGGCCAGTACCGCCATGAATTGCTCACATGGGGACCAGGGGGTGCTGGACCCCAAGTGGTCAGGAGAGACAGGAGACAGGGAGGAGGGCTGTACTGTGCTCCAGCAGGGCCTTCAAGGACAGATGGCGGGCAGAAGGGGGCCCTGCAGGCAGATGAGGGGGAGCAGTGTGGTAGGGGCGTGAGAAGGCCGTGCACGTCAGGATGGAGCCAGAAAGCTAAGCCGAGTCCTCGCATACAAACACACAACTGTCAGGAAGGGGTTACTCCGTTCGGAGGCAAGCATGTATTTTCAAGCCACTACGGTGAGGAGGAGGAGGGTGACTACGATGGTGAGGACAGCCACGCCGGCACTGGCTAGTGCACCCCAAGGGCTCCTGCAGACTCCCAGCGGTTCCCTCAGGGAGGTGCTTAGAGCTCCCCCAGCAGAAAATAAAGAAAACAGGGTTGAAAGGCCCAGGCTCGGACTCGGTATGGAGCAAGACCTGCAATGAGGTCGGTCTGAGTAGACGCCGCGAGCTCACACGCAGGGTTCTGAACACGGAGGTGGGGTTCCTGGGCCCCGGGCTGGATGGGACCATCACGGTGTTGTACCAAATGGGAAAGCTGAGATGATGTAATGAGAGCAAAGACCCCAATAAAAGCAACAAAAAAGATTAAAGGAACAGTATAAAATCCATTTGAAGATAATCTTATTTTTTAATTTAATTTATTTATTTTGAAAGAGAGGGCATGAGCAAGGGAGGAGCAAAGAGAGGCAGAGAATCCCAAGCAGGCTCTGCACTGTCAGCGCAGAGCCAGACGCAAAGCTTGAACTCACGAACCCTGAGCGGAAATCAACGGGCAGACACTCTGCTGACTGAGCTACCCAGGTGGGGCCATTCAAAGATAACTGCAGGGGCGCCTGGGTGGCTCAGCTGGCTAAGCATCTGACTTCGGCTCAGGTCATGATCTCGTGGATCCGAGCCCCGCATCAGGCTCTGTGCTGACAGCCAGGAGCCTGGAGCCTGCTTCAGATCCTGTGTCTCCCTCTCTCTGCTCCTCTGGCACTTGTGCTCTTGCTCTCTCTCTCTCTCTCTCTCTCTCTCTCAAGAATAAACATTTAAAAAATAAAAAAGCAACAACAAAGATAACTTTAAACACTGAGGAAACAAAAGAAAACAAGCCAACAGGCACAGTCTAGGACGCAAAGCTGAAAAGTCAACAGCATTAAGACACCAACTTCCCTAAATTAGCCCAGGTTTAAGGCAACACAAATTAAAACTCCACTATGTGAAACGAGACAAACCAAACTTGAAGTTCACAGGAAGAAACAAATGAGCAGGGTATGGGGAGCCATGTGGAGGGGACCGACCACTGGGCACCCAGACGCCACACGCGGCCACAGGAACTATAGCCAGGCTGCATCATCCTGCGTAAGAACGAGGACACAGGACTGAAAAGTCCAAATGTAGAGACCGGGACTGAGAAATGGCTGGTAGTCCACAGGCCCTTGTTTGCACAGCTGAGCAGGGCTCTGGAAAACATGGTCAGAGTCCACTGCTCTGACCACAGGGTGTCCTCAGAGGTCAGAGGCTCCAGACGTAGGACAGCACCACGGGGGGAACCCGCAGAAGGAAACAGAGTATCCTGTCCACATTCGTTCAAACCACAGAAACAAAACAGAAGCACTGAGAGAAAAGGCTGATGTGCTCAACTAGGTAACAATTAAAAATTAATGTCTGCAGAAAATTTTCATAAGCAAATAGAGGGAAAATGTCAAACCGGGAAACCATATTTCTAGACAAAGGGCTAATTTCCTCAAGCTATTAAAAGCTCCTCTAAAAATTAATTTTTAAAAGGCAGAAACATGGATAAAGGTTGTGAGCAAAGGGAGAGAAAAGTATGTGAGTCACATCTACCAGAGGGCGCTTCACGAAGACCCCGACTGGCCTGCAAGCACGGGGGCCGGGGCCGGTGGCTAGGAAAGTGCACGCAAGCACAGGGGTGGGGGGCCTGGGAGGCAGAGCACAGGGGGCTATGAGGAGGGCGCACACGAGGGGATCACGCCCCGTCCTGTTCAAGGGCGTGCTCACACAGACCTGCAAGGAAACATGGCCCGTGCACCAACAGGGAGAAAGAGGGACTAGCACGCCACGGTGGAGCCTGGCCAGACTGCGTGGGGCGGCAAGGGGGCCCCTCTGGTGGGGCGGGCGCTAACAAGGAGGGTGCGGGGAAGCCGCTTCCTGTCATGTGTGCGCAGACGAAGGTGCCAGGTTGCAGGACAGGGCGTAGAGCACATCAATGACACCTTAAGAAGGTGCCACTGAAAATACAGGCCGACAAGCACGTTTGCCTCATGCCATGTGAACGTGTGGTGGCCGTGGTCAGGCCACGGGAAGCAGGCATCCTCGTGACACAGGACCACCTCCCCTGGAGCCCTTGAGGGCCACAGTTTCACCCAGGAGGGCTGGCCCTGCCCCATGGGGCTGCATCCGGCCAGGACCCCGACGGAGAGGAAGGGAGGCCCTTAACACGCACCAAACCGAACCCAGCTCCCAGGAAAGGGTCAGAAGTGGTACCACAACCTGGGCCGCAGCCTCAGAATGAACACGGTCCTGGTCACGGGGCGACTAAAGACAAGGGCTGCCAGACGCACCACTCAGTTGGTGACTAGAAGCAGGATGGAGACAGAGAGGGAGATGGCCAGAGACCTGCAGCTGGCACCGCCACCCCCCTCCTGAGAGGCCCCACAACCCTCCACTCCGCTTAGGATGAAAGCATAGTGGGCAGAGGAATGGAGTGCCCTGAGTCACAGCAGGGTGCGGCCAGAACGCTGAGGTCATGGGAAGGGCTACCGCGGAACACCCAGCAGGGCAGGGTACAGAGCACGGCCATGCTGATGGCATTGTCCCTGTTCCCATCGGCTCCTGGGCCTCTGGGCATGGGGACCCTTGCCGAGACTCCTCAGTGAGTGAGGGATGGAGCCAAACTACAGGAGCCTGTCAGCCTCCCACCACAGCCATAATGAATCACAATTCCTGCGTGCCAAAACAGTGGAGACAGATTAGCGGATGGGAAAACGTGCACACCTCCTCAACAGCAATCCACTCTCAAGGCCTTCTCCCAAGGAAACGATCAGCAATGTCAACAACGATTTGGGGACGTGTATCAACCAGGGTGTTATTTAGAAAAACGAAAAAAAAGCAAAAAAGTACCCACCAAGAAGTTTGGCTAAAAACAGTATTCATAAAGAAAGTCGTTTACAGCTGAGCGTTGGGTTTTTAAAAGAATATGTAACATGGAAAATACGTGAGAATAAACAGAAGAAAAGGACCCAAAGCGAACGGCACACGATAGGAGTTCTTCCTAAACACAACGTCAGGAAGATGCCCGCTGTGCACACGCGCCAGGAAGAGTCAGGGACAGAAGCACGGCCCACAGCCTCCACTGACAGGAGGCCTGGAACCTTTATTCTCAGCTGTTCTCCTTTTATTTTGCTTTCTTTTCGGCAAATGTTGTAAATGAAAATGAACTCCTTCTGTGACAGACTCAAAAAACAGTTTTTCAAACGAAGTGCTGACATTGCACTGGCCTGTCACTTCCTGCCTTCTTCCTTCCTTCCAGGTGTGCACACCTAACTCCCAGCAGCGGCGACAGCACAGCCAGCAACCCGGGCAAAGAACCATCCCAGGGCCAGCCTCTCTGCCCCAGGCACGTCCACGACCAAGGGCACGGGCACCAGAAGCCGTAAACACCAGGCGCTGCCCAGAGGAAAGCACAACGAGGTGGTGGAGGGAAGCTCGGGAATGCTGACTGGGGGGGGGGGGGGATGGGGGCGGGGAGTGGGCTCCCCCAAGAAGAACGCAGTCAGCTGGGAAGGAACAGAAACGTTAGGCGGTCCCAGGGACAAGGAAACAAATGGACAGACCAACCTTGCAGCCAGGAGATCTTGCCAGGGGCCATCAGTTCCCTGCCCCACTGACCTTCCAGGAACCGTGACCCCGCTCAGCCCCTGCAGCCCGCAGGCCACAGATTCCATGCCCCTGGGTCCTCCCATCCAGTGGGAATGTCCGGCACCAGGGGACAACTGCTCCCATCTCCACTGCAGGGATTGCTGCCACCCAGGGCAGGCACCCCTACATGTGCTGCACCCCTGCGGCAGCACGGAGGAGTACAGCTGTGGGGGGCACCAGCCTGTGCCCCCCACCTGCCCCAGTGCCATCCTATGCTGTGTCCACCAACCACAAAAACGGGCTGCATCTTCCTTCTCCTATGCCGACTCTCTGTATCCCCTCCTGCCGGTTTGAATGGCTGACCACGTCCCCACCAGGGCAGACCCTGGTGCCACCGCCTCTCAGCAGGGACACGTTCCTCTCCAGCAGCAGCCCCTGCGGGCCATCCCCATCCACACGATCAGCAAACAAGCTGCTGTCGTCTGCACATAGGCCCTGAGGGCTGCCCCGACTGGCCCACTCTCTGTGCAGAGACCAAGGCGGGCACCTGGCTCTGCTTTGCCCATGCTCTTACCCTGCTCTCCCCGCAACCCCACGGAACCCACTACCATCCCAGCCACCACGAACTCCATGCCGCAAACTTCCAAGTGGTCAACGTGTGGCAGCCACTCATGGGTTGCCCCTGCCATGGCACACCCTCGTCCATGGTCTCCAGAATCTTCTACAGTCTAGCCTCTTTCATGTGTCCGGCCTCTTCCCGACCTCCTCCTCCTCCGTCTCCACTCGTCAGAAGGAAATGGGTGGACAGAAAGACTGAGGATCTCAGGGAGCAGCCCTGAACGTGCACAGTGAAGGTGTATGAATGATGACAGCAGTCCAGCAGGGAAGAGTGACCAGGCCAACTGGCTGCCCACCTGGACACCGGGCTACATGCCTCAGGTGGACAGCGGATTGGGGGGTGACAGGCAAGATTACAGAGCTTTTTCAAATATACACAGAACACTTTTCTAGGTAACCAAAGGTTTCTTTAAAGAAGAAACAGGAAGAGGCCATGGCACAGGACAAAAGTGTCCTTGACAAGGACATGTGTGCTCCGTGTGTAAACACACACGGGCCATCTGAGGAGCTTCTATGGCTCCGTGAGTATAAAGCAAAGACACAGGACACAGAAGTGCCTGCCACCAGGGCTGTGGGGACAAAAGGTGCAAGCAGGGCCCCAAGCAGGGCCCCAAACAGTGCAGGGACTGCAGGCTGACGCCGCGGCCCTGAGCACGGTATCCCCACCAACAGCCCCAAGCTGGGAACCCCCAGACACCCGCCAACAGCACAATGGTTTAAAACCAGCGCCCATTATGGAGCGGTGACAACAGGCGGACATGCACATGACAGGCACGTGAGTGCAGGACCGCACACGTGCCTATCCACGGGACTCCGCTTACCTAATGCTCCAAACAGTCAAGACCCGTCTCCAGTGCCGGCAGCCAGGCTGGCCACTTCCAGAAACAGGACAGAGGACTGGAAAGGGCAGGAGGTGGCTTCGGGGAGCCGAGACCTCCTGCCCTTTTTTTTTAATGTTTGTTTCTTTTTGACAAAGAGAGAGAAACGAGTCAGGGAGGGGCAGAGAGAGGGAGACAGAATCTGAAGCAGCTCCAGGCTCTGAGCTGTCAGCACAGACCCCAACTTGGAGCTTGAACCCACAAACCGTGAGATCATGACCTGAGCCAAAGTCTGATGCTCAAGTGACAGAGTCCCCGGATGCCCAGAGTTCCTGCTTCTTGATCTGGGAGCTCAATACACTGTTCACTGGTACCGTGTGTTTTAAATACACTATACCTTTTCTTTTTAAGTTACAAAAAAAGTTATTGCCTTAAACTGGAAAACCATTTAAAAAACTGGATATTAGTGGGTTTTTTTTTTTTAAGTGAAGTGTTCTGTGCCTTTCCTTTGTGCAGCCCTCCTGCAGACCATGTGGGTCCACGCGGTGCTGGAGACAGACAGGGATCAGCCAGAGGCCACCTTCGCGTGTAGACAACAAAGACAACACGATGATGATGACTGATGGGGGATGTGTGGACAGCACTGGTTGTCACTACAAACACCGGACTGAGCGGATAGAGGGCAGGGAGGCCTGCCTGGGCAGGACACAAGGAGGGACACAGGCAGGGCCAGTGTGGCCAGGACGCCAGGAAGCTCTCCCAGGAGGGGAGTGAGGAGGAAGGCATGTGAGGAGGCCACGGTGTCCATGGACGGGCTGTACACACAGCACATTCAGGGGCAGCGCCCAGTAACGTCAGCTGTGGCGGGTCTTCTCCCGGGAAGGCTGTGGCTTCGTGAGGAGATGGAAGAGGGTGTCGACGACAAGGGTCTGGTAGGGGTGGCAAACCTCAGGGCCAACTACAAGAGAGTGCACTTGTACTACCCCAAAAGAGTGCACACCTGACTATGACATCGTCTTGGACGGCGCAGAAATGAGAAGGCAGGTGCCACTAACAACAAGTATGCAGCCCCCACCTGGACAGGGAGGCCAACGATGGCCTCCAAGAGACTGGGGTCTTCATCGGCCAAAACAAGGGCTCCCACAAAGTTAAGGAAGCGTCTTCCTGTGTGGTAGGCCGGGGCAAACCCAGTCCCTCATGAGCATGTGAGCTGTGGCTGTCCACCCCGCAGCGTACCCGCTTGTGGGCGAATGTTTGAGATCTGATTCCCAGGCACCTGCAGCGCCGTGGCTAAAAGTGAACTTGGGCCCTGGTTTTCTTTCCCCTGAGCCATGTCTTCTCCTGTATGCTCTGCACGAGGTTTTGCGTTTTGCATTTTTCTGCTGCCTTCCCCCCTCCACCCCCGCAGGGATCCCAAGGGCACTAATCACCACACCACTTCTGTTTCCTTTGCTATAGGCAAAGGGGGGGGCGGGCGGGGGGAGTGACTGGGCTACAGTGACATCACAGAGATGCCAGCAGACGACAGAAAGGCTAAGGCCAGGGTCATGAGACGTGGCCTCCACTGCAGAGGGCTGTTGCTGCCGGGAGAACCTTCCTGTGCCTGTTTAAGGCAGACCAGCTGACCTGAGCCCATCCGAGGAACAGAACAGCAGATACCAGGGCCCAGAGCAGGGCTGCGTGCACAGAGCTGTGGCAAAGCATGTGGCTCAGAACAGGGGCTCCAGCCCCTTCCCAACTCCCACCATCCCCAGCCCTGAGTGGGTGTGTGACTCTCCGAGCCCCCGTCTCCTTCGCCCCTATATGGGGGTCCCCCTGCTAACTGCTGGAAACAAGACCAGCTGTGCACAGCAGGCCAGCCTGGCCACTGCAGTTACCGCTCGTACGCGAACTCCTACTTCCACACCCCACTGTGGACCGGCCACCAGAGCCCAGGGGCTGCAGCAGGCACGTGGTGCCCCCATGGACGAGGTCAGACGGGAGTAAATCGAAGCGCGGTCTCTGAAGAGGACCCAGCAGAGCCCCGGGCAAAGCAGCCCCGGGCCACGAGGCTCCGTATACTCGGGATCACCCTCGGTCTGAGGAGGCACTTCAGACAGAGTCCACTTGGAAGACTCCAGGATGGCCTATGGGCTTGGGGTGACCGGTACAGCCAGCCTTGACAAGAAGCCCCGGGTGTGGCCTCACCAGTCAGGCTCTACCACAGAAGGTGCGCGGTAAATACTGGTCTATTTCTGGCAGAAGGAGGGCCGACACGCCAGCTCGGAGCAGAAGCTGAGGATGGGGCCAGAGCCGCAGACAGGGGTGCTATGACCAAGGCACGGTGGTGGCACCGGGCCTGAGCGAAGCCGGCTGCACACAGCAGCAGTGATCCCAGCACGGGAGGGGCTGGTCCTGCAGCAGCATGCTATTGTGCATGCACGGTCCCGCCTGGCTCATGTGGAGGGGACGGGGACATGGGAGAACACACCAGGAGCAGAAGTGCAGACACGCCATGTCCCACAGGGCTCCAGGCCCTGGGAATGAGCACACGCGGCACACGGGTCACAAGAGCCGCGTTACCTTCCCAAGCGGCTCCATGGACAACAGATCTGAGGCCGCACTGTAGACCGTCAGGTGGGGGAACAACACGGTGGGGGCCAGGCAGGAAACAAGGCACCCCAAGTTCGGCAAGTTCCAGTCGGGGCCAGGGTGACTTTGCCATGCTGGCCTGAGATGCCCGCCCACCCACAGCACAGCTGGGAACAACGGCCACGTCCCCACGGAGCTCGCCAGCAAGGGCGGCCTCTCCATGGAGGCTCTCACTGCCTGGGCCTCATCAGTATTCAGCAGCACTTGGCTCCCCTCTCTTGCCTCCTTTTGTGCTGCAGAGATAAGTAGCATTTCTCATCTCTGCTATCTCCCAGCTGCAAATATTCAAGACTTCCTTTCTTTTTACTTAAAAAGTAAAATCTCATTTTAGATTTGCAAGACAGACAGCTCCCCGTCCCCGCTGCACTAACCACCTCCACCCAGAGGCCAGGCAGGAGTGCAGCGTGGAGAGCGCGTCGGGTGTGAAGCATCACGGCCCCAGGAACCTGTGTCAGAAGAGCCATGTCTTCACAGCCCACCAGACATGTTCAGGGCCGCCCACCTTGCCTGGACAGAGGAAGCAGCTCGGCCATCAGGCTCTGCCGGCAGTCCTGAGGCCCCAGGTCCCACAGGACACAGAGCCCACGAGCCACCGCCTGTGGAGTCCATGTGGCAACTAGAGCTGGTTACAGGTGGTCCCGGTGGCCTCGGAGTTCACAGGCTCACATTCCACGTGTTCATTCTGCTCACTGGGGGCTCCCGGCAGGGCGGGACCACAGGCTTCCTCCCAGCCTTACACAGCCCAGGACCCTCCGGGGACACAGGTCAACGACTACTTATCAAGGGCCTGGGATGGAGAGAAAGCAAATGCTAGGCGCCAGGAGGCTCCAAAGACAATGTGCGGCCTCACCAAGGCTGTGGCAGGTGGCCCAGGGCACCCTGAGCACGACTGGCTGGGAAAGAGGGAGCCACTCAGCAAACCCTACCCAAGCCAACGCCCAAGTCCTCACTGACCCCCCCCCCCGACACACACACACGCCATGCAAGAAAGCAGCAGGGCCCAGGAGCCCACTTTTCTGGCAGAGGTGGGAGGCTGAGAACAAGGTCTCAGCCAGACACTTCTGAGAGCAAAGAACCTGTTTCCAGAGGGGGCACCCGGGGTCCTGCACCAGGGCCTCTCGAGCAGCACACAGGGCAGGCCTGAGCCTTGGGCGCAGGCCGCACACCCTCCCTGCATCCCAGCGACCGCTGCTGCCATGCAACCATCTGAAGGAGCCCTTCGGCCAGGGGCGGGGGGGGTGGGGAGAGGCAGCTGGAGGATGAGCAGGGGGGCTCCTTGCCTGCAGTGCACCCCAGGGTTTACTAGGGGCCTGCAGGGGAGAGGCTCCTGCCGTCAGAGTGTCTCTCCCACAAGCTCACCTTCAGCCTGCAGACATGCCTGACAGGTTGACACGGGTGTGAAAATTTTACCATTTACGTAACAGCTCAGTTATTAACCGAGTCTCATTTGCACGTGTCAGAGGAAGAGAAAAATCACCTAATTAACCACTTTCCCCATCAGCAAAAGGAAGGGAGTCGAGCTGACAATTTGTTTCCAACTCCTCTCTCCCACCCTCTGAATCTGCTCCCTCTAATCAGAGAAGATTTACAATCCTCTGCCATCAGGGACTTGGAAGGCTCCTCTTCCAATTACGGGCATCTTAAGTAGCCAACTTAAACGGTGCCCTGCGGAGCAAAGAAGCCAGCCACCAAGGGGAGACCCGCAGCCACTGTGTCCAGCAGACGCAGACAGCCCTGCCCCTGAAGGACAGTCCACACTGGAGGCAACCTGGAGGCCAGACAGCACCCAGCCATACGCAGGGCTGATCCTCCCCATCAGCTTGCCTAGGGAAGCGACTATCCCTGTGTGGCTGTTGTGCTGGGCCTCGCGGCCCTGAGCCAGCATGACATGGGCAGAAGGAAATGGAGGCACTCTCCCTGATATGGGGCAGGCAGCAGAGGGAGCCCAGAAGGCCCCCTGGATCCGGAGCCTTGCACCTCCAGTGTGGTCCTCTCTGAACCTCTGATTGTTCTTCTGTAACACAGGGCGCAGGACAGAATCACCAAGGGGAGTAAGGACAACACCCCAGGATCACATTCCAGCCCCAACGTGCATAGCCACCAGGAGCCCAGTGTGCGGGCTGGCCATGGCCATGCCTGGTTCTCCCCTGCCCATGGCCACTCTTGGCCAGAGACCCCCAGAAACAGATTAAGTCTAATTCAACGTCAAGGTCACCTGCTTCCTTTGGGGGCCACCTCCGACAACCTCCGGGCCTAGGTCCCTCATCCCCCTGCATGGTGTTCCGGGCTAGTCCCCCTCAGCACTGGTGTGGTGTGTGGCTCCTCACCAACCGCCAGCTCCACGAGGGCATAGACACTGCTCAAGCGCACAGTGCCCACAAGTGCCCACAATCAACGGAGGACAGTGTGAGGGACATGGAGGAAGGAACAAAGCTCGCTGGAGCACCACCCTCTCCGGGTCCATCGGACACAGGAGGGGGGCTATTTGGGAGTGGACGATAGAAGACACAAGGAGCTCCCGGGCAGAGCCCGTGGCCCAGTGCACACGGAGGCTCAGACTGAGTGCTGAGGAGCCAGCACATTCTCAGGAGTTGCAAACCACCCTCGGCCGCCAGTGGACTGTTGGTTAGGAAATGAGAGGGAGGCGCAGGGAGGACACAGCCCCTCAAACCACATGACAAGGAGTCCCCCGGGCAGGCTGACACTCACAGTGTCCTGGACTCTGGGGTCGTGGTGGGGAAGGCGTGGGATGGGGATCCTTATCACAAGCTGCAAACAGCCCTCCAGGCATGGGAGAAAAGGCCCCTAAGAACAAGCAGAAAATGAACCATTTAGCCAGTCTGAAAGCCACCGAGCAGCAGGCGATGTGCATCCTTCAGCTGCACGAGCTGAAGCATCTCCAGTCAGATGAGTAATGACCAGAGTCCGCAAGCCCAGCCGCTCACAGGCAGTATCTGTCACTGAAGTCCCCGGCGTGTGCCCCGCCAGCCCCGCCTGGCCCTCTCCAAGGGGAGCCGTCACAGACTGGAGGACAGACCAGGCCCGCAGAGACCTCCACTTTAGATGCACGTCAAACACACCACTGCCTGCGGGCGGTGGCCCTCCCAGGAGAGGGCTGGGGCCCGCGGAGGAAAGATGAAGTGTCAGCAGCAAGGAGAGCCGGGTACCCTTAGGCCAGCTCTTTGGTTTAAATGAATTTACTCCTCATTAAATTCTTAACCTGAAAACATAACTGTTTGATACTTACATGCTTCATTCTGACACCTGAGTGCCTTTTGTGTGGAAGAGGGTGCCGCCAAATCCCACCGTAATTACCCAACACAGGTGAGCCTGCTTTCCACCGCTCGCAGATCATCCGCTCCAGAGCGGGGGCCTCGGGAGACCTGCGGGGCGGGGCCTGGCTCAGCCCACTCATGGAGCAAACGACAAGATCAAGGGCCCCTGAGCCCTGGGGGCTGGGTACTCCCACAATCCCAGCCCAAGGACTCCTCCTGGAGCACATGTGAGGGACATCCCCTTTCCAGCAGAAACATGAGGAGACTCACACACAGTCTGTTCGCAGCCACCAGAAGGGTCCTGCCCCTCCTGTGCAGGACGCTGCAGCAAAAGAGGGACCTGTGGTTTTCCCAAAGATGTTGGGTGCCGAGACCTCGGCCACTGCGGCGCAGGACAGCCCCCTCCTGGAGAGTACGACACAGCCCCATCTTGGGGCTTGTCCTGTGCAAACAAGGAGGGTGCTCCCCGGCACCAGGGCAAGAGCACAAGGGCCAACCTAACCAGGTGGCAATGGACGGCGGTGCCAAGGGTCCAGCTGAGCACAGGGACAGAACAGGGAGTCATGAGGGCAGAGCACCTAGGTGAGCTCCAGGAGAACCAGGGCCAGCAGGTGTGCCCCCTGGTCAGAGTGGGGCTCAGATGTCACCTCTGGAGAAGGGGCATGGGGACGAGAGCAGAATGAGGGGGGCGGGGAGGCAGTTCAGCTGACAGGACGGGGTTTAGGCCCAGCAGCGCCTCCCGGAGGCCCCTACATCTGCAGAGCTGGCAGGCTGAGGGAGCCTGAGACCATGGAGGCCTGGCTCCTGGCCACAAACCAGGACTGGCAGGAGGCGGCGGGGGGCCAGAATGAAGGCAGGTGTGACTGTCAACCTGATGAGGAGTCCAGACAGGCTGAAGCCCTTTCTCCCATGACCTCCTAGGTCCCCTACAGCCGGCGGCCTGTCCCTCTCGACAAGCCAAGACTTGGCCTCCCAGTCACGCTCTAGAAAGAGATGATCCCCCCCTCCCCCTCCCCCTCCCCCCCGCGGGACAGTTTGTCAAGAGCAGTCCGCCTCAGCAGCAAAGGTGCCACATCACCACCGAGCCCCACACCCCGTGCAGCACAGGGGCCCCAGCTCAGGCCCAGGGGTCAGAGGCCCTCTCTCCTCCTGTCCACACCCTGAACACAGGAGAGGACAGACAGTCCGGGAAAGTTACCCCCCAAACACAGACATTCCAGGAGTCTGGAGCAGACCCCCACCCCGCACGGGAGGCCCAAGGGAGCTCTGAGTGAGCCCGCATGGTGGGCGCCCTCCCGCAGCTCTGCTACCACACCAACCGCGTCCCTTCGGCCTGCCTTAGTGAAGCAGCTGGCGTGCACGCTGGAGCGGTGCCCTCAGATGGGTGCAGGACAAGCCCAGGCCTGTTCCTCTGTGGGTCTACCAGAGGATCCCTGGAAAACCACATCACTTTGCCCCAAAGTCCCGCATCCACCTGTCCGTCCGTTCTCTTTCCATCCCCAGGAGCACGGGCTCCCTTAGGCTCTCCCCACGGGCAGTGCTTTCGTGTCTAAGGGCGTTGCACGCACAGCCTGGCGCACCTGCACGGTCGTCGCTGGCTCCCGGAGGCCAGTGCTCAGGCTTGCTGTCAACACTGAGGAGGGAACACTCTGCTCCATCAGGGAAGGAGAGGATTGGGCGGACACGTGGAATGGGGGACTGGTAGACACAGGACGTAGGACACGCTTTCCAGAGAAAACTCCTCATCCTCAGCCCTCCCATAGGCCCTGACCCGAAGGACCCTGAGGACATCCTGCATTTGTCTGCAGCCTGTAGGGCCTCGACCTAGAAGAGAAAAGCCTCGATTTACTCCCATTCTGGGGTTCTCAAAGCACAATGGGTGACCCCACACTGTCAGATGGACATGGACCACGAGTCTCCTAAGCCAAGGCCTGGCTCTGATCCCACCAGAGAGTGAGCCACCAGCCCCCGAGCGGTGCTGCTGTGGAGCCCCTCAGGCCAGCTAGCACCAGCTGTGTATGGGACGCATGGGGACACTACGATGCATCTGCCCCACCTGAACTGAAGCAAGCCGACCCAGGACTGCCATGGTGAGTCCTCAAAGGGGTCTGTGCAGGGACCCCATGGAGGGCAGGTGCTCCACACACTGGCCACCGCCACCTAGTGTCCAACAGCCCCAGGCACCCCAGACCCTGGCGACCGGGAGGAAAATATGGTGAAGCAGGGCACCAGGAGCCTGGCACTGTGCCTAAGCTACAGGCTGGTCCCCAACGAGGTCCAGCAGGCCCTGGGCAGTCGGGGTTAGCGACCCCGCTGTGGGGCAGGTGGAGGCGCAAAGGCCAGGTCAGACAGGAGGCCAGGGAGCAGAACAGGGGGGCTCCCAACAGCTCCCTGCTCACCACGGGGGCCATCGCAACTCCCCAGGTCCATATCCACAAAGCATAATCAGGGCACTCTGCACTTCTCATCTTTCAATGGCTGCCCTTCCCTGTGGCTGAGGTGCCAGGACTGGGGCTGTTTCCCTCCTGCCCACCCTCCAGGCTCTGCCCACCCTGCAGGGTACTCTCCACCGAGCAGTGCTGCTGGCTCACTGCTTCTTTCTCTGCCCACAGAGGGGCCAGAGCCCCAGACCTGCCCTGCTCACTGGCGACACCCCCTCAAGACCATGGGCCCCGCCCAAGACAAGCTTGTGTAAGGCAGTGGACAAGCCATGCCACTCTGGTCCTCGGCACCCAGCTCAGCTCCGGCTCGGGAGGAGAGGCAGGAAGGAGTAGATGCCAACACTGGGAAGTGCTCCCACACCGCAAAGTGCTCCCACTGGAAACTGCCAGAGAAGGCTGGGCTGTCGCAGCTGGGGAGCCACGGTGCAGAGCTGCAGGCAGCCCCTCCAAAGGCACCGAGAGCCCACTGGACGACCCGGCGCTCTGCCGGCTGGTGCTCTCAGCCCACCCCAGACCTGGATGAGGGCAACGGTCCCTGCTGCCTTCAGGCTAAGTCCACAGGCACCACCCAGGGCCCAGCAGCGTGGAGCAGCCAACCCCGCAGGGAGCAGGGGACACGGCACCCTTCAAGAAGCCTTGTCCAGCCACCTGCAGCACAGGGGACAAGGCTCACATCCAGGTGTTCACATTATACCTATTTTAAAACTTGCTGACCAAACACCCCAAGATGGATCACTTTTAGGTAAAAGCAAAGGCTGGAGAGTTTCATAACATATGATAACGTTTCTGTTAAAACAGAACAAACTCGGGGGTTCTATCAAAACCATTCCGGTGGGATTCGTGTCCGCTGTAATCCAGTATTCAGGCTCCATCTCATTAACATAGCAGGCTTAATTGGCATTTCATGCCTGCTTTGTGCCTCTGAAATGAGCAAGGTGTAATTATGGTAAAAAGAGCCCTCCGCCGGTTAGCTTCTCATTCATGTCTTTCACAGCCTCCGACGAAGCGCAGATGTTCCATTGGCGGACAGAGAGGAAGATGAGCGGCTTTCAAATGAATCTTTTTTAGTTTAAAACTTTATTTAAAATAAAGCATTATTTAAGTGAAATTTACAACACACTGTTTCCCTGCTTTTGTCTTACTTGCTATAGGGCAGTAACTTTCAAAAGCTGGTTCCGCGTAATTTGATTTTTCATTTTCAAATGAACATCTGTGTTTAGGTCTAAAAAGCTCTTTGTTTAAACATACAGAGCCCAAGGAAGGGTCTGAACAAAGGCCTCCTCTGTAAACACTTGATTACCAGGAAGGCCTGCTTTTCAGAGAGATCTAGGGGTTAGCAGGTTGGGGGGTGGGGGGGACTCGCTCGGGCTCGTGCCTTCCAGTCGAGAGGAAACTTTCATCTTTCCAGAGCAGGAATGACCCAGGTGCTGCGGCTGTGACCACCCGGGCTCCACACCTCCACCCACAGTGGGGACAGGGCAGGAGGAGGGGCTGCCAGGCTGGACCTTCTGGTCTCCAGGGAGAAGTGGTCTCTCGGAGGTGGCCCCGGCAGACCCCGTTCCTCCTGCATAGGGGCCTGTATCCACGGGCTGCCAGGAAGCAGCTATGCAGGCACCCTGGGAGGGGATGCGGCAGGGCCACCATGGGCTCCCAGCACCCGTAGCCCCCACGGACCCACCTGCCTCTGGAGACCCTGTCTTCTCATGTGCACCCAGACAGAGCCCATGACAGCAGGACCCTAGCCTTGCTCCTGCCAGAGCAAGCCCTTGAACATGGTTTCCTCCTGTCAATGTGGACGGCACCTGGCTTGAGGCCACTGAAGGCACGCCCAGGATCAGGTGCGGAAAAACGTGAAGTCAAGCCCTGCCAAGACATTCAGAAATGGGGAGTCCCAGCAGCTGTGCAGGAACTCAGAAGCCTGAGTGGCAGGGGGGCAACGGATGCCAGGGCCAGCCCCACGGCGTCTGCGGCCTGTTCCGGGCTGTCTGCGCACAGCAGGAGTGAGTCGTGTGCTCTGGACGCAGATACCCTCGTCCTGGTGCACCGGGGAAGTTCAGCACAGGCTCACTGCTGCAGTGTGGGTGTAAATAGTTTGCAACATTTCTGTGTTTTTACAGTGCTATATTTAGAAATCTCTAAATAAAACCCATGGCGAGTGTTGCAATAATATACATTTTTTAAACTCACTAATTGAATGTTGCCATTACAAGTGCTATTTTGGACCATCTGCTAAATATGTAATTTAGGAATTAAGATTCATATCTTACAGGATACGCTAATTATTCCTTTGAACACATCCGGGTACTTTCTGAACACACATGAGAAGTCCTGGGTGAGCGACAGTAACACACTATGCTCCATGAGGCAGGGTTGGGGCGACGACACAGGGCACCAGCAGGGGATCAGCACAGCCGCGAGCCTTCAAAGCCCAGGGACAGATGGGCAGTAAGGGTCATGAGACGGTGCTCTTCCAGTCCCAGAAGTGTCTGTTCCAGACAGAAAAGCAGCAGGATATCCCCGTGTTAAGAACCCAAAGCATTTCTCGTGAGGCTTCCTGACTGCACACGGTGTACGCGAGTCCAGCGCCTCACCCTGTCCCCGGAAAACAACCCCCAATGATAATCATCCTCAAATCATCCTAAACCCTCTTCTGGCTGCCAGACTGCAAGTTAGTGACCCTGCTGCACCCCAGGCCCTGCATACAGCAGACACCCCCCACGTGTGATGGGGACCGTCCCTACTCCCACAGTGCAGCATCTGGACAACCTGCTAGGAAACAAGCCCAAACGTGAGGCAGACCCCAGGGGGCTTCGTGAGACCGGGAGCAGCACAACAGTGCCCTCCTTTCATGCGATGCTCTACTTCCGGTAACACAGTCCAGGAAAGGTTACTTGCAACATCATGGCACAGCAAGGGGTCCACACCACTCGGAAGGCAGAGCACAAGGCAGGGCGGGCCCCTCCACTCTCACTGCAGGCAGCAGCTTGGTCACAAGCGTCTCTCCTGTGTCCCAAGTAAACTCCACCGTGCCAAAGGCTGCACCGTCTCAGCCCATCTCGGTACTTCAGGGCTCTCCCTGAGGCTTCACCATCAATACCTCCTCGCCACCAGCCTGGGCAACAACCTCAGGACACACCGCGGAGAGCCACTCCGTGCACTTCACCCCACCCCCAGGAGGCTCAGCCAGTCCCAGAGATCCTTCTGTCGCCCACCCCCTGGCACCCTGCACACCACACATTCCCATCAGGAAATGGTAGAATATAAAAATCAGAGAAATTTTTCATATGAAGTCCCTATGGCACGATGAGAAATCCTTGGAGGGAAAGTGACCTGAAGACAAAAGAGGGGCAGAGAGGAAATAACAACAGGGAGAGACCGCACCTGTGTCTCCCTCCAGCCTTAAGAGAAAGGAAATCAGTTAGGCTGCAGGTGGAGGACAAATGACCATGGAGTCTTCACCTTGCGAGTGATTAAAAGCAGAGGAAACAAAAATCAAACAGATGTGGGAAGTCCAAGGCAAGAAACAGGCTCCACTCTACGCACTCAGGAAGGCTACCCAAATCCACCATTGCTAAGGACAGAAAAATCTGGACGGGAAGTGAGTACCAGGGGGACTGGGTGGCAGTGCCCCCGGAAACCTCATGGGCACCACCCACACTCCCACGAGAATGGCTGAGAGCACAGCACCGCCAAGGCCAAGGGCAGGCAGGACATGAGCGGCTGGCAAGCTCACACACGGCAGGCACTGCAGGGCAGTAGGCACTTTCCTGAGTTACACAGACGGTGGGAGCCAGCCTCCCACTCCTGAGAAAAGCAAGCCCATTGCCGTGCAACCAGCATGTATGGCCACTTCATTCCATTCCACCAAACACCAAGTAACCGAAGATGCCCTCCACCAGACAGACGGAGGAACAGCTACGGACCCCGTGCACAGTGGGACACGACTCAGACCGACAGCTGTGGACTGGGGGTTCAGGCAAGAGTACTGACGATTCTTCCCTGTGTTCTGATATGTGCAGACCCAGAAGCCATGCCCAGGAGACCACAGGCTGCAGGACTCCGTTCCCACAGTGCTGCAGAGACGGCAAGGCTCCAGGGGCAGGACACACTTGGGGGGCATGTAGGGCAAGGGGCCTGGGGTGGGTTGGCCCCGAGGCAGGTGTGGGGTGCTGTGTGGGCTGCACATCAGCACGCTGGGGGCAGAGATAAAGTGAGCTGTGACCAGCTGCACCAGGGATGAGTGAGGAAACAGCTAGGGATGCAGGGCCCAAGCCACGGGAGGTGGTGCTCCACGGGGTGCTCCATGGCCACAGATGGGAAGGCCTCCGCACAAACCCGTGCTGCCTATTCCGCAGCCAGCAATCGGGCATGTCACGTGTGCTCTGGGACTGAGCCAGTAAGGAACGAGACGACGTGCAATGACCGCCCAGTCTGTCAATATCGAGGACACAAATCAGGGAGGTGAGAATGCCTCGTGGGGTGCTGGGCCGGAAGCAGGGGTAGCAAGAACTCCAGGTTATTCAGCACACATGGAGATAAACACAACTTGTGCGCGCAGGCACGCGCAGGCACGCACAGGCTCGCCAGCTCAGGGCACTCACAGGGAGAGGGGCACAAGCGCACCTCAAGCCCCGGTACTCGTTCTCTCCTTCAGAAGAATTGGGGACCCTTCGAAGAGTGGCAGACTCCAGAAAAGTTAGAGCATCGAGTACGATGCCACAGTAGGGCCAGAAAGAATGAAAATGTGCACCCAAAGATGAAGGCAGATCAGAAAGGCACAAGAGTCAGGGCGCCTGGGGGGCTCGATCGGTCAAGTGTCCGACTCTTGATTTCAGCTTAGGTCATGATCTCACGGTTCATGAGATTGAGCCCCACATCTGGCTCTGCGCTGACAGTGCAGAGTCTGCTTGGGATTCTCTCTCTCTCCTCCCCTGCTTGCTCTCTAAATAAATAAATAAGTAAATAAACAAGCTTAAAAAAAGGCACAAGAGCCAAGACTCCCCAGGGACCTGCACTAAAATCCTCTGGCTGAACCAAATCAGTGCACTGCTGTCGCTCAAAGTGACATAAATGTCCACAGAGCCAAAGTCCATAGAGTTACACCGAGAAGGGCATGAGTCTGTATCTAAGAACTCCACCAGTCAACATGGAAGAAACGAGACAGCAGATGGCCTCGTCACACCACAGCAGCGAGTGCTGCACATGAGATCCTCCAACTAACACTCAGAATTAGTAAGAAGATAAGAGGATGCAGGATAGTTATACCCAAAGGCCTCCCCCAAGGGAGTTACTAATCATGAAGGAAAATGGCCCAGCCATGCACTGGAAGGACAGGCAGTCGAGGCCAACACCAGCCATGGGACAGGGGGTCACCGTGCACCCTGACATCACGCTCTGCGAAGGCACAGCACTGCTTTTGTGGTTTTCTGGCCCAAGATGCATACCCTCAATCTACTCATGATGGAAAATCAGACCTCAACCTCAGGACATTCTACAAAATACGCAGGGCAGTGTTCTTGGTGAAGACAAAAGAAGACAGAGAGACTGCCCCGGGTGGAGGAAACTAAGAAGAAGGAATGCACATGGTGTGGGCCCCATGCCAGGGCAGGAGGAGCATGCGGGTGGGAGCACACTTGGTGTGGGGGTGGGTGGGAGGAGCATGTGGGTGGGGGCGCACTTGGTGGGGGCCAGGGCAGGAGGAGCACTTGGGTGGGGATGCTCGAGGTGTGGGCCTCAGGCCAGGGCGGGACAAAGGTGGGAGCACACAGGTGTAGACATGTCTCAGCTCCACCTCAGCACTTGTCCCCAAGACTGCCTTCCAGCCGCATCACAAAGACGACAGCATGTCACAAAGCCGGGACCTCTGTGATGTGGACACTGGCTTTGTAACAGGGCCAACAGGACACACCTGGCCCAAAGCCTGTCTCTGAACAGAAGCTCTACCGGAACACAGCCGGGCGATAGGACACATCATCCCCGGGAGCTTCCAGGCCCCTGTAACAGAGCTGAATACTGCTGACAGCCCACGCCCCACAAACCCTACATGCGTTCCTATGTGGCCCTTCACAGAAAAGCTCTACTGACCTGTACGCTGTCGTCCACAGATGGCACTGAACTCACAATCCTAAGGGGGTCAAAGAGGCTTCTGGGGAGTGCAGCACTGTGTTACTCAGAGAGCCCTTCCAGAAGGACCCGGCCCCGGGACAGGACGGGCGGCAGCTCCATGGCTGCGCCGCACTGAGGGCTGAAAACCAGCGCCGCGGTAAGCAGCAGACACCACGGGGCAGCCGGGGGACAGCCCCTGTCTTCTGGTCCGCAGCCATCTGCTCACCCCAGCCCTGCCAGCAGCATTCTCCCAGCTCACACGGACACACAGGGCAGGGGACACGTGGCTGGACGCTGGTGGGGGTGCTTCTCAGCAACCCTTGACACGCTCAGGCCCGTCAGGCCACAGGCCGGGCCTCCAGCCATGCAGCATGTGCCCAGCATCACCCGGGAAGAGCAGAGATCCCATTTCGGGGGACAAGAGGCACCAAGTGGCCAGTCAGGCCATACTTCAGATGGTCCAAAAGAGGAAACATGGGGCCAACCCCCAGGAAAAGCACCTGGGGGGATGGGACCACGCATGAGAGCCTTGGAGGAAGAGGAGTATTGAGGAGCATCGGGGAAGCAGGCCATCCCCTCCCCAAGCACACTCCGCTCCACCATCCCTGTCTCCTGGGAACAGAAGAGCAGCCCGTGGTCTTGCTGCACCACCTGCTTCTTGACCCAACACCCTGCTTCTCCTGACATTACCCACTGCTGTCTGATGGCTCCTGGGGGACCCCACCCCCATCCCCTGGCCTCTGCAGTCCGTTAAATCCCTGTTCAGACTCGCAGGCGGCCCGCTCAGCACAGCGCGGCTATCGTGCCAGTGTGGCCTGCCTTTCAGGAGTCACGATGCATCGCGACAGCCCCATGGCAGCATGGGCAGAGGGAGAAGCACATGACCGGTGCCGAGCATGACGTGTCGTTTATCAGTGAAGCATCACCACCTCTAGGGCGAAATATTTCACTGTTATGTCCAGCACACCGAGAATTCCAGGGTCAGCACCCCAACCCTGTGCCCAGCAGCCCCTCGGGCACCTCCTTCCCTGCCCCAACCTTCTCAGCACACCGTGAGCGGCAGCTTCAAAACCCCAGGGCAAGACCACAATACCCAACTCTGAGAGCACCACATGGTCCTTGGCCCATTTCCTCCTTAGGCCCCCAGCACAGACCCACAGCGGAGCGCCTACAGAGACCAAACAGCCCGCCTCTGGCCTGTCCATCCCCAGCCTGGAACGCACTGGACCATGGACCAAAGGACAGAGCCACCTCGACCCTCACTGGGGCCATGTCCCAGAACTTGACCTGCACCCAACACCAGGGTGCGGCCGTGGCCCCCGGTCTGCCCTACACACTGTGGAAGCTAGGCCTCCCTCTCCCTCTGCACGAGCATGGCTTCTCACTGTGTGTGAGCAATCTGTCACATGTGGGACAGCCATAAGAGCCCTGGCCATGCACACACACATTCAATGACCTCAAGTGAGCATGAGTACTTCTGGGTTCATGGAGGTCGGGGACCAGAGGCACACCTTCTTACTCCCTCCCAGGCCAGCACTACAGAGCCCATCCCTCATAAAAGACCCTCAGAATCCAAGCTTCGGGGACCACGTGACATGGTGGAAACACACAGCCCTGCTCAGATCCCACCTTCCCTTGAAAGGTCCGTGCTGGGTGGTTATGGAAGGTGCATCCCATCACCCCTACTCCTCTCCAGCGTCTATTGCTTCTGTACTCAGGGGCCACTAGGAAGCAGGCTCTGCCCTGAACCTGCAGCCCGGTGACCCTCCCCTTCCCAAATCCATGTCAGACCAGGCAGCTTAAACAAAGGCCATAGACGAGCCGTCTGGCACTCCATTGCTGTGTGCATTGCAGCTTGTTTTTAGAAGGGAGAGCTTCCCTTTTGTGCATAACACTTGCAGAACAAGGCTGAGAGGTCCCTGGTCAAGACCCTGGAGTCCCCGTGCCCTCTCTCCAGCAACCAAACACCAGGAAGTGCTGCTGGCCAAGCAGCTGCTTCACAGACCTCTGCACGGACACCCAGGGGTCGGCAGGGCTGGCAGTGTGCCAGGTGCCCGGGACCCCAGCCAGGGGCACTCATGGCAGCACGCGCAGCTTATGCTCTTCTCCCGTCCAACCCTCCCCACATTCCCTCACCGTCCTCTCCCCATTTGGAGGTCAGGACAAGTGGCCCCAGCAAGTGGCCCCCCCTCAGCCCCGAGGCTGTGGCCCCCACACCACTGGGGCCCACCTCCTATCCCTCCTGACAGAAGTCCACATGGCGCAAGAGCATGGGGCAAGGACTTTCCTCAGCCCCATAGGGCAGGGCAGCGCAGGGCAGGGCTGTCCCAGAGCACACAGCTATTTTAATTGGGACAGAGATGGAGGATGCCATTCAAAGTGGCTCTTTGATCCACAACCCTGGGCTCTGTCACAGTTGGCCCCGGCCAACAACCCTAGGGCCTTTGACCATGCAGGAAGGCATGAAGCCACGCTCCAGCCCATACACAGAAATCAGCTGCCGGTGGTCAACGGAAGGACAAGGAACGATTTGGGAGGTGGTCTGAGCCGAGAGACAATGTACCCTGAAACCCAGAGTGCCACATGGGGAGGTGAGCCCTGGGTTGGCTGTGGAGATAATGACCTCTCCCTGGGCAGCATCCACAGCCATGCTCCCCTCGCCTGCCGAGCACCCCGTCCCCCTCTCAGAGGCCTGTCCACTCGTCCAGGGACACCCCAAGGTGTCCCCATCGACGCCTCGAGAGCCCCACACAACCTTCTCATCCAGATCCGATGCCAGCCAGGGCCCTCCCATCCCCACCGGGTGCCTCTCCTGAAGGCCACACAGAAGCCCCTTGCATCTGCACACACCCAAGTTCTCCAGATTAGTGCCTCGAGCTGCGGGAGTTCAAAGCCAGATGTCCAAAAGCCTCCCTGCAGCACCATGCTCCCGGCCCAGCCCCGTTCATCACCATACCTCCAGGACTACATCTGGACAGCACGTCGACTCCCAAAAACAGCCACTGCTCTGCGTCCGATGCCCACCACCCATCCGTCCTGCACGTTAAGCTAAACAATACTTTGTAACAAAGTAGACTTGAGATCACATCACCCCACCACCCCAGCCTCCCCAAAATCCCTCCAGGACTTCCTCCCAGACTGGAAATAAAGTCAGCACGCCCAGGGCCGGCCCTCCATGTGCCACCTACACATCAGCTCCACAAACCACGTCCCCTTGAAGAGGACGGTGGCTCGCCAGTGCCGCGCACCAGCACAACTCGGAAAGTACCAGGAGGATCTGCGGGAGCACCGCTAGGTGCCCTAACCATCCCTGAGACCTGGACAGGCGGCCCATGTGGCCCTCATGCCCAAGATGGGGGCAGACGCCTGCAGGACAGAGGGACAACCCCCCTCCTCCACGTGGCAGGAGCCGGACACCTCCCCTGCACGCACCCTGGCCCGGCTTCCCACGTCCCTAACAACACTCGGTCTCAGAAGCCCCGACAACGCCAGAGACTGGGTTTTCTCTCCCTCTGTTTCCCCAACAACATAAAGGCTTTTCTAAAACATGAAACACTGTAATTATCTTGGTGCATCGTCCTGGATCTGTAAAGAGGAGTATGTGCTGAGAGGGGAGGCGAGGGGAGGGGCAGAGGTGGAGAAGAACGCCACCTCAAAGCCACATGGCGTGGAAGCTTCGGGTGTTCAACCTGAGTGGAAGCTGCCTCCCTCTGTCTCCGGGCAAGATGGCCCTGGTTAGTGCAGCCTCTGAGGACAGAGCACGGACGCGGCCCTGCATTTGCACAGCGCTGCCCATGGATCACAGGGGGCAGAGATGGGAGGCGGAGCCAGCAAGGACAGCGGGTCAGCTTCTGGTGGGGAGAGTGCAGGTCCTGTGGGGATGTGGACACACGGCCCACAGGCGGCTGCAAGGGAGACTGGGGGTGGGGAGGGAGACTGGGGGCGGGGAGGGGGGGCTCTGAACAACCATATGCCGCCAGTCAAGTCAGCAGAGCCTCAGAGCCCCTCCACCCCCAGGCACAGTCTCACAGAGTGGTGGAAAGCCCAGCAGCAGTTCTAATCTCCCTGCCTCGGGGTGGCGGGGATGGACGGCGCTGCAGGCAGGGCAGTCCTAGGCGTCAAGGACTACCACACCGGAGCCTGCCTGAGGCCCGGCATGCGACTCTACTCGTCTCCCAGTTGCCCGGGAGCTCCATAAGCCTCTAACCCCAGCATCGGCCAACTGCCAGCACTGACATGCCACAGGGACACATGGACATGTGGACAGACAGACAAAGCAGATGGAGCAGAGACAAGAGGGAGGGCCATAGATACACACATGCAGAGAGAAACTGAGAAAAGTTCTGGGAAAAAAACCCAAGTTGTTAACAGCGACTGCCCTCGCGGGCGAGCCTGGCGGGCAGCCACAGGCTTACGGGGGATGATGAAGAGTAATTTCTACTGTTTCAGTTTCTCATTACATAACTAACCGAGAAACGTACAAACATCTCAGTGCGATGAAACAGCCCAGGTTGAGGCTGACAGGGCCCTGGTTGTGTGTGACTGTGGGCAGGCCGCTGGGTTTTCCGGGCCCCAGGACCCTGGTCTCTCCCACGGGCCCGGACCGCCAGGACACGGTCAGGGTTCCAGCGCAGACATGGGGCCTCCTTCATGCTCCTCAGCCACGAGAACGGGACCACGGAGAGGAGGCGGAACAGGGCCATCTTGGCACAAGGCAGGCACAAGGGCATGAGGGAAGCTGGGGCTGCGCCTCCACCTTGACGGGGTGCAGGGCGCAGAGCACACGCCTAGGTACAGATCCCACACTGCCTGTGTACCACCTGTCCGCTCCTGCTTCTCACACCTCCGAACCATTTGATAACCACCACTTAAAACTCTAGGCACTGAGTCCTGGAGCCACAAACACAGCTGGCAGACTCGCGCCTGCTCTGGTCAGCGGGGAGCGTCCCCGGGAGGTAGCACGTCACCAGGCACTGACACTCGGGCTGGTCAGGGCAGGCATCAGGAGTCCTACTCGCACAGACCAGCAGTCGCTGCCGGGAAAGGACAGACAGAACTTACAATCAGAGATGAAGACTCCAGGGCCTCACATCTGTCAACCAAGAGGCTGCTGCAGGGGACAGTCACTGCTCTGTTCCCAGCAGCCCCTGCTCCCTCCCATTTCCGTGGGACCGTGTGTCCACCACACCCCAGCCACAGGGGTAAGCGAGTAGACAAGCTGGGCGCACAGACATGTCATCCCAATCTGCCGAGCCAGCCCAGAGGCAGCAAGGGATGAAGTGAAAGTTTGGTAACGAATCCCGGGCCGGAGACTCCCGGCCCCCGGCAGCCAAATGGCCAGTGGGCAGGGTGGGGAAGCAGGGGGCGTGGGTTCCCCCCGGTCCTGTGACTGACACCAACACTGACTCCCTGGACACTCGCAGAGGTGACTACTCTGCTTACCCAGGCTGTCACGGCTGGGCTCCCTTCTCTTACGACTGACCAAGCCACCTGGCGGCCCTGGGACACTCTGGGCCCGAGGCAGGGCGCAGCTCACAGGACCTGGCTCCTGCAGGGACACACACTGGGGAGACAGCCATCCCCGGTGAGGAAGCAGCCCAAATGGGGAGACAAATCCGAACGAAAATTTATGGGGACACCTGGCGCTAGGAGCCGGACTGGAAGTAATTAAGCCTGTTTCAGAGTGGGTTTGGCAGGAGGTGCCAAATCGATAGATCCCCTCCAGCCGCGTGTCCCTGCAGGTAAGGAATCAATCAGGCAAGCGCTTCCAATCTGTTCCCGCTGAGCCACAAAGCAAAGCTGTTTACCATTCATGCCCAGAAATGAATAAATAAAGCCACCAACTAGTCAGCACCCTCTGTTTCTCTGGCAAAAGCTTTTTAGTTACTTAAAGAGAGTCAGTGCCCCTGCGTGGTCCTCCATTAAAGCACAGACAGACATAGAGAGCTGCGCATGACGCGGGGGGAGAAGGGGCCCGGTCACGGCCTGGACAGCACACGGCTCCGTGTCCCGCAACTTCCCAGCCTGGGAAAACAGAAGAGAAGCAGTGGGGGCTGCAGGGCTGGAGCGCACCATCAGTGGCCCTGGGTCGATCCGGCAGCAGGGCAGAGATGCCTCCCCACGAGGAGGGGCCGTGGGACTGCCAGGGTAGGGGGAGAGAGAAGCAGGGGGCAATGCTGCCTGACCCAGACCACGGCCTGCACACTAGAGGGCTAGGCCGGTGGCCACGTGGACTGCAGCTGTGGAGGCCCCAGCAGAGCACCGTGCCCTTGCTGTGACATGACAGTGACACGGGCGTGAGATGGAGCGAGCTGGGCACCCTGGTGAGCACCTTACAAGAATTAGTGCTCGGACCCTCCCAACAGCCCCAAGAGGTGCCGCAGGGCGCCTGCCTCTCATGGGTGAGGGACTCAGGTCATGCCCAATGCTGGGGACTCACAGGCACAGGGTCAGGTTACCAGGTCTCAGACCACAGGAGCTTGTCTAAGTCTTGGAGGGTCATGAGTGCAGGAGCCAGCTTGCCCTTAGAACCCTCCTAGCAACTGTTCGGAGAGCAGGGGAGGCCAGGCGCCCCCGGGGGCCTGAAGCGGGGTGGGGGGGTGGGGAAGGGGGAGGGGAGGAAGGGAAAGGGGGTTGCAAGAGGAAACAGCCATGCTCAGGATGGCGGGCTCCAAAGGGCAGGTGTGCGGGGGCGGCCAGGGGAGACAGCGGCGGGCACACGTGAGCGCACACCCGAGGCAGAGGAATTGGGCTCAGCACCCCTCATGGGGCCCTGGAGCCTCGCAGAGAATGGGGCAGAGACCTCCAGGGAGAGGGTAGCACTTCAGCAAAGACAATGCCTTCCCTCGGTCAGTTAAATCAGATGTCCTGAGTTTGCAGGACGAGATTTCCAGCATGCAGCGTGACCTACCCTGCACTCGTCCATCTGGGTGAGCGGAGGCACCCGTCTGGCTCACTCGGCTCCTACCCAGTGAGGACCTGGTGTGCAGGTCCTGGGTGCGTCCACACGGGAATGGGTGATTCACCACTAATCCTCTTGCCCAGACGGGAGGAGGCCGAGCTCTGAGGCCCACACGTCATTTCCAGGCGGGGTACGGGTCCTGCCTCAGTTTCCATCCACTGGCTTCCTGGGGCCTTTCACTGGCATCTCTTAAAATAAACTAAGGAAATAATATCAGGAAGGAGTGCTGACATTTGTTCAGCCTAAAAAATCTCGGGGAAAACAGATTCCCTGACAAGTCAGCACAAAGCATCTGATTAAAAGTGAGCCAGCACTCAGCTCATGGGAGGCGGCCAATTAGTACCTGGCCCACCAGCCCTCCACCTGCTGACATCTGTGGTTCTGCAGGCGAAAAAGGCCAGTGGTGGCCGGCCAATCCCTGCAAGTGGACGATGCTCCTGCTCTGGGGGGAGGAGCAGGAACTGCGTCTCCCTCGAGGACTGCTGGAGGGTCGCTGTACACAGGCTCTCGGCTGTGGAGGGGCACGGCTTCCCTTTGCTCTGGCCCAGAGTGGACAGAAGTAAAGTGTGGCCCACGGACCAAAAACTCCCCCAGAGTTCTCTTCAAATTTCATTTGCAGATAAATGGAGACCCAGACCCTCCCAGACAGACAGACAGACACACACACACACACACACAAGGGGACCACCTCTGCCACAGCAGGACGGAGAGCCGCCAGAGGCCACTCCCCCACATATGGACCCTTCCCAGCACTGCCATGCAAGGCACAGGGCAGCCCAGCTCCGCCCTAAAGACCCAAGGGGGAGGAGGCCGGGCTGCTACGGTCACTCCCCCCAGCATCTGTGAACAGCGGCTGCAGTGAGTTACTTCTGCAGGGAGTCGTGAAACACTCACGCATCAACACCACATCAAATGCCTGGCCTTGATGGGACAAGTGTCAGCCACTGCGCTGCCTGCCCCTGGCTCTGCCCTCACTGGAAACCACAGCCCTCATGATAATTCAAAGCAGCCTGGCCCTGCCGGAGCCCCAGCAGATAAACACTGTTCCTGTGCAGCTAACAGGGCACTTGAAACGAATGGTGCCCGAGCTGGGGGCGGGGTGTGGCAAAGCAGTCAGGCTGCGTGAGAGTGCACGCAGGCCAGAGGCAAACCCAGGGGAGGGGTAAACACATGTGGGCCCAGAACATCTGAGGCCCTGCTCCAGGGACTCTTGCCAATGCTGCCATGCGGGCAGCAGCTCTGTGCGATGCCCACACAGTTGGCCAGACGCAGGTCCCTCACTCCTGCAGGCGTCTGCTCGGGGCTGATACAAGTGGGCCCCTTGGCCCCGGGTCTTGGGTGGGAGCACCTAGGAGAAGACGTGCCCACAGCATGGTGTCAGAGGACACGCAGATGGGGCTCCTGAAGCACGGAGGAGAGGCCCCGTCCCTCTGCAAGAAGGCACAGAAAGCCACTTGGAGAGTGAGAACATGGGGGTGGGGGTGGGGGGCCGAAAAGTACTTGTGACAGGCCAGCAGGGGTGGCTTGGGCTCAGTGCAGGGGATGCAAGCTGTCCCCTGGAGGAGAGAGAAGGGGGCGGGGCCAGGGCAGTGTTGAGGAACCAGTGCTACAGGGTGGCGCCCAGCTCAGGGGGTGGCAGCAGCGCTGCCCAGAGGGGAGCCAGGGCAGAAGAAGGCACTCCACAGCCTCCACCAGAGATCCAAGGGGCAACACCGTCTACGGTGACGCATTCACCCAGCCCGCTCTGCCCTGGGGAGTAGCCTGCCGAGTAGGCTGGGTCTGTCGGCCTCAGCGCCGAATTCCCATGAAGCTGGGCCAGAGGAAGGTGAAAGTCTGGGGGTGCTGGGTGGCCACAAGCCCACTGTCCTCATGGACACTGTCGGCCTGGGAACAGCAGTCTGGAGACCAGGACACAGCGAGAGTAGTCAGAGTGGGCCTGCTTAGGACAGGGTCCAAGCACTGGCTACGTGACCTGGAGCCCTTAGCTCCTGCCTGAAGTTCAAGGGTGGTGGCCCCCTCTGGCACCGTGAGGACAGCCCCGGAGAAGGCCCACCACACTCCTGACACATGGTGGGTGCCCGGTAAAGAGAATGCATTTCAACCCCAGTGATGGGATACAAGAACACGCTGAGGCCCTTACATTCACGGGGTCTGGAGCATATTCCAGATTGTTCCCCAATCAACTTGGTTTTCGTGAAGCCAGATGACTACTCCATTCTGCACAGTCCTTCTGCATCTCTGATCCCAGACTAATCATTCTGCATTTCGGTGACTGAGCTGCACTGGTCAGCATAGGGCAGCCTCGCCCTACAGCCGAGGGCCCTCGTCGCACCACACGGCTCTGTGTACACACTGGCAGGGTGCTCAGGCCTGGGGAGTCCCAGGGCCAGGCTAGTCGGGAGTGCCACAG
This sequence comes from Proteles cristata cristata, assembly GCA_017311185.1. Taxonomy (NCBI): domain Eukaryota; kingdom Metazoa; phylum Chordata; class Mammalia; order Carnivora; family Hyaenidae; genus Proteles; species Proteles cristata. The sequence continues at coordinate 1,708,784 of JAESUZ010002642.1, read as the reverse complement.
TGGCCACTCCCGGGACCAGCAGCCGGGAGGCATCGTCAAACACTGAGCCGGCTCAGTTCCTGTGCAAGAACCACTCACCAAGAAAGGAGTTGCAGAGCACAAACCAGGAAGGCTGCTTCGAGAAAAGGAGGTAGGAGCAGCTCGGGGTAATGTGCTTGGATGGTCACAGAGACCTCTCTGACGGAGGCCATCAGATCACTGCCCAAGGGCCCCTGGTCACAGCTGTATGCAGAAGAGCACTAACCTCCATCACAGAGAAGGCTGGGCGTCCGGCCTGCAGCCCGGGGCCAGCACAGTCTCCCCACACCCCGTCAGCTCCCCGTGCTGCCAGCTGGGCCGTCTGCTGGGCGCTAAACCCCTCTGTCCCCCAAGCTTAGGGAGGAGCCCAGGCAGCTGCTGGGACCAACCCCCAGTGGAAGGGTCCAGCTCCCCTGGGCCTCCCCAGGCCCTGCAGGTCCCATTGGGCCACGGCCAACTGCCCAGGCTGGGACAGGACCATCCACTGAAGTGCCAAAGGCTGCAGTTACTCTGCCCTCACAAGCGTGGGAACCCACTCTCCCTTCCCCACCCACACCCCCCAACTGGTCAGATGGGGGTAAATTTCTGCGGAGCAAGGGCAGAATCCATATGGTGCCAGTGACGAGGACAATCAGTCTCTTGTGGCCTCGGCTTCAAGAGGGGTGTGGTCACACGAGAACCAAGCGTGGCCACAATGGCCCGGCCGGAGCGGACACGACACATCACCCCTGCCCGGCACCTTCAGGGGAGACCAGCACGAGAGGCCCCCATGGAGGGTGAAATTGGGTTTACAGGCAGGCAGCTCACTGATCTTCTTTCTAGGCCCAGAGCCAGTGGGAGCTTGGCTGACAGCTGCCAAGAGCCGGGACTGAGTGGCCTGGTCTCCGTGACGGGGGACCCCGGGCTGAGGCAGCAGGCAGGGAGGCAGCAGGTTCCAGGCTGGGGCTGCACATACTCCTGGGGGCCTGCTGTGTGTGAACAGCTACAGAAAACACAGGATTTATCTCTGCAGGACATCTGCACCCATCTCCACAGAGGCCACAGTGCCCCACGTGTGGCCGCCTGACAAGGAGGCTGCAGAAAACCGGGTTCCCGAGGCCCAGCTGTGAACGGGACTGCAGAACACGAGGCCCAAGGGACCTCCTCTCGCACAGCAATCCCACGCCTGCAGAAGCCACCGGTTCGCAGAGGCAGCCAGGCCGACACGCACGTCTGCCTGACAGAGGAGGACACCACGGGACCCGCGGCTCGCTCTACCCGCCATCGGAGAATTAAACAGTGTTATCTCTGCACACGTGACCAAGGTGGTCCTGGATGGGCAGCAGGGGGCAGCGAGGGATGGGGGCTTTCATACTGCCGCACACTGCCCCGCCGACGGCCGCCCCTGCGATCCTGCCTACAACACCGCAGTCAGAGGGGGAGGCAGACAGGCGGGGGTGGCAGGCACAGGGGCCTTCCACACTGTCCTGTCAGACAGTCAGGGCCCAGCAGAGGAGGGAGCCAGTCCGGGCGGTGGGACAGAGTAGCGAGTGTCCAGAGGGCAAAGGACACTGCCACCTCAGTGACCCCTCTGTCAAAGCAACCCCCCCCATGTCAGCAGGCAGGCCTCCACAGGCACCACACATTGCCCCAGCCCAGCCCCAACTCCGATCCCTGAGACCCCACAGCATGGCCCCAGCCCCCCCAACCAGACATTCCGGCCCTTCCCCAACACCTGCTGCTGCCGGGAGCTCGGAGACCCTTCCAAGTGCAGGCACCAGGGTCCACCAGCTCAGACCACAAGCGGCCAGCAGAGGCCAGCACAAGAGGGGGCACCATGGACGGATCAAGAAGAATCGGGGGCTGCTGGCCGCTGCTGCCTCCAGCTCCCCCTCTGGGGGCCAGAAGACAGCTCCTGCTGCCAAGGAGCCTGGGACTTTCACAGAGGACACAGGAACAGGGCCAGGAGAAAACCACACTCTTGTGGGCGTGACCTGCGGGGTGGCCTACATGCTGTGGGTCCCAGGTGTTCCAAAGAACCCCCCGTTACCCACGGCATCTTCCTGGAGGACCCTAGCTATTCACTAGGAACTAGTGACTAATTTTTGAAGGTGTTTTGTAATTAACACTAGGACATATCACAGAGTGAATTATAAAAAAGTCACAGATGGACAAAAGAATTACGGACCTACCACAGAAAGTCCCCTGTGGAGGGGCCCAGGCGGCTCCGAGCTGACCGCGCGGGCAGCATCCAGGTGCTCCCCACCGCAGCCACCATGCTCTGGGCCAGAGGACACTTGGAACCAACAAGACACGCTGCGATCTGGGCCACCTCCCACCACAGCGCCTTGCTGCCCCCCAAGGGGCACTGGGGGCCAAGCAGCCATCCTCTGCACGTGGAGAGCACATCAGGGGCCAGAAGAATCCCATCACCTTGAGTCACAAAGCCTGACACACAGCGAACCAGTCTCCCCCAGGACTCCCCATTTTCCCAAACCTAGGCTGGTAGAGACGTTTGTCTCCTCTCCGGCGCCACCCTAAACTTCCAAAAGGGAGGACGGGCCATGTGTTCCCACTGGGGCCCACTGCCGGCCAGGCGCCCACAGCAGAGCCCGTGGCAGGGCTGCAGGTGAAGGCATTCCAGGAGGGCTCTCCAGCAGCCTGCCACAAACATGGAAGGGACCAATGTTCCGAGCGCTCACAAGGTGAGCTCCCTATTGTTCCTCTGGCTTTTTATGAGAAGCTGTATTAGATATGGCTTAAACACAATAATATCTGTTACATTTATAGCAAGAAAATATGGAAAGATAATAAAATTAGCAGAGCATAGAAATGAGAGAATATTGAGTATCCCGGGCGCTCCAACAGAAACAGACAAGGAACAGCAGACACTGCCCAGCTGAAAGGAATTTAGCCCAACTTAAAATTCGAAGTTTCAGGTCTCCTTCCTAGCTGAGCCCTGTCCCTGGGGACACCGAGCACAGCACCTGGGTCTCCAGCTCACCCTCCCCAACAGTGGCCTGGAACATTCTGGCTGCCCTGGCTAGGGTGACCCCAGAGCAGCCCGGATACGTCCCGTCCCTCCGCCCTTGCTCCCTCAGGGGCTCCCTTTGCTCAGCCCAGCTCCCAGAGCTGAGGTCACACAGGGGCTGGGGAGCACAGCTTCCATGACCGCCGGGCTCAGCATTCAAGAAAACAGTGGCTAGAAGTCCCAAAGGCCCCAGGCCCCCCACCTGAACTACACTTGGAACAAGCACTCCCAACACCTGGGGCGAGTCGGGGATTGAGAGGCTGGTGAAGGGATGCACCTTCTTTCACACGGGGTGCAGACTCATGCCTCCTGACTCTGCTCGGTGCTCTGGGCTCCGTGCTGCCGAGAGCATGAGCAGGGGCAGACAGGCATCGTCTGCATTTGTCCCAAGAGTCTGACCCCTGGGACAGCTCTTTCTTGAGGCCCATCTTACTTGGTCTCCTTTTGTTTTGTTTTAGATTAATTAGACATTATTTTTAGGGCAGTTTTATTTTCATTTGAGAGAGAGAGTGGGAGTGTGAACACTAAGGGAGAGAGGCAAGGGGGGGTGAGAGAGAGGAGAGATAGAGAAAGAGGGAGAGATAGAGAAAGAGAGGGAGAGAGGGAGAGAAAGGGGGAAAGAGGGAGAGAGAGAGAATCCCAAGCAGCCTTCACATACAGCACCGATAGAGCCAGAAGTGAGGCTCAATCTCACATGCGCAAGACCCAGACTGAGGGTCTCAACAGGACACTCAACTGACTGAGCCACCCAGGCGGCCCACGCAGCTGTAGATTTATGGAAAACTGAGCAGAGTATGCCGAGTTCTCGTGTCCCTCCCACCTGGCTGCCAACATTGACCTGTCTGTGGTTGACAGGAGAGTTCACTTTTCTACAGATTATGACAGATGTAGGATGTCACCTATCCACCTGGGTCATAAAGAATTATTTCACTGCCTTGGGGCGCCTGGGTGGCTTAGTCGGTTAAGCGTCCGACTTTCGCTTAGGTCATGATCTCGCGGTTCGTGGGTTCGAGCCCCGCGTCGGGCTCTGTGCTGACTGCCAGCTCAGAGCCTGGAGCCTGTTTCAGTCTGTGACTCCCTCTCTCTCTGACCCTCCCCTGCTCTCTATCTCTCTCCTAGAAATAAATAAAAAAAACAAAAAAAAAAAAATTAAAAAAAAAAAATTATTTCACTGCCCTGAAAATCCACACACCCCCGCTCACCTCCCCCCCACACCGGCACTCTCCAGTCCTCCCTTCCGCCCCCACTCCATCCTCTGCCATTTCCCTTGTCCAGCCTTTCCCGGAGCATCACCTGGCTGGGATCACACAGGGGACAGCTCTCCAGATGGGCTTCCTTCACACAGGAACACACATCAAAGGTTCCTCCGCATCCTCCTGGCTCTGCAGCTCACGTCTTTTCAGGGTAACATCCCGCTGCCCGGATGGACCACGGTCCATCCACTGGCCACCCAAGGGCATCCCAGTGGCTGCCTGGCTCCAGCAGTTACAGATAAGGCTGCTGTGAACACCCGCGTGTGGTCCATGTACGCACATGGTCTCCCATCCCGGAGCGTGAGCTGGACCGCACGGCGGGACCGGCTCGGTTTTGTAAGATGCCAAAGCCCCTTTCCCCACGGCTGTGGCATTCTGCGTCCCTGCAGCACTCCATTGCGTCAGCAGCTGGCAGTGACACGTCATGGGCTGTGGCCCTCGTGACAGGCGTGTTGTGGCGTCTCCTCTGTCCTGCCCTGCAGTTCCCTGAGGACACACGACACGGAGTCTTTCCTGTGTGTGTGTCTGATCCCACGTGTGCGCCCTGCCGTCCAGGGCTGGGCCCGCTTTTTAATTGGGTGGTTTTCTTAGTGTGAAGTTTTAGAGTGCTTTGTGTGCTCTGAGAAGGGCGGCCCCTTCTCAGGGGTGTGCTCTCCTCATCTGTGCCTTAGCTTTTCACTCCCTTAACAGCATCTTCCACAGAACACAACGTGATCACTTCACTTAAGTTCCCCTTATGAGCCCTTCTCTCAAGGGCTATGCTTTTGATTTCATATCTAAAGTCATTGCCAAAGCTAAGGTCAGCCAGATTTGCTCCTGGTAGATTCCAGGGCTTCTAGAAAAGGTCTGCATTTTACTTTCAGGTCCATGATCCATTTGAGTTCACTTTTGTCATGAGGTCTAGTCCAAGTCCATTTTCTTCACGGGGCCATCAGCTGCTCTAGCACCATCTTTGCTCCTGTGCCACAGGTCATCAGACTATGTCATGGGGTCTATCTCTGGGCTCTCCGCTCCCCTCCTCTGACCCGCCTGCTCTTCCCCCAACACCTCGCTCTTCCGACCACCATCGCTTTGTGGTGTGTTAGCACCAAGGGGGGCCCCAGGCTTAGTCCCTTTCTTTCAGCACCACGCTGGCTGCCCTGGGCCTCCGGTGCCTTGTGAACAGTAGAACCGGCTGGTGCATACCCCCAGAAGCACCTGCTGGGACTTTACCCAGGGTCACACTGGGTATAGGACCAAGGTAAGAAGAAGGGAGGTGGTGACAGCACTGAGTCTTTCCGACCAAGAACATGCAGTCTCTCTGCCTTTATTCACAACTTCTTTGATCTCTCCTGTCAGTTTTGTCACGTTTCTCATGTACACTTTGCACCTACCTGTCAGATGTACATCTAAGTCCGTCCGTCTTTCTGGTGCTCGTGTAAATGGTGCATCTTCAATTTTATATTCTAATCAAGCACTGCTGGTTACAGGACGGTGCCTGACTTGTACCCATCAACCTCCTGTCCCACAAGCCTGCTGTGACGGCTGAGTCGTCCTGAGACTTCTCCGGCTGATTCTCTGGAATTCTCTGTAGAGACAACTGTATCATCTACAGTTTTATCTCTTCCTTCCCACTGTACACCTTCCCTTTTCCTGGCTGACTGCACCAGCTAGGACTTCCAGCATGAAACTGGACATCCCTGACTTGTTCCAAATCTGGGTGACAAAGCACCCAGTTTTGTATTTGGATGGTTTTGTATTTGGTTTTGTATTTGGATGAAAGACAGGAATATGGGACCACAAGAAGTCTGTTCTCTGCCACAATAAGAAAAATCTGCCTGTTTGAATGGCATCAGTCAGCAAAGAGCTCATGTGAGCTCAACAGCCAAAATGTCTATGGAATGGCCCCAAGGACGGTTCTTGGCCCCAGAGGCCCTATGCTCCCCAGGCACATGCGGCTGCAAGGTCTTAACTTCACCAGACACCCAGTGGGAGCCACCCCAAGCCCGGCCGGCCTCCCACACTCATCATCCAGACAAGGGCACCTGGGAGGAAACCCTGTTCTGCTACGGAAAAGAAGATGTTGCCTCCTTCAAACACCATGATGGTGATGAAGCGGCCTTTTCTGAGACACACATGGGGCACATGTGCCCGAGGAAAGGTGAGCTGGGTAAGTCTTCCCAAGTGTTTGATGGTGGTGTTCCGGAAAGGCAGATGGGAAAACATCATCAAGCGGCCTCTACGCTGGTCAGGAACTCGAAGAAACACCATGCAGAAAAGGCCAGCCACACGGGGTGTCAGACAGAACATGAGCTCTGAGCACCAGCGGGGCTGGGAGGTCCTGGAGCGCAGTCAGGGAGGCCCTGGGGGTCTACCAGGTCTTCTGCTTCCGACTATACACCTGCATGAGCCCAGGGTTTCATGTACTACACCACAATCTCCCATTTAAGAGACATTAAAAAGATGTGCAAAAACGTGAAATCGTGTCATTCTTCTCATTAAATCCTACTATTTGAGAAAAAATATTTTTAAGAAACTATGAGTTCCTATTAATGAAATTACAAACATATTATAATCTTCCAAATTTAATTTTCAGAAAGTGACTATCAAAAGATGTAAACCCTACAAACAATAGCTCTTTGTTTTCAGTAATTTTTTAGCAAAAACGAGTCATCAAACAGCAAAGTGAGAGCAGAGCTGGTGGGGGGGCAAGAGTGTCATCTGTGTGGGTGGTCAGGAGGCCAGCCTCTGCCACAGAACGTGCTGGACTCTCACCTACCAACTCACAACGACAACGTGCACGTGCTTACCATGAACACGAGAGAATGGTGTGCTAACTCAGACATGTGCGTAGTGAGCACAGTTCTAAGTCTGACCCTCTGGGGAAACATCCCAAGAATCTGCACCTTCAGGACATTGCCCTGCAAGTAATTCTTAAGCAGCCGCCAGGAACCCGTGCAGTTCTGGCCTCTAGGAAGCACGGCAGGGATCAGAACCACTCTCCGACTCTCCAACCAATTCACTGCTGCCCTCCCTTCCCAGGTGGGAGGGGAGCTACCCCAATGCGGGGGTTTACTTCCTCCCAAAGGTCTGCAGCACCAACCACAAGAATCAGGCACCAACAGGTGGTGTTCGGTGCCTGATGACGGACTGACCAACACCGCCCACTGGTAGCTAAATCCATGCTGTTCTTCCTACTGAGTCTGCTAAACAGTGCTTCTTCATGTCAGTATCCAACAAGGGTCAGGAAGAAGGGTCTCCGCGACCCTAAGGAGCAATCCGCAATTAACCCAGTGTGAAAAGCATGCCTGACAAGAGGCAAGATGCTGGGAGAGCACACAGTTCTGGCAACGGACGCGGCCGAGCTTACATCTAGACCCCAACACGCAGCAACAACCTGACGGCGAACCTGGCGAAAACGAGGAACGCGGCATGCAAGGCGCAGGTCAGGGCAGACAGCAAAGATGATGATGGATGCGAAGCTTCCGGTGCCCTGAGGTGCTTAGTAAGTAAACGTTTCTTTGTTCCTACTCTGCTGTATCCAGCTCCTAACAGGCTCCATAGGTACAGGATGTGCCTGCTGAATGATGGCTTCCAGCGGCCATCGTTCCCCAACAGGCTGAGCTGAGCGCTCCACGGATGTGAGGGCCCCGGGCCATATCCTCCATCCACCGTGTCCTACGCCCTGTCTCCCAACACGTCCTCGGGGCCAGGTTGGCAGGCTGGGCAGGCTTTAACACTCTGCCAAACAAGCTGAGGAGCGTCGGAGACTGACGTACAATGCCCGAGGTGGCTGTCCCACACTCTTGTACACAGGAATCGATATGTGTGTTCCTGGGCCGGCTCCCAAACAGGGGCCAGGGCAGCAGGGCTCCACGGCTAAGCAGGAGGCTGATCCGGTCCACACAAAGTCCTCAGGAAACTTGAGGGACACATCAACAAGAAGCCCCACGTCTTCCTCCCAAACAGAGGCCCTGCACTCGGGAACAGGGAGCCCCCTTTCGCCCAGACCCCCTCTGCTCCAACCACCGCGCCGCACTGCCTCCCAAAGCAGCTCCGTGGGACCAGCATCACCTAAGAGTCTCTGTGGGTGGGAGGGAGAAGAGCCACAGCCCGCTGACCAGGTGCTGCCACAGAGCTCCGAGCACGCGGGGTGGCTGAGCTCGGGCTCTGAGAGGACAGGCATGGGACAGACCGCATCCCCAGGGGTGGCTCCCCATGTCCGGCAGGTCCCTGCTCGCCACACCCCCAGCAGATGCGGGGCAGAGATGGTCTCCCGCAGGCCCACGAGGTTCCCAGGGCCCTCAGACAGAAGCCCTCTGACAAAAGTGACGGAAAACTACACTGAGAGGTGAGGTTCCAGGACACCAACAGCAACCTCGAATTCCCTGCTTCTGAAGATCAAGTCCAGTTCAAGGCGAGGAGGCCAGTGGCGGGGGTCTGCAGGGACCACAATGGGCCAGACATCCTGGGCGCAGGCCCTCAAGCCAGGCAGGCAGCAGCCGAGGCCCTGCTGCAGGGGCCACAGCCAGCATGCGGCCCAGTGACCACGGACTCCACTCAGGGCAGAGACAGCCGCCGTGTGCCTGCACAGTGCTGGTGACTTCCACCATGTTCTGTTCTCCAAGGAACATGCAGAGCAGGGAGCAGCAGCCTGACTGTCCAGACGGAGGAGCGGCAGAGGACCTGAAGGGACAGAAGCTCCAGGGACCTGAAGGGACAGAAGCACCTAGAATCTCGGTTCCAAAATTCGGATAAGAGTCCCCAGAGCCCGGCCCCTAGGGAGACAGCCAGCCTCTCCCGTCACCCAGCCGCCATCCTGGTGGCACCAGCACAGACAGCGTGCCTCAGCCTCCTCGCCCCACATGCTCGGTCGGACCCCTGGAGACAGCGAGGACAGTGGGTGAGAGTCGCCGTATGAACCCAGGCAGCACCCCACACAGCCGGCCATAACTCGAGCCCAGGTCGTGGGGAGTATGCCACCATAATCTCGTTCCACGGATGAGCAGAACTTAAAACGGCTCTCTGGTGTGAGCTCGGGGCTCATAACAAGGGAGCCTCTCAGCCACAAGCAGCTTACCTCCAGGTCGGCCCTCCCCCATCCCCTCACGCTCACAGGTCTGTAGACAAGGCTTGCCAACAAAGGCGTGCTGGGGTGTCCCCTCCGCCCTCGGCCCAGGCCCATGGGGTGTATGGCCCTGGGCGTCTAACCCAGCCTCATCTCTGTGCCTGCTGCTAGTCTCCAGAGAGACCACCCACCGGGACAGAATCCACATGGAAACACAACAAAAGTACCAGGAGAAACAGTCTTTCAAATACCTCTGGAGGTGGGCGGGGCAAGGATGTGTCCTAAGATGGCCCCCCAGCTGCAGGAAGAGACCGGGTGAGACCTGCCAGGCTGGGATGGGAAGAGGCGGCCAGAGACCACCCCCCACAGGTATCCAGCACGCAGCCAGCACGAGGATCTCCTGTGGAGACCGGACACCTGCGGCTCAGGGGCACATGCTTCTGACACCACACCCGTGAATCCTGGTGCATGGGGATGGCCAGCCTGATGGAGGTGGACTGTGCCCACCTCACTACTACAGTGCCGGGAGCGGCCGCTCATCCCAAGGGCCATGCTCACGGTCCTCGGCAGACCACCTTCCACTCAGGCAAGCCAGTGCAGGTGACGCCGGGACTCTATGGCCCAGTGTGCCCAGGTTCACAGTCAGAAACACTTCAAGGCTAATTCAAATGGGCTGTTAAGATCTCATTTCTGGCTTTACTGACAGTGTTTTCTGCCCCTTGTGTCGGGCTATATAAACACGTTGAAAATTTATCATTTTGTCTCCTAGGCCTCTGTGTGCTACTAACAAAGGCCTGCCTGAGACAAGAAGAAAACATCATGTTAACAAGTAAAGAGCACAGTGACCAGGAAGCTCTTCATTCCCGGGCAGCTCCATCAGTGATGCTCCTCAGGCCCAGTCTCCCCAGCTGCTACAAGAACCTTCTGGAGTGGAGTACTACTGTTTGGACTCTAAAGAACTGTCCTTTGGCTCCTCTGCACCATACTCACCTAAGGGCAGGCTGTGGCCATTTCTGTGGGTTCAGATACCCCCACCAGCCCAGAATCACCTGCTTGTCCCTGTGAGCCAAGCCTGACCTCCACGCAAGCCCCCGAGGCTGATGGACATCCAGGGCGTCCTGCCCCCTTCCAGTCTGTGGTGACTCCTCTCAGGTCACCACCCTCAAACATCCCAGAGCTTGGCCGAACTCACCAGGGCCCAAACACAGAGAAATGGAAGTACCAGCAGGCCTTCGACAGCCGCAGGCCAGCACCTGACACATCCCTTAAAATAATGACCCTGAGGAAGACGGCAGGTGCCTGTCCTCTCCCCACAGATGGGGCAAGGGCACGGAAATGGTGACCAGTTCTGTCCAAGTCCCGTGCTGGCAATGGAGCCGGGAACACGGCTGCTGCCTCACTTGGGGCCAGGCCTTCTCCTACAGAAGCTACCTCGGTTTCCCATTTGCAGCCAGTGCTACATCAAGCGAGGTGGGCACTGCCCACACTGGCAGTTAAGGGTGAGGAGTCCTGGGAGGAGGGCTCTGCGGGTGGGCACCCCAGCAGTGAGGGCGCGAGGCCCGGGAAGGAGGACTTTGTGGGTCAGCACCCTGGCAATGAGGGGGTGGGACCCAGGGAGGAGGGCTGTGCGGGTCAGTGCCCCAGCAGTGAGGGCGTGGGGCCCAGGGAGGAGGGCTCTCTGGGAAGCACCCTGGACCAGCCCAGAAGGCTCTCAGGTCTGCAGGGAAGGGCTCCGTCTGTCTACCTGATGTTCTGCCCCCGCTCCCAGAGGAAGGCGTGGCCCGGCCAGGGAGAGCCGGAAGCTAGGCAGGGCCTGGGCCTGGCTGCAGCGGGTAAGCAGGCCTCAGGCCCACTCCACCCAGTGTGGCCAAGGGCCACCCGGACCTCTAACATACTGGCTTCCCGAGTTATTTTCCTACAGAACTGCTATAGGACTAACCACCCAGAAACAGATTTCATTTTAGGGATGAAAATTCTTTCCAGCGCTTGAATAAAAGGAGGAGTTTCACACTTGATCCACTTGCACATCCCTTAACAATAAAAACTTTTTTAAAAGACCATGAATATGCAAATTCCATTTTAAATATGGAAATGCAAAACACGTAAGAAAACAGTCTGGGCGTGAAGTATTAACGGCATCTCCTCTTGCTGACAGGAGACAATGTGAGCCCGCGGCTGTGGCAGGCTGACAAGCCGTGGCCCGAGCCCTGGGGCAGCCGGGCCCTCAGCCCAGAGCAGCCAGAGCCCTCCCCGGCCCTGCCCTGCCCTCCCTCCCCTGCCCACAGAGGGGGCCACGGCTGACGTCTGCTACAGAGCCCAGCTCTTCCTCGCCCACTGCTGCCCTACACCCTGCCCCAACCACATGCCTGCTGCAGAACCACAGGGAATCTCGTGTCCCTGCCAGCATGGCCCCAGGTGCAGTGAAGGGTCACCGGGCCTGGGTCTGGACAGCCAGGTGAGGATGAGCTCTGTCTCCCGAGGGCAGAGTGGTGTCCCTCAGACTCCGGAGCACTGAGCACAGGGTGACCTCCTGGGTCACGACACAGGCCGGCCAGACAGCAGCTTGCCCGGCAGAGTCCCAGCAGGCCACCTAGAACCCTCAGGTCTGCATGCTGACCTGAACAAAGAGCCCAGAGGCTGGCCTGCGGTGACATGTGCACATGCATACCTACACATGCCATTCTCACCTCGCAGAGCACCTGAGCACAGCCACCACGGGGGAGCGCCCCACCAGTGGAAGGCTCATGAGTCCCCACACAACACGGCCAGGCCTCCTAAGGAAAATTCTGCCACCCTCGGTCCAGGGGGCTCAGGGGGCTTCGGGGATCTCCTCGTGAGCAGCTCTCTGTGGACAGAACAGGGAACCGGAGCACAAACGGAGAGCACTTCCTGCTCCTCAAACTGTGGTCCCAGGAGCCGCATGAACACGTGGAACCTGCTGGCCCAAAACCTGCCTTCAAACATCACGGGGAATCCCTGATGCTTGCTCACTTGGGTGAGCCACACGGCGGAGGGGCCAGCGAGGTCTCCAGTCTGCCCACCCAGGACCTGCCCAGGGCGCTGGCCATGCCAGCACAGCTCCACATGCATGCATCCTCACTCGCACTCTGTACGGCCTATGGGAGGTAGTGTCCCCTATGACACAGCACAGGCCTGCCGGCCAGCTCATCATTAGACTTAAGTGGCATGACCCAGACCCAGGCCCTAGACTCTGCCCCGAGACTGCCCCCCTATACCCACCCCTGTGCTGGGCTGGCACCACCAAGAAACCCCGGGGACCCCCAATGGACTGGGCTCTCTCCCAGGGGTGAGAGGCCTCAGTCTCAGGACAGGAGCGGGACGGTCATGGTCCGGACAATGGGGTCAGGTCCCATGCTTTCTGGCCCGTGGGTCTCGCCAGCACCAGTGAGGAGACAGCTAGAAGCCCCAGAACCCACTGCTCAAGGAGAGGCGCCAGTGCAGACGCCCGCCACTTGAGGCACCTTGACCTCACGTCCCCCTCCCTCCCCCCCTCTGTAATTGGCTGCAGAATTTACAGGCTTGGGAGGGGTACTCCAACGGGGAGGCCGGGAGGCGGCTCCAGGGACCAGGGGCGAAGAAGAGGCTCCCAATGCCGCCGGCACCACCTCCCGTCCAAATGTGGGCACTGCAGGCGGCTGCGGTGCCCCTCGGCCCAGCGTCCCTCGTCAGCCCCAACAGGCAGCAGGTACCTGGGTTCTCTCGTTCTTTCTCCTGCTGAAGGTCCCAAGAAGGGAGGAGGTTTGAGAACCAAAGCGAGGGGCAGCTGAGCAGACGCCCAGAAGCCAACAGGCCGACCCGTGCAGGAGGGCAGCGGGCTCCCGCGGTGACACACCTGTCCCGCACCAATCACCCTGGAGGCCCAGCTAATGTCCCCTCAGGTGACCGAGGGTTGGAGCGCCGCCATGGCCAAGGGAAGAAGACAGGCCTGTGTGGACATGCGTGTACCGGAAGCGTGAGCTTCCAGAAGGAACCAGGAACCTGCCTGGTCTCATACAGGAAGAAAGGCTGCCTTTCACTGGGCCCACACGGCTGGTTGGTGTCGCACTCGGTGTGTGCACAGTGATCACCTCCAGGGGGTAGGCACTGTCACGAGCCCCATTCTGCAAATGAACAAGATGAAGCCGTGTGGGCAGCCTCGACCCATGTGGGCTGAGACGCGTTTCCCACCACTCCAGTCATCAAGCCGGCTCAGACAGCAGGGAGCCCCTGAGCCCCGGCAGACATGCGTCCACATGGTCCAGCCTATGGGGGCCGGCCCGAGCAGGACTGCAGGGGACAGGGACAGGAGCAGGACACAGAAAGCACGGCAGGTTCCCCGCAGCCAGCTGCTCCCAGAGGACGGGACTCAGAGCCTCGGCTGCACAGGCAGGGCGCGGACCCAGCAACAGTCTGCACCAGCAGCAAGAGGAGACCTGGCCGAGGTGGAGGGCGCTGCCAAGTGTGCCCTTCAAGACAGATGTGTGGGGTCCACGTGACACACAGGCCATCCTGGTCCTCATGCTCGTCACCCATGCTCTTCTCTAGTTTGTTTTGCTGCTGTTCAGTTCTGGCCGCGTCCAACTCAAAGTCTACTCGGTCTAAGGAATGTTCCCCAATTGACCTTGTAACCAGAAGCAGCTACGTCTCTCTGACCAAACGTGCTTCTACTTCTCAGAGCCTCTGCACCAGCCTGAGAACACATGTGCATGGACATGTGTGTACACATGTGTGCACATCCCCAGCCCCTCCCCATGGGAGTTACCCACCCTGCCCCCCGCACAGGCTGGCACACGTCGAGGCTTACATAGCCTGTGGTAAAGCACTCAATGCCTCTCAGAGCCATGATCTCAGTGATGACACCCACCCGCTCAGAGGGACACACGTGTCACAGCCACGCTGAGGACACCAGGCTGTGTCCACTTGGGCAGCAGCCAGAAACCTGGAGCAGGAATAGCCTTTGCAGGAGCCGTTATGGGGAATTACACGACTCACCACTCAAAATACAGCAAAGTGGCCCAGCTTACCCTCTAGCAGGATGTGTGGGGATGGCTGCAAGCCACTCGGGCACCACAGTGTCAGGGAGAGCCGACCGCAGTGAGAGTAGGCCACACCGCGGCTGAGACCGAGTGTTGGGAGCCAGGGAGCTGGTGCTGGGCCCACTGTGGGCAACACCGGTGCCCACCTGTCCCCTCCACGGCTGCCAGGAGGGGGCGAGGGCACAGGCACACAGTGGTGATGGAAGTTGGTGAGAGAACCAGGCCCTGAGGGCAGCGACAGACCATGGGCTCCGACAGGTAAGACAGAATGCCCCAAAAGGTTCTGCACAGCTGTGGCCACCTGGGGCACGTGGTCTGGTGCACATCTCCAGGGGCCCCTGCTGCATGCCAACCCCATGGAGCAGGGAGAGCGGCTGGGGCCATACCCACAGGGAGGCGGTGACACAGCCGGCGTGGGCGGGGTCGGCGCTGGGACTCAGGTGTGTTCCACAGGCGGGGCCCCAGTAACACCCGCGGTTTCCCAGGACTGAACTGAGAACGCCTGGGAGCCGACGTCCGAGGCGCGGGCACCACACACGCTCAGTGTCACTCTGACCACAACTGCAGCCATGACTCCCACAGCCCAGACATGTCCCCAAGCGGGGGACAAATTAGACAAGAGTGTAACAAAGATTCACTTTGTGACATGACACAACCTAACGGGACGCCTGAGGTGGGAGCCAGCCCAGGCCACCGGGAAATTCAAAGACCCAAGCAAAGTGGGGACCAGCAGGGTCACAGGCAGGGACGACCTCTACCTGACCTCATGGGCCCCTCAACGTAATCACGTCTGAAGTGACTTCTTGGTCACCCTCCGTGGATGCACGAGGCAGATAGCTGTTCACGAGCTCTCACCAAAACCTCACCAGTCTTGTTCTCTCACCTGCCACCACTGCCCTTCCCACGGACCACGACCCCAGCCCCTGTGCCCTCCTCCGGCCACACGCAGGGGACAACTCAGAGTACTGCCCGTGGCCACCCATTCCCTCACCAGGCTCTCGTCCACCTGACACTGCCAGGGCCTCCATACTGAGCTCTCACAGCTCCGTGACAGTTAACAGCCACCGTCGTCCTGACAGGGGAGGCAGAGAAGCCGATCCTACTGCCCACAGACCCAGCAACGCGGTGGCGGGCCAGGACTCCAGCATGGGCAGCCTGAGCCTCAGGCCCCTGACTCACCTGCACTCCAGGCACAGAGCTCCCTATGCACGGAGAGAACAGGGCCTCGACCATCATGAATCTTCTGCGGCCGTCATCAGCCCCACTGGCCCGGGGACAGCTTGAGAGCACCATAACTTACACAGACGCAGGGGAACACAGGTGACAAGGCCTAAGCACACTCCAGGCAGTCTGAGAAGACAGCCCAAATGCTTCACACCAGCAGCAAGGAAAGAGCCACCAAAGAATTATGACCCTGATGCGATCCTAGCCCCACCTCAGGGCCTACAGAGCGCCCGTCGGCCCGCCGGCTGCTGGGAAAGCGCACAGCCAAGGGCAGCACTGCTTGGATCTGGAGGTGGGAGCATGCACGAGGGCCACCCGCCCGCCGAGGACCCTCACCAAGCAAGGGCCCAGGCACCCCTAGCCACGGCCCAGGCACTCATAGTGGCTCGTGGCCCCTGACAGCTTGAGGCCAAGGGCTCTTGTGAGGCAGCCTCACCCAGAGGGGGCAGAAGGCAATGCTTTAAACCACCTGCAGCGACGGGAGGGTCAGAGCCATAACGCACTTCGGGCGGGGCCCAGAGGCCCAGGAACTCATCCCTCCCAAGTGCGCGGCAGGAGCACACAGGGCAGCACGGCAGGAGCACGCAGGGCAGGGGCTGAGGGACTGGTTCTCGAGAGTCCAAGGCAGACAGAGATGCAGACAGCTCCCCCTGCACCTGCACCGGTCACCAGCTTTTCCTGGCTGCCTTGCACGACGGCTTCCTCCTCAAACCCCCATCCAAGAGGCCAAGAGCCACGTCCCACCATAGCAGAGGAACAAGTGATGAGACCCCGCTCTGCAGCCACATCAAGCACTTGGCAGGGGCATGGCCTCTGTCCTCAGGTGAACATGTGGTGCTCTGAACCAGACAGACCAGCCTCCAGATCTGTCTGTCCCACCTGCAGCTCAGGTGCCTCTGCTGTACAGAATAAGAACAGCACCCAACCCGGGCTCTCAGGTGGGACACTGTGAGTGAGGTGCTGGGCGTGGAAACCCCACCCCCACCCCCAGCACCACCTTGTTCACCACGCGTGGAGAGGAACCCAGACCCTGGAGTGCAGCCACTCTGTCACCCACTTTGTCACCCACTCCACAACGTAAGCCCTCACTTGTTGGCAAGGCACAGAAACCCCAGATGCCACAGCCCACAAAGCCCTGCCCTCACCTGGGACTCCTTGTTCAAGGTGCCCTCAGAGCATATCAGTCTGACAGACACCAGCATGGCCATGGTCTGGGCCATGCAGGAAAACCACCTCCTGGCACAGGGGCTGTAGATGCCAGCTGTAAGTGGTACCAGGTTGCATGCTGGGGCTGGTCTGCGTGCCGAGGCCCAGCGAGCACGGGGGCGGCTCACAGCAGCATTGGGGTAGCTCTGTGTGGAGCTCGGAGACAGAGGACACACCTAGACCCTCTGGTCACCTTGGACCCAGCACACAGCCTGGGGGAAGGGCATCAGCTTTCAGTCTCCAAGAACCAAAACCAAACCTATGGCAGCCATGACAAAAAGACAAGGTTCCTTGCACTGTAATTAAATTCCTGCCTGAAGGCACCACCAAACCCATTCGCATCAGTGACCACAGTGCCCTGGGCTGTCCGAGAACAGCCACGAGATGGGAAGCCACAGAGGGGCCTGGCCTGAAGGCTCTCAACACCACTGTGAGGGGAGGGCAGCCCTAGTGCCAGCCAGGACCCCTGCTGACCCCCAGCCCCACAACACAGAGGGCTCTGTGCCTCCAGGCATCTCCAGGGCGCTCCTGAACACAGGGCACATCCTCGCACCCCGCACTATCCTCCAAACAGTCCTCACGGCAAACCCAAGCCCCACTGTGATGTGATGGAATCAGAGCTCAGAAGTCAGTTAGTAAACGTGCACAGAACCAGCACAACCAATGGAAGAACGCACCTCCGCCCCCTGCAACCTGGAGGGCACTGGAAGGGTCCTGCCTCTAAAGGTCTCAGCCCACCCAGGCCCAGACACACAGGGAGGCCCACATCCCAGTCAGGCTGGTGGCAGTGCAGAACGAGGGCCACCAGCAGCGAGGTACAGGCACACTCAGCTCCACCCTGGGGTTGGCCAGCCCGTGGCTCAGTGATGTGTCTTCCCTCAAGTGAGGGGCTTCCCTGAATGAGGAGGCAAGGCTGGTGCATGCGGCGTGAGTGGAAGCCACCATGGAAGGACCCAGTGAGGGACAAACCAGAAGAAGTGCCTGGGCCCAGCCTCCGGCCTGGGAACCACAGCTTCAGCTGGCTTGCTCCCTTGCTTGTATGAGCAGGAAGGCCCTCTGAACCCTCAGGCCCTGCCCCTTGCATACCTGCGCCTGCCCAGACCCCACCTTCTCAGCCACTAGCGGAGGTACCTCTTCCCATGCACCTGCAATTTCTGCTTCACTGGCTCTGAAGATGAGAAGTAAGGCCCACCGTCCTGACCAGGCCTACTGTCCTCCACATAGGCCATGACTAACGACCATGTTGCCTTCTTGCCTTGCATGAAGGATGCTGGGCATACAGGTCCTCTCTGTCCTGCATGTCACAGGGTCCCCACCGCCACTCCCTGGGACCAGCACATCCATCTATCACGAATGATCACAGTGGGAGCCACATGGCCTCCCTTAGCCCCCGAGCACTTGGCCTCTCTGAAACCAAGCTCTCCTCCGAAAGGCAGGAGGCGGCTACGGCTCCTCCTATGGGGCTACGGCCCTGGACATGGACATGCTGTGAGAGCCGGTCCACCATGGGGGCCATGTGCAGACTGAGTAGGACACTGAGGGCTGGCTCTTAGGGAACACCTGAGATGCGCCCTTGCTCCTGGGCGGCTGCCTCACTCCCGGAGGGTCCTGACCGGTGGACAAGGTGCCTGGGGGTCCCCCATGGGGGGACTACTGCCAGAGGCAGGGCCCACTCCCCGGCCAATCCCAAAGCGGAGATGCAGAGGTCGCTGTGCACTCACACCTACAAGCGAGTGCGCAGCGGGGCCCCACGGACAGAGCGCCTCCGCAGCACCCACATGGAAGCCGGCCTTCCTGCCACCTCACAGTCGGGCCTGAGGAAAATGAAGATGAGTTTCCTTCCCTCTGACAGTTCATTCTGTTTCAAATTCAAAGTAAAATGAAGAAGATCATCTAGAAAAATGTAAAAGCTTCAATTTCAAGTCACTTTTAATGCCTGTTTCATCTGACAGTAGCTTTGAAAGCAAAAGGCAATCTTTATCGTTTGAGGTTTTTAAGCTAAATTGACGTGATTATGTCCAACATAACCAGATGCTTCTAAAAGCTTGTTTTCAAAGTGACATCAACCCCCAAAATAAGAAAACCTTCTCTCTGGCTACTAACAAATCCCAAGACGTTATGTCCATGCAGGGCTGAGGCCAGCTCATCAAAGACCCCTCAGCTGCCCTCCCGCCCCACCGAAAGACCCCTCCCCCCCCAGGGAAGTGGACAAGCTCGGGCAGCCCTATCCCAGCGGGAAGTGCTCCGGGGCAGGCCACTCAGCTGCGGGGGGTATGCCGGCGGTGGGGTGCAAGTCTCTCCTTGGTGCCTGCGGATGGATGAGCTGCCGGAGAGGGGAGGAAGACCATCCTGGGAGAAGCCGGTGTGGCCTCAGGACGAGCATCTGATGTCTGTCCCCTTTCCTGGCAGCAAGCTCCTAAGAGCCTGGGGTTTCTGAGGTAAGGGAGCATTTTGTCACTCGTCACGAGCCCCTTGCAACCCTAGCTCCAAGCTACAAGGGGACTGAGGAGACTGCAGGAGTGGCTGGAGCAACCAATCACATGCTGTGGGGAGGGGGGCTAGGACTTCCAGGTAGGAGACCGCAGGTTGGGGCTGAGATCCTCACTGACAGCCAGTGACTTCAGCAGGGAAATTCCATCAACACCCCAGAGGGGAGCACACCCAGGTGCAGGGAGGGGTGCACCCATAGAGCACACGGAAGCTCTGCACCCCCACCCCTCACCCCTGGCACCTCCCCGACCTGGCAGCTCTGACCACCTTCTTTGGAACAAACCGGTAACTGCACATAAAGCATTTTCCTGGATTCTGAGCTGTTCTAGCAAATCCTGGAACCGGGCTGGGGTTTGGCAGGAAGTCCTGGATCTGCAGGCAGCCTGGGGGCCTGGGACTGGGGTCTGGGGTCTGGAGTGGGGGCAGCTTGTGGGACAGAGCCTTTCACCTGGGGGGTCGGGTCAGAAAAGGGTAGAACAGAGCACCAGCTTGGCCTCATGGGGTTGGGAAGTGGCATTTGGTGTCAGGAGGAAAAACCTAACACTGGAGAACAGTTGCCACCTGCAGGCCTCCGGCCAGAAGGGGCTCCTCCTTCATGGCCCCCATGAGGGGTTCCCTCCCTCACTGTGCTCCCGTGGGGGTGGCTTCCTGCCAGGGAAGGGGCTCCCTCCTCACTGTGCCCGTCAGGGGACTTTCTGGTTACTTGCCGCCAGGGGCGTCCCGGCGCCAGCTCCTCCCTCTGGGCCCTCCTGAGCACACGGGTCTACATGCACACAAGCACGCAGATGCTTCCCCCCGCGGTCTGGGTCCACACCGTGGATGGCTCAGTCAGAGCCCACGCCACAGCAAAGACAGAGAGGTTCCAGATCCAGGCACACATCCTTCCCATGGCCCCCATGCACCAGGAAGGCGATGGCGGCTTGGCAGCAACATGCGGTCTCGGCAGGGTCCCTGCCTCGAGGAAGTGCCGGGGAGCGCCCTGCCTCCTCAAGGCCAGTCCAGCCCCCACTCACTGAGGCCGAGGCCATGGGAACAGTGATGCACAGCTGTTCCCCAGCCAAGTCCAGGGGACACGCAGTCCCTGGCCCCGGGGCTGCTCCAAGCACTCGCACCCACGGCTACATGGGCAGGCACGCCTACCTGCTGGTGAGGGCGTTGTTCCTATCCTGCAAGGCAAGCTCTCGCTGCTGCAGGTCAACAACGAACCTGGAAAGGTCTTCCGGGGTCCTGCGGGATCAAAAACAGGTCAGCATCAGCCGTGCCCTGGGGGGACCTCATTCTGTGACCAGACCTGGGACAGGTCAAGCCCCACGCGCCATTTGTAGGCCAGCGTGGCGTGGCTATGCACACGCACCCCAACCTGGTTCAAACCGCAGCCCACCACTGGCCACGTAACACCAGGTAAATTACTTTCATTTGACATAATTTTAGTTCACCTGTACAAATAGATCAATAGCCAGCCAACAGGGTCACCATCCAGGGGAGATGAGAGGAGGTGTAGGGGTGCTCAGCACAGGTCAGCATGCCCTCCCCCACCCAACAGTAAGAGACACCCACAGAGTATGTGCTTTGTCGGCTTCAAGCTGCTCAGACCGGCTGCATCGGTTCCCATAACTGATGAGGACACGCTCCAACACCTCTGAGAAACTGAGAACACCTAGCTCGTCGGGAATGTTCCAGACTCGTCCCACAGAACACGAGCTGAGGATTCCCTCGCCTGCAGTAGCAGGTGAGCTCAAGGCCAAGAGACCAAGCACAAGGCCATGCAGCACAGCATGCATGAGACGCCACGGCCTCCTGCGTACCTGAAGGAGCCATGGGGCTGTGACCAAAGCTATGCCCATGAGACAGGCCCTCCCTGGAATGAGGGTCTGTCACAAAGCTATGGGGGTAGCTACTGGTCACTACGGTGTCCAAAGGTCCTCTTCCCAGCTTCTAAAGGCACCTCAGTACCCGGCTTCCCCCTCGCAGTCGCCCTCGCAGACCCCCACCCCCAGAGGAGAAGCCCCTCACTGGGCCTGTGGGAACCCTGTGCTCCTCCCCAGGTGAGAGGATTTAAGGGACCTCACACAAGACCATCACCCAGGAGGGGGAGCCTCAGCCGGCCTTGGATGACAGCTCCCATTCTTCCGGGAGCTTCCTCAAGCCATGCAACCTCAGGACTTAAAGACACTGGCATGGAAAGAAAGATCTTTTCAAGCCAGGAGGGGGTCTTTCTGCAACGTGCCACAGAGACACTCGAGTGATCGTTTCTCTGCATTACTCAGGTAAAGGGGTGTACAGACAGTGACTAGAGCCTGGGCCGCGTTTACCAAAAACAATTCCACAGGACCCCAGCCCCCAGCCCGCTACTAGCCCTGGAGGCATGGAGGAGGCTGGGCAGACGCCTCGTCTTCTGGCCCCGCCACATCTGCTCAGGCCCATGCAGAGGACCGTGAGTGGAGGGCCATCCAGTCTCTCTGGGCTCGCGGGGACCGAGGTGGCAGCTCTTTCCCAGAGGGCAGGTGGCCCGCGGCTCCCTCCAGCCATCTGGAACCCAGGCAGCGGAGTGGGAAGCGCGTGACACCAATTTAGAAACCAGCTTCATGCCCTGCGGTCGGCATCAGGCCCCTGAAGCTGGCGTTAAGAGACGGTAGAGAGCCAGACTCACTCTCACCAGGCTCTCAGGCCTCCTTCCAAGCAAAGATAATTGAAATGAAACAATTTAGCGATGAGGGGAAACCATAACGATTCAGAAGAGGGGAAAAATGAGCTCAATAAGCCATCCTTGTGAGATGCCCCGTCCCACTGACAGCGGGCACCCGCATCCCCGAGCCACAAGGGACTGACTCAGGCCAGCGTGCACGGGCCGCCCACACGTGTGCCCACACATTCACACGTGCGCGTGCGCACACAGGTAGACACACCCGGCCACGCCCAGGTCACGGGGGTCTCTGCTCCTTCAGCTCAACACTCACGCGGAGGCCATCAGACACCCAAGTCCTGCTGGACATCTGGGCGGCCTTGAGGGGCCTGGCCCTACAAACAAAGCAGTGAATCCTTTCCCTCCCTTCCCCCCAGGGAGAACACAGGCCCTGCCCACACAGCCCACTCATCTGAGGCAAGGGACGTCTGTGGCCTAGGTTGCCTGGGCCCATGCTGCCACTTCCGGAGTGGGTGGGTGGTCCCCCACACAAACCAGTCTTGAGGATCTGGCTCACACGCCTGCGGGGACCCTCGGTGGGCTGGTCCTTGGCCACAGTCCCAGCCCTCAAATCCCAAGTGCCACCATTCAGATGAGCCACCTCTCCTGGCAGAGCAGGGACGAGGACTGCAGACACCTAGACTGCACACACAATGCCCACAGCCGCCCCTGCCTTAGGCCACCCCACAGCCTTTCCCTTGGTGGTCTATGTACGGGGCCCAACACCCACAGCTCCAACTTTGGCTGCATCAGGACCCAAGGACCCATCTGGTCACTCCCGCCAACACTCAAAAGCCAAAGCACAGAAAACTCCTGGCCACACTCCAGAATCCCCCACCCGACCTCAGCAACAGAGAAAAGACGGGACATTTTTCAAGAAAGAGACAGAGCGGGTTCAGTCACACCCAGAAAACCACAGGCTGGCACACCAGCGCGACAGGGCTCCTTGGGCCTATTTCCAACCCTGGGCCCAAGGCACGCAGCAGCGTGAGCACCCGAAAACCCTCACACAGCCATCAAGCACACAGAGTAGGAAGAGACGGAACCTCTGCAACTGTCTGCTGAGGTACACAAGCCAATCCATGTAACGCCGCGTGGGAAACAGGGACAAGGCATAGGTGACAATGACAGCGATGTGTCACACCTCATTACATAACGGAAGAACACAAAGTCCAACATGAAATAAGTAATCAAGACGTTAAACTGTGTGCAGTCCTGTGCACCCTCAGTTCCACAGCTGATCAAGAAGAAAACCCGTTCTCCTGGAGGACCGCCATGTAGGAGCTTCAGTTAGAAACAGTGCATGGGGGGTAAAGATTCAGGAATGTTCCGCACAAGAAAAAGTAGAGACAGGGAGGTGGGTTTTGCAATGGGTGGACACTCTAAAGCCAGAAGGGTGAGCCAGGGGCAAGGTGCCCGGCTACAAGTGTCCTCTCAGGAAGCTGCCCCAGCACTCGCTGTGCTGGGAAAATGCGCCCCAGGAGAGGACGTGGGTGGATCAGGCACTGAAGGACTCAAACCAACAAGGTCACCGGGGCCCAGGGGAGGGCCTTCAGGAGCAACCAGGTCCCCGGGGCCCCGGGGGAGGAGCTTCAGGAGCAACCAGGTCCCTGGGGCCCAGCAGAGGGCTTTTGGGAGGTGTCTGGGGGCAGCACAGACAACAGCAAAGGTGAACTCGCTCATCCCCAGGTCCCCATCAAGCAGCTCCTCCAGGAGGAAACCCAGGACGCCTTCCCTGTCTGGTGTGTGGCTGCTATGACCTGGCCGTGCCGCCCCCATCATCCCGAGGGGGGTCAGGCCGTTGGACAGGGTAAGAAATGTACCCAATAGGGGAGTCCACGCCTGCCAACCCAGAAGTGCTCTTCAGGGAATGCACCTCAAGGAAGGAACGTGTGTGGCTCTGCAGGCAGGGTGGCAATCTCTTCTGAACCCCGATAAAACTTCCCTGATATAACACTTATCCTCCTAAGCAGCATCCAGCTTGGGGTATGGAGGGCCTTCACTTCCAGAACTTTTTCATCTTACCAAACTGAGACCGGGTCCTCATCAAACGCCCCCTCCACACCTGTCCCCGACCCCAGGCACCCCCGCCTACTGTGTTTGTGGACTGGACATGAGTAGGGCCACACAGTCCTATCACTGAGCACCACATCAGAAAGGTCCACCCATCTTACAGGTGATGTCAGAGCGTCCTTCCCTCCCAAGGATGCATGACACTCCAGCATGTGGACAGACCCTGTCTTGGTTCTCTGTCATCAGCTGCCTATCAGCTGTCGCGGGCACGCTGTGAATGCGGGCACGCTGTGAACGCGAGCACGCTGTGAACACGGGCACGCAGCTATGTGTTCAAGTCTGTGCTGCTGACTCCTGGACATATGCCCAGAAGCAGAATAGCTGGATCATTCCATCCTAGTGTTCGGAACAGCCTCCACACTGTTTCCACAGGGGCTGCCCAGCTTACATTCCCCACATCATTACCCCTAATGTTTAAAAAAAAAAAAAAGTTGAATAACAGACAATAAGGTGGTTCTCCACCTAAACCTGGGTGCTGTTTCCCCGTGAGACTTGCTGCCAGGCTCAGTGGTGGGCAGGCGGTGGGCAGGCGGCTGCCACGGCAGCACATGGCAGGGGGACAGCACAGCAGGTGTGCTCACAGGACAGGGCAACGGGACCCACAGGGTTCCACGGCTGGGGACACCGGAATGGGGAGGGTCATCTGGAATAGGAGCAGTAGCCTATGTCACCTGCAATCACTGCAGTGCACATACCTCTACCTCTCGATCCACAGACTCGAAACCCCTGGAAATGGCCCAGGACCTACAGATGAGCTCTCCGTGTTCCCTACACACAACACAGAACCCTGGTCACTTGCAGAAAAACAGGGGCAATCTCAGCAGAAAATCACCCTACAGACGCTGCAGGTCACACCATCAGGAACCCACCCACTGCACATGTGACAAAGAAAATATTCTCTGAGGTTCTCTGTCAACTTGATTTGGGGATTAGGTCCAAATCAAACAGAAGAACCCTAGAAGACAAGGCCATGAGCCACCACAGCCCACATTTTATGGTGGGGGCACAGACGCACAAAGCAGCCCGCGTGCCCAGCCACACAACCCGCAACCACCAGACTGATGGCGCACCCAGGCTGCTTTCGTACAACAAGACACACACACCATGCCATGAAAACAGTAAGGACAGGTGACAGGCACACGATTCTAAACACTAATGCATGTGTGTCTTTTGACACCAAAAAATACACACACTGAGAAAAGAAAACCAGAAAGTAAGATCAACGTATTACAAATGCATCTGTGTTGGGGGCACCTGGAGGGCTCGGTCAGTTGAGCGTCTGACTTCAGCTCAGGTCACGATCTCACGGTTTGTGGGTTTGAGCCCCGCATCCAGCTCTGTGCTGACAGCTAACTCAGAGCCTAGAGCTGCTTCAGATTCTGTGTCTCCCTCTCTCTGTGCCCTTCCCCTGCTTGCAGTCTGCCTCTCTCTCCCTCAAATATAAACATTTAAAAAAAAAAAAAAGACATGCTTTTCTGTGTATAACACGTTTTATGTGTTTAATAAAGAAGACTGGCCAGAGTCCCAAGCACCCGTCGAGCTACAGAACTTCACACTGTTTCAGAGACAGACGGGAGTAAGGCAAATTCGATAAATGACAGAATCTAGTCTACAGAGCCACACGGAGGGAGGACCGAAGGAACAAGGGGCGCGGAGAACCAGGTGCCCTGCTGGGTAGTGACCCCCCCCCAGGAGGACAGTGACATGTTGCGGGTCAGATCAGGACCCATGATAACAGGCCATGGCTCGCTGACAATACATGGGTCCGCGGGTCCGTGTTTAAGAATGAGTCTGTGGCTAGACTTCCAGCGATTGTGGTCGGACCTCCGATCGGTGAGACCTGTGAGACCGCCAGGTTCCCCGCCTTGGCCAGGCCTGTCAGGGTCCCGAGGCCCCTCCGTAAGTGACTCTGGCACAAGTACAGGCTCCCTGAGTGTGGACTGTCCACACAGATGGACGCAAGGCTAGCAAACTCCTGGCTGAGGTCGGCAGCGGGCACCAGAGCCACTGTCTGCTGCCAGCAGGTCAGTTCACCTGCTTCAGGGAATCAGGTCACGGGTTACACGGGTCCCCTGCCACATGTAAATAAAATGAAGAAATTTCAAACTTACAGTTGCTGCGTTCAAATTTCTTCCCCCAGCTCAGGCAGGATTAAAAGGACTTCAAAGCAGCCCAGGTCCCAATTAAGCCGGTGTGACCACCCCAGGGATGCTAGAATATTCCTCTGACTAACAAGAGGTGCTCTTTGAACTGTCTAAGCTAAAAAAAGCTCTAAGAACCTTTCAAACAAATGCCACAATTTTCTCTCGCTCTTTGGAAAAGTTGATCTTTTGAATGCTTTAAACATTCAAAAAGGCAGCTTCACAGGGGCCCTGAAGACCACTTCAGCCAGGAGCTCAGAACAGGGGCAGCCAGAGGAGGGACCGGTGCGGCTGGACACAAGCAGGCGCGTCCACCCTGTAAGTGTGCAGGGCCCTTGGCTCACACACCCAGAGTGCTCTTCCCAGCAGCAGGAAGGCCTGGTAGGGGGGAGGCAGGGCTGGGGTCTGCGCAGGAACCGCAGCTCACAGGGGAAGTATGATACCATGAAAGGGGCACCTGGCCCCACGAGGCGGAAACATGGCAGGTGGGGACAGCGTGCACCGACGGGGATGTCACGCTCACATCAGCACACACGCTGCTACTCAGACAGGCTAGGCCGCCGCTTCTGACCACTCCGGGGCCATGACCCTTTCTGTTCAAGCGTGAGAACACCCCAGATGGTAAATTCAGCACCCCAACCCTCAGCCCACCCAACCTGCCTACAAGGATTTCCTTCAGCATAGAGGCCATGGGGGGAAGGCAGGGCAAAGGACAGAGAGGTAAAAACCAAGTCAGGTGGCCACTTGGGGACAATGAGAGGCAGAGGGACAGAGGCCGTTGGAACAAGGATGCTGAGATGATGGCTGGAACCCGGGAGACGCTCTGGGAACGTGCTGAGCAGCATAGGGGAGGAGGTCCCAGAACCAGGAAGAAGCAGGGGTGTGGTGGCCGGGCAGGAGGAGCTCCCACTGGCTGTGAGGCCCCAGGCAGGTTATGGTCCCTTTGTACACAGGAAGGGCCCCAGGACCAGGAGGACCTCTGTCCTGATCTAGGATTCTGTTGGCCAAAGTGCCCATAGGAATTGCTCCCTGCAATGGCAGGAACAATGTGGGGGACAAGCCTAGCAAAGTGGGATCCCCAGATGGAGGGTGCACACAAGCACTGGGTCCCTGGGGCACAAACCCAGTAGGGGGCTCTGGGAGGGTCAGGCCAGGTGGCACAGCCTCAGGTCCCGGGGCCCTGCCCGAGCCTCTGGACTTTCCTCTCATAAGATACAAGCCTCTGGAGGACTGGAGAGGACGCGTTCCTGTCCCTCGATGTGCGGCAAACATGCATCCTGCTGCCTACAGCGAGGAGAGCCCACCACGACCCAGAGCTCCCTATGGCAGGGAAGCGAGGCCAGCACGACATGGATGGTGCAGGGCAGCTGGCAGCCGGTGCATGGGGCCACAGGTGAGCACTTTGAGGAAGACACATGAAGACCAGGGCCAATAGCAAAGGCTGTAGCCCACACCCGCGGGACCACCTTCCTTGGTCTGTCGCTGCCACTGTGGGTCAAGGATGATGAACAGGACCCCTAAGGAGCAGCTACCTCCCAGCACCTGGAGGGGGAGGAGGTTTTCCGTCTGCACACACCTCAGGGCCCTGGAACACATGCCCCGTGTGA
The DNA here is from genome assembly GCA_017311185.1 of Proteles cristata cristata. Classification (NCBI taxonomy): domain Eukaryota; kingdom Metazoa; phylum Chordata; class Mammalia; order Carnivora; family Hyaenidae; genus Proteles; species Proteles cristata. Next base: position 1,680,996 of record JAESUZ010002642.1, on the reverse strand, counting down.
AACACGATTAAGAACAGTCCCACAGCCACCTCATTCCACCCTGTTATTCAGGAAAACAAATATTTATACATGAGTGGTCTCCCCACTGGCAACACCAAGAGCACACGACTGCAGAGGACGCACACTCAGACACCCCCACGGACTGAGCACCACGAGCCCCAACAGCACAGTCATGGCCCACAAGAACACAACAATAAGCACTTGAGGAGTGCAGAGGAGCCCCTGGAAGACTCCGCAGGAAGTCGGCTTTCAGACAAAGCCTGAATTCTGAATGAGCATCCTCCCAGAGAAGAGGACCCGGGGGGTGGCACTTGGGCCACACGGACTCTGGCCATGACGCTGACCTCCTGGCATCCGTGAGACAGCTCACTCCAGCCACATGGAGGGCTCGTTTAGGGACACCAGGGCCAGCCTCCCAGGTGTCACGAAGGCATTACCAGGTGAACAAAGTCAGCCTGGAAATCCCATCCTCAAGCAGCATCTGACAGACTAGAGTCGCCAACTGCCCCGGTCACCTGAGGAACCGTGCAGGGCATGCTCGCGGGCACCAGGGCCAGCACAGAGGCAAAGCCCAGCACCAAGGGACATGTGTCAGCCACACAAAGAAATGTGGGCTTGGACCCAAGAATGACAGGCAGTGCCCAGAGCTTCACTGACGGAAAGCCCTCAGGTAGCCATGAAGAAGGATCTGGAGCTAACGGTGCAGACAGTCAGCCGCTGACGATGAGGTTTTAGCTGCGTGACAGAAGTGCGCACAGCTGAGGCTGGCACGGCCTGGAAAACGCTCTGAAGACGGGTTGGGAGGCGGTGGCAGTGCGTTGGCAGGACGGGGGGGTTGGGGGGGATGAAGACGAGACCCAGGGGGCTGGGCTGGGCACAGAGTAGACAGGGCGCCCTTCCCTGAGAGGGGGAACAAGGCCAGGCTCCTCACCGCAATCCCAAGGCCTCGACGGGAACAGTAACTTGTGTAAGAGGCAGGACGTACAGCTGCTTCCCAAGGGCCAGGTTTTCCATGCCGCCACACATGGAGCCTGCGCTTTGAGGGATGGGGCAGGAAGGGGAACGCGACAAAACCCTGACGAGCCCAATATTTGCCTGAGGGGTGGCAGCACAGACCAACCCTCCCAGGTCACCAGCACGGGGACGGGCGCCCAACGGTCACCTGACATTACAGCCCTGGGATGGGCCCCAGGCTGGCAGGACTGTCTGTGCCCAGTGGAGCCAGCACCAGGGCACATGCAGGGGTGCACCAAGAGGAGCCACTCTACACACTCCAGCCTGCGGCTGCCAGGGGCCTCAGGCTAGTGTAACCCGGACCACATAAGGCACACACCAAACCCACAGAGCTCAGGGGAGCCACCCCGAAGTCCAGGCTGTCACCGGCGGTCAGCCCTGGCTGGGCCCACAAGTCACTCCTGACTGTGCTGGAATGCTGGGTCAGCGTGCAAAATCAGCCCAAAGGAGGGAAAAAAAGAAGAAAAAAGTGGGAATCAGATGAAATAGAAAAAAAAAAAAAATACCAAGGAATCAACAAAGCCAAGATTAGTAATGTCTAAAAGTTGATAAACAGGGAGCCTGGGTGGCTCACTTGGTTAACCATCCGACTCTTGATTTCAGCTCAAGTCATGATCTCATGGTCATGAAGTCAAGCCCCGTATCAGGCTCTAAGTGAGCGTGGAGCCTGCTCGGGATACTCTCTCCCCCTCTTTCTCTCTGCCCCTCCCCTGCTGGCAAGTGCTCACTCTCTCTCTCCCAAAAATAAAAATTGAAAAAGGCTGACAAAGATGACAGACATCTAGAAATACCGATTCAGAAAAACGAGAGAAGGCACAAATAACCAACACTGAGAAGAAAGAAAACGTATCAGCTCTACAGATCCTATTTACATTTCAGACTTTAAAAATGAAACCAGAATTACACTTTCTAGATCCATCCACATCATTGCAAATGGCAGGATCTCATGGTTTTCAACAGCTGAGTAATACTGCAACACACATGGACACAGCACACCTCCGTTCCCCGGTCATCAGCCAGTGGACATCTGGGTCACTTCTGCAGTTTGGCTGTTGTCCATACTTCTGCTGCAGACATCGGGGTACATGTGCCCCTTTGAATCAGTGGTTTTGTTTTCTTTGGGTAAATACCCAGTAGCGGAAGAACAGGCTCTTCGTCTTACATTAAGAGGGTGGTGGGGGGAAGGGTGAAGCAGAGGACAAGGACAACCGCACCCCCGGCGATGAGCACTGAATGATGTGTGGCAGCATTGAATCCCTGCCCTGTGCCCATGAAACCCAGAACACGGCGGGTCAGCTCTGCAGAGTAAATCACTACACGTACACACAGGTGAGATGCTAGAAATCTAAGAGTATAAACAACACTGGTGAGACTGCTCACCTCTGGCTAGAAGGACAGAAGTTGTCTTAAAACAAAGAAACCCTCCTTCCTGTGTCACACTTCCCGCCTGCACACAGGGCACCCTACATGTGGAAGGAGGACTCTGCACACTGGTGCTGCAGGCCGTCTTTAATTTCCCCATATCCTGAGGAACATAGCTACCCCTCGTTTAAACTTCCTACATTTAAAGAACGAGCATCCATTAAAAAAAAAACATACAGCTAACAGGACACTGAACAGTGGCTATTAAATGCTTTCCCTGAAGACTATGAACAAAGGCGAGCCGCCTATGTCCACAGTGGCTGGCCCACATTGGCCCTTGCCCACTAACAAGCCAAGAGAAGTGGGGCACCTGGGTGGTTCAGTGGGTTCTTGATTTAAGCTCAGGTCATGACCCCAGGGTCACAGGATCAAGCCCTGTGTCACGCTGACAGCGTGGAGCCTGCTTGGGATTCTCTGTCTCCCTCTCTCTCTGCTCATCCCCGATTCTCACACATGTGCTCTCTTTCTCTCTCTCAAAATAAATAAACTTAAAAATAAAAATTCAAGAGAAGAAAGGCAAGATCAAAAGAGAGAAGTAAACTGTCTTTATTTGCATATAACACGTGTATTCACATAGAAAATCCTAAAGAATCTAAAAAAAAAATTCACTGACACTAAGAGGAGATTGAGCAGAGTACCCAATACACAGTCAACATACAAGACTGTATTTCTCATGTACTGACCAGCAGCAAAATCTAGAAAATGAAATTTTTCAAAGTGTGTGGACTTGGGGATACCATGTACTTCCACAGAAGTCCTCAGAAACCCAGCAAGGCCCCTACACTCTTTAACGTTCTCACCTCAGGAGAAACACTCCTCATAACCCCATCCAGAGTCTGTTTCCCAGGGCAGATCCCACAGGTGTGGTGGCCTGCGGGAGGTAGTCACCGCTGTGACGGACATGGCGCTAGCTGACCACAGTGGGCCTCTCGGCCCGGAGTCCCGCACCCACCGGGCCTGCGTCTCCCACACTTGCCCGACGAGTCTGACGAAAGTAAAGATGGCGAGGCTCTACTGCAACTTGCAGGACCGCTCTGCCTGGTGGTCTTTGCCACATTCCCAAATGTCCTGTCTCACAATCACTACATGTTACACCCCACCGTGGTTTTCTCCCCATAAAAATCATGCTCAACTGTTTCAATGAGTCACATGTTAATATCCAGCTACTTCTTTGAAAACAGGATTAAGCATTACCCTTACAGACATCTCGTCATAACTTTAACACTGCATTTTCATCTCTGTCCCAGAAACAATCCATTTCTTCATCTGCTGCATTACTCTTAGTTTTTGTAATAACCTCAGCACACAGTTCCCACTTGAAACTTATCAGGAATGAGTTACCCAAAGCCTCTGTCATCCGTGGGGCCGGCCTGGAGCTGTACAGGCACCCAGACCTCAGCTCACATCTTCCACAGAGGACAGTCTCAGAGGCTCCCAGAGAAGCAGCAAGTCCGGCATCCCCAACTCTTGGCCCCTCGGCACACAGACTCAGGGTACAGGTCTTTCATTCAGACGTAACAGCATTCAGGCAATGTGCCAACACATCAGTAAACAGTCCGGATTTCCTGATTTTTACTCAAGAAGAACTTGATTTCAGACTTCAACAACCCCAAAATGGACAAGAATTACACAGAACTAATGAAATACAGAGGAACACTCTACCAAAGTTACTTATGGATGTTGTTTCAATGTCCTACTTTCTCGATACTTAAGGTACTTCCTTTGTAAGCTTTCTTTTTTATTTATTTCTTCTGAGAGAGGGGCGAGGGGTAGAGACAGAGGCACAGAGAGGGTCCCAACAGGCTCCTCATAAAGCCTGATGCAGGGCTCACTTCTACGAACCGTGAGATCATGACCTGAGCTGACATCCAAATCCGGACACTCAACCTACTGAGCCCCTCAAGGACCCCCTTTGTAAGCTTTCTAACCAACAATTTAGTGAACTCGGCTTTGGTAAAAATAAAATTTGCAAAAGATATCTGACCCTCACAGACACCCCAGAATTTGGAAAATCTCACAGTCTTCCTCCTTTTCAAGGCAATATGGTTATTTGCGTACATTCTACAAGAAACTCTTTTTCAGAAGCACAGAAGTGGACCACTAAATAACTAAAGCCTGACCTGGAGGCTCTGTTTGAGAACGACCCTCAGTCAGTAGAGCATGCCAAGCCACCTTTAAGGGTCACAGGATGGCTGGACTCAGGAGAGGCCAACACCCCTTAGGAAAACAGCCTGATCCCTGGCTTACAGGCTCTCCACCCCACGAGTCATCAGGCCACTTTCAAGAACACCAGGACTTAGGATTCTCGGGCAGGGGAGGGGGCCTCGAGAGGAGAGGCACCCACCGCATGTATAGGGGGCGGATGAGGCCCGGAGGAGAGGACTTATGAGGCCCATTTTCCCAGCCCACACACAACACACAGAGGGCCCGTGAGCACCCAGTCTGAAATGTCTCACCCAAGCTTCCATAGCAGCTGGTGCTCAGCCTGGTTAGGACCACACAGCTCTGGGAGTCCTGTGCAGCCAGAGAAGGCCTGCGTGTCACAGGAACACAATCAGTGCGCCCACACCAATGATCGGGTCCAACCTGCTGACCCCAGCCGGAAAGGACCCGCTTTCTCTTGAGACTATGATTATCCCAGAGGGAGGCAAAGTAAAAAGCTTCGGGCAGCAGAGGAAAGAGGTAACCGGGTATCCAGTCTCGATTGCCCTCAAGGCTCTTTCTCACTCCCGCTGTCTCTGACCTGCGCTACAACCTGGTAGGTGGAAGAAAATAGTAACACAAAAATTGTCCACAGAACTATGCATTCCACCTCATGGAACACGGCTGCTCCATGCCCGCTGAACACGGACCGTGCCCCCATCTGGCTTTCTAGCACAAACTCACCCCTGCTGACTACAACTATGGCCACAAAGCTCAAACTGGTGCACATCTGTATGGGACAGGTCACCGGCACCGCCCTGCCCCCTGCCCCACCCCGCACCATCCTGCCCCTATCTCCCCCCTACTGCCGCACGCCCCCGCACCATCCTACCCCCACCCCCACCCCCCGGCACTGCCCTACCCCCCCACCCCCTGAACTGCCAACTTCCTGCTGCTCCTGAATGAGCACCAGGACCAGGGATGCTCATCTGCTGTCCAAACCTGCTGTCAGGAGACACCCCCATGGCAATAAGAGATGACCTTACTGGTGGCCATTAATATCTGATACAACATACAAGACCCCTCCCTCCATTTAAAGTTACAAAACATCGCTGCAAACAACAAAGAGACACACCGCATATCAGAAGAGTCAACGTCGTCAGATGACAAATCTCTCCAAACTGATCCATAAAATCAGCAAACTTGATAAGAATGACAACAGGATTTTTTTAATGTTTTATTTATTTTTGAGAGAGAGATAGAGACAGGATGAGCAGGGGAGGGTCAGAGAGAGAGAAAGACACACAGAATCCGAAGACAGGCTCCAGGCTCTAAGCTAGCTGTCAGCACAGAGCCCGACGCGGGGCTCGAACCCATGAACCATGAGATCATGACCTGAGCTGAAGTCGGACGCTTAACTGACTGAGCCCCCCAGGCACCCCCGACAACAGGATTTTTGCAGTGGCTGATGACTGTTTCCAAAACGTACAATGAAAAGCGAGAGAAACTTTACAGCTCACAACAGTAGGAAAGGAAGCAGACATAGAAGGCCCGTGTGCTACTCCTTTCCAGACTTGCCTAGAGCCACAGCATCAGGAAAGCAGCGCAGGCGTAAGGGTATGGATTCCAGAAGCAGACCGCATGCACACAACCTTTATCTGGTCATTGTCATGCTGTAAAGGATAAAGGAAAACGAGTGGCTTTTCCAAAACCTTTGTTAAAACTTGATCAAAGAAGGAGTTAAAAACCAGAACACTGGCTCTAGCCTCGGGCCGCACACAAGACGGATCACACAGCTACACATAAGAGATGAGAATAGAAAGCTTCTAGAAGAAAACACATGAAAATTAATTTGCAAGCACGAGACAGTGGAAGACTCCTTAAAGCACAAAAACCACCAGCCATAAAAGAAAAATACTAATAAGCTGAATTTCATCAAAATCAGAACATGCCATCGAGTACATGTGAAGACACAGGGCACATGACGGCTGTGGTCAACCGTGACTGTCTCCAAATGTGAGGGCCTGGGGGGCTCTGGAGTGAGAGCACACCACGGACCAGAGAGCGGCCGTCCGTGTGGCACCCAGTGGCAGGAAGGCGAGGAAAAGACCAGACAGCATGTCTCCAGGGTTACCCACTGCTGAGCCACTCAGAGCCAGCCTGAAGACACACAGTGATGTCCGAGGCCTGGCTCTCGGGTGTGTGAGTGCCACACACAGCCCTCAGCACTAGCAGCTGCATGCGCACACATACTCTTATATCTGAGGGTGTGTTAGCATCTTCTGTACACCTGCCGTGTCATCTGCACAGCCACCCCCACCTCTTCCCTTCCCACCCACATGCCTTTCATCCCCCAGCCTTGCATGACTGGCCCAGGCGTGGTCAGCCGTGCTCCTGTCTGCACTCGCCCTCCTCCCTGCTCCTCCCCATGGGCAGTCACCCCTAACCCAGCCTCCTGCGTGGACGTGCTCCCCACCACTCAAACCTGCTGCTGGCCTTACCCAGGGCACCATCACAGCAGTCACTGCACTTTTCAACTGCAGAATTTCTTTGTCATCCCTTTTTATAACTTCTGTGTATTAATATTCTATTTCTACTGACTATCTTGCCTGTGTTTGAGTTACCCTTTCTGGCTTCTTCATGTGTCTTGTAACTGTTGTTGGGAAGGGGACATTCTTAATAACCAGGTGACAGCTTTCAACACCAGAACCCACCCCCCTACCCCCACCAGGAAGCTGCGCACCATGCCGAGCACGTGTTCTGAGCTTCTCTGCCGTGGGCAGCACGGAAGCTGGGCTCAGCCACGGGTTGCCACCCGTGAGACGGCACGGTATGGCCAGGCAGGCAGAGCTGACAGAGAGACAGGCAACAAGGAGCACCAGGCAGCGGGGGGGAGGGGGGAGGAAGGCAACACACTGTCGGTGGAGGGCAACCAGGCACAGCCACTGCAGAAACATTTGGGCAATTCCTCAGAAAGTGAAATCAAGAATCACCCTACGGCCCGGCACCTCCATCCTAGGTATTTACCCAAGATCACTGCAGACGTGACCACACAGAAACCTACAGGTGAGCAGGCATCCCTAGCACCACCAGTAAAACAGCCTGAACTGGAAATGACCCAACTGTCCATCAACTGTGAACAGATGAACAAAATGCAGTACATCCATCTGAAAGGGAACGATTCGCTCATAAACAGTAACAAGGTCCAGAGACATGCAGGAACCTTGCAAAGGTTATGCTGAAGTCAAAGAAGCCATGCATGAGCACTTCGTGTGGGATTTTATGAGAAGCACCCACAGCAGGCAGGTTCACACAGAGAGGAAGCAGACCCGGGGCTGCGGAGGCTAGAGGAAAGAAGGCCATGTGTCTGCTAAGACATACACGATTTCGTCTGAGGGGCGTGAAAATGTCCTGGAATCGGGGCTACCGCTGCAAAGTCTTGGGAATACCCCAACAAGCCCAGGATTATACACCTTGAAACGGTCAACTTGGAGGGCGCCTGGGTGGCTCAGTCATTTAAGTGTCCGACTTCAGCTCAGGTCATGATCTCACAGTTCGTGGGTTCGAACCCCGCGTCGGGCTCTGTGCTGACAGCTAGCTCAGAACCTGGAGCCTGCTTTGGATTCTGTGTCTCCCTCCCTCTCTCTGACCCTCCTTTGCTCACATTGTCTCTCTCTCTCTCTCTCTCAGAAATAAATAAATTTTTTTTTCAAAATAAATAAATAAATGAAACAGTCAACTTTGTGGAACACAAATTACATCTCAGCAATGAAAGAAAAAAAAAACACTAAGAAATGAGAAGCCAAGCCATCAACTCAGCAGTGACACTGGGGAGACACAGAGAGCCACCCTTGAACCACAGGTGCGAGCTGCTGGGCCCCTCCCACGCTCACTAACAGTATGTTCTGTAAATGAACTTCTCTCCTCCGTGGTTTTCTTAGCAACATTCTCTTTTCCTGAGTTTACTTTATTCTGAGGACACGGCATAGAATACGCATAACACACAAAACATAGTGACGGACTATGTTCTCGGGAAGCTGGTCAGCAGCGGACAGAACTAAGTTGTAGGGGAGTCAAAGTTATGTGCAGGTTTCTGATGTGGGGGGATGTCGGCACCCTTAGCGCCCACGTCTCTCAAGGGCCGACAGTCTGCATAAAGCACCCCTGCCGTGTACCAGGCCGCCGCGGCTGTCTTGAGATAAAGCACTTTCCTATTTGATGAGCCAAGTTCCATGGAAAACCATTTTCCTTAAAATAATAACTGACAAACAACAGTTACTCAGACCTGAGTATCTGGTACATAATTCTCACAAGGGAGCTGAGTGAATTTCTCACTTCAAAGGAAACAACCAAGAGAATTTGCTGCCAATGACAATCTGAACTTTTCAAATACAAACTAGGCTTTTTTAAAAATTTACTTTGCTCCATAAGCTTCCCAAGTTCCTATCTTTTAAAGACTTTTCAGTATCTGTTGGTGATGCGATTTTTAAAGACGTATAATTAAACACAGTAATATTTATAAGATCTGCACAACTTGGTGAACCGGTATTTTTCAAGTGACTAATTGTAGAATAAAACATTCACTCAAAGAACAAGACAGACCAATACTTTCACTGCAGGAGTCTGCACAGAACGAGAGATTGGAGAGATAGTGGCCAGGCTTCAGTTTTCAGCAGCGGGCCTCTGACAGGCCATCACATGCACAAGACCCCACGCTAAGATGCCAATCCGAATCAAAGCAATCTACGAATTCACCACAGTCCCTGTCAAAGCTCCAACAACTTCGGCAGAAACAGAAAACTCAATTCTAAACTCATAAGAAATCTCAAGGGAACCAAAATAGACAAAAGAATATTGGGGGGGAGGGGGGCTTGGGGTCATCACAGTGGGAGAGCATGTGCTTTCTGATTTGACAACTTATTATGAAGTCACAGTAATCAAAACAAAGTGGCACTGGAACAAAAAACAAACATGCACACCCGTGGAATACACTGGGGGCCCTGGGGCATCTGGGCAGCTCAGTGACCCCCTTCGGCTCAGATCATGATCTCACCTTTCATGAGTTCGAGCCATCCACTGGGCTCTGTGCTGACAGTTCAGAGTCTAGAGCCTGATTAAGTTTCTCTCTGCCCCTCCCATGCACACGGGTATGCTCTCTTGCGGGCTCTCTCTCAAAAATAAACAAACAAACAACAACAACCCCCCCCACACACACACACACACACAGAGCCCAGAAATAAATCCTCACATACCTGGATCAAATGATTTTAAACATGGACGCTAAGAGCATCCAGTGGGGAAGAAAAGTCTTGTCAATAAAGGGTGTTGGGGGCACTGACACCCATGTGAGAAAAAGGGTCCTGGACTGCTACTTAAGATCATATACAAAATAAACTAAGAATGGATCGAAGGCCTACACCCAGGAGCTGAAACTGTAAGACTCCGAAGGAAAACAGGGGAAAGCTTGCAGACCCTGGACTTGAGGATGACTTCAAAGCACAGGTAACAAAGGAAAACAGAGAAGTTGGACTCAGTCAAAACTGCACACTTCTGAAGAAGGACACCAGCAGGAGAGTGGACGCAGAGCCAACGCTCTGATGAGCCCAGGCACCCAGAACATAACAGATCCTCGTCAGCACCCAGAAAACAAGCAGCCTGAATACAAACTGGCACAGGATGGAACAGACACGTCGTCTGAGACACACTAGGGCCAACAGCACATGGAGAGATGCTCGTGTCCCTCAGCACTAGGAACGTGGCAAAGGAAACCAGTCAGCTACCACCCCACACTGGTGAGGGTGCTTCCTATCCAAACACACCAACAACACCAAAAGCAAACAGAAACAAGAGTTGGCAAGAAGGTAGAGTGGGGACCCTCGTGCCCTGTTGGCGGGAATGTGAAATGGGGCAGAAACAGAACACGGTACGGCAATCTGTCGACACGGTAAACACAGAACCACCCAGGAGCCAGCAGCTCCACGTCTGGGCGCAGAGCCTCCAGAACTGAAGGCAGAGTCTGGAAGAGATGCTGGCACCCCATGCTCAAAGAAGCAGTACTCACAGCAGCCAGAGGGGAGGGGGAAAGAAACCAAAGGTCTGTGGTCAGAGGAATGAACAAGCTGGGGTCTATACACAGAGGATTACGTGTCAGCCTCAGAAAGGAAGGAGATTCTGACACCTGTCTCGCCACACGGGGGAACTGAGGATGTTCTGCTAAGTCAAATAAGCCCCGGACTAAAGAACAAACTCTTCACTTGTGCCAGGTCCCTGGAGTCCTCACATTCACATGGACAGAGAATAGATGCTGCTGCTAGGCACTGGGGGGAGGAGGTGTGCAGCAGTGAGTGTGTCATGCAGACAGTTCGGGTTGTGGGCACTGGGTGGTGATGGTTGCACAACAGTGTGAATACCAGAGAACTGCTGGCTTTAAGACGGTTAAGATGGTAAATGTTATGGAACACGTATTTTACCACAACAGAGAGAAAAACCATAGCCTATTTGGGAACTGTACCAAAGAACAACCACAACCATCGGAAAAACCTATTAAATTGTGTGTCCCCTGACCATGGGAATCAGGAGCCGGTGCTCACTGGTGGCAGGAACATCAAACAGTACAGCCCCAGCCGAAGACGCTCCCGGAGCCAGAGGCATCCACACACATGCTAAACGTGATTACGTTAGAACTGCACCACGTTCTCAATACAAAATAAACTGTTAAAGTAAGAACATGAAGATATAAAAAGCATAACCACACACCACAGGCCATACAATGATATGGCCTTTCAGGCAGCTGGCAGTTTACCTGGGGGAGACACCCCTCCGCCGACGCAGAGACGCACGCACGGATGAGCATGCACAGCACTACTTGCAGGTGCACAGTATCAGAACCACTGACGTGCGAAGCACGGGACGCTGGCTAAACACTTTAGGGCACCACACACAACGGAGTAGGAGATCACTGTAAGGACAGAGAGGAGGGCGCCTGGGTGGCTCAGTCGTGAAGCATCTGACCTCAGCTCAGGTCACCATCAGGGGTTCGTGAATTCGAGCCCCGCAACGGGTGAACTTGTGCCCCGCTTCTCTCCCTCTGCCCCCTGCTCATTTGTACATGTGATCTCTCTCTCAATAAAAAAAAAAAAAGGCAGAGAAGTATTGATGAAAATTGATCATGCATGATTTTTAAGAGATCTTGTTACATAAAAGAGAACACAGACTGCTACCTTTCTTGGAACAGAAGAGGGAAGAAAACATACATGTTCCTGCTAATTACAAGAAGTCACACAGCAGGGACATGCCAGGAAAATAAACAAGGGAAGGGAGGACTCAAACGGAAGGGGTGCAGATGGAAAACGCTGTTTGGATTTGCCTCTGTGTACAGCCATGATGATCTAAAACATACTGATGCTCCACACGTTTAAAAAAATCAGATAAGGAAAATAACTACAGGAGAAAAGCAAACAGAGAAAGTATCCCAGTTACTTCACAAGAGTGCCAAACATAATGGCTGAACTGTAAAAAGGAAGGAAGGGAAGGGGTGTGGAGGGGAAGAGAGGAGGACTGAGGGGGAGAGGGGAGACAGAGGGATGTAGAGAGGAAGAGGAGGAGGAGAGAAGGGAAGGGGAGAAGGGAGAGGGGAGAAGAAAGAGAGGGAAGCTCACTCGGGAGGACTCCTGGCACCAGCCCTGGATCTACTAAAGCACCTGCGTGTGTAGTAACCACAGGCCAGTGAGGGGGAAACGTACAGTGACAATACCAGACACCCAGGACCGTGTGGCCCTGCTGACCTGTCACCCAAGGCGAGGTGGCTCAGTGAGGACAGGAAGCAGGAGAGGCGGGGAGTCCATCAGGGAACTTCTGGGGGGGGGGGGACACTCTGCACTGTGACTTCAGGGTGCTGACACCACCGTTACACGTTCGCCACGTCGTGGAATGGCGCCCATTTTAAAGGCTGGTTTTATTTTATGTAAATCATACGTCAATGAACTTGGTTTTTAAAAACCAACGCTTGTGTAAAAACGTCTGCGTGAGCATGTCTGTCTGCACAGGCAGGTGTGTGTGGCTGTGTGTCATGCTGTGCACAGTGACGATTTCAGGAAGGAAGGACAAAGGGACAGGCACGGGGAAGGAGTTCTGTAGCCTCAACAACGTCCTCTCCAGATTCAGTGGAGTCTGTACAACATTGTGGGGAACACAGCACAAAAAGTGAATCAGAACTCATTTTGTAGACTTCAGAGTCAACACATTAAACGCTGTTTATGTGTTAAACGTTGTAATTCAGAATTCTGGGTTAAAAGACTTGCAAAATTCGTTTCTGTAATAAACAGGTTACTTTCTCCACACTGTCACAACTAAGACTGTTCTCTTTACCCACAGGAATAATTCTTTTTTTTTTTTTTTTTAATTATGTCCATCACATAAACACAGAGGGCAAACATCCCACTGTGGCTCTCCAGGTCCCCGCCTCCCAGAGTCCGCCCCTCCCCTCAGTCAGGGATCCCCTCCAGGCTGGACGCCCCCTCCCCCGCCCCCCAGACAGTCACAGACAGACAGCGGTTCCCATCTGGCCACTCTCCCCTCTGGCTCACAAACCCAGCAGGGCCAGCTGCGCCACTGAGCAGCGCTTGCGGGAGGCCCCATGTGATAAGACACTGAGTACTGGCCGCACACACAGGAGGAGGGAGGCCGAGCCTCTTTGGCGCAGCCCTGAGAGGACCACCGCCTCGGAACAGTCCGCCCAGATTCGTGACCCTCAGGGACAATCTGCGAAGTCCCAGAGTGATCTCGTCCAGGGCAGTTGGTGACCAGAGCGTGTACGTCATCTCTCATCTCCGGAAGCCGTCCTGTGGGCAGGGTCCTCAGCTCGGCCCAGTCTTCACCAGGGCAGCCGCAATCCCCCATCAGGCCCACATGCCGGGTTCCCAAGGCCTCTCTTTCCAGGGCGGCCTAGAGTGGTTTATAAGAGGTCGAGTTCACAATGGCCCAGAAAACGTGCTCCTCACTGGGGCATATTGGGCTGCACCATAGCCCGCACAGGACCCCTTCTACCCCCACCTCTCAGCATTATGGAGCACAAAGCCCAGGGCTCTGCTCCTCCAGGAGCCGTTCATATATCCAAGGCAAGTTCTCCCAGGGTGGTCAGGTCATGATCACACGGTTCATGAGATCAAGCCCCACATAAGGCTCAGTGCTGACAGTGTGGAGCCTGCTTGGGATTCTCTCTTCCTCTCTCTGCCCCTCCCCTGCTTTCTCTCAAAATAAACTTTAAACAAACAAAACCATCTTCCTCCACACAGAAGACAAAGCAAAAGTAGACAAAACCGGGGGGGTAGCTTGGAGCCCAGCAGTTAGGTCCAGCTGAGAGCACCCCTCAACCCTGAGATCTCAGGGAGTGTCTGGGCACCCTGGTGGTGCCCTGTACCTCAGACACAGGTATAAGTGACGAGCACACCCAGGAGGAAATGGCACAGGTAATGGTCTGGGGACACGACATGCATAAGACCCAGTGATGACCGAGACTACAACATGGCTTTATGGGCTGGAGGTGGATGGGGAGACTGGACACAGGCTGTATCCAGACCACCAACCCAAGCTGCAAACAAGTGATGTCCCAAATCCAGCTGAGTCCAAACAATGCTTCCAAAATCGGGATGTTTCACATGAAGACTCCTATTCCTAGCTCCTTGTGAAGCTGTGGGGTGTGTGTCCCAGCATCGGTTGGCTGCATACTGTTGCAAGTTACAGAGCAAGCTGTGGGGGAGGGGGGGCAGGAAGATTCCCCCATACAGTGCTGTGTGTTAATGGAAGGGAACACCGAGGGAAGGCCCAGACTATGGGGACAGTCAGCAACCACATCCCCTGCACATGGAGGTCCTGGAGATCAGGAGGGCTGGGCTTCGTTCTAGGACTACCATGAGGAAGTCAGGGCAGGTGTACGAGTCCAGGGATAGCACAGCAAACGACCCTTTCTGAAACAGTGGTATTTCTCACAGAGTAAGGAGGTGGCCCTCCGAAGGCCTCTTGTGTGTTCTCACCTGGTCATGAAATGCGCTCACTCTCTAACCGTACGCAAGTAATCCAGAGTGAGGACAGAGACCCATGCACAGGCCGGAAGGGGAGGCCGCCAGGGGCTGTAGTCCCCTCCCCACCCTCCTCCTCAACGGTAAGAGCTCGGAGGACAGAGAGGCCGCTCAGGGCTGCAGGTGCACTGCAAAGGTCACCTGCTACCCACACAGGCAACAGCACAGGACAAAGTGAGGAGATGAGGCCGACTCCTTAGGAACAGGTCCTCCAGGAAAGAGAGTTTATAACAAAGTCTGAGAACAAGCAGGGGAAAGGGCGCACTTCTCCACCTGCCTCACCCCTTCACAGGCGTCATGCCCCAAGGAAATGACAGAGAAGATGTCATTAATAAATTATTTCAACTTTCTTTTCAATGGTGCTGAAAAGTATATGCAAATCCACTCATAATTACGTTTAAAAATTCCATTTCATGGGATAATCAGACTTCAAAAAAGTCAATTTTAGTTTTAATCAGATTTTAACAAGGATATTAAGTCCGTTTCATTTAGAAAAGGGAAAAAATGTGAATTTAACACAAAATGTATTCAAGCTTTGCCCCAGGAGATAATTAAACAAAATTAATTTGGAAGGGCTGTCAGTAAGTGGAGGCCCTGCAAACGGAGGTCCACATTTCTGATGGAAACAAGCAGCTTCCTGCCATAGAGACAGGGGAGGGGGCGCCGGCTGTCAGGAGCAGGGGGACAGGGGGCAGTAGCCATAGGGAGTAGGGGGTCAGGACCGAAGCAGGCCTCGGAGGCAGAAGGCCAGGACAGCTTGGGGGTATGGCTGCGGGGAGGGGAGCCCTAGAGACCAGGCTGGCGGGTGCACAGGGAGGCCTCGGGGTCCCACACAGTTGGACCATCAGCGGGGGAGGCCGGGGGCCCTGCCAGATCCGACTGTGCTCAGGCCGCCCGCCTGCCGCCCAGAGGAGAGGCCACCTTCTGTGCAGGAGGGCTTCCCTCCCTGAACAGGCGGGGCCTGCCACTCTGGCCCTCAAGCCCCTTCCCTCTCTACACCCCGTGATGTGACCACGCTTTGCTCCGTGGCAGTGCAGAAGCCATGCTTGCCATGTTCTCCACGGCCCGGAGTCACTCAGCAAGTGTCTGTGGAATGGAACGGACCTGACTATGGCACCTGTCCTGGGAGCGCTCAGCCACCAGAGAGGAGTCAGGCCGGACATAAGCCCTGCCTGGCTGTGAGCAGTGACTTTCCCTCTTTGGGCTCCAGGTGCCCCGCAAGGCCTCCCTGCGTGACATCCACACCAGCCAAGCGATGGTCAGCTGCGAGTGAGGCACCCCAATGAAGCGCCAGGCTCACCCCCACTAACCACCTGCAAGCCAGCTCACAGGCCAAGACCAGACTCTCCCACAGCAGGTTAGAGGAAACAGAGCAGCATGATGCTGTGTGAGTAGGGGTTTTAGCAGAAGGAGAGAGCAGGGCTCCAGGCCGGTGGGCCAGCCCCACACCCTGAAGCAGGGGGTCGGCACACCATAGCCTTCAGGGACAGGGCGGCGCCCGCTCACTTACGTCCTGTCCCAGGCCGCTGTCCCACTTGTGGCCCAGGTCGTCCCAGCGTCATCACAAGGAGTCCTACGCCCCAGGCCACATTGCCCCCACACTGCTCACCCCATCCCGTGCTGCACAGGTGAGGACTAGCAGCTCAGGGACTATGGGCCACAGAGCCCCAAATCTTTACTATCTGGCCCTCATAGGAAATACTTGTGGCCTCCGCCCTATAACCATCACTCCCAAGCATCCACTGTTGAGTCACAAAAACTCAAATACAAAACCACCCTAGCAAAGGGGCAAAATAAGAAAAACCTGCATTTTCTACCAGGGGAAGCCTGTCTTGGTGGGGGATGGGCAAGAAGGGTGCAGGAGCAGGACCACTGAGTCCCAGGGATGGCGGGGACCGACGGCAGCCCGCCTGTGCTCAGCAGGGTCAACACAGTTGTGTCGCCCAGCGCCATGTCATGTCAACGGAGCTCCAATTAACAAGGTGCAGCTCTGGAGACCCGAACCAGGCGGTGGCCTGTCCGGGATAGCCAAGCTCTAGCAAACAGTAAGAGGGCCCCAACCAACCGCAATGCCAGTAATGGCTGCTGGCACCTCTTCTCAACCCTGACCTTCCCAGGGAACCTCCGAACAGCAGCCCAGATTCAACGGCGCCAGCGTGCTGCGACGCACCACTCTTCGAGGTGAGCAAGGGGCCACGCGGGAAACTGCAGTCCTCACAAAAGGCAGTGCACTCCCGACACCTGAACACGTCAACCCCTAGTGACATGGGAATAGCGGAAGCCAGGGAACAAACGGGACACAGAAGGGCGTGTCTAAGCATCATCCATGCAGACTCATGCACCACTCCCCCCAGCGCAAGAGGTGACACACAGCAGCACCCACCCCTTGCAAGAGGAGGGCGCCGCCCACCCCTAGCTGTGGGAAGACCATTTGGCTCCACGGAATGGGAACAGTCTGCACGCAATAAAAATTAACTGCTCACCTTCTAACTCAGCTGCCTCCAAGAACAAGAAGAGGTGGTATCTCTGCCCCTAAATTTAACCTTCCTCTGCCAGTAATTACAGTCTTTCTCTACCTGGCAGAGCCTCCCCATCTGCAAAGCAAATCCCAGCAATACCAGGTGCTCAGCCCTGAGCAAAGGCAGGGAGGGCAGCCCTCTGCAGGCTGGGATGCCTTCCTCACCAAAGTTCGGCTAGGAGCCATCAGGCCTCAAAGAGCTGCTGTGAGCGACAGGCTGCACACCCGCATATGAGCTGCTGCTCCACGGGCGAGCGGGTGGGCAGCGCCCCAGCAGGAGCCACAGATGCCAGCGGCAGGCTGCTCAGCTCACAAAGGCGCAGGATCCAGCTGCACGGCACTACGCGACCAGCCAGGTAGATGGAGGGGACAGAGGGCAGCGCCCGCCACACACCACCACCAGCCAAGCAATCCAATGCAGGCGACACCAACTCTCAGCACGATCTTAGCCAGTGAGCCCCGCAGACGCTCCGGGGCCTCCTCTGCCCAATGGGATGAAAGTGGGGCCACCTCACCCACAGCTGGGAGGGGCAGGAGTGACATGCTCAGCGCATGCTAGCCTTACTGTTTCTTGAGGTGGCCCCCCAGGGCAGCCCCAGCTCGAACAGAGCCGTCCTGTCGGCCAAATGAGATCCTCTTCAGAGCAGGGCCTGTCTTCAGACAAACAGGCTCTGGAACATCTTGTCAGTCACCTGTTTCCAGACCACAGAGAACACCTGGCCTTGTGCCCACTGACGCTACTCTAACATGGCAAAGACATAATCAGAGTTGGACTCCGGCTCTGTGAAGCCCTCCCGCAAAACGTCGCTGCACACACTCACCGTTCTGGGCGTCACAAAGCGCCCCAGCTATTCCCACTGCCCCGAACGCTCAGCCCTCTCACCACGACAGCCAAGGCTGGGCTCTGGCTCTAGACCCAAAACCAGCCTGCTGTCCGCCAAACAGCAGGCCCCCAAAACTACAAAGAATGACAACAGGATTGACTTTTGCCAAAATCTCAGTTCTATCACCGGGTGACAAGGCCAGGAGAAAGCAGGCAGGCATTACTCACCCACAGAGGAAATGGAAGCCACGATGGAGGGAACCTGGCCTGGGACACGAGACATCTTCAGGGAACCTGCCACCACTTCAACTCTTGAAATGTGCCCACAATGGAGCCCTGCTGCCAACCCCTGCTCAGCCATCCAGCCAGCCCCCACTGTACACCCATACACTGGCAGAACCACTCAGAACCGTGGAACGCCACGGCCCTCTGTGTGGGTGGGTTTGCATGAGCCACTTCCCCCACTGAAACAGGTTCCCAGCCTCTTAGCTCAAGGTCAAGTGCACCCCTCCCAGGAGCCATGCCTGCCGTATCCAGCACCAGCCTGAGATATCCACATGCTCAGGCAATGCCCACACGCGCACAACGAGAAGGAAGGAAAGTCCGCGAGGGGTGGCGTGGGGAGCGGGGAGGAGGACCAGCCTTGCTGACAGAGGACAGATCCAGCCTCTGACATCCTGAGACCCGGCAGGGCTCTGCCCGCCCCTCCTCCCCTGCTGCCCACAGGCTGGTTCAGGTCTCCGGTTAAACCACACACGGTGATCCCCGTCTCGCCAGGGCCACGTAAGACAGCAAACTTCAGGAAGGCCAGGCTCCCTGACCCGCAGCGAGCACTCCCCCCACCATCACCAACATCTGATTACACCAGGCTACGACCCACGCCACTCAGACACCCTGCTTAGCACAGCTCCCAGATCGCAGGGGACAGAGCCTGAAGAGCCGTGAATCTGCTGTCACTCAGTTAGGTCAGGCCCCTGGAGCCTTGCAGAACAGGCAAGTCTTCAAAGCCGCTCGCTTCAGGGCCCTGCACATCAGCAGTGAGCTTTCCACCCACAGGACTGGCCCGTGGGCCCAGCCCATGTTCTAAAGGCTTCCAGCCAGGTCCCCTTGGCCAGAGGCCCTCCCCTCACTTGTGAGGGCAGGGGAGAGGAAGAGAGGCTCCTCACTGGACTATCCCGCACGTCCCTAGGAGACAGCATGTGTCCCTCAGAAAACCCCTGACACCCCTCCTGCAGCGAAGGGGCCAGGCTGTCCCAGGGCCCCCAGATACGCACCCAAACATGCACACACCTGTCCCTGGGACCCTGCCTCACTTAAGAGAGCGCCATGGAGCTGCATGCCGAGAGCCGAGGTCAGTGCTGCCTGCGTTACCGCAGGACCCTGGCGGATTCTGGGTGTCTGCTAGAAACAGAACTGCACCAGGGTCCCAGCACCTCCTCTCCCCACGTGTGCAAGCCACAGGCTTCGCCAATGTCACTGCTGCAGCTCCACAGCCGTGCGGGGACCCACTTGCTCTCTCTGGCCCATCCTGACCTCCCTGGTGCCGCCAACCTTCTAAGACACAGGTAGGCGGCCAAACAGGTGAGGTTCCCATCAGACCAGGGGAGACTGGCGTCCCACCTCCCGGGACGTCTGGGGCCTGTCCTGTCCCACAGTGTCCTCGGTCCAAGGGCTTGTCCCCCTCCAAGGGGAGGTCCAAGGGGTCCTCGGTCCAAGGGGATGGGGACTGACGAGTGCTGCCAGCTACCACGTGCCAATCGCTCTGTAGTCGATGCATAGGCACCATCCCTGGGCTGTAGACAAGGAAGCCTGGATGCAGGCAAACCCACGGGCAGCCTCTCCTCGCAGCCTTCCCGCCAGGGAGAGCCTGTCACCCCCAGGCCCCTGCTGCTCCTGGCCCCCGTCTTCTCCCTAGGCTGGATTGGCCACCCCTGCTGGCGGTCGTACAAAAATGACCCAGAGGGAGCTCAAATCCACACCCAAGGACACGTGACAACTCCCTGTGGCTATTTCTGTGCCGCTTCAAATGCACATGCGCTGGGGCGCCTGGGTGGCTTAGTCGGTTAAGCGTCCGACTTTCGCTTAGGTCATGATCTCGCGGTTCGAGCCCCGCGTCGGGCTCTGTGCTGACTGCCAGCTCAGAGCCTGGAGCCTGTTTCAGTCTGTGACTCCCTCTCTTTCTGACCCTCCCCTGCTCATGCTGTCTCTCTCTCTCTCCCAGAAATAAATAAAACATTAAAAAAAAAGAAATATAAAAAAAAAAAAGAACAAATGCACATGCGCTAACCAGAGTCCACAGCCCTCTCTTCCAGAGAGCAAAGCCTGTCCCCACATCTGCCCCATCTGCCGGCACCCTCCCAGCCCCTCATCTGGGCCAGGTCACCCCCTCCCCCAGGTGCTGAGGACGTCCCCCAGCCTCTGCTCAGGCCCTGTAGCACCCCTGCTCCAAATACAGCCAGTCATCTCAACGGGCTAAGCTGGCCTGTCACAGCCAGGACCAGCCCCGTCCCTCTGCCTGCTCAGTGGCTACCCCTTTCAGCTGTCTGTGCAATGCCTTCAAGGACGTGCACTTCCCAAGAGGCGAGGACCATGTGGTTGGGCAGTCATGCCAGGCGCACAAACTCGCCCACCACGCATTCTGCCCACGGGCTCCCACAAGTGGGACAGGACAGACACTGGGGTTCCTTGGCAGGGACAACCTATGACCTCCGTGCCCCGCCGCCAGTTAACACAGACTGACCCGATCCAAGAAGATAACCTGCAACAAGAGCTTCAGTGGTCCTTCCCCAGGCAAGAGATTGATAAAGCAGATGGAACTGCTAGCCAATAAAAACAGACTTCCTGAGTACAGGCCTCGTTAAGTCAGTTAATGAAAGTCATTAAAGCAAGCCAGCTGGAACAGGTTCCTTTCTTAAGAGGTGAAGGGACTCCGAGATGAAGGGTGGAGACAGGCCACTGGCCAGTGACCCAGCCGTGTGCTGCTTCCAGCAGCCCACAGCCCTTCCAGCCATCGGGGACCCCCAAACTCTGCACAGGGGACAGTCTCCTACACTGTCCCCTACCTGTACCACCTCCGCACAAGGAAGCGAGGAACCACTGGGTGCTTTTCAGAAACTGGGCTCTCTGGGTGTGACACATAGCAAGTGAGCTCGGATGGGGGCATCCAACAAGGTGAGCTGGGGGTCAACAAGGCGCATGGCGGCAGGCACGTCAGCTACATCCACACCAAACGCTTGTCAAAGGATGTACCAAAGCCAGCAGTGTCAGCGGCTGACAGGAAGGTAGGCTGGCGGCCGGGGGAGCAAGAGAATTGTTCCCGTCGACCTGATGCGTTCTCAGTGACGAGCCACCTGAACACACTGCGTGTTCAAACAAGGGTCTCCAGCCCCCTGTGATCTGAAATGACACTGGTCGCTCCACAACGGTTTCCCACAGGCCACAGAGAACACCCAGTCTACTTCCCAATGCCCTGAGGCCTCAGTGTCCAAGCCCGGAGATGCCTGGCACCCCCACCATGTCACTGCCCTTCCCCACGAACACGTGCCCCCAAGTGAAGACCTCGCTCACAGCAGCAGAGGCGGCTCAAGACAAGCATCTTTGGGAATGAAATGGAGGAGCAGTGGCAAACATGTGAACAACAGATGCCACACCTCCTGGCTGAGTACGACCCACGACACAGACCCCAGGGGACTCTCCTGCCCCAGAGTCAGTGCCTGCCAGCCTCCCATGCCAGCTCTACCTGGCCACAAAGCCAGCAGTCCCCACGCGGACCTGCACCCGTCTGGGCTCCAGCTCTGGACCCGAGCACAGCAGCCTTTCGTGCGTCCACCTCGAGGGCAGCCAGCTGCTTCCAGGACCAAGCCCAGTCACCTGCACCATGCCACAGGCTGGGCCCTCCCCGGGTGGGCCGCAGACCCAGAGCCAGGCCCCCAGGCCCCCAGAGGAGGCTGAGAAGAAACGACACAATGAAAGGAAGAAGCCTATGGCAACTTCTCAAAACTTCCATTCAAGAAATCCAAAGAGCATCGCTTACTCAGTTGAGCATCTGATTCTTATTTTAGCTCAGGTCATGATCCCAGGGATGTGGGATCAAACCCCGCACTGGGCTCCATGCTGAATATGAAGGCTGCCTGGGATACTCTTGCTCCCTCTGCCCCTCCCCCACTTGCACCCTTGCATAAAAATAACAGTATCAATAAAAAAAGGGACATGTACAGAGCAACTGCAATGACAGAGGATCGAGATGGTCTCCAGGCAGTCTCCACAAAGAAGAGCAAGCAGGCGGAAGTGAGGTATACCCAGAGCCTGCCCCCGTCCCACTGCACGAGCCGGGTGCAGAAAGCCGGGGTCTCTGCCACAGCAGCCGGGCCAGCAGACCCATGTAGGCCCTTCGGGCAGGCACCTTGCTATCTCCTGCTCCGCCCTCCTGGGCTTCTGCCGGCCAGCTGGGCTCTCTGCAGGAAAGGGCCATGACCGCCCCACCACATGAGCCACATTGCTGCCTGAGTCACTGGTCTGCCTCAAGCCCCAAGGCCCACACCAGTGAGAACCAGCCATCCAAAGCCACACACTCCAGGTCACCCGCGAGCAGTGTGAGAGGCTTCCTCCTGCCTGCAGACCGGGGCTCTTGGTCCTCAACAGAGGGCCAGGACGGCTGCACTCAAACTGCGGGCACATCTCCCGGGCCACAGGCCAGCCCCTCTGCCCCACAGACTCCTCACTCTGCCACTGTGTGCCCACTGCAAGGGGCAGAGCCACCCTCTTTCAGCTACTCTCCCACCCCAGCAGCTCGATTCCCGTGACAAAAGCGTGAGGACACATTCTGCACAAAGGCTCGCTCAGACTACAAGAGGGACACAGCACAGGACACACGCACAAATGCATAGCACTGTGTATTTTTTATTCAAGTTTTGTGCGTGTTTATGTATTCTGTGAAAGACAGCGGGCAAGAGACGGTGAGAGAGAGAAAGGGAGAGAAAGAAAATCCCAAGCAGGCTCTGAGCTGTCACCACAGAGCCCAACATGGGACTCAAATCCACTCACTGCAAGATCAGGACCTGAGCCAAAGTTGAACACTTAACCAACTTAGCCACCCAGGTGCCCTGCAAAGAACTTTAAAACAGAGTTCCAAGTTCCTGGGCGTGAGGCCACACAGAGACATCACGACAAACAGACAGAGAGCCCTCCTAGGCCCCTGGAGACAAACCCGCCATGGCCTCCATGGAACTAAACCCTCATGAACACATAAGGGCAGGAGGAACCGCCAAGCAGGGCCCCGCTCCAGGCCAAGGATCTCCCCTCCCGCCCACCACCACCCACTGCCCAGGGCACGCTCCGGGCAGGCAGCCCGGGTGAGAAAGAACAATGCCTCCTCGTCCCCTCCCCCCCAACCCCGTGCCACACGCAGACCTTCTACAGCTGCCAACACCCCTGGCCTCACCCCTTGCTGGTCCAAAGTCACATCTAAGCACAGACACGAACCCATGAAAACAGCGCAGTCCCAACACCCGCACAACTCACTGCCACACATTTATCAAATGCCACAGGCTGCTGGGTGCAGAGCCTCTGAACACAAGCCCCTGCTCTTCCTCCACAAGCCTGGAGACTGAAGACACCCAGCAGAGAAACAAGCATGTCAAGGCAGAAAAGAGCTGGGGGCTCAGCAACTGAATGAGCCACTACTTCAGGCCAGGAGTCAGTCACAGGGACACCTGTTTCTGTCGTCGGCCTCCACGGGGACCTACGGAGCCATGAGGGGCTCGGCTCACAGGTGTCCGGCGCCTACCGGCACAGCTTTAAGGCCCCCAGCCCGGTACACAGGCCAACAAGAGCCCAGCATGGCTGAAGGTGCCACCCCAGGGCCGAGGCTCCCAAAGAACAGCTCCTGGTAGACAAATGAGAGGGGGAGGGAATGACAAAACGTTCATGGCTGAGGCCACTGAGGTTAGCACGGGAGGGCACAAGTAAGGGCCACACTTGAAAGCACCCAGAAGGTGAAACTCTTGCCCACCCTCCTCTTCCTTATCTGGAGCCGCAGAGGAAACCAAATCAAGACTGGGTGAAACTGTGAAAGGCGCCTGATGGCAGAAGCTCCGTCCTGAGCACCAGCAGCACCTCAAGTTCCAATGGACCCCACGCCCAGGGAATTGGAAATGGCGACCACAGGAAGTGTGGCCATAAAGGTGTCCTGGTTGGCCGATGAGAACACCTGCGCTCCATCCTGCTGTCATCCTAACAGGCCTCACACATCAGGAAAGGCTGATCCCGAAGACCGATCACCTGGCCAGCCTACAAAGGCTGCTGGCAAGCATGCGGGTCAGTACTGGGTCCCCACATTCACTGCAGGTGACAGGGCGGCAGCTTCATGGGGACAGCAGCCAGGCTTCGGAGCCAACACGACCCATCAGCCTCCCGGCCTCCCCGGCGTCAGTACCATCCGAGACACGTCAATTCTGTCAAACCTGCACGCTTCCTGACAGGCACTACGCCCTCCCAGCCGGACTGAAACCGGGCCAGATCCGGGGACAAAGGGACGGGAGAAGGAGCCAAATCACAAGGGCTCACTCGCCACCAGCGAAACATTTCCTCTACAAAATTAGAGGCTTGACTAGAGGGACTCAACGTGCATCCCATGCCCGCTAATAAGGCTTCCTGCGGTGGGAACTGCCAAACAAGCTTTTCAAAAGCCAACCATCGGAGAGGCCTGCTCCCCGCTGCACCGCGGCTCTATGGTGCATCTCTGCAGAGACCTTTGAGAGTGTACCGCCCAAACTAAGTGGTGCCACTCCGATGCTGACACAGAAACGTAGAGAATGGCATTTCTGGAGGGTAATTTGGCACCATATCCCAATTTCAAACACATATGTCTTTGGAGGCAAAAAATGTACTTGTAAAAATTTGTCCAACCAATCAGGCACTGCTCACACTGCAAACAACTCAAGAGTCCGTCAACAGAGGCCCGAGGGAATGCAGAGCGTGTCCACTTGACAGGGTTTCGTGCGGCTCTTCAGTTCAGCGCCGAAGTACTGCTGGAAACCAACTGGAAATGTACAGGCCATGGCCTGGGCACTGTGGAAGGGAGGCTACATAAGGAGCTTGCACATGCAAGCGGCTCCCAGAAAGCCACATGAGAACGCACCAGGCAGTGCCTGGATGGACTAGGGGTGAGCGTGGTGACCCCAGGTGCCCCCTCCTCTGAGAAGAGCACTCTAGGCACGAAAGCACTGCACAGTGAGGACCAGGCAGCAGTGACAGAGCCCGCCTGGCTGAGGACAAGGCTGGGTGCGGGTGATGCGGGGGGAAGTAGGAAGGCCACTTCCACTTTGTGTCCACTCCCCCACGCGGTGAGCTTGGGCAGCCATGCCCCACAGCACCTGCCCCCACGGCCCTGGGACCCAGGCGAACAGAGCCCGAGCCAGTCCCACTGCCTGAGGGCCTGACCAGCTCAGGGAACGGCTCCACCCAAAACCTCAGCACTCCTTCCATAGCCTCCCCTTGTCCAGAGATCAGCCTCATGGAGGAGGGACGCACGTACACGTGCGAGCGCACACACACACAAGCGGCCAAGGACAGGTGGCCTCCAGCCCACTGCCAGGGCCCCTGATGCCCCGATCACGTCTGCACCTGAGATGTGAGGAGCCCCTCACTCGCCTGCCCCTACAGTTGTTCGACGTCTGTTAGAATTCCAAATCAAGGGCATCGCAGCATGACCTCCAAGCGCCTGGCTTCAGCAGAACTCGCCCACGTGCACGCACAGCAGTCGGGCCACGTCACTGCTGAGCACCCTGCTGAGGATACACCACACCCGTGAATCCTCTCCTGGCGGACGGGCATGCCCGCTGTCCGCACATTCCGACGGTTAGGAATATGGCCGCTGTGAAGACCCTGGGGCAGGCCTTTGTGAGGCTAGGTTCCCATCTCTCTCGGGTAAGAACCAGGATGGTCTTAAGAGCCAGGTCATGTCACAAACATGCAGGAAGCCACAGAACGGTTTCCCGAGGGCCGTGTGGTCTGCCGCTCACCTCGCCCCTGCAGCGAACAGACACCACAGCTGCTCGCACTGTCACGTCACCTGGTGTGGCCACCCTTTGGTCCCAGCCGTTTCACGGGGCCAGGCGCAGTGTCCCAGTGCCCCTCGAACCACAAATGCAGAGCGTCAGTCCCGTCCTCATTCACATCTGTGGACCCTTTTCCACAGTTATCTGTTTGTCTTCTGCCCAGCTTTTAAACAAAATCTGACTGTGGGCTTCCATCAACCTATCTCGCATCAAAAGGATTCTCTCCTGGCCAGGGTTTGCCTCTTCTTCATCTTCACTGTGTCTTTTCGAGACCAAAGTGGTTTTCATTCTGGGGAACTCTAAGTTACCCATTTTTTTTTTCAACTTTGGTTTGCACTTTTGTGTCCTAAGCATCCAGAAGCCTTGGTGTTCACCCCAAGTTAGGTCCATGTCCCATGGGTTCAATGCTGGAACAGTCAGGGACAAGGATCTGCATGTGTCCATACAGACATCCCCCTGCGTCAGCGCCGTCTGCGGAAGACGGACTCTTTCCCACTCAATTATCTTGTCACCTTCAGTGGAAACCAATAGATTCCATACTCGGGTCATTTCTGAACCTTCTAGCCTTTTCTGTCGACATTCATGTCTATCTTTATGCCATTCACACACTGATCCATATGGTTTACACTGTGTCTGGAAATTAACCTTCGTAAGCCCCTGAATTTTTTTCAAAAACAAGTGTGGCCCTTCTAGATGCTTATCATCTCTAAAGAAACCTTAGAAGCAGTTTGTTGGCTTCTACCAAAAGGCCTGCTGGGACGCTGGCTGGGACCGCACTTGGATGTGAGGATGAATTTTAGCAAACTGACACGCCACCGCCACAGACTCCTGCAATCCGTGAGCAAGGAACTGCTCTGCACTCATGTCACTATCAGGTGACTTCTAGTCCCCCCAGAAAGAGCTTCTACTTTACAGCACGCAGACTCCCGTTGCATTTATCCTCACGTTTCTGATGTGACTGACGGGTGTGTACTTAAAACTATTGGCCACTGGTACACAAGAAGTCTACTCGTGAGTATTGTCCTTGTAACTGTGAACCTGTGAGCATCCTAGTCCCAGTGGCTCCTTATAGACTCCTTGAGACTTCCTGCGGGGACGACTGGGCTGTCTCCCACCAGACGCAGCTTTACTTCCTCCTCACTCCCACCCACGCTGGCCACACGGCCACTGCCGCAGATGAGGAATGGGGAGACAGCATGCTAGCCGCAGGGACAGCAGGTGCCACATCTTGGGGAGGGGGAACCTTCCACTCCTACTTCGCTTGAAGGCTTCAATCATGTGTGAGTGCTGAGTTCCCACAAATACTCCCGCATCTATTGAGATGATCGTGTTTTCCCCTCTAATCTATTAGAACAGCAAACGACCCAAAGGGCCCGTATATTGCTGCAGGCACTCCTTTTTGCTCCATTCTCCCTCCGGTCTCTCTGTTAGTCCTTCTGCAGTGCCCAGGACAGTCACCTCCAGGCTGACACAGACACAGAGTGTCTCTTGGTGTCCAACTTTAGCACCTTCAAACCCTTTTGCTGGGTCGTACTCCCTGAACAAGGCTCAGCATGTCGCCGCCCTCACACGCCGGCGCAATCTGTGCGCTGCTGCTGAGCCCCTCACTGGGCTCTCACTAGCCTGGGACGGGGACACGCAGGCACCGCACTCACGTGCCCTCTCTCCTGTACGCAGGCCCCACTCAGCATGGTGCAGCATTCCTTCCTACTCAGGACTCTCCAAGTCCTGAGGCCCACCTGCCTCCAACCCAAAGGACCCATGTGCTGGAGACAGGGGTCCGTCTGGCAATGTCCAGGTAGACAGGCAGATGCAGCCACTGGGCATCCCTACAGAATCAGGATCCCGCTGCTGGACCCGCCCTGGCCAGCTCATCTAACCAGCTCCCTGACACCTCTGGGCTCCTCGGGATGTAAGAAATCTCAGACTGGGACAAAGGTGACAACGGTCATGCCGTGTGAACCCCAGGGGTTGGTGTCTCCAGATGTTAGACCTGATCTCTGTTCCCAACCTTTGCAAGGCCACAGGGCCCTCAAGAATCTGTGAAAAGCCACAGCCTTATGCCCAGAGAACAGCCCATGCAAAGAACATCTGGGCTAAGACACAAGAAGCTCATAGGCACCAAGCATATCAAGATCATAGGCTGGGCAATAACAGGATAGGTGTAGGACAGTCAACAGTGGAGGTGCCCGGGGCTGTAAGGCCACAGAGCCCTCATGCCCCCGCCCCTCCAGGCCCTGGCCTAGTAGGTGAGGCCTGCAAGGTGGGGACCAACAACAGGCCAGAGGCTCTCAAAGTGCAGGGAGCAGGATCACGGGGCAGGAGGTGCCACCTAGTGGCGGCAGCCCTCAAAGCCCAGGAGACACAGGACAAGGCTGGGACCTCGGGGTCAGGACACACCCCAAGCAAGTGCCTCCATTCCCAAAGTTGCAGCAAAGCTTCAACCTAAAAGCCAAGAGAATGAAGCCCACGAGGTCAAAAGGCCCTCCCTGCCCCTCCAGCTCCTGCCTCCAGGGTATCTGCTGAACTGAAAATATGGTATAGGGCAGCAGGCCCCAGGACCAGCATGAAAACATGTTTCACGGGGAGAAAGTCTGACTTCGTGATAAGAAACCAATATTCTAGAAAAGTCCTTCCACTTATAGATGAGCAAAATGAGGCACAAGACAGCCCCACAACCCTGAGGGCCAAGCGGGGGCCAAACTGGTATTTAGGCACTGCTCCTGAGGTCTGACAGTGCCGCCTCCCCCTCCTGCACGGGCCACAGTGACGGTGACAGAGGACATCCACCCTACACCCGCTCGGAGCAGACCTACCCCGGCCACCCAGACAGTGGTCTCAGCACTCCCTCCCATATCCCTCCTGCAGGGACTCCAACTTCTCCCTGTGCCCTATCACCCTCTACCCATCTCCCACTCCAAGTCCAATGCCACCAGACGTAGGCTCCAAAAGGCCTCCCTCCCTGCTCACGGATTCCCCACTCCCCAAAACCTGACAAAAGAGGATGACCAAAACCCTCCTCGTAGCATTCGTGGTCAAGCCCGGTCTTGGAAAGGCTGACCCCCCCGGGCCTGGGGAGTCTGCATTTGTACCAACACACAAGCTTGCGGCCCACCGACTATCACAGGACACACGAACCCACCTCCGAAGGACATGAGTCACTGGAGGTGGAGCTGTCCAGGCACCCTGCTGTGGACAGGAAGAGTGAAGAGGGGTGGCTGAGGTTCGCCCGGGGCCCCTGCAGGTGGCCAGGCACAGGGTGACCACAAAGCGCGTGAAAGGAAACCTGTCCCCCTCCAGGGCCACGAGGACACTGCGCCTGCCTGCCCAGAAGCCTCCAGCCCCTTGGGAGGTACGCCGGCACTGCTCTGTGGCACATGACCATGTCAGCCTCCACACGCACTGAGGCACGTGCCACGTTCCCAGTGAGATGAGAGCACCGGCCCAGGGCCAGGCACAGACCTGATGAGCCCTCGACATCCCCCCCTTCCTCCCCAGGGCCTGGCTGCCCAGTGAACACAGGCCACACATGCACGTGACCAGGCAGAAGCCACACCCCAGCTGGCGGCCAGCCCGCAGACCTCTGCCCCCCGTGTGCCAGCCACACTCAGGGAGGCCCTCTGGTTTGGAAGTGAGATCAAAGGGCCAGAGGAGCCACTGTACTCTTGTCCCGGACAGAGGCGGCCACCAGCTGTGCACCAGCCCCGCCTGACTGACGTCAAGGGCTTTGTGGCACACGCTGGGCGATGAGACACTCTGGCAGCTGGTCTGATCGGGCATGAGTGGACCTCTGATCTCCCGCACAAGAAGTCACAGAAGTTTCTCTTCTGACAGGCCCCCCGGGTGCCGGAGGGAAGCTTTTGGGTGAGTCACTAAGCCCCAAAAGCAGGAGGAGGAAGCAGAGAGCGTTGAGGCCCCACCAGGCCAGCCCTCCACGAGTCCGGCAGCAGGTGTAACTCAGGAGAGGACGGCAGCATCATCTGTCCTCTGTGACTCAGCCAGGCGCAGAGAGGACACAGAGGCGTTTCCAAGGGACGCATGCGGAGTCACTACAGCTACTGGGAACGGCTGCAGGTTCCAGAACCAGCACTCTCACAGTGTGATTCCAGGACGGCTCCTTAAAGAAGGCTCTCATTCTCGGCCCAGTTTGCAAAAGCCACAGGAAAGACCACCGGGAGCTACGGTGTTAAAGTTGCACAAGCTGACAAAACAAGAGGCTCCTGAAGTATCGCAGCTCCAAAGACCGACCCAGACGATCCAGCTCCCTCAGAGCTGTCGGAAAGAGTCCGTCCGCAGGGGGGCCCAGGGTCCCAGGGGCCGAGGGACAGGCGGCGATGCTGGAGAAAGAGGGCAGTGGCCTCCAGGACGTGGGGCAGGAAGCGGTAGAAAGGTGCCCACCTGGGCCATCCGAGAACAAGGCGCCAGCTCACCGCCCAGGTGTCCCCACCACTGCTCTGCTACTGCCCTGCCGCTCCCCTGCCAGCATACGCAAGCCAAGGCTGCTGCAGGGGCCTGATGGGGACGACGATGTTTCCCTATCACCCAACAGTTCAGTCGTCTCTGCCCTCCCGTCTGCCTGAAAGGATCAGCTCACCCCCAACAGCAACTGCTCCTTCAGTAGATGCGAGAAAGTCCTTTGACAGAAGTCACCACTGCAGTGCAACCAAACACCTGCCACCCCACTGCCATCCAGTCTTACAGGAAGTTAGGACTTGGGCAGGGACAGTCCCCTCATTCCACTTCCCTCCCGCAGGGAAAACACAGCATCAAACCCAAGAGGCTGCAGCACAAGCTCCCTGGCAGCCTCTAGCAGTACCTCAGCCAGGGGCGCCAGAGAGGGCTGTGCTGACCGCAGGGGGACGCTGGGAGGCAGGGCCATGCCGACCGCCAGGGGTGCCAGGGAGGCAAGGCCGCACTACCTGCCTGGGGTGCCCAGGAGGGTTGCGCCGACCGGAGGGGGCGCAGGAGAGAGAGGACCGCACCGAGGGTGCCAACTTGCCTCAGGCACCCAGAGGCTTTCGCGCCCTCCGCCTACCTGATGCTCAAGCCCGTGGTCTCCTCCAGCTGCTCCCAGCTCTGCAGCTTCGCCAGCAGCCTCTGCAAGACAAGGAGGCGAACACTGAGGGCACCATGACCCCGTGTTTCCCCACTGCCTCAGGCAGCCCTTCTTCCCCGCAACCCCACATTGCTCCCCGGGCCACACAGCCTCACACGGAGGGAGTGGTGACGAGGAGGAGGTCAAGTCTCCCTGACCCCTCAGAAAAGCCTGCTCTCGTCTCTGAGCTAAATGCCTGGGAGCAGACGGCTTTCCACCGACTACGAGCATGCGGCCCACAGCCCGCGGACTCAGGATGGTGTCTCAGCAGGCTGAGTGTGGGGCGGGCGGCCCCGGGGCAGATCAGCTGCTGAATCCGCAGGACCCCGCGCCCCTCCCGTGGTCCAGGGACTCCATGGGACGCCGGCCCCAGGGCAGACGCACTCAGCCGTAGCGCCGAAGTGTCCGCGGCGGATGTGGCCCCACAGGGAGAATGGGAGAAGGTGGGGGTGCCCCCACCTGGTGCTGCGTACAAGGCTGTCTGACCCTGCCTTCCCCACGCTGCTCCACACAAACCCCACTCCCACATCAGGGTCTCCTTCCCCGTCTGGAAGGGAAGCACCTGAGGGCAGGGAGCATGTGCCTTTGTCCGGCCTCCCTCCCCTTCTCCCAGGCCAAGCACAGTGCTGGCATCACCACACTCCCCTGGTCCCTCGAGTGGCCTCTACCATGTGCCGGGAGTGGGCTGGGTAACGACTCTGTCATTAAAGCTGATGCCAGGCACCAGGGAAGCACTCGACATGAATTTACTGGCCCTCACAACCCTGCAAGGCCTGTTGCTCCTCGGCATACAGGTGGACAGAGGTTAGGTAACTTGCCCAGGGTCACACAGCCAGTGAGCATCCGCGGCTGGATTTCACACGAGGCAGTGCGACTACAGAGACAGAATCTTGCCCAGCCTCACGCCATCTAGAGGAAACACTGCCCCACGCGGAGCTGTGTCTGCAGGCTGAGCTCACACGTAAGCTAGCCCCTGTGAGGAGTGCCTTGACTCCCACCCGCGAGGCCACAGGCCACCACTGTGACCAACTGCAGGACAGCTGCCAGCAGGCTCGTACCACCCAGGAAACGATGCAGGGCTGCACGGCTCATAGGTGAGGTGGCAGGGAGTGAGCCAGGGTGGAGGGGGGCAGCCGTGCAGGACAGCAAAGTCAGGGGCTGGAGGCCGGGGGCTCCGTGCTGGTGTCCCGTGTGCACGCAGGGTAAGACAGCCTCGTGCCCAGTCGTGTGCCCAACAGAGAAGCAGGATGCTTTCGGTGGCACATCTCATGCCAGGTCACCAAGAGTGTCCCACAAATGCCCTGTGTGGCCCAACAGCAGACGCAAAGCGAGGGAATGGAGCCCTGGCGGCCGGCCGCATCTGTGAGCGGGACCTAGTCTGTGTCAGGGCGCACACTACCACCCCCATCTGCCAGGTGGTAGGAGCACAGCAGGCACACTCACAGCAACTCCCCGACGCTCTGGGGAAGAACCCATTCTAGCCCCCTCCAGCTGCTGGAGACCCTCTCCCTCCTCCGTCTCCCACACCCCTGCAGCAGGGGGTAGGGTCCTCCCCACAGGACACCCGCCTCAGCACCCCCCACCCTCATGACAGGTCCGTGACCAGCAGAGTCTCCCCACTGCGGGCTGGCCCGCCAGCACCCACACGTGATTCTGGGGCCGCCACTCCACCCAGCGCCCCAGCAAGGCAGCTGGCGCTTCTCAGGCGGGCAACCAGCACATCAGACTGAAACCACCAGGGTCCCCCACACAGTGCACGGCCCACAGGGAGCCACCCGCCACCCCCAGCCTCACCTCCTTCTCCAGCTCCAGGACGGCCAGGCTCTCCTGCATCTCCTCCTGGCGCCCCAGCCGGCGCCGCAGGCCCTCCAACTCCTCCCTGAGCAGCCCGTTGGTCTCCCGCAGCTCCCTGGCAGGGCCGGACACCGCATCCCTCAGATGGCCATGCACAGAGACTGGGGAGTGGGGACAAGGAGTGCAGCCCGCCCCGCCCTGCCCATCCTGTGCCCGCCTCACCACCCACCTCCCTCCTGCCAGCTCGCCAGGTCTCACCGCAGGCAGGCACTCTCCTCCCGCAGCTGCTTCAGCTCCCGCTCCATTCTGGGCAGCCGCACTAGCTCTGACTTCATGTTCTTCACAACCGCAGCATCCTGCTCCTGCAGGGACAGCTTCTGTTCCAAATCCTGAGTGAGGCCAGGGACAGAGAGGACAAGGTCAACCTCCATGGCCCTGGCTCACCCTCTAGGTGTGCTCTGTGCCACACCCTCGGCGCTCACTTCCAGGGGAGATGTGGCCACAGGCCAGGGTCACATTCCACACCGCGCTGCCCTTGGGGGTGGGACCCCAGTGCACATCTGCCTGAGGACCCGTGGCACAGGCACCCGGAATAAACACATCAGTAAAACACACACACGCAGTCCCCCACACAAGACCCACTCCCGCCACGCTGGCGCCCAAGTAATAAGTGACTTTTCCACGTAACAAAGCCTTTGCTTTACAACACCCTGAGGACAACTGACATCTATCAATGGCAGTTCTCCAAACAGGCTCAGCCAGTCAGTCAGCAAACATTAACGGGGCCCAGTCTGCGGCAAGCACAGGGTCACGCAACGGGGATGGGTGACACAGGACACACGAGTCTCTGCACTTGGACTCTAGGGGAAAGGCAGACACAGGCCGTGCAGGCGAGCACATGCTGGGAGGTAGGCAGGGGGCCAGGGCAGAGGTGGGATGCCGAGGACAGCACGTGCAAGAGCAGAAGGGGCCGGGAGGCCCATCAAGGTAGCAGGCTGGGGAGGGGCGGCAGGAGCCTTGGGCTAGGGTATGGAGCCCCAAGTTCCTCCGCAGACAGCGCCCCCACTCCAGAAGGCCAGCTGCTCTCTCCTCTCATTCATGCGGCATCCGCAGCACCAAGTGCCAACAGTACAGGAGCGCAGGCAGCTCAGTGTCTCCAGGCGTCCTAAACATGGCCCTGCTGAGGAGGCAGGAGGGCTGAGACCACCGCTGGGAGAGCCACCAGACACAGCCTGGGTCTGAAAGGGAGTAACTCACCCTGATCCTCTGCTCCTGGTCGGCCCTTGCTTCCTGGCAGGCCTGAAGCTCCTGAACCTTATCGTTAGCCTCCTGACATTTCCTACCCGGAGAAAGGCAGTGATATGCAGAAACAGAGGCGTAAGAAGCCAGAGCTGCCCTCACTACACACATACACACTACCTCGCATCCAGGGCACTGTGGCCGGTCTCCTTGGATCAGGGCGGGTGGCCAAGTCCATACCACCTACACGGCCCTGCCCAGCCTGCTGCAGGCCCTGGTACAGCCAAAGCTGAGGACCCACCGGAGAATGGCCCCTACACACGCCCCAGCCCTGCCCAGGAGCGTCCAGAGCTCTCCTAGGACAGCTTCCAGAAAGGTAAAGGCTTAGCTCCCAGGGAGAGCACTGGCCCTCTGACCCAGGTGCACACTTCTATCCTGCTCAGAGAGCTGCCTCTGCCTCAGAGAGCTCCCCTCCCCTCTGCCCCTCCTATCCTCCGGGCACCCTCCGTGGCCTTTAAAGGGAAGCTCTCTGCAGGGAAGAAATTACTGTTCTGTTGTTCTCAGAGCACATCAAACATCTGTCTTCAGTGGCCCCTGTGTCTCCCCCAACAGCCTACGGATGAGGACAGGCTGAAAGGGCCCGTAGAGGTCCTTGGGGCTCAGTGCAGGTGGCATGTGTGGTCACTGGGTGCTCAGACCGCAGAGGACACAAGAAGGAGCCTGGGCCCTCCTGTCTGTGGTCTCCCACATGGTTAACGACCAGGCACACAACTCAGCCCAGGCTCCCACAGGCCTCAGAGTGCCCTCACTGCACCCTGCGCAGGAGCAGAGCCCCTGGCCTAGCACACCCTGCCCCGCACCCCCGGCCTGAGCCCCCACCCCAGTACCCTCCGCCTTGCACTCCCTGCCCCGTACCCTCCACCCCACTCTCTCCCAGCACAGCCTGCCCTGCACCCCTGCCCCAGCACCCCCTGCCCCGCACCCCCAGCTCAGCATGCCCACCCGCTTACTTGCGCTGCAAGGCCAGCTGCTCCTGGAGCTCCTGCTTCTCGGACTCCAGGCTCTTCACCTGCATCTCCTGGTTCATCATACTCCACTGCAGCTCCGAGATCTTCCCCTTCAGGGCGCTGATGGTCTGAGAGGAGAGCGGGACGGGCCAGAGAAGCTCAGAGGCTGCGGCGCACAGACAAATGCCCCCACGAGAGCCTGCCCCTCCCATCCGCCTTCTTAGGGCAGGACACAACCTGGGAGGAGTGCCACCCCTCACCTCAACCCCAGCTATCCCGGCCAGCAGCCTGCCTCAGATTTTCTTCAAGCAAATGGGAAGAGACCGGGTCATGGTGATGGGCTGCTCCCAAGACAGGCCCAGGCCCCATGACATCTACCACTTGGGACCCTCACTCATGCCTGGCATGCTTGCGTGGCTCTCCCTGCACGCCTGCCCTGGTCTCTCCATCCGGGATAAACCCCACCATGTCATCGGCCCAGCTCAAACACTCTGTGTGAGCCACAGCCAGGTCCCTGGCAACAGGTAGGAAACGGGGGACTGAGGCCACCCTCAGAATGAGGCTACACAGGCCCCACAGAACAGAGGAGCCGTGGGGAGACCAAGCAGACTCTGTGCCCTCAGCCAGAAGCAGTAAGGAAGGAAAGCAGAGGCTGGGGAGGCTGGCCAGGGCAGGGCCTCAGGACATTCAGGGGCAGAACTGCTACCAGTCCGTCAGACCACACCTTCACCCAGTGACCTCTGGTG
Source organism: Proteles cristata cristata (assembly GCA_017311185.1). Classification (NCBI taxonomy): domain Eukaryota; kingdom Metazoa; phylum Chordata; class Mammalia; order Carnivora; family Hyaenidae; genus Proteles; species Proteles cristata. Next base: position 1,645,063 of record JAESUZ010002642.1, on the reverse strand, counting down.
GCCATCTGCTGACTGCTCTCCCTTTGTGGCTGTCCCAGGGGAAGCCAGCTCAGAAGGGCCAATGTAAATTAGGTTCCTAGAACAGAGGATGATGACCAAGAACCCGCACCCGCCTGGTCCAAGAGCCCCCCCCACCCAGGATCCACGTCGGGGGGTCTCTGGGGGGAATGACACAGGCCATCCACATCCCACACGCCGTCCATCTGCGTAGTCTGCTCTGTTACAGTGGTGCCTACCAGCCTGAGAACCCAAGAGAAACGAAGGTTCTAAAATACACTGACCTAAGAAGACAGCGTTCGAGAAGCCTTCCCAAACCCAAAACACACACACCACACACCAGGCACTGCGGTGGACACAGATCAGACGGCCGGCCGCACGCGGGACCCCGCTGCATGGAAGCCGGGCCAACAGCAAGAGGACCTCCCAGTGACAAGCATGCGAACCAGGCACCAGGGTAAGAGAACGCGGTGCAAGGACAGCAACTGGCTCCGTCCCCAGGGAGGGCTTCTCCAAGGAAGTAAAAAGTAACAGAAACACAATTCAGGGTCCTCTGTCCTGACTGGCTGCAACCTTCCCTTTGTCTGTGGTTGTGGCCGCCCACCCAACCCCCACCTCCGGCTCTGCCGCCCGCCCCTGTGGCACATTCAGGCCCCGGGACAGAGCACAGGCAAGCACACCAGGGGTGACACGGGGACTTGTCCTGAGGCCGATCACAGCTCCTTTCCTGCCAGCATCCACATCAGAAGACAGATGTAAAAACAACCTTAACATACTCCCCAGCGTTGCCAAGGCAAAAATAACCTGCAGCCCGCCTCCCGAGATCTATCAAGTAGAAACACATGCAGAGACAGAATACCAACGATCCCACATCCCTGCTCCTCCCCCGGGATCGCTTCGTCTCCTTCCTCCGGTGCCCACGGGCTGCAGTGCCACCGCAAAGGGACAGGGAAGGTCAGGAGAGTCCCGTCTCCACCAGAAGCAGCATCTGGGCTCTGCTTCTAAAATTTATACAGCCTTCAACGGGTCGAGGGAATAAGGAACAGAGCTCGTATGTGCTGTGGCTTCAAAGACGTTCTCAGCTGCTAACAGACCTAATAATCAAAGAAATGCAAATCTAGAGGCACCACTTACATCTTCGGAAGGGAGAAAAAAGGTATTTCCAGAACATACCACCATCCATGACAAGTAAGGCTACAGGGAAACCAGAACCCTCAAAATGCCATCAGGACAACACAGCAACCAGCAGCAAAGCCAGAGGCCATTGCCGGTGAACTTAACCCCCACTCCTAGGAACACGGCTAAGTAACTAACTCAACAGAAACAAAAAGCTAAGCTACGTACTCCCTGCCGCGTATGTATTACGCATGTGCTCGTCCCAGGATGCGTGGACATGCAATGTTTCTCACACAACCAAACTCGGCCCAATCAATGATTAAAAGTCCTAATTACAAAGACTAAGACAGCGTTTGACTCACTAACTTAAAATCACGAGGGAAAGGGGCGCCTGGGTGGCTTAGTCGGTTAAGCGTCCGACTTTCGCTTAGGTCATGATCTCGCAGTTCGTGGGTTCGAGCCCCACGTCGGGCTCTGTGCTGACTGCCAGCTCAGAGCCTGGAGCCTGTTTCAGTCTGTGACTCCCTCTCTCTCTGACCCTCCCCTGTTCACGCTGTCTCTCTCTCTCTCCTAGAAATAAAAATAAAAAAATTAAAAAAAAAAAAAAACAAACAAACCACGAGGGAAAAACAAGCGTTTGCACTCAGATCACCACGACAATGTGGAAAGCATCGGCACCTGTGAAGGAAGGAGACTCTGAGGGGGCCAGTCCGGCACAAGCACGCCCATCCAGTGTCCGAGGAGAGCCCAGCCCCAGGAGAGCCCTCACCTCGCCGGCCGCAGCCAGGCTGTCCTCCTTCTCCCGAAGCTTCTGGCCAGCGGCATCCAGGCTCTGCTTACACAGCCTGTGGCGCTCCAGCTGCTCCTTCATCTTCTCCTCCGCCTCGGCCTCACGTTCCTGCAGCTGCCGGATGCGCGTCAGGAGCTCCTGGTTCCGTTCCACCTCGCGCTGCAGAGCAGGGACATTGAGCAGGGGTGGGGCAGCCCACCCCACACTCCCTGGGGACAGGTGCAGCCCCACAGCAGGCCCTGCTCCCGCTGGGAGGGGCCCCTCCTCACACGCTATTCCCCGCAGACCTTCACCCCTGCCACACGTTTTACCCTGGGAAGGAAGTCACAGGACTAAGCGCCCTCACTCTGTGGACCTGGGGGGTCCCGAGAATCATTAGCCACCGCGGAGCTAACCTTCAGCCCCAGAAAGGAAGGGACCACACAGTAGGCACCTGATGCTGCTGACCTCTGACCTCTCCCCAGGAAGGGGGGCCGGCACAAGCTCCCTACAAGTTCTGCCAGCACTCCCAAGGCAAGCGCTCCCCCGGGACTCCCCCGCCCAGCACTGAGGAGGAGCTGAACGAAAGCGGAGGGACACGGCCTGCCTGAGGGACTCACAGGAATAATGAGCTGCAAGTGTGGCCTCTGAACAGCCAGGGGACCCTTCCGCCACACAGGGCCCCGGGCAGCATGCCACGGAGCAGGGGGTAGCATCTCTATTCGGGCTACCAGTCCCAAGAGCACACAGGGCAGTCCGTGCAGGTCCCCATCTAGGGGCTCCAGATTCCCACCCATTGCCCAACCGGCATCCCTGAAAACCTAGGATATGTGTCCAAGACTCAGAGAAAGCATGTGAGAGCTGCAGGCTCAGGTGCTCCGGATCTCATGCAGCCACGTCTGCAGTGGGAAGGGAAAGGCCTCTGAGAGGCCATGCTCATCAAGGGCCTGGAATTAAGCATGGCCTGTACCCTTCGATCTCCCAAGACCAGACTTCCACCGACCCTGCAACAATCCCCCACTCATTCCAACATATCCTAAGGTGCTTATAAGGGGCCACAGCCCATGCTGGATCCTGGAGACCCAGAGCAGACAGGACAGACCCTGTCCTTAGCAGACTTAAGGCCCAGGAAAATTCCAGTAGCTTCACATCCCATGCCTTCTGCCTGAGAGCCAGGCAGTCACACTAGCACAAGTCCTGCCATCTCATGGCCCTGGGGCCACCTCCACACCCCTAATAAGGCACTTGGTTCCCACAGCCTTTCCCTGTCTCTCCCAGGACGACCCTGAACAGCAGTTAACATCCCACCTTAAGGACAATGCCAAGGCCACATCACCCACTCACAGGCCATGTTTCTGGGCTACTGGGCCCACACGGCACACTGCGGCCAGAAGCCTGAATACCAAGTCAAATACATCCAACTGACATCACGCCCTCGAAGATGTCAGCTATTTTTACACAGCAAGGAACGCATGCAGATAGGCTGCGTAAGGCAAGAACGGGGCCAGCACCCACCCCTGGGGAAGCGTAGGCAGGTCAGAGACTTTCCAGTCCAACGCTTACCAGAGTCTGGCAGCATTTCCACAAATTGTCAGCACTTATTAAAAAACCCTGGTGAGGGGCGCTTGGGTGGCTTAGTCAGTTGAGTGTCCGACTTTTGCTTAGGTCATGATCTCGCGGTTTGTGGGTTCAAGCCCCACGTCGGGCTCTGTGCTGACTGCCAGCTCAGAGCCTGGAGCCTGTTTCGGAGTCTGTGTCTCCCTCTCTCTCTGACCCTCCCCTGCTCGCGCTGTCTCTCTCTCTCTCTCTCCTAGAAATAAATAAAAATATTTAAAATAATAATAATAAAAAATAAAAAACCCTGGTGAAGTGCTATTGATCAAAGGAAGCAAGGGGTTACACCCTAAGTAAAAACCAAGCACCTTCTCAGGGTAACACGCTTTCCCAGCCTGTCCTGAGTAAGCCAGGGACAACAGGTGGTACCTCCAAGGCTGCAGCTCTTCTTTTTTTTTAAATTTTTAAACTTTGTTTAAATTTATTTTTGAGAGAGAGAGAGACAGAGTGCAAGCAGAGGAGGGGCAGAGAGAGAGGGAGACACAGAATCCAAAGCAGTTCCAGGCTCTGAGCTGTCAGCACAGAGCCCGATGTGGGGCTCAAACTCACCAACTATGAGTTCATGATTTGAGTGGAAGTCAGATGCCTAACTGACTGACCGCCCCATGTCTTTGCTCTGAGGCCCTATAACCACATCAGCAAGAAGGGGCCAGCCTGGACCTGAGACCTCTAGGCAACCCAGTGACTCTTCAAGCCTATCACCCCACGGTGCTGGCATTTCTGCTGGATTTACACCCCATTTCTCAGGAGGGGTGGGGAGAAGAGGCAGTCCAGCAGAGAGGAGCGCCCACAGGCACCTGGCCGGGCAGACGCAGCAGGCGGTCATTCCCTGTGCATTGTCCCCTCAGGACACCGAGGACAGCTACTGTCTGTGGTCTCGGAAGGCAGGCCTCAACCACCGAAAGGCAGAGAGCCTGGGCTCCCAGCCAGGAGGTTCACCTGCCTTATGGCCACGCAGGCACCATGCAAGGCCCTAAAGCACGGGCCGGCGGCCTGCACCCACCTCGTGGCTTCTGCCAGCCAGGCCCACCTGCCCGCACCCACCTCATAGCGCCTGGCGCTGGTGCCAGCCGCCCGCTCCAGCTCCACTCGCGCTCTCTTGTGGCTCAGCTCCATCTGCATCTTCTCCCGCTCCACCTGGACCACCTGGGACTGGGAACGGATCCGTTCTGCTCGTTGCTCCAGCTGGCCGGGTCATACCCAAGGGAAAGAGAACCCTCAGGAGCTGTGCCAGGGAGCTAAGAGGCTTGTGCGCACTCACACGCTGAGCACCTGATCCCGACAGGGCCCATACTCAGCCTTGGGGAAGGACAGACACCTAGTCCTTTGTTGGAAAATGGGTGCACAGAGGCCATGAACAAGGAAGAAATAACAACTGGGAGAGAAGAGTATATGTCACGAAGACAGCATGCAGGCTTGTTTTAGAAAAAGAGAGTACGTTAGTTTCCTATTGCTGTGCAGCAAATTACAACACACTAAGCAGCTGAAACCCCATGTGAGCTGCAGGCTCCATGGGCAAAAGGCCAGGTCGTCTGCTCAGGCTCTTGCAGGCTAAAATCAGCACCTGGTGGCCACGCTCCACCCTCATATGGACCTTGGGACCCTCTTCCACACTCACGAGGTCCCGCGGTTTCCGCACCATCAGCCCTGGGCTGCTGTCAGCTCCTAGAGACTGCCCACATTCACTGCCTCATGGCCCCCTCCACCTCCAAAGCCAACAAAGGAGATCTCCCATATGTGGAATCCCTCTCCCGCTCTCTGTCTCTGACTTCCGGTTCTGACCTAGTGACCCAGGTTTAAAAGGCTCATCTGAGTAAAAGTGTGCCTGCCCCAGAGGGAGTTACATAAAGGTGGGTTTGAGCCTCGAACTGCCTCGGAAAACACATCAGTTTCTCAGCCCCACTTGGCTGTGAGGGCCTTTTCCTCATGTGGACTAGAGCCTGGCCCCTCCAAGAATGGCTGGTAGTACAGCAGCTCCTGAGCGCTAGAGAGAGACGCAGACTCTCAGGCCACGCCCCACAGATGCCATATTGAATCTTTCTTTCAAACGTATCCTCAAGGATCCGTGTACACACGGAAGTAGGGGAGCCCTGGGCTACAGCGACCAGCTCTGCATTCCACCAGGGACACTTGGCGACATCTGGGGACGCTGCCGACCGTCAAAAGACGGGGACGCAGTACATGTTCGCCACGCCACAGGCATCTGGCGGGCAGAGGCCAGGGAGGCACTTAGCACCCCACAAGACCCAAGCCCGTTCTGCGGAATGAAGAACCACCCAGCCCTAAACGTCAACAGGACCAAGGATGAGATGTCCCAGGCCAGAGGACAGGCATCTTGTCTACCCAGCCCCCCCCCCCCCCACTCTTTGGGGACTCAAGTCCACACTTTGCTCCCCTGAAGTTTTCTCTCACTTCCATCCCCACCCGTTCAATGTGGAGGTTCCGAAGCCCACCCTCCGTCAAACTCCCTGGCCTTCCCAGCCTCACTGTGTGTCTGCAGTTAGGGCGCCTGCAGGCAATCCTGCACAGGGACCAGGAGTCCCAGAGAAACGGATCATGACCCACATCTTCCTGAAACACCACCAGCCTGCTGCATGTGAGAGAAAGTAATGAAATATGTTTGTATTGAAACTGACACATAGCAGACCAACTGTAAACACTTCCCCACAGACACAAGAGGCTTACAAAAAGGGCAGCCGGCGTGCACTGGGAGGCAAAGCACTGATTTCCAGACTCCCCAGACACGCAGGTTCTCGGTTCCCTCACCTGCCATGAAGGGCCTACATGGTAGGGCAGGAAACCACCGACAGATGTCCTGGGCCTGCTCAGCACCAGGTCAGGGCCCGGGCAGGTCCCGCACCCACAAGACCCTACCCAGCTTGCTCTGGTCATGGCCCCCGCCCACAGGGCCCCCCAAACTGAGGAAGCCCTCAACAGCACTAGCTTAGTGAGAAGCTGGCCTCTGACATTCTAGATTCTGTGCTTCCGACAGGTTGGCCCAAAGTTCCCAGACATTTGCATCAACAAAATTGTAACACTTTTTTAGAACAAAGTTGCCAACTTCTTATTTTGCCAGTGAACAAGAATAAAAATAAGGGGGAAAAAAACTACAATTATTACTCTCATTTCCAAAAAAATGTTTTTACACCAAAAACAAATATAAAAAACTCAGATTCAGAATAAAAAACAGTCCTTGCCAAAACATGGCAGTGAGCAGCACCTCAGCCCACAAGCAAAGAGAAATCATTCAGTTAGTCAGCAAATGAATGCACACCAACACGCCAGCATCTGTTTGGCCACATGCTGCCAGGGGCTCCGTCAGGGGCTGTTACACTAAAATGGCTCTGGCTGCACAGCAGAGGGGGAAGTGCCAGATGCCATCCATGCAGAGGGGCTGGGGCCGGGTCGCAGATACCACCCCTTCCCTGTGAGGACCCCGTGACCCTGGCCTCCAGTAGACTGACCCTGCAACTCCGTGCAACCGCAAGTCCTCCAGGAGACCCGACCCCCTTACGAAGTCCACAATAAGCACTGCCAAGAACGTGAAATAAAGGAAAAAACTATTTTTATAGCAAGACTGTAAAAGCCACATCATGGCAGAGCGAGGCCAAGATCTGCACACGGACCCCATGGTCTGAGACCACCACACACCCAATCTCACACCGACACCGGGCACTCGTCAGCACCACCACCTCACCGGGAAGGGAACAGGCCCCACCTATCGGCATGTGTCTTCCCACCCAGAGCCCCTCCTGCCCCTGGCGCTCACCTGCATGCTCTGCTGGTACTGCATCTGCAGAGAACCCTGCACGGAGTTAGAAGCATCCAGTCCAGATCCTGCCTCCACCCGCTGAGAAATGAAGTTGTTCAAAGACCTCAGGGTGGACAGCACAGTGGTGTTTTCCCCCAGGTCGTCCATGGCCTCTTCGCTGCTGGAGAAAGACAGGGAGCCCCATGGTGAGCCTCTGCAGGCACCATTAGCTGCACAGGTGGCAGTTAGGCGGTGCCTCGGGGCAGCCCCACCCTCCCGACGTGCTCCCAGAGTCCTTACAATGCTCCAGGATCCATAACCACATTTTGGGGCTGAGAGCCCACGCTGCCACTTTACCAGAGAAGAAATAGAGGCATAAGACAGCACGCCACAAAGCAGCCATCACAGTGCTGCCCTGCACACCAGTGGACAGACAGCTCCCAGAAACACAGGTGCAGCAGTCCCAGGGCACATGTCCCCCATCAACACAAGAGACCTGGCCTCTGGGACCGAGGCATAAAGCCCATGGCAGTGGCAATGCACGGTGACCCCAGCGATGCTAACCGTAATCACACATTAACAGCGACGTTAACCAGCATTACTAGTTTCAACTAAAAAGAAACGTGCGTGACACGGAGCACTGAGACTTCTCAAGCCTCAGTTTTCTCATCTGTACCTTGAGGACCACGAAAACCACTTTGCAAAGCTGCCATGAGGATTACAGTGCCCGTCCTAGTTTCCAGGTGGCAGGGGTGTGAGTGAGGCCAACTCCCCACTCGGCCTGTAATGTTTCACAGGACACCTCAGGCTTCACGACGGGTGATTCAGGTCTTTGGACCCTCACGTCAGACGTGGTCAAAGTGAGGCTTCAGAAGTTACAGGATGGAGGGACCCCAGGCTCTCAGCCTCAGTGTGCCCCACCAGCCAACACGTGAACGCGAACAGCAGCCCAGGAACCACCTCCCGAGCCTGAACCCACTGTGGCTTCACCCGGCCCCCCGCCCGCCAGCCAGCGGGCACAGTTAACAAGTAGAGACGTGGGTTTCTGTGGGCACATACCGTGTCCCCCTTCAGGAAACAAGCTGCCTCATACCGACTTCCCCCAAGTACCAGATTGAGAATGCCTCCCCACCAACACCCCGGAGGAGGAGAGTGAGGGATTAGTTTGGTTGTGAGTTTCCTGCACACAGAGCCCTTCTCCTCTGCAGGCCATGTGTCTGCCCCTGGACAACACGGCTGTGCCCGCCAGCTCTTAATCGCACTGGCAGTGGAGAGGGGACTGGAAGAATGGGAAAAGCACTCAGTACCTAAGCTTCAGCCACGGGAGACAGCCCAGCTCTGCTCTGGAAGCAAACCCTTATTGTTTGCCAAGGTCGGCCCGGGGTGATACTCTCCATCCAGTGTGCCCTGTTCTGGGAGGCCATCCCCTGCAAGAACCGATGCCTGGGACCCAATGGAACGGAGAGAACACACGCGTTTTCAACTGCCTGGAACCGGGCCACTACAGGAGGCACAGGTTCAGGCAGCAGCTCCAACTCCTTTCCCTTTACCCAAGAGACTCTGATCTTCAGCAAACCAACCACGGAAACCAAAGTGCTGGGAAATCACAACCCCAGGCCGGGGGTGCTCTGGCGCCGCCTGTCAGCTGCCCTTCTCTTCTCGGCCAGGACACCTCACATGGGGAGAGGGGGTCCCCCTCCAGAGCAAACTCCAGGCACACGTGCGTCGCCTCCCCCGCCCCCACCCCACCGCCAGCTCTACGCGGTGTCCCCCGCTGCAGCCGCTCCACTCCGCGATGAGGTGCGGGTGACAGCGCGCGGGCCGGGCCGCTTCCCCGCCAGACACTGGGTGGGCGTAAGCCGCGATCCTAGCCACCACCGCCAGGGACCTCGGCCGGGACTACTGACTCGCTCGCGTCCCGGCTTTGAGGACCCCGGCCCCGGCTAGCACCCCAGCCTCAGCTCCTAGGACCCAGGCCCCGGCTCGCATTTCGGCTCCGAAAACCCCAGCTCGGACCCCGGCCCCAGCTCCCAGGACCCCGAGGACGCTGACCTCTCCGAGCACCCCGGTCCCAGGTCGCATCCCGGATCCGAGGACCCCAACTCCGACCCTGGCCCCACTCCCAGGACCCGGGTCCTACCGAGGACGCCCCTCTCCGAGGACCCCCACAGCCGACTCGCGCTCTCGTCCTCCGCTCCTAGGACCCCGGCCTCCGCTAGCACCCCGGCCGGGCCCCGAAGACCCAGCGTGGGAAGGGGGCAGGAGGAAGGAGACCGGTGGGTAGCGGGATGGGGCGACACCCGCTCCCAGTCTGGTCCCCCGACCCCGCCCGACACCCACCTGGGACCCTGACGCGCCGCCGCCCACCTCAGCTAACCGGCAGCTCGCAGCGGCCGCTCAGATCTCCCTCCTCTGCGCCCGCGCTCGCGTATCGCGAGATGTTCTGCCGCGTTCTCGCGAGAACTGGGCAGGGCCGGCCGTAAATCCCAGAGTCCAAGCACCGGGGGTGGGGCCGCGGGCCTCCGCCTGCTCCCCAGTGGGGTGTGCTCCCTGGAGACGGCGCTGGGAGGACTCGCACCGAAAGCTGACCAGCGGGACTGTTGGGTGCCCTCCTTCCCCCGCGGAACGGGCCTCCACTGTGGCGGTGGCCTCTCACCGTATTGTGTGGAATAGAACGGCCCAACGGTGGCCCCTTGGGGACAAACTTGCTGGCTCTGACAGCTCCCAAAATTTTGCTACAGTGTTGGCTTGAATACGTTTTAGTTTCCACTAGGTCCACTGGAAAAACAAAATACTGTTACCAGGCTACCCTCCCAGTGCCTGGTGAACTCCCATAGCCAGCAATCCTCCTCCAGTAACACAGGTCGGCTTCCCCCATGAATCTCCTCCTCCTGGCACCCACCCCACCTGGGACTGAGCGCCCTAGGGTCTGCACCGCGCCCCAAGTATCTGCATCGCGCCCTGAGAATCTACACTCCGTTCTCCAGGGTCTACACTGCACCCCTTGGGTCTACACCACACCCCCCAGGGTCGGCACCGTGCCCAAAAGGTCTGCACCACCTCCACCATCCCCCCACCTCTGCACAGCACCCCAAGCATGAAATGGGATGGAGGAGCTTTGGGAAGGAGGAGTCACCAGTCCTAATTGACTACAACCAAAAGTAAAATGAAAAAAGGTTAAACCGGGCCTGTAGCCCACTTCAGAGAGGGGACTGCGCCCTGGGGGCCTGATGGAGACTGTGGGGATTGCTATCTATTCCAGCTCTCCCCCAACCCCACCCTTGCGACTTAATCAGGGTTACAGTGCATACACACTTACTGAGGGATAAGCCCACCTGCAGGAAATGGCTTTGGTTTTAATGTTAGGGGTTTTGGTGTGGTTTTTTGGTGTTGCTTTGTTTTGTTTTGTGTTGAGAGGGAGAGAGCACAGCAGGGGAGGGACAGAGAGAGAGAGAGAGAGGGAGACACAGAATCTGAAGCAGGCTCCAGGCTCTTAGCTGTCAGCACAGAGCCAACTCCCAGCTCCAACTCGTACAAGCTATGATATCATGACCTGAGCCAAAGTCCAAAGCTTAACAGACTGAGCCACCCAGGTGCTCCTGTTTAAATTTTTTTTAATGGGAAATGGCTTTGAAGAAACCAATTTTTATAACAATGAACTTCAAAGCATGGACATCCCTGAAATAAATACAATGTCAGTTGTTCTAGTTGTTCTATAAAAGCTGCAAAAAGTTCCTGGAAGACACGCCACAGACTGCTTGCTTCTGGTATTACCAGTCTTAGGGTCCTTGAGTTCTACAGCAAGGTGGGTTTCCAGCAACAAAACAAAGGCCACCCCTGCATAGTTCACGGGAAAATTCGTCCCTAATTTCCCCTGGGGAACTCCAGCTGCTTGAAGGGGTTAATTTCCACATCATTCACCAGAGATGGAAACAATCCTCAGGTCAAAATTTCAGATTTTCATTCGCTACACTGTATAACCACAGCCTCGGTGTGGCCTTCTGGGAGCAATGGTAGAAACTTTCTCTGTTACATGCTAACAGCCCAGAAACCGGGAGTTACATCAAGGTGCCCCCCTGTGCTGGTTTCTCCTTCCTCTGTCTTTTCATCCTTCATGTTGGCCTAAGATGAAATCACGTTGTAGAGACTGTTTTTTACCATATATCATGGCCAGCAAATATACTCGTGGTTTATAAGAAAGATCCCACCCTCTCCTGCCGGCCAAATCCAGGATCAAGCTCTGACCCCTCCAGCCACACTCTGGGAAAGAGCTCAGACCACACTTGCCGGGAACAAGGGCCACAAATGGTGGAAGCAGCCCTCAGTCCTCCACAGGCTACTTGGCTCTCTGGTACTGTGTGGCCAAGAGGTACACCTCCGAGGACTCCTTCCTGCTGGCTCTAGGCTTCACGGTCCTGGTGTTCTGGAACTGCTCTGCCAGCCTCTTCTGTAACCCAAGGCTGTGACTCCCAGCCCACGTTTTGCAGAAGAACGTTCCACCGGGGTGCAGGACATCAGCAGCCATGTCTAGGAGGGACAAGCACAGGCTAATGAGCCTGTCATGATCCAGGCTCCGGATCCCTGTGGCGTTGGGCGCCATGTCACTCAGAATCATGTCTGCTCTCCCACCAGGAAGCAGCTCGCGGACTCTCTGGACGGTTCTCGGGTCAGTCACGTCAGCAGGGCACAGAAAAGTTGCCCCCTCCAGGGGGAGTATGTGAAGAAGGTCTACCCCGAGCACAAAGCCCACAGGAGCACCAGGATCTAAGAAGACAGAGTAGGTTACTTATTTACAGCCTCAATCTCCCCTCAGAAACACAAATAGAAAAATAGAAGTACAAAGTGAGGACCAAGGGAAGAGTGAACATGCCAAGATGTGGACAAGGGGCCCTTCCCCACTTGTGTCTGTCCCATACAAACATATGGCAGGGGGTGACAGTCCCCACTCTCCACACAAGAAACGGAGGCCCAGAGAAGTGCCTCTCCCAGAGCAGGGGTCCCGGGGCAGGCACCCGACCCCAACTCTGACTTCACCTCACTTCCCAAGGCCTGCTCTCGGTGAAAGAGTGACTTCCGAGTGGGCTTTTTGACAAAGTGAAAACAGAAAATGACACACCAGTGCATACAGGACCTCCAGACTAAATCGACACATTGTTAGCTTAATCCAATGTCTTTCGTTGCAGAAACTATGAGAAGCAAGCCGAGAAACGGGAAGACAAGGCACAGAAAGCGATCCCTCGCCCAGGTGTGAGTGGCACCGGCTGTGCAGTGAAGATGCCATCGTTTCACCTGACCTGGAACAGGCCCTCAGGCCAGCGGGACTGCTGTCCCTCCTCGCAGCCCCGTGTCCCTCCCTGCAACCTCTCCAACACACCAAGGAGGACCCTGCTCTCCCATGTCCCCCGGGGGAATGAGGTAAGTGTGCAGTCACCTATCTGCCAGTACAGACTGCTTACTTCTATATAAGCACTAAGTCCAGGGATTTGCACAATGCATTTTTCAAAGGAGAAAACTCCATTTTCACCCCTGGAAAGTAGGACTTTCACACCTCATTTTAAGCACCTGTCTCTCGTTAACATCCATCCCAGGTGTCATAACCTCAGGAAAGGGCCACTAGAAGCAAATGGCTTTGGGTGCATTTGTGCAACTTCATTCTCTCTACACCCATGGCTTCAGCCGCTGCTTCCTACAAGGCAAACTTGGCCACTCTCCTCCTTCCCCTGAGGAGCAATTCCATGGGGACAGGAACCAGGAAGATCAGTTGTTAGGTCCAGGGACAAGCTCAGGCTCAGTGGTGGGAAAAGGAACTGAGGTTTCAGACACAAAGCCCTTCACTTAGGCAATATTTATTGAGCTAAAAAAAAAATTTTAATCTGTTCTAGAGCCTCTGGCGGCATCCCACACATGATAACGAGGCTGGTTCTTAGACTTGAACCCAGGAACAGCACGCCTAGTCCATGCACTCAGAGGCCCACCAAACTCCGCCGAACCTCATTCCTCACTAAGAAAATGGGCATGAGGTCCGCACTCTAGGCATCTGAGATTTCCGTGAGCTGTCACATCTGTCACATAACACCAGCGACTGTAGTCTCCTCCGACCTCACGGCACGAAGCACAGAGGAGAGGAGGCCCACCGCAGCATTGTACTTACTGACAGAGGCCCCGGGAGCAATGCCAGTGCCCAGCAGGAGGCTGGCTCCGCAGCAAGGCATCAGCACATGGAGAGCACACGGCGTTTATGAGGACGCCATGGCTTTCTACACTGAGGGCACTGGTGTCTGTTGACTGATCAAGGGAACCTTCTCACAAAGATACCCCCTTTTTTTTTTTTTTTTTTTTTTGATGAAATCCTAAAATGTTAGACAGGTAAAAGCTGAGTCCCTCAGGTTGAGCCAGAGGGGAGAACCCAGAGCCCCAGCCTCGAGTGCTCCCCTGAGCAGCCCCAGCGGGACCTCCAGGAGACCCAAGGCTTCACGGACCAGGCCCTGGAAACCTCTGGGGTCATGGAAACATTTCATTAGGTCACTAAGTGAAAAAACAAACAAACAAACGAATAGCTCCATTGAGGCTCCTAATCAGTAAAAAAATGTGGTTTACTATCATTTTCGAAAAAGAAAACATACCTATGGAGTTACGTGTGCAAAACCGAATTCTGTAAGGGGGCGCCCCACCATATTAATGTGGATGCGGATGCGGTACGATTCGAGGGACTTCTAGTCGCCGTCATAGCTTTCCACCTGGCCTCTCACTGTGAACACATCAGGTCCCAATCTCCTCATCACTCTCAGACAAGGGGCTCAGAACAGCCTGTTGTCACAGGTGGAGGCAGCTGGCCCATGCCCGCGGACCCACGGCGGTAGGAGGCCTACCTTTGCCCGCAGCGTTGACTCGCCGTACGGCCACCTGGCTCCACGCCCCAGGAGCCGCTCCGCAGTCTAACACGCGCTGGCCAGGCCACAGGATCTGGTGCCTCTCGTCCACCTCCAGGAGCTTGAAGGCACTTCGGCACCGGTAATTCTCCACCTTCGCGGCCTTCACAAATGGGTCCCTCAGATGACGCGTCAGCCATAGGTGCTCAGCAGCGGTCCGGCCCTTGTGGCGACTCGCAGTGGTGTGAAATCTTTGCCACCGAACAGACGCACACACCAGTTTCAAGGACCTGATGGGGGAGAAGGGAGCAAACAGGATGGCATCACACAGATAGGGGGGACCCCTGGTTCAACCCACGTACTTTTAGAGAAGGGCCTGGAGGCCCAGATGAGGAGAAGAACTGACAAGGTGACACAACCAGAAAGCAGGTATAATGGGGTGCACTGAGCACCGACATGACTGGTGTCTCCTCAGAGAAGCTTCGGACACAGGTGCGAGGAAAGACCACGTGAGGACACAGGAAAAAGGCGGCCATGTGCAGGTCCAGGACAGAGGCCCCCGAGAAACAACCCTGCAGCACCTTGATCTGGGTCTGCCGCCTGGGCCTGGATTGGTATGGTTTAAGCGCCTGGCCTGCAGGCTTTCTTACAGTGGCCCAAGGGCCCAAACTTTTCCTGGGGCCCTGAGGAACTGTGAGAGAGGCCGCCCAGGACAGACCTGCCTTCCTTGGCGCCATGGCTGCAGCGGCCAACATGGGGCCACCAGTCACATCTAATGCAACTGCACTCAACGTGAAGGTCGATTTCCAAGTCTCTTTGGCAAAATTAGATTCTTAAGGGTTTACGGACTGCCAAGAGCTCCCCATACCCCTCCTCCCACTTAACTCTCAGAAAAACCCTACAGAACAACCCTACAAAGTAAGTCCTGCATCCGTGTTTCTCCAGGAAACAACCGACCATCTCCCTCACGGCTCCAGGCCAAAGCCCCTTCCTTCAACAACCCATGCATGCTTCAAGCATGCTGTCTCTATCTGGACACAGTAACTGGTGATCGCTGCCTTCCCAAAGCCCAGTGGTCTCTTGGAACCAAGAGGAGCACAGAGCCATGCCCGGCACCAGAACCAACCCGGACGGTTGGGGGAAAGCCGGAAAGCAGAGTCACACATGCCCTGTGCTCCAGATTTGAGCAGCCGACCTCCAGCACCGTCCCCGGTCTTCAGTTCAGCCACACTGGCCACTGGTGCCTCTCAAGTCCTGTGCCACGGCCCTCAGGCCTGCAGCACACTTCCCCAGCTTCACCTCTCCCGCAGCGCACCTCACCTGCTCCCTCCGCTGCCTCCACCTGCAGCTCCCCCTCACCTGCGCCCTCCCCGGCCTCCACCTTCAGCTTCCCCTCAGCTGCGCCCCGCGCCCTCCGTAGCCCTCCACGCTCTCCGCCCAAACGCCGCTCCTCGGAAGCCGTCCGGACTCCTGGCTTGGGGTCGGAAATCCTCCCCAAGTCGCTTCACCGGGAACGACCGCGTCTCTGCGCCCCTTTTCCGCAGATGAAACCTGGGACGCGCCCCTGGACCCTCCTTCTCCCGCACGCATGCAGCAGGCGCTCCACTAATTCCGACTGGGCGCACGACCTTGCCAAGCGCCTCGCTGACATCCCCACTCACCCAGCCATGGGCGCCGATCCGCTCCAGTTCCCCGCGCCGGAAGTGCCGGTCTCGCTTCCGGCCCGAGGCCACTCCCCCGGAAGCGGCTCCGGGATTCTGAAAGTGCTCGTGGATCCCGGACCTGGGGAGCGGGGACCGAGGAGCCCGGGAGAGGGATCTGCGTCTGGTGAGCAGGGGAGCCGGTAGAGGGGAGGGGGCCGGGGAGCAGAGCCCGGGTCCTGTGAGCGGGGGACCGGGGACGGGTTTGGGGAAGGGGAAGCCAGGGATGGGGGAGAGGGGAGCGGGGGTCCAGGTAAGCAAGGGTCGGAGGAGAGGGATCCGGGACCAGGCTCTGAGCCTGGTGTTCCCTGGGTATGATCTCTTAAAACTCTGGTGAGGAACCTCGGTTTACCGACCACTTGCCTCGGGGACCACATGCCCAGGCCTGTTGCAGCCTCCCAGCCCCTGACGTTCGGAGGGCTCTCTGGGGATCCTCAAATTGCGGTCCCAAGCTGCTTGCTCCATGACCTGGGGGACAACTCAACTTCAAAAGCCCAGAAGACCCAGACTGGGGTACTGGCTTTGCTCTTTGACCTTGGGTCAACCTGAGCCTCTTTGAGTTTGTTTCTTGATCTGAAAATGGAGAAAGTCTTAGTTCACAGAGTTCTTGAGTCTGTTAAATAGAATGATTTTTTAAAAGAGGCATATAATCAGTGCTTAATAAGTGATAGCTGACATTCCTGGCATCCTCCTCACCATCTGAGTTCCCTCAGGAAGCCAGGGCCTTGGGCATGAACTGGGCAGCATTACGACAAGGCAGACAGGGAGGCCCCGCCACAGAGACCCGCTTCTGCTGGACCTCCCCCAACACCAGGCCCAGCTGGAGGTCCCTTTGCTCAGACACTGTGACCTCCCACAAGGATTCCTGCTCCTGGATCCTGCCTCTTACCCAGTGTGGTCCCCAGGATAGGAAACTTGTGTCTAGTGGCCTCAGGCTGGGACAGGGATGGATGCATGGAGGATTCGGTCCATGTCTCCAGCAGCCACCCAGACATCACCCTTGGAGTTTTTCTCTGGACCATGCATACCTGTTCGAGCAGGAGGAGCCCTTGTGGCTGCAGTGCCAGAGCCCAGAGCAGCGACAGCTGTGAGCCGATGTGGAGGGAGGACCCGCTGGCCGTTGCTGGGCAGGCTCTCCACTGCCAGGGGCAGGAGCCAGGAGCTCCTCAGGACTCTGTAGGTCTGCTGCTGCTCAAGTGCAGAAGGCAGATCCCAGTAGGCCCAAAGAAGGCCACTGATGAAAAGGCCAGGGCCAAAAGCCTGACCCGAGAACCGTCGGCTAACCTGCATGGTTATGTTGTGGCCAGTGGGGCACAGGGGGTGGACACAGGCAAGAACGGCCATGTGCTAAGGAGGGGAAGGGGCCCTTTCCTAGCCTGCTCCTCAGCCCTGGCAATCCAAAGGCCTTGATTCAGGCCATTGGTTTCGGAGGGCCAGGCCTCTTTCCGTCCCAGAAGCTCGATTGTCCAGTGGCAGGTTTCAATCCAGCATGAGGTGGGCCTCACATGGTGGGGCTGGAAGATTCCCGTGTGCCTTCCCCAGCACGTTCCAATCTCACCGGGCCCCCGGCCTCCATCCACCTCCCATCTGCACCCAGGCCAGGCTGACTCAGCTTTCTTGCCTCCCTCTAGGGGCTCCCAGGGGACCATGGGCACCTCCACGCTCTACACGTTGGTACTAGTGCTGCAGCCTCCGAGAGTTCTCCTGGGCATGAAGAAACGAGGCTTCGGGGCTGGCCGATGGAATGGCTTTGGGGGCAAAGTTCAAGAAGGAGAGAGCATCGAGGATGGGGCCAAGAGGTGAGGGAGGGGTGGGCCCGCCCACAGAACCAGCTCCCAAGGGGAAGCCTGGAGCATGTTAGAGAGCCCTTGGGCCTCAGTTTCTTCATCCAAAAAAAATGGGAATAACAGTAACAGTTCCTGCCTGGAAGGAGTGTAGAGATTAAGTGAGGACGTGACCATAAAGGACTTGGAGCAGTGGTGAGTGCCGAGGGCATGTGAGCTGTTGCCGGGGGCTCGGGGAGTGGCTTTAAGGATGCATTTGGGAACCCACTGTGCCGCGGCGACTTCTGGCTGATCAGTCACTTGCTTTCCTCATGAGTTCAGGGAGCTGATGACCAGTGCTCCCGTCTGAGCCTTTTTACACCCACAGTCACCATTAGTGCTCAGCACGGCTGCCTCACACAGGCAGGAACCAGAGCCCAGATTGGTCAACAGCTTGTCTGAGATCACACAGCTCTCCAACATCAATCCTTCCACCCCTCTTTGTCCTCACGTGTGGATAAAATGAGATTGTGTGTGCAAACATCACAAAGGGCTACACAGACCTTTGCTACTCCTGTCGGCATGGTGAAGGAAGTTGGCAACCTTAATTAAGGCCGTTCTCCCCCAGGGAAGAGAACAGATCCCCACTCACATACTAATGAGGCTTCTGGAAAGGAAGTCAGCTGCAGGCGCTGCCACCCGATGGTTCTCAAGTTTGGAGTTTTGTAAACATCACAACCCACATGAGAAATGCTTCTGTTCTGATACAGTGCTCTCACCACACGAGAGTAGGCGTTAATGTTGTTCCACCAACAGTGTTCCTATCCTTCATTCCTTCTAATTGCCAGTCACAGTCCACCAAGTTGACTTCATGGCGCACGACTGGGCCAAGCCCTGGGTTTGAACAGCCACGGGTGTGATGGCCTTGGCATGCATGTCCCCCTCCTAGGCCTGGGACCCAGGTCGCTGCTGCCTGGGGTCGTTTGCTTGGGCAGCTGCTAGGCAGCATGACCGGGCTGCCCTGAAACCACACAGTGGGGACATGGGCCAGTCTGTTGAGACCCAGTCCCTGAGCTGTCCTACCCGTGGAACGTGGACAGAAACTGGTAGAAGCCAGCACCCCCACCCCCACCCCCACCTAAGCCGTGCTCAGTGTCAGGACACTGGGGATGGGTCCCGACCACCGCCCCGTGGGGCTCCCGTCTAGTCCGGCAGCCAGGTTCATGGGGACGTGTGCAGAGAGCGGGCCTGGCGGACATCCAGAATAAAGAGCAAGAGCAGAGAGCTGGGCACAAAGGAAAACTCCCAAAGGACCTGCCGTCTGGTCTGGTCCATGTAAGTGGAAGGCAGGAATGAGTCCTCAATAACGTGCCAAGGGCAGGGCTGTGCAGAGGAGTGGGGCAGGGGCCGTGGGGGGCTTCGCCTCAGCCCCTTGCCGTCCCGGTGATCCAGAGACTTGAAGGCCCCCGAATTCTCAAGACCTTTCCCTCTTGTCCTCTTGCTGTTAGCGTTTCCCAAATGAGACGCCCGTGAGAAACGAGCGGATCCCGCAGAGCCTCAGTGATGACGGCCTTCCCGCAGCGCTGGCTTGAGGCTGGGCAGGAAACGAGTTTCCTCAGGATGAGAAGCACATGACCGCTGTCCCCCCTGTAACTAGCACCCATCCCGGTCTGTCTCCCTCTGCTTCCACATCCAGACCGCCCCAGGCCTCCTACCTGGGATCCCTGCTCTTTCCTTTCCCTCCTCAGTCCATTCTCCACTCAGCGCCCGGGAGACGGAAACTGAGTCAGGGTCTTTCTCTTTCATTCATGTGTGAAGTCCCTTTATTTATTTCTTGTTTTCATTTTACTTACTTTAGAGAAAGCGCAAGTGGAGGGAGGGGCACAGGGAGAGAGAGAATCCCATAGGCTCCACGCTCCACGCAGAGCCTGACTTGGTGATCGAACCCACAACCGTGTTATCATGACCTGAGCCAAAATCCACCAGCTGAGCCACCCAGGCACGCCGTGAATCCCTTTAATAGCACCCAGTGCTGGTAAACTGAACCTCCTGCTTCACCCACGGGGCCCCCCCAACGTGGTCTACCTTCACCCTTCTCCAGTCGCTGCCCCTCAGCCACTCCCAGCTGTCGCCCATCTCCCTCCTCCTGGCTCGTCACCCAGCTGACTCCCCCCGCAAAGTCTTGGTGAGCCCAGGACTGGAGACGTCACACACTGGTCCTGAAGTCCACGTGCGCCCATCCTCACCAGGGAATGTTTAAGAATGGGCCCATCGTGTGGCCAGCACATGGACCAAGAGATGGAAAGGGCCACCTGCACACTGGCCTCTTGTCACAGTTGAGGACTTGGCCTGTTCTAAAGTGTCACGTAAGCATGGCCACGTGGATGCGCCCTCTGGTGTCTGCCCCCCACCCCGGACATCACCCCCTTTGTGCAGTTCAGCTCACGCCCCAGCCGCCACCTCTGTCCACGCCGTGTGTATGGCCACCGGGTTGTCTGGCACTGCCACGTGCACCGTTCTGGCGGCGACTCCCCTGCAGGGGGCAGAGGTGTCCAGCCTTTGCAGGTACCTGCCAGAGGTCCCAGGGGCCCTGCTCATGGACGCTTCCTTCACACCCTCAGCACCGCGCCATGTTTTCTGTGATTTCAGCCCTTCTAGGTGGGATGATACCAATGTGTCCAAGGGCTGAAAAAGCCCAGTGCCTGCTCGTGTCACAGTGTCTGTGGGCTGTCTTGTTTTTGTGACGTGTCTGCTCAAGTCTTTTGCCCTTTTTTTTTTGAGTCGGGCTGCCCATCTTAGAGACTTGCAGTTCTTTGTACATTTTACATCTTTACTGATTTTCTGCTTCAAGTGTCCAGTGAGGACAGTGGATTTCTCTGATTCTCCGTGCTGTCCCGTTCATTTTGGCCTCCGGTGTGTTCGTGTTCAGGACAGTGTCATGGAGAAGTGGCCCCTTCCTCCGTGCACAATCCCCTCTGCTCCTGACAACACTCGTTGCTTTGAAGTCAGCTGTATAACCCGTAGAGACGTTCCTGCTTTCCCTTGACTAGAGTTAGCCGGCTGTGTTTCTCTGCATCTACTTTTAATCTGTTTCTTCATCTTTATCATCATCTACTTTAAGCTCTTCATCTTTCTATGCATCATGGGTTCCGTGTGGGCAGCCCACAGCTGGGCTCGTCTTCAGATCCACCTTTACAATCCTTCGAAGAGCACATGAACCACTCGTGTTCCGAATGGTGGCAGTACCCATCACACTGGGTACTGTTTTGTTTGTTGCCCTCATTCTCTGTTCCTGGTTCTGTCTTCCATTCCTTTTCTCCGTTTTGCAGTTTCAACTGAGCACTTACAGAATTTAATTTTCTCCCCTTGTTAGCAAGTCAGCTGTACTTAACTGTTTTAGTATGCATCTCAAAGTTTGCAGTGCACACTTGCATATACGCCCGGTGAACTTTCAAATAACGCGGCCCCCCCGCCGCCCCATGGGTGGTCTGAGGGCCTCATGACAACAATCCTGATTCCAATGCCCATCCCTGTGTGGTCGCTGTTCACTTTACACATACACACACAGACACGGGATGTTCAGAAGCGTGTGCATGAACACATGGGGCACGCAGACACAGATGCATCATCGCCAATACCTTGAACAAATTCTTACCCTTTGAATCAATGGAGAATAAAAACCAGAACTGTTTTATCTTGCCTTTGCTCACTCCTTCACTGCTCTTGCATTCTTCATGCAGATCAAGGTTCTATCTATCATTTCTCTCCAAAGAACTCGCTTTCATGTTCATTATGAAGCTGGTAATAGAGTTCCTCAATCTTTGTTTGTGAAAATCTTTATTTCTCCTTCCCTCTTGATGAAAAGTAGAGTACCGAATTCTAGGTTCATTCAACGCTAAGTACTTCGCTCCCTCTCTCCCTGCTCGCTCTGTTTCTGCAGAGTCAGATTTAACTCTCATCCTGGTTCCTCTGTGCGTCAGGTGCTTTTTTCCCTCTGGCCTCAGGATCTTTTCTTTTTCTCTGATTCCTTACACTTGGAAGGAAACGTGCCTAGGAGTAGTTTTCTGGTGTCTGTCCCACTTAGCGTCCTTGGAGCTGCTGGGACCTGTGGCTCAGTGTCTGTCATAAGATTGGGGAAATTCCGAGGGACAGGTTCAGTTGCTCGTTCTGTTCCTTTCTCTTTTCTCCTGTCGGTGTTCCCATTGCCCGTGGGCCACGCCTACCCTGGCTGTCTCACACCCGATATTCTCTTCTGCCCCGTCTCTGTTCTCTTTGCTGTTCTGACCTCAGGCCCAGTCAGCTGCAGTGTCCTGGGGCTCACGGGTCCCCCCGGCTGCACCCACTCTGCTGCGGTGTCCTCCTTGGGGGCTTGTCTTTTCATTCAGAATGACATTTCCAGGAGTAGAAGTTTCATTTTAGTGGGATCCTGTACATGGCTTTCTCTCATTTTAGTGGGATCCTGTGCATGGGTTTCTCTTTATAGGCAGCATTTTTACATCCTTATTTAAAGGAATCTCTGCTTATCCCAAGCTGAAGAAGACCGTCTCCTAGGTTTTCTTCTGGAATGTTCAGAGTGTTAGATTTTCATCTGGAATGGAGTTTGGGGTAAGATGTAAGGCAGAAGGTTGAGATTCATCTGTCTAGGCATCCAGCTGACAGCATTACTGAAGAGACCCCATTTTCCACTGTGCTTCAGTCCCGTCATAATCACAGGGAAGACTTGACAGAGCCTGACCTCCGTTTCCTATCCCAGTGTCCCCAGTGCTGCACAGGGGGCTCTCGCAGCCGTCCCGCAGCTGGGTAACTCAAGGATCTCAGCACAGCCGGCCAGATGCTGTGCCGGGCCCTTTGGCCTGCCTTCCAGATGCCACTGGACCACAGAGGCCACCAGCGGGTCAGTCCCATGGGCTACAACTTGTTCTTCTGCCTTGATGTCACCGCAGGTCACAAAGCTCTCAGAAAGTTGATGACCATTTGTTGTTATCGGACACAGAGAAGGTGTTCGTGACACTCAACGGCTCTTTGCGCTCTGAAGGCCTCATCCAGCCAGCAGGGCTGTGGAGGGCGCTCCTCCCACTGCCCTTAGCTCCTTCTAACACTGGCATCCACACGGCATACCCTGCCCTGCAGGCAGCCTGCTCCCCCAAAGGACATCCCCCCGTGGCCACGCGGTGTCCATCCTTTCCACACTCAGCGGCAGCAAGCCAGAGGCCCTGGCCATCGTGCTCCAGACCTTCGTTGAGGCAGAGACAGGCCTTCCCTGAGGCCAAGAGCAGAAGTTCAGCACCAGAGCCACCCAGCACCCACCTGACTTCATCCAGTCCCCCTGGTGGGCCGCACAGCACCACCCTGACTCCTGTAGTCTTGGGGTCCAATTGGAGGAGTGACCCCCTCCCCGGGGGCACTGGGATGCCAGCCCAGTGTCTGGGATAGAGCCAGTGGTCAGGACAGCCCCTAACAAAGGAGTGCTGTGCCCTGTCCCGTGGGGTGAGAGGGGCCAGATGGCGCATCCTGATATGCCTCGGGAGCAGGTGCGCTGAGCCGCAGGCATGACTCCAGCATCAGCCCCAGGCCACCTAGGCTGCTGACACACAATTGAGTCATGGTGGCCTCAGCACTGAACCTGGCACATGCTTTACCCACCGCCCTGCCCTTGTGCCCTTCTAGATCCCAAAGCAGGCCCAGGTCAAGAGCCAGGTTAACACACCCTCCCCACCTCAGGCTTGGGGTAGCCACGTACACATGCATGGTCATCCCTGGGGGAGCGCATCCCTGGGGGAGCAAGGATACAGGCATCTCTGGGAGGGAGGTTGGGAGGTGACGGGCACTCGGGGGCCTGGGGACCCTCAGGTTTGCGCAGCGTCCCATCCCTGGCCTCCAGCAAGGCCCCAGGGTGCCTCAGAGGAACAGAGCCGAGGACCCACGCAGATGCTTGACCGCTGCCGTCTTCTTGGCATGTCACTCCCCCTGCTCTCTGCCATCTGGGGAGCTGAGCGCCACACACATGATCCGGCATTTTAGCAAAACCGAAGCCACCGTCCCACAAATTATCCTAACCCGTGAGGGGACATTATGGATACTTCATGCACTGCCGTGTGTTCAGAAAGCTGAACCATAACTAGTCAGAACATTTGATCACCAGGTGAAGTTTTTAAAACCCAGACCTATTGCCAGTGGCAAGGCAGCCATGAGGGCCAGTGCCTGTGGCTGGGGAGCCATCTGCTCCCCTCCAAGTGAAAACGTTCAAGTTTTTAGGTCAAGTCTAATTCTCATTAACTACATCACTGAACAAATCCCAGCATTCAGAGCTCCAGTCGGTCCCCATGTGCGGCAGCAGCACAAGGGCAATGCCACGGACCTCACTGGGCGCTCAGGCTGGGTTCCCCACCGAGGAAGGCATCTGCCCACATCAAACCGTCTGGACCCAATGTGTGTGTTTAACATGCAGAGAGGTTTCTGAAGCCTCGTTTGGGCACAGGAAGTAATTACGTGTCCAACCCACACCGGGTAGGAAACTGCTCTGATTCCTTGAGGTGCAGGACACCGCCCTGGCGCTGAGGAGAAGCGCGGGTCCGAGCGCATGAGGCGTCCACAGTCGTGTAAAGGGATATGCAAAGGAGAAGGCCCCAAAAGAACTCAGACCGCAGTGAGGGGCCTTGCTGGTGACGTGTCCGTCCGTCTGGGGTTTGCTAGGTTGTCCACGGCGAAGAGGTCATTTGAGGAACCCTTTGAAACAGGCACCGGCGTCGGAATAGGGGCGCCCGGCTCTGCTGGTGGAGAGGCATGCTGTGCTTGCGTGGGGAAGGTCCCCAGGGGAAATGATGTGGCAAGACCAGCCCCAAGGCCCCATCCTCTGCAGGGAAGCCTGCTGGAGGGCTGGGGGCGTCTCCTCGGGAAAGTGCGCATGGAAACCCTGTCTGCTCCTGCATGATCTGAGCCCCATGAGCCCAGCCGGGTCTTCTGGTCAGGGCCTGGGTTCCCGTGGCCCGCAAAGCGCCACTCCCATGGCTGTTGCCCTCCCCCCCCCCAACAGTCCCCCAGGGAAGAGGAGGAGCTGAAGGACCAGGTGGGAGGTCCCCAGCTCTCCCGTGACCCCTGAAGAGCTGAGCAAAGCCAGGAGGGCTGCCTGCCTCACGGTCCACAGGGTGTTGAAGTGGGTGGGCCTGTGCACCCTGAACCAGACACTCTGAACAGCATCAGCTTTTATACGGCCCCCAATAGCTGTCAAGTCCCACCAAGTCAGGAATGGCTCACAGCTACCTGGCCCAGTAGGCATGCCCCTCCTGGCACCCTTCCATGACTGTCACCTGCTCCACCCACAGGGAGCTGCAGGAGGAGTGCGGTCTGACCACGGACACACTTCACAAGGCGGGCCGGATAGTGTTCGAGTTCGAGGGCCAGCCAGAGCTGATGGACGTGCATGTCTTCCGCACAGACCGCGTCCAGGGAACGCCCGAGGAGAGTGATGGTGAGTCTGGGGGCCCTTCCTTCTCCCCACCACCCTCCATCTCCCAGGGGCAGGCGCTGTGCCAGCACCTCGTCCCTCCTGCGCAGGGATGCAGGGACGAGGGGACGTGGCCCGGAGGACCGAACTAGAAGTGTGCCGGGCTCCTCACACAGCACTGCCTGGGACTTCCTTACTCAAGGTCAGGTTAGTCCCTGGCTGAACGTCATGCTGCCCCTTCCCACCACCACAGAAATGCGGCCCCAGTGGTTCCAGCTGGACCAGATCCCCTTCCATGACATGTGGCCTGACGACAGCTACTGGTTTCCCCTCCTGCTTCAGAACAAGAAATTCCACGGGTACTTCAAGCTCCAGGACCCCAACACAATCCTGGACTACACGCTGCGCGAGGTGGACACGGTATAGACACACAGCCACTCTGGCCCCACAAGCCGCAAAATCCACTGCGTACCCACAGCACCGTCCATTCACCCCACAGAGCCCCGAGGTGGG
Organism: Proteles cristata cristata; assembly: GCA_017311185.1. Taxonomy (NCBI): domain Eukaryota; kingdom Metazoa; phylum Chordata; class Mammalia; order Carnivora; family Hyaenidae; genus Proteles; species Proteles cristata. The sequence goes on along the minus strand of JAESUZ010002642.1, from coordinate 1,619,527 downwards.
GCTGGCGTTCCTGGGTGGGGTGGGGTGGAGATGAAAATAAAGGTCTCTTACCTTTTCCACATTCTTCGCAGGGCCTGCGCACAGCCAGCCCAGGCCCATCCCCGGGAAGCTGCCAGCTGGCTGCCTGCGACTGCATGCCAAGCCAGGAGGGAGGGCCAGGCGCTGAGGTCTTGTCCCGACCAGGGTAGGCTAGAAGGTGTAGCGGCCTCGCTCCCCATCCCTCCTTCAAGGGCAAATGGGAACAGTCATGACCTAGGCCTAAAACCCTGGTCTACCGCATCAGAAGCTGTCACCTCCCTCACCCCAAGGGACAGGCCTTTCTCATCCAGATTTCTGACCATGAAGAAGGAGGGAGGCAGCACTTGCTTATACAGAAAACCCACTTTACCCAACTTTTATAAATGGGTTTAATAACAGTTGTTCATGTGTTTATTGATAATAATCTCACAATGCAGACTACTTGTGAACAATTCCAGTTTATTGGTGTAGTAACTGATGCCTACAGCCTTGTAAAGTGCTCCATACACAGAACCGTATCATAAAGAGGAAGGGCCTCGAATGCAGACAAAACCAGGCCGACCTCAGCCTGCGCAGATCCGTGTATGCCCGCACCCGCCGCCGCATCTGTGGTTACCACTGAGCGCGCGTGGGCCCAGGCTGGAGGGACATGGTAAAGGCACACACCCGAGCTGGGGTCCACTCCGGCCTTGCAGAATCAGGGAGGTGGGCTCTGTCCTGGTGGCGATGGGACAGTGCAGGCCGTGGGAGCTGAGGCAAGGCTGTGGCATCCCCTCCGCAGTCCCAGCCAGGGCCGCAGAAGCGAGCTGGGGCACCCTTGCACTCGCAACCCAGATGCGGGCAGCCTGGCCCTCCCCAAACACCACTGCCTAGGGACCCAGCAGCCCTGGGCCAAGAGGAAGGGGTTGTAGGGGACAGAAGGTGGCTTCTGCTGTCCCCTGTTAACAGATACAGGAAGGACATGACCCCATCACACATCCCCAGCAAGTGGCTCCCATCTGCTGACCTTGCAGGGGCTGGGGAGGAAGGGGACAGACAAGAAAGCGCCCCTCCGGGTAAGCCTCGAAAACCTTGGCCAGAGCTGCAGCCAAGAGGGCTCCTGGCTCCTTCCACCGTGGGGAGAGGCCGCCAGGAACATGGAGTTGTCGGGCAAAGTCCTCTTCAGAAAGCACACGTGAAGTCTTTGGTGCTGGAATTCTCCTTGGCCTGGGAGAGGCGGGCCTCCGCATGCCCTGAGGGACCCTCCCCATGCAGGCCCACCACCTTCCATGCTGCTGCCCACCGTATGCCCCCAGCCCCGACTGCGTGCATGGCAGGGCCTGCCCTGGGTGTTCCCAGCTTGCCACTGTCCTGTGGTTGCCTGTCCCTCACCACCCACAGGCAGGCTGCAGCAGGTGGGCAGCAGCCAAGAGGGGTGAACAGAAGGCTCGGAGGTCAGGCCTATGGCTCAAGTGTATACAGCACCAGGGGCCGGTGGGCAGCACAGAGCTGCCCACAGTGCCGGAGAACCCACTTCTCCAGAGCGGGAGCAGAATGCAAGCATGGCCCAATGGGCGCTGGGGGTACACGACCCATTCTTGTCAGCACAGGAAGGCGCGTCCCAGGGCCTTGGGCTGCGTGGGGTACAGCTAGCTTTCTCCCCGCACAGAAGAGCTCACACATGGGGTGACACAGGTGTCTGGCTGGGCCTAAAAAATACTTCCCCCTGAGGGGTGATGTTCAGGAGCTCCTCAGGGAGCCTACCTGTCCCGGGGTGCAGAACACCCCCGCATGGGGACACACACCACCTTCACACTCAAAAAGCCCCTGGAGTGCACACACACCCCACCCCCTCATGCGAGAATCTCAGGAATCCTGTAGTGCAGTCAGAACCTCCCCAACCCCGCTCGGGGCCAGGAGGCAGCGAGCTCAAAGGGCTCCAGGTCTGGGAGGAAGGCGCCTGCCACCCTGCCCCTGCGGTGTTTACACAAAAGGGATTCCGAGAAGGAAGCGCTCAGAGGCCCTAGGTGCACACTGACCCCAGAGTTCCTGGAACAGATCCCCTCCGGGCCTGCCTGGAGTAAGGAAAGAGGTTCTGAGCATCTCCTAAACGTAGCCACAGCCACGAAGGACACCCCCCACCCCGCTGGAATGCGGCCCCACCCGCCCTCCTCTGCCCTTCCAGCCTCCACTCAAGCTGCCGCCTCCAAAGAGGGGCCTGCTGGCAACCATGAGGACCCAGCCAGTGCTGCACAGGGCCAGACAGCAGGAGCACCATGTCACCTCTGTCCCCAACACCACAGGGTCACAGTGTGAGAAAGGGACACAGGACGCTTCATCCTACATGCCAGAGCAGGGCCCGTGGCACTGACCCGGGCCTGTCCCCTGGAGATGGACACCGTCTGTGCACCCAGTGACCCCTGAGGCCCCACCGTACCCATACCCGCCAGGGCTGCCCACTGGCCTTAGTTCACGATCCACCCTCACTGACCGGTGCATCAGGTATGGCCACGTCGTGTCTGACACAGGGGTCCCATCCTCCCTCTCCCTGGTCAGCGGCCCCACACCCTCCTGACCCCCCAAAGCTCAGGGGTGCCCCCCGCACATGTCCCCAGGCACCTGCTGTGTGGAAGCCATCCTTGCCACGCTGACCTCCCGGAATCCTAGAAAACCTCTCCGGGGAGCCTTAACTCTTGACCGCCAGGCTCACAGGCACGGTGCAGTGGGCAGGCGGGGCCCGGGCCAGCTGAGAAGATGCCCGTGGCCTCCAGCTGCGGTGGACGCTCAGAGACCTGGGGTCACATCCTCGGCCCCACTCCCCACGAGGGGAGCACCCAAACCCAGCCCTACCTGGCCTGGGGGACAGCCTGACACCGGGGACTCCACGGTGGGTTGGGGGCAGCCACTATCTGAAGGGAATTAAACAGGAACACGCCATTTGGAAAGAGGTTTTAGTGAGGCCGCCCGGAGCTCCCGCCCCAGGCGTGTGGCACTAGTGAGGGGACATGCCGTCCTGCGGGGGCCTCGGCGGAGTCAGGGGGCCACTGGGTCCGGCGAAGAGGCAGTTTAGTTTGGGCTTCAGGTCATTCCACACCTTGCTCATCTGGAGGAGGAGGAGGAGGAGGGGGCGTCACAGGATGAGACAGGCCACAGGCCAGTGACGCTCCCATGTGTTGGTCCCCACAAAGCCCCCGGAAGCCTGACACCACCCACCTGGAGGCCCGGGTCACTGTCCCCAGTACCATGGGCCCTTCCCCTCCCTTTTCTCAGCCCCTTCCTCCCCAGACAGCCTGAAACCAGAGGAGACCACGGGCCCCGCACACGGGCCCAAGCAGCACAAGCATGCTCAACACGGAATGCTCAGAAACACAGCCGTGGGGTGGCATCCACCACTGTGACAGCTCACAAGCACCTCCCGGAGTGGCAGGGGCTCCCCGAGACCGCTCACGCTACAGAAACTCAAGTGGGCGAAGCACGTGGGAGTAGGAGGTGCCACACCACACACGCGCTGGCACCCAGGGCAGGGAGGAGCGAGGTTGGAGGCCAGCACTGGGGGCAGTAGGGCTCATGTGACACAAGTGACAACAGAAAAGCAGAATGTGGCCCTAAAAACACACAGAAGCAGAGTCTAGTCTCCACGCAGCAAGGCTGGGAAGCCAAGAAGTGACTCTAACAGAGACACTGAGGATCCGGGTCCCAACACCAGACCCAAGTGGAGCACAGACCCCCTGGGGTCCCGCCTGGGCTCTCCCAGCCCAGCATCCCCTGTGCGCCAATCAGAGCACAGGTCCTAAGTCCTGGTCTCCAGCAGTTCTGAGGCAGTAGGTGTGAGGTGGTTCCCCAAGGCCACTGGTACAAGCCCTCCGGGAGTTTCAGGCATAACTCCTGAGCTGCCCACTGGGATGCTTGGTCACAAGTGCCCCTGGCCGGCCTGCCAACCTCCACCTTGTAGCCTCTCACCCGGCCTCCAAGCTGTCATCCCCGAGTATCGTGGATGGACTGCATGCCTGAGCTGCTGCTACGCACTGTCGTCCAAACAGACCTGTACCCACCCCACGTGTGGGCTGCACATGTCTCCACCAGAGAGAAGCCTATTCCTCCCCGGCTGGCTGAGGAGTCAGGACGCCCCCCCCCCCACCCCGGTCAGTGTGGTCCCCAGGGACAGGGATGCTGTGGTCCTCTGTGGGCCCAGCACAGCCCTCTCCAGATGCTCAGGCCGATCCTGGGAGGGGGCGGGTCACACACCATCTTTCAGGAACGGAAACTTGCCACGGAGGCTCAGTGACCTAACCAGGGCTGTGGAGCTCTCACAGGCACAGGTCTGTGGCTGAGACGTGGCCCTACAAGCTGTGGCCTGAGTTCCCCAACTGTATCAAGGACCCCGAGCAGGTGACCGCACTCTCAGCACTAACGAAAGGTGTTGAAGGAACCCAGGACCCACAACGTCAGAAAGCAGCGGCCCCACATGGGGACCATTTACGAGTTTCCTGAACCCTGGCCAGACACAGAGCCTTCCAGGCTGTCTGGATGGGACACCCCTGTCCCCGTCTGAGAAGCAGAGTCCTAGACAGGCTAGTGCAACAGGGCCCTGGGTCACGCAGGTCAGGAAGGGGTCAGGGTGGCTTGCCGAGCCTCAGGACAGGCACAGCAACTCTCCCCCTCTCCATCTGGAGATGCTTCAAGAACCAACCCTGCCTCATCCAGCTGACTCCCCACCGTCTCTTCTCTCCATTCTGAAGATGCTCAGCCTTAACCCCGACTTGGAAATTCCTCCAGGAGAGAACTACTTCCTTCACTGTCTCCCACAGCCCCACCCCTCCCCCCAAGCACGGTGTGGACAACTTCGCCGCTGCAATTCAGGCTCTGTGTGAGACTAGCAGATTAGAACAGGCCTGTTGAAAGGTCCCATACCACCCCTCCCTCAGCTCACTCCCCTTCCCGTAATTCTGCAGGGCCAGCCGCAAGGTGCCAGACTTGCAGACAGAAAGGTGCTGGCGGAGACCAGGGCAGGCACAGGGAGACCCACCTCTTTGTGTCCTTGGATCTGGGAGTTGACAAAGGCGCCGAGAATGTGGGAGGTGAGGGGCAGATAGACATGGACCAGCTGCATCTCCTGGTGCAGGCAGTACAGGGAGAAGTAGCCCCGAAGCTCCATCGTCTGGATCGCGTTCTCCTGCTGCAGAGAAAGGCGGCACTCTTGTACCCCGCCCGGCGCACACTGCGGGGTGCCGCCCCACTGCACAGCCTCTGCTGGAGCCCTGGGCCTCGAGCCCTTCCCCGCATCGCTGCTGCGGGAAGCTCAGGCCACTTATGCCAAGCTGGCATCCAGAAGGTACCGCTCAGCATGGCGGGGCGGCCTCCCACCGCTGGCTACCCCCGCACAGGGCAGCGATGTCCTGGCAGCTCATAAGCCAGCCAAGGACCGGCCCAAAGTCCAGCTCTGCGGGCCACCAGGCCGGGCACGCACCACGCAGCCTTGGGGAGGCAGACCCAGGCCGCCCACGCCCCTTCCCCCTGGCGCCAGAACCACCTCGACGATGCGGGACTCCAGCTGCTCCACGGAGTCGGGCTCGCGGCTCTGCACGGCAGCGCTCATCATCTGCCTCTTCATCAGGCTGTACTTGTGCAGCGCCCGCTGGTGCTTGTGCAGCACGCCCTTCTCATGCCGCTCGCACAAGTCCTGGGGAGGGAGGTACAGCGTGCTCGGCCCCCCACGGGAAGGGACCCAGAGCCCCCGCGGGTGGCGGCTCGGAAACAGACACACGCTTCCAAGCCCGCACTATCCACACAACAGCCTCTCGGTCCTCAGAAACAGCTCAGGCGCACACCCGCTCACTCCCCACCCAGGAAGCCTTCATGGCACAGAGCAGCTCAGGGCCAGGGCCAGGGTCAAACCGAGAGGGGTTGCAGTGCAAATCAGCACCACATACCAACACCACACAGAAGACAGGTCCCACCCATGAGGAAAGATACTAGAGCATGTGGAACGGCGCCGGACCTCTGCCTGTCTCACTGCCCAGCGTCAGAAAGCCTTGGCCCCTCCAGCAGCACAGAGATACGTCTCCCCAGAGACCTGTCCCAAAATGGAAAGTGCACTGACATTTCCCTGGGGCCCTAAAACCCAGATCGGGAATCTTGTGGGAAATACCAGCCACAGAACTGCGGTGCTGGGACTTCGAGGCTACCTGGCTACCACCCAACTTAACTTCTCTTAAAGAGAAACCCCTTCAGAAGCTTCCTCAAAGTGCGAGGCTCCCTCTCCTTGAGCTCAGCATGAAGGATTCTCTGGCTTCACAGGCACTCTGTCCTGTCACCAGTGCTGCGCCAGTTAGGAAGCCGGCCCCATACCGAGATGGAGTCTCACCTCCCGGAATCTCCACCCTTGGAAGGGGCAAGCTCCCTCGGCGTCAGGCCAGGCCCTCACAGTATCTGTATGCAGCTAGCGTATTCATGTGTGTGCACAGTCACACATGTGTGCGCATACACACGCATAAACGTGTGCACACTACATGCACAGGCATGTATACATGTGTGCAAACATGTGTAAGTGCACATATAATACATGCATACAAACTTGCATACACTTATACACACGTATACAGATAGCCTAGTATTATACACACATGCATATGCTCACATGCACACACAGAGATACATGCACACATGCTCACTTACACGTTCACATACATACACTACCATGTTCGCACACATGTATGCACATTTGTATGCATACATGTGCACCCACACTCATACACACATATACCCACACACACGCACCTACACTCACATGCATACACATGCACCTACACTCACATGTGTGTGTGCACAGGCACACATACACACCCTCCATGGGCAGACCAAGGCAGGCCAGAGCTCGGAGCGCCTGCAGTGCCCGCCAAGGCCACCCATGGTCTTCCCTCCTGAGGAGTCACAGCCTGAAGGATCACAGAAGGCTTCTCAACCGCCCGGTCCCCAGCCGAGGGGCAGCCAGACTCACTTTATACGACTGCAGCAAATCCAAGAAGAGGTTCAACTTCTCCACCACGTCATTCTCTTCCTGTTTGCCCTAGAAAATAAGGGTGGCTGACCAACGCCAAGCACCACAGGACCCAGAGACCCAGCCAGGGCCGCCCATCTGCCACCAGCCAGCTCTGCAGAAGAGCCCCCTTCCCACACAAGGCAGGGGGGCTGGAGAACCCAGCAGCGGGACAAGAATTAGGGACTCAGCCTCCAAACTCATCTGTCCACTTGTGCTCACTGTTCAACACCACTGGGCCTCGTGACCCGCCACAGCCTCGGTCGCAGTTGGGGCTCGGCTGGCTTCCTGGGGACACTGCAGACTCACACTGCTCATGGCGCATGTCCGAAGGGCTCTAGCACAGCTTGTGTCACTCAGCTACCAACACTTGCCCAGCACCTTGCCCAAGTGTTTGCTGAGCGCTTCACCCAGGTGCTTGCTGAGCACCTTGTAGGCATTCACCAGGCACTTCTCCCAGGTGCAGCACCGGCTCCTCGGGGGAAATGAGCCCTTTCACACCCTCTAGAGCTCCAGCTGTGGCAGAGCAGGGAAAGCTCCTCTCCTAAGCCACACATGGGGCTCAGTGTGTACTGGGTGCAGCCAGGCAGCCACAGAAGATGAGAAGAAACGAAGAGAAGGACGTGCCTCGAGGGATTATAAGCACTGCACTGTGAGCCAGCAGTTCCCGCCCAGGCTCTGCTGCCTACTCTGGGGACCCTGGGACTCCAGCCCGCTAAGCTCAGAAGCTCCAGGCCACCCTGTCCCACACCCCCAGCCAAGACTCCAGCCAGTAAGGTTACAGGAAAATAATGCTGTGTTCCAGGTTTTTAAAGCCTGGAAAGGAAAACACCAGAGGCCCACAGGTGCCCCGTTCCTTCCTGACTGGGCAGAGTGGCCCAGGAGAATGGAGCCCCCCAACTCAATTGGGTCCAGTAGCAGGAGAGCCTCAGAGGTGGTTCCTGCTCGCATCCCTGGCTCCCAGGTCCCGGTGCTAGCCTAAGGCACCGACACACAAGAGCCCATACGGCCGTCCTGCCTGCAGGACAACAGCCCCTCAGTCTTAGCGGTCTTGCAGGTTGCAGTGAAGCAGGTCTAACAGGCCTGCGGAGAACAAAAGCGGGACATGTACGAAAGGAGTCAGGAAAGCTTCCCTCCCATGTCTTCACTCTATGGCCAGAGTGACTGGAACCCTGGCTGTGCCCGATGAAAGTCCTGATGGGCCTTTGATCCACTTTCACATTAAAGCTGCATTAATTCCACTTCACCGTGGACACCGCCGTGGACGGCAAGTGACATTCAGGAAGTGGCACTTCCTCAGACACCACATTTCAAAGCAGCTTCGGTTAGCTGTCAGAGGACCACGGAGCCAGGGGGACCTTCAGAATGTGAACTTGCACATCAGAAGCCTGAACCCTCTCCCTCTTCAAAGGCAGACCCAGCCTCCAGATCTCACTCGGAAAACCCTGGAGATGACAATTAAGAATTTCCACCCTGCATTCAGCATGACCCCAGGTGATTCAAGGTGCACCCCACTCACACCCCTGAGGCTACTTGTTGAAGAAGGAGCTGCGTGGGCCCAGGGCCCTGCGACCTGAATAGCTTCACTTTTCTGTTTTACAATCAGCCGTGAGGCAAGTTCAACAGATTAAATGAAAAGTGGTTCCATGATTGTGTCCCGCTCCTACTTTCCACTGACCAGGGGAACAGGCCCGACACCAAAGCAACCCGAGCGAGGTCCCAGCATGAGACACGGGCCGCACACTGAGCAGCCACACCCCCAACCCCGTGTGCCCGATCCCCCCACGGTGGAAACGTGGGCACCGCGCAGACCTGGAGGCGGACTGGGCCGGGCGCCAGTTGCAAGGAAGGCCAGCACCACCCCAGGCTCAGTTTCTAACAGGAACACACAGGCACCAGAGCCACGGAGGACAAAAGCCCAGGACTTTCCCTACCCGCAGCAGCATCCAATTCCCTTTTCAGCACTGGGATATCCCGGGCCCGAGGGCCCCACTTGAAGCCTGAAAACCTCCCAATTCCACGGTCGGGGACCGGCCACTGTCCCCATGTTCCCCCGCTCACTAATAAGGACCTTTGCGTCTCAGGCAGCAAGGCCTTAACAGGTACATCATTTTAATTTACTAAAAACCATCAACCACCAGTCTAAAGACCATTTCCCCAAGCACCAGGTAGCAAACGCTCACCCTCAAAGTCAGGGAGCAGTTTGATAGCATAAAGGCACCCAGATGAGCCTTTCCATGTGTTTGTAAACACTGTATCTTCCAACTGATCCCCCAACCACATAGCACCTGAGCGTAGGGCAGAGCACTTCCAGAGCTTGACTGGGCATCTAGAGGGATGAAAGGGGGCTCTCGGGTTGCTGCAGCTTATGTACTGTTCTGGAAAGTCACCAAGGAGACAAACACTTGCTGACTAGGATAGCACAGTGGCAATGACCTGATCCACCCAAAAGTATCTGGGTAACTGTGAGACTACCTTCTGAAGGACAGATTACAGCTCCTCATTTCAGCTAAGTCAGCCCTCAGAAGGTCAGAACCCAGTCTGCCATTATCACCAACACCCATCTTTGGCGCGTCAACGGCCCACAGGGTGCCACTCAGAACTGATGGGGATGCACAGTTCCCGTGGAGTCCAGCAATCTGCTCACTGCACACACTGAACTCTAGAGCCCACGTGAGAAGGTGTCCCACGGATGTGCCCAAGGCACAGAATGTTCTCTGGAAGGGGCACCGTGAAGAACAAATTCACTCACCTGCTGGGCAGCCTTGTCGGCGAGCAGTGCAAATTCAACGGACAGGCCCCTCAGCGCCTGTTTAAGGGACCCCCACGTACTACTGTGCAGAGTGGCCCAGGAGGGGAGCGGGGTCGTATCAGACCCTAAAGCACTAAGGGAAAAGGAGACAGAGACGGACACTCAAGGCCTGGGAGATGATCTGGGCACGCTAGACCCATGATAGAAAGGCAGGGCCTCAGCCCCACCCGCAGACCTCTAGGACAGTCCTCTAGGACAGTCCTGGCCAACAAGCCCCACGGGGCATGTGCGTGTGTGCACATGGTCCTGGAGCCTGCTGGGGGGAGGGGGAGTGCAGAGTCGTGGCTGGTAACAGCCTGGTGTCCTTTCAGGCCTAGTCCTGACCGCAGGGAAAACACACGCCCCTGTATTCCAGGACCCATGTTTCCCTGCCTAAAGGCCCCCGTTTCCTTCTCCTTACCACCTCGGCCCATGTCCCCAGCTCCCAGCTCCCCTTTCCAAAAGTGACCCAGGTCAGTACAGGTGTGGGTCCAGGCAAGCACTCCGCCGGGACACCGGCAGGCCCCTCCCCACCTCGCCGAGCCCTGAGGAACTGGCTGGGCCACCTGCCTCAGCTCCTTCCCGAAGATGAGGAGGTCAGCAGCATTATCGATGGCCCTCGATGCGATCCGCTCGGCCCGGTCACGAAGCTTGTGGAAGCTGTTGTAGATGTTTCGGATGAGCTCGCGGCTGACAGCAAACTGAGTCTGGATGTCGGCTGGGAGGAAGTCCTGACGGAGGGGAGAAGGCCATGGGTTACTGACCGTGCAATGCCTTGGGCCAAAGATGACCATCAGCAGGGGAAGAACGGCACCCACTGAGCAGCCAGTGAGCCCAGATGCCAGGCCACGGGGCACCTCACTGGGCCTCCCTTCTGGTCCGGAAAAGAAACAGGGCCCATCATCACCCACACACCGCAGACACGGAGCAGAGTGGCCCCGGGAGGCTACAACCATAGTGTCCGCCGAAACTGGCCAAGCTGGAGGTCCTTGCCAAAACAAACCCTGGTGCTTTCCTTCAAGTACTAACCTTCAGTACTAACTTTCAAGTACTAACCTTCAAGTATTAGCATTCAGTACTAGCCTTCAAGTACTAACCTTTAAGTACTAGTCTTCAGTACTAGCCTTCAAGTACTAACCTTCAGCACTAACCTCCAAGTACTAGCCTCCAGCACTGACCTCCAGCACTATCCTTCAAGTACTAGCCTCCAGCACTAACCTTCAGTACTAACCTTCAGCACTATCCTCCAAGTACTAACTTTCAGCACTAACCTTCAGCAGTAACCTCCAGCAGTAACCTCCAAGTACTAACCTTCAGCACTAACCTCCCACTACTAACCTCCCAGCACTAACCTCCCATACTAACCTTCAAATACTAACCCTTCGAGTACTAGCCTTCAGTACTAACCTTCAAGTACTATCCTTCAGGCTCATGGTGATGGTCACAAAGTCCTAACCCTAACAAGTCCCACAGGTCTCGTTTTCTCCCAAGAATCCCTTCTTACCAGCTTTACTGTTAACTACCTGTTAATATTAACCATCATTTACTGCAACATTAACTAAATAATGATTAGAAAATAGGGAGCTTAGGGCATGAAATGAAGATAAAATACATGTATTTCTGTACAGAGACACAGTTTAAGAAGGGAAAGTAGGAGCGCCTGGGTGGCTCAGTCGGCTAAGAGTCCAACTCTTGGTTTCGGCTCAGGTCATGATCTCACAGTTCATGGGTCTGAGTCCCGCATCTGGCTCTGTGCTGACAGTGCAAAGCCTGCTTGGGATTCTCCCTCTCCCTGCCCCAATCACTCTCTCTCTCTCAAAATAAACATCAAAACTTAAAAAAAAAGGAGGGGGGGCGGAGAGGAAGCCACCCAACAGCTACCTTCTTTTTGAAAAAAGAAGACTAGCTAAATTTTAAAATAAACCAATGCGACAATCACTCCCCTGAAATCCAAGAATCTGGTGATGAAGCCCGTGGTCTGCCCGAATTACAAAAACCCTCAGTCGCATCCGGGCAGGCTGCTTGGAAGCCTGGGACCTTGCCAGACGACAGCCACTCTGAGCCTGTCTCTCCGTCTGGGAAATGGCATGACAACCCACTGGTGGAGAACGGCTGACAGGAAAGCTGGTGAGAAAACCATGCCATGGAGGCAAAGGGCACTCATCGCCCTGGTCGGAGAGGCAGGCGTGGCAGAGGGCACCGTACCTTGGCCCGAGGAGCCAGCTTACAGCTCAGGAATTCGTCTCCAGCACACTGAGCGGACTCCTTCAACTTGTTCTGCACATCCTGCAGAAGGAAGACAGAGACACCAACGTCCACCAGCCGCAGACGCTGCCCGAGACCCATGAAGTCAGCACAAGGCAAGATGTGGTCCTTCCTCAAGAGAATCAGGTCTCATGCGTCTGCTCTCACCTAAGTACCCAAAATCTCTTCCCGGACCTTCTTCCACTGACCTCCACCTTCAGGATGGCCGTGCCCAGACAGGAAAGCCTCACTCAGGAGCAGCACACAAAACCTCCGCCCTGGAGGGGAGAGCTCCCTCCAGTAAACAGAGACTGCGTACACACAGCAGGGACAACGCCTGTGCTTCTGCCGTCGAGCTCGTCACCTCCTGCTAGGTCCCACCCCCGTGAGGCACAGGGACGAAAGAGGAGGTCTCTTCGTCCCTGCCACAGACCCACGGGCCCCAGGCCCACAGAGCCCTGGGGGAGCTGGTGGGCAGCACACAGGGGCCCAGCCCCACCCTCTGACAGCAGGCCTCCATAATGTCCACGACAAGGACCCACAAAGGGCTCCGGGGAGATACAGACAAACATCCTGACATGCAGCTGTTGGTGGGTCAAGGAATTCTAGAATTTCAGAGATGCCCTGAAGACCATCTGGCCCAATTCTCATGTTGTCCTAGAGGAAAGGAGTCAAGGAGGCCATAGGGACTCTATCTGTGTGAGAACAGGGGTCAGAGGAGCCTCTAGAATGGGGACTCCGCGTCCAGCAGCATGCTCCTCTGTCCTGAGCCGTGTATAGCTCCCATGTCCTACCACGTTCCTCTTGTGGCAATAAAGATTCCAGCTCTAAAGGAACCTGTCCACCCAGGGTTCAGAAGACCCATACTCCCAGCTCAAGGGCAGGTGGTCACAGAGATGTCCCCTGAATGACTGCTTTAGGTCCCATAAAAGAGGCTAAGGAGACAGGTGCCCCCCGGCGGCATGGAGGGAAAGCCAGCGGCCTTCTCAAGGAGCATCTCTGCCTTGGCTGCTCCATGGCTGCGCCTCTCGTCTTCCTGCAGGAGAAGCGGGTGTGGGACTGGGCCTCCCCGCAGGTCCCTACCCAGGAAGGGGAAAGCTACCACCCCCACCCCCACCCCACCCTCCTCCTAGGCAGAGCTGGTGGTTCTGGCGACTAGGCAGTGACTTCCTCCACAACTATGAACAAAGACACTGCAAGACAGCCGAGGGACACCCACGGCCGCCTGGTTTCTAACTGAAACTAACTTCCACTCGGAGACGGTCTCCCAGGATGTAGGTCTATGCAGCAGCTCCACTGAAAAGACTCAGCTCAGGGGGCACCTGGGGGGCTCAGTCGGTTAAGTGTCCACCTTTGGCTCAGGTCCAGATCTCCCAGTTCGTGAGGTGGGGCCCCGTGTCAGGCTCTGTGCTGGCGGCTTGGAGCCTAGAGCCTGCTTGGGATCCTCTGCTCCTCTCTCTCTCTGCCCCTCCCCCATTCTCTCTCTCAAAAGTAAACATTAAAAAAAAATAAAAAATAAAATTCAAGCTCAGTCTTCCAATGGTACATAACCAAAGTGGTGCTTTTTGCTTCCCAGGAAATGCTTGTTCCCATGTGGGCTCTCAAGCATTTCCATAACCTGCCCAGAGCCTTCCGTGACCGAACCTCCGTGCCCACGGCTACCGTGCAGAGAACCCTCCACCTGGATACACAAAACCCTGCCAAGCCAAAGCCCAGGACGCCTGGTCACATCACGGCTCAGTTATCCAGGAGAGAACCAGACCTCACTGTGGCATCATGAGGGCAGCGGGCTCCTCAGACTGCAGAACGAGGGCAGGAAAGCACGCACGCTTAGGAACGACAGGAACGCAAGGGACTCGGGGTACGCCCATAGCACAGTGAGACTCACCGGGCCACTGAAGGACAGGAACAGCCGCAGGGCCACGTCCTCGGAGAACGGGGGGTGCCGAGCCACCAGGTTAATGAAGCGCCTCAGTGCCCTCCGCCGGGCCTCAATGAACTCGCGGTCAGCTGCAGATGCAGAGCAACGGGTCGGCCGACAGCCTGCGCCGCGACCCCTCCCCGGCCAGGTGGAGACATGCCAGGGAGAGCCTGGGTCCCAGCCGTCCTGCCTCCCCCCTACCCGCAGCTGCCCTGCGCCACCCCCGCCCGGCCTGCCAGCCCCAATACCTCCCAGCACCCGCTTGGGCGGAAGGGCTGGCACCATGCGGTAGGGGAACTTCTGCAGCAGCATCTCGTGGAAGACCACGAAGTCATTGTACCGTCTGTACACGGAGGACCTGAAGCGCTAGAAGACAAACGGGTGCGGCTCGCACTGGATGCCAAAAACCTCCCTGGGTCATCGCTTCCCCCCTGCCGTCCCCCCGCCACGAGGAACAACGCACGGCCTCACGTTCGCCCACAGGGCCTCTACCACAGGGCCTCTACCGTGGGGCACGAGTGGCCTCCTCCCGGACGGCGCTGCCCAGCACAGGCCTCAGAAGGGCCGGGCGGCCCGGAGCACTCGGCCAAGAGGCCGGCACCCACCCTGACCCCGAGGGCAGCGCGGGCAGGACGCCTTCCTCCCACACGTAGCCAAGTAACATGAGCACCGCCAGCACAACCGCCCCCTGGGCCCAGCTGCCGACACAGACCGGACCTTGACAAGGGGGACCAATGGAGCGGTCGTCCCACTGCAATTCCACGGTCTGCCTGTCACGGGGAAAACCACGAGCACCACAAGGGCCACAAAAGAGGAACCTGACCTGGACCTACTAGAAGGGCCCAGGTGACGGACACACACGAGCCACTAGTCTGTAAAGTATATATGCTGCCCTGGCTGTAAATGATACTGCTGAGTGACAGAAGCCGGGGGACTCCAACGACAGGACGTTCTGGAAAAGGCAGAGCTGTGGACACAGAAGATGGGGGCTGCCAGGCCCCGGGGCAGAGGGGTAAGCAGGGGGCACACAGGGGCCTTTGAGGGTGATATGTGACGGCAGGTACCTGCTGTCCCACGTTTGTCCAAACCCACAGGACGTGGCGCTACCCAGAGGGACCCTCCTGTGAGCCGTGGACTCTAGGTGAGGGCCACATGTCAGTGTGTGGTCACCGAATGTGTCAAACGCACCATCTGGGGGACAGGGATAATGGGGCAGCCCGGGGGGATGAGGGGAGCAGGGAACTATGGGAAATCTCTGTACCTGCTCTCAATTTTGCATGAACCTGAAACTACCCCCTAAAAATAAAGTGCATGCTACATGAAGAAAAACACGAAGTCAGTTGTGCCACGTGCCAGACACTGCACGTGTTGTGCCCCTTCCAGATGCGCCCCAGCCTCTGGCAACAGGGCTGCAGGACAGAACGCAGGGCCCACTGCCTGAACACCTGCAGGCTGACCCTTCCGCCCAGCAGAGGTGCCACCTTACAGGACAAGATTTACTTAAGGAATTACATTACTGAAACAGAAAAGGACCAGAAGCTGCTGCCCAGCCTCATCCCCCCTAACCCGCCGTCACCCCAGGCAGTGGCACCCACGGGCGTGGGAGAACTAAGTTTACCCCCAGGCCTATGTGACTGCAGCTTGAAACCGCCAGAAAACAAACCCTGGGATTCCTGGGGCGTCTGGGTGGCTCGTCAGTTAAGCATCCATCTGGATTTCGGCTCCAGCCAAGATCTCATGGTTTCATGAGTTTGAGCGCTCTGCACTGATTCTGCAGAGCCTGCTTGGGATTCTCTCTCCTCTCTCTCTCCTTCCCTCCCCTGCTCACTCCCTCTCTCAAAAATAAAAACATTTAAAAAAAGGGAAACCACCCCATGATTCCGATTCCCACAGCACAGGCACATGGCCGCACGGTTCAGAAATGCACTTCCTCCCTGGATGACGACCGAAGCCTGACAGTGGCTGGACCCCAGAACTGGGGTGGCTCTCTCACCGGCAGTGGCCCCACTCTGCCTGTCCCTGCACGTGTGCCCCGACACAGCAGGACTGCAAAAAAAGACCCAGGGGTGCTGCCGGCTCGTCAGTGACTTACTCCGCAGGTTCTGAACAGCCGTCCCCCACCATTCATCCTAACGGCACCAGGATGCGGAGAGAACGGACCGGAAGGATCAGGCTGCTCCACGCAGACCTGCAACCCTGGTGCCAGGCGCCTCCTTAAGTCGGATACCAGCGGGCAGGATAACGGGTCAGACAGCGTCCTTAGCAGGGACAAGGCGGACACACACCAGTCCTGTCCCAATGTGTCCCCGCCCCTCCCCACCTCGTCCCAACGCATGCACACATGCGTGCACATGGTTCGCCCCTCACCTGGCTGGAAACTTCATATTCCACATGCTTCAGGAAGAGGCCCTTCTTCTCGGGAATGAGCTCCACCTGCACGGTGTCCCTGGCCAGCAGCTCCTGCAGGGTATACGACAGCAGCAGCGGGTTCCCCTGCGGCATCTGCATTCGCGTGGGGCACGGGTCCCTCCGCTCGCTGACCTGGGGTGCGGGCAAGTCTGGAGGAGAGAAGGCAACCGGCCAATAAAAACAGCTCCCGAAAGGAGGCTGCCACGGGCGGCTGGCCTCCGCCACGCGCTAACGCAGCACAAGGACTGCGGCCACGTCACCCTCGTTCGTTCCGGCCCTGGAGCTTGCGCTCCAGACAGTCGCCAAGCTGTGAGGCGTCCACCCGCGTGTGAATCAGCAGATACACCCACCTTTCCAGGACCAGTCCGATCTAGTTTTCAACCTGGGAACAGGAAAAAGTGAACCATTCACAAGTTATGTGCAAAAAAGACCTCTTTTTCTCTAGAGTCAAGAAGGACATGAACACTACGGACAGGGCTGCAGCATCTCTGTCCCCTGGTTTCCACAGTGAACACACGTGACTCACGTGCCAAGGCAACCGTTCCAATTCCATGGAGGTAAAACCCACATCTCGCTTGGAGCTAAGATTCCTGACTGTACAAGTCAGAGAATATGCTCTCAAACCCCGGCTTCCCTACAGACAAGAAGTCACCCACACACCACTCACAGAGCACAAAATACAGATTGGAGAGATTATTGGCTAAAAAACAGGGAAGTCACATGAAAAAGTCAGTTTGGCTTTTAGTATAGAGTTTTTAAAAAAGTTCTTTTCAGTTAAAAAAAATATAGCAAGGGCTCCTGGGAGGCTCAGTTCGTTGAGAGTTCAGCTCAACTTCGGCTCATGCTATGATCCCAGAGTCATGGGATCAAGCCCTGCATCGAACTCCAGAGCATGGATCCTGCTTGGGATTCTCTCTCCATCTCTCTGCCCCTCCCCTGCTCAAGCACACATGCTCTTTCACTCTCTCATGCTCTCTCTCAAAATAAACATTAAAATATATAAACATACACCCACATACACACATATATAATAAAGATAAGGTGTCCCATTGTGGGAAAGGGGACTTAGTCTAATCAACATGGCTATAAATAACCGCAACAAAGCGTTGACTTTTTTCTTTCTTCAAAATTTTCTACAACGTGGTTGTACCACTTTTTTATGATTTAGTTCTTAATATAACACTTCAGAGTAATATTCTGGTTTACATTCTAAACAGAATTAATGGAATACTTTCATCTGTGAAATTACTCAGTATTTTAGAATTTAAAACATAGCTTCTTTTAATTGACCTTAAATCTTAAGAAAAAAAATAAACTAAGGCCTTAATGCTTGCTTGGGAACCCCAAGGGCCTCATAAAAGTCCACGCGAAAACTAAACATTATGTGCTCTACAAGCCGGAAGCTCCCAAGTGAGGGCACATATCCTGGGGTCAAAACAACCCACCAAGGTGCAAGAAGAAAATATTAGCAATCCATTTGCATTTTGTCCTCTTCTTTCCAAACTTCTATCCTTGTGATATCAGTATAACACATGTAACATAATATTAGAGTAATGCATGCATGGAATTTATTAAAACATGTGTATGGATATGTGTGCATATACTTAGATGCTACATGTACATGTATGTGAGTATGTATGTGTACAAGTGAGTGTATATGTACAGGAGTATATGTATATACAAGAGTGTGTGTGCATGTGTATGAATATGTGTACAAATGTATGTTTGTACATACATGAGTATGTGTGTGTAAGAGTATATATGTATGTGGGTATGCATATGTTGTGAACACAAGTATGTGTGAGTATATGTGTATACGGGGGTATGTACATGTGTTTAAGTACATGTGTGTCTGTATACAAGCATGTATGTGTGTACAAGAGTATATATGTACATAGGTGTGTACGTGTGGGTACATTAGTGTCTGTATGTGTACATGGGTATGTATGTGTATCGATGCATATGTACACAGGTGTATATGCACATATGCGGGGTGTGCATGCGTGCAAGTGTATGTGCAAGTGTCTATGTATGTATGTGACTATATGGGTACACGAGTATGTGTGTGTACGTTAGTGTTTATGAGTATGTGGGTATGTATGTGTATCAACACATATGTACATAAGTGTATATGTGTATATGGAAGTGTACATGTGTACAAGTGTATATTTGTGTGTGTGTAAAAGTGTGTGAGCAGTGAGTACATACGTACATGGTGTGCATATATCATATGAATGTGTGTACATGTGTATATACGCATTATATGAGGTGTGAGTGTGTCAAGAGTCCCCGGTGTCTTAATGGCCAAAATGGGGCCAGCACAGATCTGGAAAGTACCTGTTCTCCCATCCTAAAAACCCAGGCCCTTTCCACAAAAATATATTTTGATGGCCTTCAAACTGTGTTTAGCGGGTCCCTTTAGGGACCATATGTTCCCTGGGTCAAGGAGCCAACAACTTTCTCAAGTACTCAGTCAAGTGAGTAACGAACAACACAGTACCTGAGCTCATTACTACCTTCAGCACATGGCCATTGAGTGTTCCCACTGCCGGGCACAATCTATGAGGATCCAAACTCCAGGGTGAATTGGCATACACCGTGACTTAACCTTAATAGCATCCAGGTAATGGGACAGCACCAGGACATAAACTCAGGGACACAGATGCACTCAGCTTGGCTCTGGGACAAGCTCCTGGCACGTAGAAGGGGCTTGAGGGAACGCTTGCCAAATGACTATTTACTGACATTTACTGCATTTTCACGAGTGAAAAGTAGCACGTCTAGGGGAAAACAAAGCCTTATGCAACTAGAGCAAAAATATATGGAAAAACAGAAAATAAAGTTAAAAAAGTAACGGGGAAAGAACATTTTTATCAGAGAAGATTTGCAAACCATATAAAGGGACTGACTGGTATTTGAAATATATAAAGAACTCTTAAAACGCAGTGTAAAAAAAAAAAGGAGAAAAGCCAATTTTAAAATGGGCAAGTCATTTACATAGACATCTCTCCAAAGATACACCAGTGGCCAGTAAGCACATAAAAAGATTCTCAACATCATTAACCATCATGGAAATGCAAATCAAAGCCACAGTGAGATACCACCCACTGTGACAGCTCTAATTAAAAAAAAAGAAAAAGACTAGTAAGCACTGGCAAGGATATGGAAGTTTCCCTCGCGCTGGCAGAGGTATACACATACAGCTGCCTTCGAAAACACTCCAGCACTTCCTCAGAGCGTCAGAGGCAAGGCCACTATATGACCCAGCAGTTCCCCTCCTGGAAGCACACCCGAGTGAGATGACAACATGTGCCCACACAGAGACAAACGTCCACAGCAGTGCCATCTGTGAGACCCAAGGACGGGAAAACCCCAAGCACCCATCAACTGAGCAGATAAATACAAGTGGCTCATGGGTACAACAGACTCTCATTCCACCTTGAGAAGGAATGAAGGACGGCTTCACACTACAAGTTGGATGAAGCTTGAAAATATCAGGGTAAGTGAAAGAGGCCAGACACAGAAGACCACGTTTGGGTTGAGTCCGTCCACAGGAAATCTCCAGAAGAGGCAAACCTACAGAAGCAAAGCAAACTGCCGCCTGCCTGCGGCTGGGGCTGGGGCTGGGGCTGGGGCAACGCCTGGATCAATGAGCAGGGACTACTGGAGAACAAGGGGCTTCTTTGGGAGATGATAAAATGCTCCAGAGCTGATCATGGCAATGGGCGCACAATCCCATGAACAAACCAACACCATCACACTGTGCACTTCAAATGAGTGAGATGTATGGCACGTAATAATAGCTCTAAACGCCTTTCACATAAAAGGCAGGCAACATCAGTTAAGTGCAGGAGTAAGAACCTCAACGTTCTTCTCTTCTGCAGAAGCAAAAATGGTCAGAATCCACTCTTTCAGAACCGTGGAAATTGAAGGTCTGGGGCAATCCAGGACACATTTATTGATGCAATAATTGGTGAAAATGAGATCATACTAGAATAGGGTAGGCCCTTCATCCAGCATGACTGCAGTTGTCCTAAGAAAAGGGAAGACTGCGTGAAGACCCAGAGGCACCTGACACGCAGGTCACATGACACGTGGGCACATGACAACTGAGGCAAGACTGAAGGGACACAGCCACAGGCCAAGGACAGCAGCCTCAACCGGATGCTGGGAGAGGCAGAGAGGACCGACTCCTATAGATTCAGAGGGAGTGCAGCCCTGCCAACGCCTGCATCTCAGACTTCTAGACTCCAGGGCTAGGAGACAACAGGGTGTGGTTTCAAGCCACCCAATTGGTGGTGCTTTGTTAGAGCGGCCACAGGACACCTGCACAGAAAACTTTAGAAGGGAAGAAAATCCGATTTTCAGGGCTGTCATAGTAGATTATTTCCCTGTCAGGTTTACAGCTGAAGTTTATACGACACGCAAAGAACCAAGAGAGTATAGCCAAACAAAGGGAAAAACCACCACCAGAAACTGTCCGTGAGGAAGGCTAGGCATTGAACTCATTGGACAGAGACCTTACATCAGCTATTTGAAATGTGCTCAAACTCACAGGAACTCTCCCTAAAGAACTAAAGGAAAGTAGAACAGTCTTAGCAAGAGAAAATATGGGTAAACAGAAGTTGTACAAGAAGGGCAGGAAAAACTCTGGAGTCAAGAAGCTCAACAAACAAAACTAAAAGTGCACGAGCAGGTTCAACATCAAGAGCAGATTTGGGTGGACAAAGGGAAGACACGGCAAACCCGAAGACAGGTCAACAGAGACTGTCCAGAGTGGAGGACAGACAGAAAACAGAATGAGGAAGAACAGACATCCCCTCAGAGACCTGCACCAACATCACCAACTGTACCAACGTCATCAACATGAGTGGCCCGGAAGGAGAGAGGATCAGAAAAATAGGTGAATGAACTGCCAAATTTTCCCCAAACTTGATCTTTAAAACCCAGAAACCCAAAAACCTCCAACCACGATAAACTTAGGGAGACTCACAACTAGACAGGTCACAACTGCATGGTTCAAACTGCACTGTTTAGTGTCCAGAGAGCAAGAGAAACTCTCGATCAGCAACCGGGGAAGATGAATGGCTGACTCCTCAGAACCCACAGAGGCCACAAGGTAGTGCGACGGCACACCAAGTGCCAGAGGGCAGAACGGTCAACCAAGAATTCTATATCCAGCAAACAATCCTTCCAAATCGAAGGAGAAAATAAGACAGCCACAGATGACCAAAAACAGCCAATTCACTTCTGTGCTACCAGTTGTTCCTTCTGAGAAACAAATCCACGTATCGAAAGAAAGAACACCACTAAAGGTAACTGCACTGGTAAATGTGAAAGGCAGTATAAACTTATTCGTAAGTTTTTCTGGGTGACTTAAACAATGTATTAGGCAGTCATCATAAATCTGTTTTGAGGGACATACAGTTTATATGGAAACAAACTGTACAACTGAGAGAACGGGGAGAGGAAGGGGGCTGCAAGGCAGCAAAGTGTCTACACACTACTGAGATTAAATGCATACTGATCCAAGCTGGGCTGTTACACGTTAGGATGGCAATGTGTAATCCCAGGGCAATCACTAAGAAAGTAACAGAAATAATACAGTAAGTAAAACAAGGCAACTTAAACAGTAAGCCAGAAAATACCTATTTGACATAAAACAAGGTAATAACAGAGGAACGGAGAAAAGATAAACATAATGAGGGCAAGGAAATTTGGGGAGCACCAAGTGTGTATGAAGTTTGTTCTTTTCCTGATGGTTAAAGTGAGCTAATATTCGAAGACAGGTGAGCTCAGTAATGATTACCAAAGGGTCACAGGCTGCTGAAGAGCCTGAACTCTGACCACAAGACGATCTACAAGTCAGAACCCAGGGGTGCCCAGGGGGCTCAGTCAGTGGAGTGTCCGACTTGATTTCAGCTCAGGTCATGATCCCAGGACTGTGGGATCAAGCACAGCATCAGGTTCCGAGCTATGCATGGAACCTGCTTGAGAGTCTTCCTTTCTCTCTCTCCCTCTCTCTCTCCTTCTACCCCACTCATGCTCTCACTCTTTGAAAGAAAATATATATATATTTAAAAGTCAGAACCCAAGAGGTACATTTATTATTATTTTTGTTGATGGGGTCACCTTGTCCAAGCTGCTATTTTCTTTTTTTATAATTTATATTTTATTTATTCTGAGAGAAAGAATGACCAGAGAAGGGGGCAGAGAGAGTGGGGGAGGGAGGGGAGAGAGAGGGAGGGAGGGAAGGAGGGAGGGAGAGAGAGAATGAATTCCAAACAGGCTCCACACCATTAGCACAGAGCCCAATGCAGGGCCAAAACTCACCAATTGTTAGATCACATGACCTGAGCTAACTGAGCCACTCAGGTGCCCCCTCTCTACAGAAATTTCTAAAAGAAAATTTTTTTACTGTTTACTTTTGAGAGTGAGTGAGCAGGGGAGGAGCAGACAGAGACAGAGACACAGAATCTGAAGCAGGCCCCAGGCTCCAAGCTGTCAGCACAGAACCCGACCCGGGGCCTGAACCCACGAACTGTCAGATCATGACCTAAGCTGAAGTCCGACAATTAACCTACTGAGCCACACAAGCGCCCCTGTGGAAGCTTCAATCTCAAGAAAGCCATGTTTCCAAGTATCGGTTTCCTAAACTAGGATATCCATGTTTTTTGAAGGAAAACAGATAGTTTCAGATGGGCTAATCTGTCATGTAACAGACCACACACTGTGCAAAGGGCAGAAATTCACGAGAAAGATTCCAGTTTTCTGTGGGAGTAAATGTCAAGTTCACTGACAGGACTTTAATACCCTAATCAGATGGAAAAGGAACTGCATGCCCACCCAGCCCAACAGGTAACAGTTTAGGAGAGAGGCAACAAGGCCCACACTGAAAGGCTACAGACAAAAGATAGGTTTTGACCTCAGACGGGCGTGTGTCATTTCCCAGCCATGGAGCCCGGCAAGCAACAACCTCCGAGCTTACCACTATCATCAGTAAAACGGGGGGTAAGGCTGCTTGCCCAGGGCCAGGCCTTCATCGTCTGCACCTCAATGACAGGGACAAGCCCTCAGAAGCCTCTCTGGCAATGCTCCTGCCCAGCTCCAACCCTTTTGGCAGAAAACTGCTCAACCACGGGGTTTGGACTCAACCCAGAACCTGGAGTTCAAAGCCTTGCCTTGAAATGCCACTCATGGTCCAGGAAGTGGCTCTCAGACCAGCAGGCTCAGCGCTTCAGGCCACCTCCACGTTGTCCCAGAGGCCCTTGTGGGCGATGAGACACTGGAGAAGAAAATAACTATCTGCTAGAAACCTCTCCATAGTCCTCTGCCTCCCTTCCAGATCACTGTGCTCCACTCCAAAACGTCTCTGCATCTGTGGACCAAAATGCAGCATCAACCCATAGCGACAGGTATTCGGGGCTGGGATCCAGCCTGGCCCCCAGAGCGAGGCCCATGTGCGGCAGGGATGAGGCCCAGGCCCCGCCCCGGGGACCCCTTGCTATCCAACAGAGATGTGCTGGCTCCAGGGTGACTAAGACAGCCTGGCAAGCGTCAGAGGAACAGGCGCCGATGGGGAGCGGCCGGCATGCTGTGTGACTCCCCAGCCCCGAAATCCCGGGCTTCTCCGAGCCGGCTGTCCACAAATGAAAAACAATGAAATGTCCCACAAAGACACCGTCCTTCCCCACGTACTTCCATCAGAGCCTCTGGGCAGCAACCCTGCTACCGGCGCACACCCAGAGGGGTCCAGCCCCCATGTTCAGACAGCCCCTAGCACCGGGGGCCCTTCCTCACTCACCACAGGCCAAAGCTTCAAGAAACCAACAAGATGTGCCCAATGAGCACGCGGTCACGCATGCCCTCACTGCATCTCACCAAACCCCAGCAAACACCTGATGCAGAAGTCACAGACCAGAACACTATGCACACAGGAGGCCACACCCGCCTGGCCAGTCATACCCCGTGGAGGGGCTGCACCAAGCACTCGCAGATACCCCAACTCTGCTCCAGCTAGGCCCTCCCCAGGCTCTCACAGCTTGCAGAGAGCCCCTCAAGGGTAAAGGGCTTTGCAAACCACGGCAGGTCCTTTGGCCTCCAAAGGCAGCCAGGGAGGAAGGTTCCTACCATCCAAGTTCAGTAGCATGGTGGACAGGAAGGGGAGTTCCGATGAATTCCAAGTTCAATGTTCTACCACCATGCAGATCTATTGCTACTGCCGTCCTCGACTGCTGGTTCACCGGCACGTGGGAAATGAGGACCAGCAAGAGATGGCACGGTCTCGGGGCTGACGCTTCCAGACTGAACACACATCAGGATCCTCTGCTGAGCTTGACCAGACACTGATGGGCAGGACTGCTAGTATCCAAAGTCAGGAAGTAAGTGTGGGTAGGGATGTGGAGGGATTGGAAGGCCCGTACGCAGCAAGTGGGACAGAAAGAGCCCAGCTGTGGAAAAAGGCAGGGCAGGTCCTCACGGAACAGAATCACAACAGGACCAGCAACCCCACCTCTGGTCTGTCCCCAGAAGAACTGGAAGCAGGGACCCAAGGAGACACTCGCTCACCCACGTTCATGGCAGCCACCAGGTAGAAGCGGCCCATGTGTCCACTGACAGAGGACAGCAGCGTGGTCCAGCCACCTGATGGAACATCACTGAGCCTCCATGAGGAAGGAACTCCTGGCACCTGCCACAACGCGCATGAACCCAGAGGACGGGATGCTGAGTGACACGAGACGCACACGCAGAACACTGTAGGGTCCCACTCGTATGAGGTCCCGGGACTGGTCAAAATCACGGGGACAGAAAGTAGACGGTGGTATCAGAAGCTGGGGGAGGGGCAGGAGGTTAGTACCAAGTGGGGACAGAGGTTCAATACGGAAAGAAGAGAAAGTTCTGGAGAAGGACGGTGGGGATGGCTGCACAATAACGTGAATGTTCTTAATGCCACAGAACTAACACCTGGAAATGGCTAACGTTTTATGTCACGTATGACAGGTAAAGAAACACTCAGATCACGGGGTCGCTCCCCGGAACCTAGGGTGGGGCCTGAGAACCAGAGTTTCTGACAAGGTCCCAGGGACGTAGTTTGAGAACCACCGTGGTAGGACAGGCAGAGGAAGGACTTCAGCGCCTTGCTTGGACCCACAGCCCAAACCTAACCGGTATCTGGTGTCCGCGCATACTGCCACCTGGCTTTGCTTACTCATCAGAGAGAGCAGAGACCAGTGGCATTCCAGGTGACAAGTCTTCCACCCAAATCACAGGAAGTGGAACCAGCAGGACTCCTCAATCCTCAACAGGGCCGCTCCTCCTCAGGCTCACCGTGGAAACTGCTCTAAGCTACTCCGTTACTCTGAAATTGAGCTGTTCTCAGGGAACGGAAGTGACAGTCCTGGTCCTTATGTGCTGGTGCTTATGATGGCCGCGGCCTCAGAACTGAGAGCTCGGCGGCCGGGCGGCCAGGGAACACCAGCAACACCTCCGTGTGCAGCGCGCAGTCCTTCGAGAACGAGCCCTAACTAAAGCTCAAATGCACTGAAGCTGTCACGGCCTCGGTTTCGTTGCCCTTCGGGTGCAGTTTTCTTTCAAGAACATTTCAGGTATCATTACCCTATTTTTTTAAGTTGTTATTTTGAGAGAGAGAAAGAGTAAGCGCACAAGACAGGAGCAGAGAGAGAGAGAGAGAGAGAGAGAGAGAGAGAGAGAGAGAGAGAATCCCAAGCAGGCTCCAAACTGTCAGCACAGAGCTGGACATGGGGCTCAAACTCACAAACCATGAGATCATGACCTGAGCCGAAATCAAGAACTAGACGCTCAACCAACTGAGCCCCCCAGGCTTTTAAATACAGAACACCATGCACCCCTGTAGTCTGTATACACCCATGTTCACTCTGCACACGCTCTCCACACGCAGAGGGCCCAGCAGGCATGCAGGCGGCTTCTTAAACACAAGGCATGTTTCCACGTGTGAACATGACCATGCTTCTCTTCCAAACTTCCCGTAAATGCAAAAACCTTAGCCATTCACGTAACATAATCACCATAAACATGGTTTTGCTTTCAATCTCTGTTCCTTTATATGTTTAAACGCATGAACATTTGTTTTCATTGTGAAAGATTTCAAACAGACATGAAAGTACAGAAAATATCACAATCCATGTATCTACCATGGAGATTTCATAACATTGTGCCGTATATTTTTTGAAAAAAATTTTAAGTACAAAAAACACATTACAGATGCACACTCCCATCCCCCTTTCCTATTCAAAGGTGACCACTAATCCTAGAGTTGAAGGGCATCCTTTCCAGGCAAGGTCTTTGTGCTAAGAGTCTGCAAGTGTCTGTGAAGTGCATACAAGTATTTTATTTCGTCATATACAACAGACACAATTATTTTCTTCTTGTCGTTTATATTGGGATGATGCATGCGTACAGAAAAGCACACATAGCAAATCTGTTCACTCGATGAACTGACAAGCCATTGGGGCGACACTCACATAAAGAAACGGGACACACAGCCTCCCCATAATCCCTCTCCCTTTCAGCCACTCCCTCCCCAAGGGTGCCAGCCACCTTCTAAACCACACATTATTTTTGCCTGTTGTTATATTATATACACGGAATCAGTCCATAAGTTCCTGTTTCTGACTCCTTCCACTATGCACGACGCGTGAGGCCCATCTGTGTCACCACATGCAGGCGTCATTGCTACAGACCCTGCTGTGTGATCAGGACACAATCTACCTAGTCATCGTGCTGTTGGACACCTGGGTACTTCCCAGGGTTTTCCTATGACACATGGTGCTGCTATGAACACCTGGCACATGTCTTCCGATGGAAACATACCCTCATTTCTGGTGGGCACATTCCTTAGAGTGAGGCTCCTGCATCCTGGGATTTCTTATGTCTGGCCTAGCAAATATTTCCCATTTCCCCACATGACTGACCCACATCACGCTGCCATCAGCAGGAGGCCCAGCTGCCTCACACAATGGCCCACCCAGTATTTTCCATCTCCCCTTCGCCACTTGATAGGGTTCTAACACAGTGCCACTAAGTCAACATTTCATCTTGACTTTTTTCCACTTACATTAAAACACCATCCTATAGTCCTAAAAACGTACTATTACCTATAGTGCTTGCGTAATAGCTCAGGTATGCAACTAAAAACCATGTAACCATTCTCCCATTAACCGTTTCCTGCTATTGTCCAGAACATGAAGAATAGCCCCATTCACAAACCATTCAGCTGTGGTTTCTTTTACTCTATCCTTAGCATCAATTCCTAGAGAATTGCCACATTTTCTTCCTGCTAATGGACACTTCCCTGGATGGCTTTTATATACAGACGCATGTTGAGTAAGACTTTCTTCAGAAACCCTCTTTGGAGTGTAACTGCAGTGATCCTGGCAATCTAATGGATGTACCACAGTGGCATTAAAAAGAGAGAAAACTAAAATTTTACCTTCCCGCAGGCAATGAGAATGGCAATCACCGAGGGAAAGAGATCCTAATGCAAAGTTTTCTCAAATCCACCACTGCCCCCAAAATGTTCTTTTCTCCTTCCTCAGGGAGAAGACACAGTCGTGTCCTGCTGTCCCCTTCATTCTCCTCTCTTCAACCACAGCAGGCACCTGCCGGTCACGGCCTGTGCGCTGGGGACCCTGGTGGATACATGCCATCCGGGCCTGTGCGCTGGGGCCCCTGGTGGACACCTGCCGGTCAGGGTCTGTGCACTGGGGACCCCGGGGCCCACCTGCCGGACAGGGCCTGTGCGCTGGGGCCCGTGGTGGACACCTGCCAGTCAGGGCCTGTGCACTAGGGACCCCAGGGCCCACCTGCCGGTCAGGGCCTGTGTGCCAGGGACCCTGGGGCCTACCTGCCGGTCAGGGCTGTGTGCCATGGGCCCCAGGGCGCATCTGCTGGTTAGAGCCAATGTGCCGCAGGCCCTCATGCTGGGGATGCCCTTTCCCTAACTACCTGCAGACTCAACTCCTTCATCTCCTTCTAATCGTGGCATAAACACCATTTTCTCACGACAGGTACCCGGCGGCAACTGCATCCTCTCCTCCCCTCACAAGCTAACATATGCCACTGTCTCATTACATCTGAAGATCATCCACTGTCCAGCATAAGACCATCAACTCCGGGACAATCGACCTCTTTATTTTGTCCACACTTAGGATCCCAATGACCAAGAGGTGCACCCAACATGCACCAAGTGCTCGATGACCATTTGCTGACTCTGTGAAAGGAATCAAAGTCACGTCAGTAAGTAAGCAAGGCCTGCTCTGCTGCCTCTGGCGGGGTGACAACCTCCTGCCCGCACCACACCAACAAATCTCAGGAAGCTCTCGCTGCTCACAGGATCCGGGCCTCAGTGGGCCACAGCGAGAAGCAATGCCTCCCCACCTCCACCACCGCCTCTCGGCCAACTTTCAGCAATATCCACTTTTCCCCAAAATTACAGAAGGCAAAAGCCCTGATTACATAAAGCCATAAGGCGCCATCTGGCTCATCAACCTGCACTACAAAAGAAGAAAGGCTTTCATCTTCCTGCAACGGTTTAAGCATTTGTACCTTGAAGCAAAGCAAAAATCAGTAAACTCCGAAGTTCCTCCGAGTCCTCTGGAACTTCTTGCTGAGACTTTCTGAACTGAACCCTCTCCAAAGCACAGTTCAAACACTACACTACACTACAGTGTCTCCTTCGCCCTATGAGAACCCAGCGACCCTCCTCCCTCCAGCTGCCATCTCCTGCTGCCCAGCCTCCAGGTCTCATCCAGGGGCTTCTCCCATGCCACTACATCTGCCCCACCCTGGTTTGGGGAGCTCTGGCTCCCCGATGCCGCCTAGCACGGGGATGGCACCAGCACAACCTCGGCTCGGGTCACGATCTCACGGTTTGTGGGTTAGCACCCCGCGTTGGGCTCTGTGCTGACAGCTCAGAGCCTGGAAACTGCTTCAGAGTCTCTGTCTCCCTCTCTTTCTTCCCTCCTCCCTCATGCTCACAGCCGCGCATACTCTCTCTCTCTGTCTCATATAAACATTAAATTTTTTTAAAATAATAAAATAAAATTTAAAATTTAAATTAAAAATGGACAAAGGATGGGTGCCAAGTGGCTCAGTCAGTTATGTGTCCGACTCCTGATTTCAGCTCAGGTCATAATCTCAGATTATGAGATCGAACCCTGCATCAAGTTCTGCACTGACAGTAAGGAGCCTGCTTGGGGTCCTCTCTTTCCCTCCCTCTCTCTGCCTCTCCCCTACTCATGCACGTGCTAGCTCACTCTCTCTTTCAAAAATAAACATTATTTTTAAAATGGGCAAAGAGAGGCACCTGGGTGGCTTAGTTTGTTAAGTATCCAACTTCAGTTCAGGTCATGATCTTGTGGTTGGTGGGTTTGAGCCCCACATTGGGCTCTGTGCTGACAGCTCAGAACCTGGAGCCTGCTTTGGATTCTGTGTCTCCCTCTCTCTCTTCCCCTGCCCTGCTCACACTCTCCCTCTCAAAAAAAAAAAAAAAAAAAAAAAAATTTAAAAAAACGTTTTAATAAAATTGGGCAAAAGATTTGAATAAACATTTCTCACAAAAAGATACACAAAAAGCCAATGAGCACATGAAAAGTACCCAACCACCATGAGGCTGCATTTCACACCTGCAAGGATGGCTACAATCAAAAACACATGCATGGGGCCTGGAGGGCTCAGTCGGTTAGGCATCTGACTCTTGGTTTTGGCTCAGGTTGTGATCTCACGGTTTCATGAGTTCAAGCCCTGCATCAGGCTCTGCGCAGGCAGTACACTGCTTGGGATTCTCTCCCTCTCTCTCTGGCCCTTCCCCACTCATGCTCTCTCTCTCTCTCAAAATAAATAAAACTTTTTTTTAAACTAAGGGAAAAGAATGATACATGACAACAAGTGTTGGTGAGGACATGGAGAAATTGGAGCCCTTGTCCTTGCTAGAAAACAGTCCAGCAACTCATCAAAATGTTAAATTCCACTGCTAATTATATCACCCAAGAGAAATGAGAAGTATGTCCACACAAAAACTTGTGCATGAACTCACAGCAGCATTACCCATAACAGCCAAAACGTGGAAACAGCCCAATGCCTCCCATCTGACAACCGGGTAAGGAAAACACGGAGTCTCAATGTAACGGGGTACTATTCAGCCAAAGACAGGCACGGCATGCTGGTCCAAGCTCCAGCACAGACAGCCCTCCGGACGGGGCAAAACGAAAGCAGCCGACACAGGAGGACACACACTATGTGCTTGTATCTCCATGAAACTCCCAGAAGAGGTGAATCTACAAGACAGAGAGACTAACAGCTGCCCGGGCTAGGAGGAGAGGGGGCTGAGTAGTGAAGTCTGACCACTAATGGGTTCAGGGCTTCTTCCAGCCAAGAGGAGAATGCTCTAAAATTAGGTCGATGGCTGCACAACTCTGTGAACTGTGTCATTCAAATGGGAGAATGACATGGTATGTGAAATAGATCTCAATAGAACTGTGAAAAAATGTTTTACGAATTATCCCTTCTTCCCCGTTCTTGGGTGCACAAACGACTTTCCTACACCAGCACTGGGCCTAGAGCAGGGACGGCCTTCAATCTCGCACAAAGGGTCTACTAAGAAGGGAAAAGCTCTTCTACCTGGGAAATCCTCTGGCTGTTCTGGGCACAAGCAGAAGAGTCTAACGGGGGTTGTTGCCACGGAAACTTCCAGCAGCCCCCTAACCCTGCGGCTACAAAGCTGCACGTCAGAACCAGAAGCAGCCTCTGAATGCTGAGAACTAGGGAAGCTGCCCTTAACGAAGGGGTCTCCCACCCCTCCGCTCTACGCAGGAATTCAAAGGAAGGATGGAGCCGGCCCGCTGGACAGCTGTGTGCAGTACCGACCATTCTGAACGGGGCCATTCCCAGTGAAGCCTCTTCGCAGGTGGGACTTACCAAACTCTAGGTAATCTCTCTTTAGTCCTGGGAAACCCTTTCAGCAGGTGCTGTGGTCCCTTTTAACAGATGTGAAAACAAGCCTCTAGCAGCACAGCCTGCCCAAGGTCACAGAGCTGGCACACAGCTAAGCGGTGGGGCCAGAACCTGTACCAGGTTACCTGATGACACCCCCTCCTGTGCTCCCTCCCTGACTCATGGGGAGAGGAGCTGTGACAAGCAAGCCCCATGCCTGGAACCAGAGGTCAGATGGTCCCAATGCAAATCCCTGACTCCTCTGTGACAGTGAACCAACAGCTGACCTCACTGCCCTCAGCTTTCTCATCTCTTGGATGGGAACAGTACCATCTCCAACACTGTTCCCTACAAGAATTTTGTTTTAAAGAAAACATGTGAAAGCATCCACCACAGTGCCTGGTGCCCAAGCTTTTCTTTTCCAAGGGACCCGCAGGCCAGAAGCCAGACACCAACCTTCCAGATCAAACCATGGAACGAATGAACCGCAGACCCAGCGTTCTCACTGCCTTGAGCATGGCGTCGTGCACCACAACACTGGCATCTTGCTCTCGTCAAGACCCGAACAGATTGAGGGGTCCCAGGAGCTCAAGGACACATGCGAACCATTTGCACACGAAAGGACGTTCTCAAGATGTGAGTGGCTAGTCCTTTCCAAGGGAATTGAGAGAGTCCAAATCAATTGGGGGGGGGGGTTAATGGGTCTGTTTCCTGAAGACATCACAAAACTGAAGTTGAGTGCCCCAAAACATTCACCTACAGATGATTCCCCCTGTGTCCCCCTGGAGCAAGAGGAACCAGCACAGGGCCACCAGAGCGCTGTTTCTCCATGAGTCTTTCCAAACGTGCTTCTGAAAGGGCCCCAGTCAAGTTGGGTGCATTCCTCAAAAAACCTCTTCGACCTCTCACTTTCGTAATGTTTATCTTTGGGGAGGTCCGGTGATTTCTTCCAGAGTTTAAAAGCAATACTACTTTAGCTAATAGTATTTGGGGAAGTTTCAAATCACTTACAAAGGAGTTCAAAATTCCAAAAAGATTCATGATCTCTCTCTTTAACTAAATTCAATCTGTTTCAGGTTTGTTTGTTTGTTTGTTTTCTTTCCTTAAACCTTCTCTCTGGGCTTGGCTGGTTAAGTCTGAAAGCGACTCAGGTTTTCTAGGATCTCTTGACCTGAAAATGAAAATGTTCCAAAATATCTAGCAGGACTAAGTGTGCCTCTATCTCAGTAAAGGCTAACTAGAGCCTGCATTCACAACCAAATTAGGCCCCCTAATAAAATTCCAAGCAGTCACTGGCACTGTGAGCCAAGTGAGATACAATTAAATCCATTTGAACAAACCTCCACTGGTCTATGGAAACAACCACAAAAACTAAGACCAGGCCATCCAGCGGCCTGCAGCCTAGACGACCCACAATGCTGTTCATCAGCCAGAGAAAGGAACACCCTGGAAATTGGCATGAACAAATCAGGAACGCGTGTGTAAAGGGAAAACGTCATAGTAAGAAAAATATGTAGTCAGTCTTGGCCCTGCAGCCAAACCTGCACTGAACCTGGAAGTCTGGGTTTCCAGCAGAGAGGGCCCGGCTCTCTTCTGGTGTCTGCAACTCAAAGACTCCAAATCGGTTAGCTAGGATCATCCAAATACGTGCAGCAGAGGGAACTCGGCCTGTGCTTGGCAAAATGTGTTTCTGAGCTGCCACATTCCCTCTCCAGGAAACATCCTCTGCACACAGACTGAACCGGATGGCTGCGGCGACGCGGAATGGAGCTTAAGCCCGTACACAAACCACGCAAGTGACCATTCTGCCGCACGGGACTGGGGCACGCTTGCTCTCTGGGCTGCCGTGCTCTGTGTCCGTCCTATCGCGCTAGGTCAAGTGCACCCTCTTTCTGAAAAGATAAAGGCGACAACTCACCATGGTCTGTGGTGGCGATTTCCAGGACAGCCACACGGAAGGAACTATCTCGCTGTACGTAAAACCTTCAAAAGAGGGACAGTTCGAGGTCTGAGAATGGCTGGCAAAGTGACCCTTAAGGGAAGCACATGAGAGGCACCCACGCAACAACGCAGGCCTGCGTAGACTGCAGCCAAGAGGTTACATCTGCCGCTTCCGCGTGGGAGCCACACCCTTGCTGGGGTGTGAATCCCACTCTCCGACCATGGGCAAGCGATGCCGCCTCAGTTTCCCCATCTGCTAAGTGGGGTTGAGGGACTATTGACTCCATAGGACTTCTGCGAGGAGGAAAGCCTCTCCTGCCCCAGGCACTACCAGGGCGGCCAGCACACAGGGAGCGCTCTGTGAGGCCTCCCATCAATACAACGCATCCTCTGCCCTGCAAAGAGTGCCCTGAATGGGGGTGCCCTGAGGAGGCAGAAGATGGGACACTTTCTACTCATAACCCAGTCTATCTCTGGAAACACGCCCACTGCTGTGCAACCCAGCTCACCTCTCACCTTCTGCAGGGGGGTGCCTGGGGGGCTCAGCGGGCTGAGCATCCGACTTCGCTCAGCTCACGATCTCACGCTATTTTCTGGGACTGAGGCCCCCTGTCGGGCTCTGTGCTGATATCTCAGAGCTGGAGCCTGCTTCAGATTCTGTGTGTCCCCCCGTCTGCCCCTCCCCTACTTGTGTGCAGGCTCTCTCTCTCTCACACGCGCTCTCTCTCAAACATAAACAATTAAAAAAAAAAACTTATCTTCTGCAGGGACTCTAAGGAGACTCACAACCTCACTGCCACCCCAAGACGGAAGGACAGTGGCACACAAGACACCCTGAGATAAAGAACTAACAAATACATGTACTTTGCTCAGCCTCTGAAGAGCTGAAAATGGAAAAATCCAGCAGTGAGCAGCATTTCTCAAGAGCTGGGAGGTGAAATCATGGTCCCAGAGACAATTAACAGTGCAAAGTCACGACTGTCACCTGACTCTGCTTTACAGAAGACGGCCTTTGTCGAGGAGATACTGTTCACAGCAGGTGAGGTCCCCAGTGCAAAGTCACCACTGACACCTGACTCTCCTCTACAGAAGATGGCCTTTGCATTTCCATCAAGGAGATACCGTTCACAGCAGGCGAGGTCCCCACACATCCCTCCTGGCGCAACACCTGCCCGGGGCCCTCAGGTCTGGGTCCTGCAGGTCCTAGGGGCCACCACAATGGCTGGACCCACCAGCGCCAACGGTGTTCAGACACAGACACCAGAAACGGCGAAGCCAGGGGATTATCCTGCTGATTCACTGAAAGATGGTCCGTTAGGAGTGGACGAGGCTATGATAAAACATGTATTTCACTATACATATATTTCCAGTAGCAACCAGACTCAAAACCAAGGGAGTTCAGAATGCCTACAAAATTGTTTTAATACAAGTCCCTTTGCACCCGCCCCTGCTTGGCAAACTGCACATTGTGAGCAGGTGCACTTGAGATCTTGGAACCTTGGGTTTTCCATCCACATTTTCTACCGTGAAACACAGCCAGAGAAAGGGGTGTCAGGTCTATGGGCACTTTAACAAAATTCTATCTCAAAAACACATGCAGGTTGAAAATTAAAAGACCGCCTGCGTCCCGAAAGCCACCTCGCCTAGTCCAGTAGCCATTTCAGGTCAAACTGCTCTTCTCCCACCAGAGGTGCCCACAGCCTACTTTCCATGGTATTTTCCTTGCTCTCCATCTATAGTTTTATAACCTGTGGAAGCATCCCTATACAAGAGTCCAATTTGGCATGTTTTTTAACTTGAGAGAAACCAGAGTCACCTGCGTGTTTTCTCTGGTTTCTCCGGACGTCCTCGGGGGAGGGTGGAGGGACTCAGTTGTCACATCTGCAGAGGGACTCAGTTGTCACATCTGCAGAGATCCCTCAACAGGTCACCAAAGGGCATCTCCCAGATCTCAGAGCAGAGTCTAACTCAACAGGAACATCTGATAAGAGAGGTCACCTCTAAGGTGGGGAACTAACAGCAGGAGAGACTTCCCAAGTGCAAGCAAAAGAGCAAGGTTAACACTGGTTCAATTTAAAGAATCATTTTCCAAAAAACACGTGGCAAGAGGCTCTTTAACACAAACTGTAAGACATTTGCACTTTTTTTTTTTAAATGTTTATTTACAGGAGACAGAGAGAGAGACAGCATGAGCAGGGGAGGGTCAGAGAGAGAGGGAGTCACAGACTGAAAGAGGCTCCAGGCTCTGAGCTGGCAGTCAGCACAGAGCCCGACGCAGGGCTCGAACCCACGAACCGCGAGATCATGACCTAAGCGAAAGTCGGACGCCTAACCAACTAAGCCACCCAGGCACCCCAAGACATTTGCACTTTAGAAGCACGAATATAGAGTTGGATTCATTACCATGGACGCATTAAGTAGATAATTATGAAAACTAGCATAATTTTAGCAGTGTAGAAAAATGCCAAGTGAAAAGACTAGACTATAAAGTGTAAATAAACCATGAAGACATGTAAAAAGCATACGCGCGTGGGAAAAGGAAATAACAGCTGAGCCTCAAGCAACATGGGGCCTGGGGCACCAACCCTACTCCCTGCAAAGTGGAATATCCATGTGGAACTTTTGACTCCCCAAAAACTAACTACTAACAGACTGCTGCTGACTGGAAGCCTTGGCAGCAATAAAAGGTCAATTAATACAGATTTTGTGGGGATGCCTGGGTGGCTCAGCCAGTTAAGCATCCGGCTTCGGCTCGGGTCATGATCTCATGGTTCATGGGTTCAAGCCCCACATCCAGCTCTGTGCTGACAGCTCAGAGCCTGGAGCCTGTTTCAGATTCTGTATCTCCCTCTCTGACCCTCCCCTGGTCACGCTGTCTCGCTGTCTCCCTCTCCCTCTCTCTCTCTCTCCCTCTCTCAGAAAAAAAAAAAACAACAACAGATTTTGTGTATGTATTCTATACTATAACCTTCCCCCAAAAAAATAAATAAGCTAGAGAAAAGAAATGTTAAGAAAGTCATAACACAAAAATGCATTTACTGTACTTACTGTATTGATCAACTCCCCACAGACACACACAGTTCACACTTGTGTTGTTCAAGAATCAAGTGTACACCAGAACACAAGGGTTACATTGACATGGCGGAATATGGATGATTTCTGTTTATAAAATGTGTGTACCTTCAGTTAGGTTCCTGTGTAACAACATTCTCCTCCAAGTGCCCATTCTCACACAACGATGTGTTTTACTGGTGTGATTACAGCTCATTCAAAAGACTTCTGGAAAACCAACTTGGCCAGCACAGCTCCGCACTGGGAGGCCCTCAGGAGGTCACATGCAGAGACAGCACCTCACCGCAGGTCTCACCCATCCAGACCAAGCTTCCCATGTAATTAATCAGACATCACGTAATCTCACTTCACCTCTGCTGAGCACACAAACTCCAAACTGGTGAGGGATCCAAGGAAACCCCAGCCAATACCGGCCCCACTCCAACCACTTGGGCAGCAGAAACCACGAACCGTGGGCTGAGTCACTCAAACAGCTCACAGAATGCATGCACCTCGGGCCATCTGGTGCCCCCCGCACTCCAGCGCATCCTAATCCTGATTATCTTCACAAAGAACATCTACCCCCTTAAGCCTGGTTATGGTTTTTGAGTGGTTCTATCTCAAAAACACTGCAGTCCTTCAGAGGGTAGCACGACCCAGGGCCCTGCTCTCACACACTCGGGGGTGCAGGCCTCTTTCCAGACAGGCCACCCGGGGCCCCTGTCCCGCCACTTACCGCCCCAGACTCCCCACCCCCGGTAAGCAGCACAGGCAAAACATCTCTTTTTGTGGTGCCTTTTTCTTAGGAAGGAAAAAATAATACCAAAACAGAATTCCCCCACCCGGAACACATCACTTTCTTGCTAACCACAAATTCTGGCAAAATCTGTTCTACATAACAGTGATTCAGTTAGTTCCTCTTTCTTCAAATTGACACATTTTACCTTGCAAATTGGGTACGTCTGTATGACAGAGAGTTTAAAGACCAAGGAAGCAAACTTAAATCGTATTTCCACAGCTACCATTGTTATCAAGTTAAAATGTGATACTATCCTTAAAAACTTTTATGATAAAAATGTAATTCTATTTCAACATCATAGCCTTTTCTACGCAGCAGATCTTATTTCAGATACTGGGTATAAAGAACAATAATAGTTTCTGGCTGTCGGGAGTTTACAATCGACATGCGTGTCATGAAGGGGAGGAGGGTGGACAGGAAGGGTTTTTTTCTGAATGCAAACAGCACTTGGAGACATAATTCAACCCAAATGCATACATCTTAAGTGACAGCTCAATGGGTTCTGACCAATGTACACCCTCAGAGTAGCAGGCAAGGGGTGGTGGCTGGAGCAGAGAGAGCAAGGAAGTGGCCCAGGCATGCAGAGAAGGTGGGGGCCCGTGCGCAGGAGCTCAGATGATGAGCAGAGCTCAGCCATGACCCCAGACGAAACCAGGAGACAAATGGCAGGGAGCTTCCTAACCAAATGGAATGTATGGAATGCCGTCAACTGAGCCGCTCTAACAGAAGTGAAGCTGTTCTCCCTTGTGCTAACGACCAAGTTTAGGTCCATTGGATTGCAGTAAAGTGGGCCCATGATACACAGTGGTCATGTGTGTCTGTTTTTATCAGGGTAGGATGCAACCTAAAAAAATCAAATTACACAATCAAGCATCTATCACATTCATTCATTGCAATTCTTATTCTACGTCACAGTTGCTGAGCTTTGTAGCCTCAAAAGAGGCCCTCAAAGAAAACTCTCATCTCTCATACTATAATTTTACTATAAACTATTCTGTTTAAAATGAAAAAAGAAATTCTACAATTCAGTAAGAAAAAGAAAACACTCAAAACAAAACGGGCAAGAGATATGAACAGTGAGTTCAGAGAGGCCACACAAGATGAAAATATGACAAGAAACTAAACTCCACTGACACTGGAGGAAATGGAAATTCAAACAAATATGAAACACATTCTTAATTTTTGTGAAGTCTGAAGGGAGTTTTTAAAAAATGGTATTTAGTTTTGATGAGGTTACAAAGGGTATTTTTTTTTTAATGTTTATTTTTGAGACAGATACACAGAAAAGCAAAAGCAGGGGAGGGGCAGCGGGAGAGGGAGACTCAGAATCCAAAGCAGACTCCAGGCTCCGAGCTGTCAGCACAGAGCCCAACACAGGGCTCGAACCCACAAACTGTGAGATCATGACCTGACCTAAGTCAGATGCTGACTGAGCCACCCAGGCGCCCCTGAGGAAAGGATGTTCTTA
Organism: Proteles cristata cristata; assembly: GCA_017311185.1. Taxonomy (NCBI): domain Eukaryota; kingdom Metazoa; phylum Chordata; class Mammalia; order Carnivora; family Hyaenidae; genus Proteles; species Proteles cristata. The sequence goes on along the minus strand of JAESUZ010002642.1, from coordinate 1,580,900 downwards.
ATACAGCATGCTGCTGACTAAAGTGGTAGTAGCCACCACAGAGGACAATGTGTTAAAACAAAAAATGTGTGGGGCTCAGTTAGTTAAGCGTCCAACTTCGGCTTAGGTCACGATCTCACAGTTCGTGGGTTCAAGCTCCGCATCAGGCTCTGTGCTGACAGCTAGTTCAGAGCCTGGAGCCTATTTCAGATTCTGTGTCTCCCTCTCTCTTGACCCTCCCCTGCTCATATTGACACAGATTCTGTGTGTGTCTCTCTCTCAGAAATAAATAAAACATTAATAAATAAATATAAATAAATAAATAAATAAATAAATAAATAAATAATAAAACAAAAGATGCGCAAACCCTAGGAGCTGGCCAGTCCACTCCTACGGCACCTGCTCAGGGTAGGCAGAATGACGCCCCTCCCTCCCGAAGGTGTCCACCACCTAACCCCTGGAGACTCAATCTGTTGTTTGCACAGTAAAGGAGAACGAAGGGAACAGACGGAATTCAAGTTGCCAAGCAGCTGACCTTAAGATAGGGCACAGGCTGTAGATTACCCAGGGAGACCCAATGTAGTCGAGGGGACCTTAAAAATGAAAGAAGTAGGGGTGCCTGGGTGGCTTAGTCGGTTAAGCGACCAGCTTTCGCTTGGGTCATGATCTCACGGTTCGTGGGTTCGAGCCCCGCGTCGGGCTCTGTGCTGACTGCCAGCTCAGAGCCTGGAGCCTGTTTCAGAGTCTGTGTCTCCCTCTCTCTCTGACCCTCCCCTGCTCACGCACTCTCTCTCTCTCTCTCTCTCTCTCTTTCTCTCCTAGAAATAAATAAAAATTAAAAAAAAAATGAAAGAAGTAAACAAGAAAAGAGGAACCAGAGAAATGACAGCATGAGAAAGACGTGCCCATGGCTGCTGAAGAAAGGGGACCATGAGCCAAGGAATGTGGGAGGCATCTGCAAGCTAGAAAGGCCAGAACACGGATTTTCCCCTCAGGCCTCCAGAAGGAATACAGCTCTGGCGACACCTGATTTTAGACCAGGAAAACCGATTTCGGACTGCTGACCTCCAGATGTGGGAGGTGATAAATTTGGGTTAGTTAGGCCACCGTGTTTGTGGTCATCTGTTAGAGCAGCAGCAGTAAACTCATACACTGTCCTGGGGAAACACAGGCACATGCGCGCAAGGATGGATATGTTTTCTGAGCACGTGTATGTATAAAACATAAAGCAGAATAGACAGCATCCATCCCTTCACCTCTGGTAAAGAGAGGGTGATGGCAATCAGTATGAGACTTTCACTTAAGCAATAATGTTCTACTTTTTTTGAAGAAAACGTGTTTATCCACAGATTGTTTAATTGAAAATTAAATGTTACCATTCACAGGTTAAACTTGAAAAAACTAGAATATAAGACCTTTTTGTAATGTGTATTTATTTTTGAAGGAGAGAGAGACAGAGTATGAGCAGGGGAGGGGCAGAGAGAGGGAAAGGCAGAATCTGAATCAGGCTCGGGGCTCTGAGTTGTTAGCAGAGAGCCTGACATGGGGCTCAAACTGAGCCGAAGTCGGCCGCTTAACAAACTAAGCCACTCCAGCAGTCCTAGAATTTAAGACCTTTAATGCTGAAAAACAGTGAACACAATTTTTTTCTGACCATCTCAAAAGCACTACAAAGCCCTAGACATCACAGTCCCCACAGTAAATACCACAAGTGGGCTCTGCCTGTGTAGACAGGACACCAGAGAAAATACATTCTATATCGGTAAGCACAAACCCTTCAACAAATCAAAATCAATGTGAGATCCACATTGGTCTACAGGCAAGATTAAGTCTCGAAGGCTCAGATTCTGACACCAGCCCACCCAACCATGATTCCCACCTTGACACGCCTCCTTACGCGGCCAACTTCGAGCAGCTCCCTTGCCTCTGGGTTTTCTTGATACCAGTGTAAAAAAAGCTTGTGCTACTACTGCTGCCTCGTGGGACCGTCAAAAGATTTTAAACGGAATGCAAGGACAGGCTACATCCCAACAGTCCACCAACCCCGCTTTGAGACTCAGCGGGCTACAGGAAAGCACTGTCAACAGAGGTCCTGGCTACACTGTGGATACCAGAGCCTAATGGAATCGCCATGGCCCCAGAGAAGGACAACTCCCATGGGAATTCCGGACGAAGTCACGGGAATGTCAGTCTCCAAGAGCTGGAGCCATCTACCCACACGGCACAGCCAGTGGGGGAGCCCTGCCTTCAACAGCTCCTCCAGGACCTGTACCTGCAGAGCGATCCCTGGGCCGCCGCCGCCTCATCCAGCAAGTACGACCTGCTTTGTAATCTGAGGGGAAACAGCCTCCCGTTTCCAAACGTGACCCAGCCCTGGGGTCGAGGCTCCGGCTCTGGAATAGGGGAGGCGGACTGCCCGCTGGGCTCCAACAGGAGGCTTTGAGAGCACAAAGTTCTAACCAGCAGCAAGAGCCATCACATGAGCCTCCTTTCCCATTTAAAAATGAAATGAAAAACCTAAAGACCACCTTTGGGGATGGGGGACTTCTGTGCGGACGCAGACTCACCCAGGACCTTTCCTATCAATCAGTCCAGTCCCCCGCCTCCCCCCCCAGCAGCTTCCCTGCCGCCCCCTCTCCTGTTTTTCCCTAATGAATGAACCCTCTCGGAGCCTCCAGAACTTACTGTGAGCGTAGCCCCCTGGAGACACCTCGTGAGACCCGCAGGAGTCCCTCAACCTCGTGTCCCCCCACCCGCACCAAGAAGAGGTAGTAACTCCTACCGACACCCCCCAAGTGCGCTCTCCCGCCAGAGCACCAGGACTAGAGGAAGAACTTTTCAGCAGGAAGCATCCTCGAAAAGCCAAGCCTCACGCCCCCCTTTTCAGTGTTCACGCTCATCCACCGGCGCAGAAGCGCTCGCAGCCAAATCTATCCAGATCGCAGGGGGCAACTCCCAAGTCCCTGCGGCGCAAGGTTCGGGGGCTGTGCCCCACGCGGCCGGGCGGGGCGGCACCGCGGGGGGCGGGGGAAGTCCGGCCGCGAGGAAGCCTTGCACCCGGACGCGCGGGCAGAAGCGCGCGGCCGGGACAAACCTGCCCAGGTGCTCGGGTCTCCCGGGCCGCGGCGCCACGGCGCGCTCCTTGGCTCGGCAGGGGCGCGCGGGGCGCCGCGGACAGCCAGGAAGCCGAGGATCGCGGGGTCACGGGGGACGCGGACCCAGGGCCGCGCGTGGGAGGCCGGAGGACCGCGAACCTTACCTGCACCCGGCGGGTCCGCCTCCTCCTCAGCCTCCGCCTCAGCTGCCGCCGCGACTGGCGCCGCGCCTGCCTCCCCCGGCAGCCGGTCCATCACGCCGCCAGTCATGTGAGCGCGCGCCACGTGACTTCCTCCGCGCCCGCTGGACCGCCTGGCCGCGCCCACCCCGGCACGCCCCGCCCAACGCCCGGCCCCACCGCCCCCTCGCCTGGCCTCCGGGCGCCCCCTCCTGGCCTGCCACGCCCCTCGTCCGGCCTCGCCACGCCCACCCAGGCCTACCACGCCCCTCGCCCGGCCTCGCCACGCCCCGGCCACGCGGCCACCCGAGGATTGGCCCGCGCTCCCGCCGGCGCTCCTGCTCCCCACCGCGGGCTTGGTGCCGGCCCAGCTCGCCCACTCTCTCAGCCGCTGGCTCGGCCACTTGCCGCCACGGTCAGCCTCTAGGCCGCTCGTTCAGCACTTCCGCGTGGGTCTCTCCCCGCTTCCCCCTCAGCCCTTCCCTTAGCTGCCGCCCCGCCCGCTCACTCATTCACCCGTTCACCTGCCGGCCCAGTCTTCCGACTCACTCATTCACCCTCCAGCCCGCTTGCTCATTCACTCGTTCACCCACCCGCCCGCTGACTTACTCATTCACTCTGCTCCACACTTAACACACCATCCCCCACTCATTCACCCCCCTCGCTCACTCAGCTTTTCACACGCACCCATCCCCCACTCATTCATTCGTTCATTCCTCCACTCAGCGACTCCTCCAACCCCCCACCTCCCCCTTGCTTGTTCAGTCACTCCTCCACCCCCTTGCCCATCCACTTTCACCCGCCCACCCGGTCACTCACCCACTCCCGCTGGCCGCCCAGTGCCAGGACCTGGGGATAGGAGGATGCATTTGGTACCTCCCCGATCTGGAGGACCACAGGACACCAGAGCAAGCGTCCTGCCTGTTCCAAAGTGAGGCTGTGGGGGCACCGGAACAGATGAAGGGAGCCCTGGGTAGGACAGAGCCTGAGCTGATGCTACGGATGAGGAGTTGAACAGGAGGAGCGGGCCTCCTGCAGGGGCAGAGGCTCCGAGGCATCAAGCAGCTGCAAACGCTGTGGTCCTCCTGGAGCTCCAAGTGTGGGTGCAGAAATGGCAGAAGAAGAAGCTGGGGCACCAGGAAGGGCTCCAGCAGGGAGGGCCTCGTTTCCAAAGTCAGGATTGTGGACCTCTGGATTCTCATGCCCACCGACGCCCCCTGGGAGCTGGTTACAGTAATCTAGAGCCCAGATCTCCCCACTCCCCACCCCTACCTTCAGGATCCTAAGAAGGCTTCCAGTCTTCCCCAGGTAATTGGTTTTCCCTTGCTACAGCTACTGGACCCTGCCTTGGTTACAGATCACAGCACCCAGGGCCATCCCTGAAAGCTGACATAGTCAGAGAGGCTACCCCCTGCCTCCCCCACACACACACACATCCCATAACCTAGCAAGTGCTGTCCCTTTCTCCAGATGGGCTTTCCCAAGTCACAGGGGTACACTGCAGGACTCCATGATGCACAGACCCCCATCTGGTGCTGTTTCCTTCTGCCAGCAGGGCTTCCTTTCAGGGTTTGTTGCATCAAATGATGGACTCAGCACTTTTCCCTGACTCAGCGTCTCTCCGTTCCCCAAACACACACACACACACACACACACACGCACGCACTCTGCTAATGTCCTGGTATTACTCGGTACATATCTCTGTCCCTCACGAGATTATAAACTCTTTTCTAAATGTGTAAAAGTTCACTGGACTCTCCAAACTATAAAACGTAATACAAGTGTATAAATAGACAGTATACTCAAGAATGATAACATTAAATATATTATTTTAACACCCCTGCCACACAGCCTCTAGGTCAGCAGTTCTGGATCTTTGCTGCACTTTCCAATCACCTGGGGAGATTAAAAATAGACTCTGTCTGGAGCCCACCCCTAGAAGTTCTGATGTAATTCACCTGGGGTGTGGTCCAGAGTTGTGATTTTTTTTAAAGCTCCCCAAATGATTCTCACGTCCAGCCCAAGTGGGAGATTACAGCTCTACGTTGAAAGTTTTATTCCTGCAAACATTGCCTGAGCGTTTGCTAGGCACTGAATTTAGGGAACAGGGAGAGCCACAAGGACACAACAGGATTCTCACACCACAGAGTAAAGCAGGTGTTAGGGCTGGAAATGTAGCTGTTGTGGGAGGAAAGGGGGCTGAGCAGTCAGTTGTGACGTGCCCAGTTCTGAATGCCTCCAGAAAAGGGAACTCAGTCCTTACAGGCTGTGGGCTACATTGCCAGATATCTCTAACGGTTAGAACGTTCTTGGAAACGTGCACTGAAATTTGTCTGCCTGTAACTTCTTCAGATCCTCACCAAAGAAGACCAATCCTTACAGCGTCTCTAGAAGCAGCAAATACAAAACTAGACTTTTAAAACCTTTTGACTGATAGCAAGTTTCCAACGAAGATTGTCCATCTGTTGTCTGAGTCACATCAATTGCTTTCCATTTAGGAAAATGAGGACTGTAGGGGCACGCTGACAGAATTGCAACAGTGGAGTCGGGACCTCACGATGCAGGTGGCTATACAGCAAGGGGCTATTACCAGCTGTCCCACCAAAACGCAAGGATTTCCACAGCCTGCTTGGGACCTTTGAAGAAGTTGGTAAGATGCCTTGAGGACTATGTCCTCAACTCTGAACGACGGGTGACGTGTTTGTCAGGATAGGCTGTATCGTGCGGCGAGAACAATCTGAAGCCTCAGATACCTGAAATAACAAGGGCGCCACACTCACCATGGTCCCTTGGAAACCCAGACAATGGAGCAGCCACCATCTGGAAGTTCTGCCATCGTGACAGAGGGAAAGAGTCCCAGAGGACCCAGTGCAAGCTCTGAAATGCTGAAACACTCTGCAACCCTCCATTCCTGACTCCCAGGCCAGAACTATGACATGTCTTCACCCAACCTCGAAGAGCCAGAGAGCGGGCCCCACCGAGTGCCTGGAGGACAGGAAGCCAGAAACATTTGGCAGACAGCGCTAAATACCAGCACCCTAACCAAACCAGCGTTTATCAAATCCCACCTACTATGTCCTGAGCACTTTTCTAAGGGCTTTTTATTTGGAAATTCACTGACTTACCTACTCGTCGCCGTACATCTATGAAATAGTGGTGTGATGATCTCCATGCCCCAGGCAACCAAGGCAGAAAAGTCTGACACACTAAGATCACAGAGCTAGTCCACAGAGGAGCCAGGATGTGAACTCAGACTGTGTGGTACCAGAGATCACACTCATGATAGCCCCTGTGGCACTGCCCGATGCCATAAAGCCCTCAGTTTGTCCTCAACATTCTTTTTAAGAGAGAGAGGACTGGACGTGCACATGAGAATGGGGGTGGGGGGAGCACATGCACATGAGAACAGGAGAAGGGGAGAGAGAGAAAGAGAGAGAGACAGAGAGATCTTAGGCTCCACACTCAGCACAGGGCCCAAATCTGGGCTCGATCCCAACCCTGGGGATCATGACCTGAGCTGAAGAGTCAGACCTCCAACAGATGGAGCCACCCAGTCACCCCTACCTCCTCAACATTCTTAGTCAGGAAATTCCAGTCCATCCATAACCTCTTTTAGAAAGCTTGGGGGAAAGGCAGCCTATGGCTCTGTAAATCATACGAAGAGAGAGAGTCTAAAGGCAGAGGAAATTAGGGGTGCCTGGGTGGCTCAGTAAAGCATCCAACTTCGGCTCAGGTCATGATCTCACGGTTCATGGGTTCAAGCTCCACATCGGGCTCTGTGCTGACAGCTAGCTCAGAGCCTGGAGCCTATTTCAGATTCTGTATCTCCCTCTCCCTCTGACCCTCCCCTGCTCAAGCTGTCTCTCAGAAATAAATAAAACATTTAAAAAAATGTTTAAAGAATCTATAAAAATAAAAGCAGAGGAAATTACAACAATTTTGCAAATAATATTAATAACCACCAAACACTTATTAACCCCTAACAACGTGACAGGCATTGCACAAGGTGCTGACCCAATATCATCTCACTTAACACCGTGAAGGTCATGAACTCGAATCCTCCGGTGATGCCCCCTTCTCAGGCATCCAGATACCTTCTCAAGCCTAAATCCTAAAGTTCCCACCTGGAATAAAGAGATTTGCTCGCCTCCTCCATGAGCCTCTGGAAGATTTAAATCCCTTAGAAACGCTGGCTCTCCTCATGAACTTCGGACGAGCTACTTCATTCTCTTTAGCTTTGGTTGGATCGCATGTAATATGGAAACATCGACATCACTTATTTCAAAGGTTTGCTCCTGAAAGGTTATGGTTTTTTTTTTTTAATGTTTTTTATTTATTTCTAGGAGAGAGAGAGAGAGAGCGTGAGCAGGGGAGGGTCAGAGAGAGAGGGAGTCACAGACTGAAACAGGCTCAGGCTCTGAGTTGGCAGTCAGCACAGAGCCCGACGCGGGGCTCGAACCCACGAACCGTGAGATCATGACCTGAGCGAAAGTCGGACGCTTAACCGACTAAGCCACCCGGGCGCCCCGGTTATGGTTTAAATAAGAGATTTCTTATGTCAGTCTGCATGGATGCAGAAGTATATGCAGCCCCCTTCCCCAAACCTACAGATGCTACACCCCCTTCCCAAGATGTTATTAACACATTGCTGGCATCGAAAGTAAGAAAGCAACCGGACACAGGGATGACTTTCAGTTACAGGAAGGAACTAAAGCTGAAGCCAGACAACCCACAGAGATTTCAGAAATGATAAAAATCTGGGGCACCTGGGGGGCTCAGTCAATTAAATGACCGACTTCAGCTCGGGTCACGATCTCACAGTTCGTGGGTTCGAACCCCACTTCAGGCTATGTGCTGACAGCTGGAGCCTGGAGCCTGCTTCGGATTCTGTGTCTCTCTCTCTGCTCCTTCCCTACAAGTTCACTGTCTCTCCGTCCCTCAAAGATAAACCTTTTTTTTAAAAAATGATAAAAATCTTAGGAGCCCGGGTCAGGTAACAGGAGAGCAAGGCTTGGGCTGCAGCAAGGATGGCATGTGGCCTGAAACCCCCAGACAGGATCAGGATGAACGAAAAGCTATCCCACCAGCCTTTAGGAGCAGCGTGGGTGCTGGCTGTCAACACCAGAATAACCCACAAGGCAAATCCCAGTCCTGGATATTTACCCCAGGGAAATAAAAGCATATGCCCACCCAAAAAAGACTCATTCCTAGAAGCCTCATTTGAATAGCTGAACACTGGAACTAACCCAAATGTCTGTTAACAACAGGCTGGAGGAACATATTTATTGCCGTGGAGCCATACAGTGGCATGCCACAGTGCCACGGGACAGCAGGGCATATGGTGCTGGCACACGCAGAGTGGGGGACTGCTGTAACAAACACCACAGGTGTGGAATTGGCTTGGAATTCAGGGACGGGCAGAGATGGGAAGCATTTTGAGAAGCATCACAGAAAAAGCCTAGATTGCTGTGGACAGATCGTCAGCAGACACATACATGTTAACAGCTCAGTTAGTGAGGACCATGTTCTCATCCACTTCACCTTAGATAGTAATGCCCTAAGTGCCATGAAGGGAGTGCAGATGGAAACGCAGGCATTAAAGGTACTTCCGGGGAGGCCTCAGGAGGCAACGAGTGGAAACTAGTGGAAACTAGTGGAAAGGAGCTTCTGCCCCGTGGTGGCAGAGAGCTTAGCTGGATGGTGTCCCAGGTCCATGAAAAAGAACCCATCCGGCCAGCAAAACAACTGTAAAATTAGGAGACTCGTGGTCAGGAAAGTGTGCTTTGGAGAGAAAGCTGGGGGTGTGCCTGGACAACCTTCTTCTAGTGCCTGGAAAGGAACAAAAAGCCACAATATTCAGTGCAGAGAGCTCTTTGAAGAGATTAGATTAGATGTGTGGCATTTCAGCAGAAGCAAAACAGAGACAGGATTATCCAGGAAAGATCTGTGGATAAGCCTCTTTTCTTTTCTTTTCTTTTCTTTTCTTTTCTTTTAGTGATTATTAATTTTGAGAGAGAGTGTGTGAGCAAAGGAGGGGCAGAGAGGGGAGGTGGAGAGAGAGAATCTCAAGCAGCCTCCACACTGTCATCACAGAGCCCAATGCAGGGTTTGAACCCATAAACCGTGAGATCCTGACCCGAGCTAAAATCGAGAGTCAGACATTCAACCAACTGAGCCACCCGGTGCCCCGAACCTCTTTTCTAACAGCATGCCTGTACGACCCACACGGTTTTTGAACATCATCTCAGCAGAAACACTACCAGCTTGGACTTAAAGGGACAGAGGAAAATGAAATGAAAGAAAGCTGAGCCTGAAAACTCTACAGGCAGGAAACAGGCTGAAAATACTACTCAGCTGCAAACACGTGCTAAGCTTCATGAAAAAGGAAGGAAGACTCAGGGTGGAGCCGGGGACCTTGAGCCACAGAATATAGTTCCTTGAAACCTGAGTTTGTTCCACTGGATTTCAGAATGGCTTAGGACTGCAATTCCTTTTTCCTTCCATTTCTTCCTGTTTGAAAGGGAACTTTTATAATTGTTACCCTATCCTTATCACAGCACCATCATATTAGGGGATTAGATCACTTGTTCTCTAGGTACCCAGATGGAGAGGAATTTTGCCTCAGGATGAATCACAGACCATCTCTCACCCATATCTGATCTACCTTATTGAGATGATGAGATTTGGGACTCTGAGTTGTGCGTAAAGGGCTGAGACTTTGAGGGATATTGCGATGAGAGAGGTGTATTTTGCATACTGGATGGATGTGAACCTTTGGGAGCCAGAAGATGAGCTGTGGTAGATGCAATACCACCCCCTCAAAGAGCATCTAGTCCCCAGAATCCATGAATATATTACCTTATGTGGAAAAAGGGACTCTGCAGGTGTGCAAAGTTAAAGCTCTTGAGATGGGGAGAGTCTCCTTAATTATCTGGGTGGGTCCAATGCAATTACAAGGGTGCATATAGGAGGAAGGGAACAGTGCCAACATTAGAGAGAAGTCCATGTGATGTTGGAGGCAGAGACTGGAGACTGTTGGAGTCATGAGCCAAAGAATGCCAGCAGCCTCTAGACGCTGGTAGAGCCGGGGTGCCTGGGTGGCTCAGTCGGTTAATCATCTGACTTTGGCTCAGGTCATGCTCTCGTGGTTTGTGAGTTCCATCCCCGTGTTGGGCTCTGTCCTGACAGCTCAGAGCCTGGAGCCTGCTTTGGATTCTGTGTCTCCCTCTCTTCCTGCCCCTCCCCTGATTGCACTCCATCTCTCAAAAATAAATAAACAAAAAATAAAAATAAATTAAAAAAAAAGCTGGTAGGGGAAAAGAATGGCTTTTCTGTTGGAGCTTCTAGAAAGAACCATTCCTACCAACACCCAGACTTCAATCCTTTAGGACTCATTTCACACTAGTGACTTCTTGAACTGTAAGACAAGACATTTTGGGCTCTGTCCTGATAGCTCAAATTCTGGAGCTGCTTCAGCTTCTGTCTCCATCTCTTTCTGCCCCTCCCCTGCTCATACTCTGTCTGTCTCTGTCTCTCAAATACGAACAAACATTAAGAAAATAAACCTTAAAAAAAGTCTTTAAATTATGTTCAATTAAAAAAAACCATCCTCACAAAGAAAACTCATGGTCCAAATGGCTTTACTTCTACTGAACTTCTAAGGAAAGAGTAATAGCAGTGTTATATAAGCAGAGCCTTTGCCAGGGATGGAGTTGGTTTAATTAACTGAAAAATCAATGTAACTCACTGTGTTAACAGAACTATATGATCATTTCATATGCAGAAAATATACAATGAAGAAAAAATAAATTATGCAAAAAAATACCCCCCAAATGTATGGGAAATAATGGAAAAATCAAACACCCATTTATGATCTCTCTGCAAACTAGGATGATGAGGAAACTTCTTCAGACTGAAGAGGAAGAGCTGTGAGAAGCTAACGCTGAGTTTGTACTTAACAGTGAAAGACCAGACATTTCCCCCTGCCGTTAGCATAAGGCAAGAGAAGACGTTTGCTCTCGCGTCTAGTCAACAAGGGCAGGAAGTTCTCGCCTACAGACGGCACAGAAGAAAATGGCATGAAGAGTGGAGAGGAAGGCATCTGTGGAAGTAGAGAGAGAATGATAAGGAATTTACAACCACCACCACCTAGAACTGGAATAAGAATTTGCCAATGTGGCAGGATACAACACTAATACACCTGAATCGTTGCATTCCTGTATATTCCTAACAAACACACGGAAAATGAAATTTAGAGACAAGCCTTTTCCCTGACATTGTCCAAACCTACGGAACGAACAACACCAAGAGTGAACTGCAACGTGAACGTGGGCTTTGAGTGACTATACTGGGTCAGTGTGGGTTCATTCTTGGTAATACATACACCATTCCAGTGGCGGTGCTGTTAAAGGGGGGTGGATGTGTGTATGGGGGCAAGGAGATATGGGAAATCACTGCACCTCCCTCTCAGTTTTGTTGTGATGCTTAAGCAGCACTAAACAATAGCCTAAAAAACTATTGGGGAGCCTGGGTGGGTCAGTCGGCTAAGCATCCGACTTCAGCTCAGGTCATGATCTCACAATTCATGAGTTTAAGCCCTCCATTGGCTCTGTGCTGACAGCTCAGAGCCTGGAGCCTGCTTCTGTGTCTCCCTCTCTCTCTCTCCTTCCCCGACTCACACTCTCTTTCTCTCAAAAATAAATAAACACAATGGGGTGCCTGGGTGGCTCGGTTGGTTGGGCAGCCGACTTTGGTTCAGGTCATGATCTCACAGTTCATGGGTTCAAGCCCCGCATCGGGCTCTGTGCTGACAGCTAGCTCGGACCCTGGAGGCTGTTTCGGATTCTGTGTCTCCCTCTCTCTCTGACTCTCCCCTTCTCATGCTGTCTCTCTCTCTCAGAAATAAATAAAAAATGTTAAAAAAAAATTTTTTTAGGGGCGCCTGGGTGGCTTAGTCGGTTAAGCGTCTGACTTTCACTTAGGTCATGATCTCGCGGTTTGTGGGTTCGAGCCCCACGTCAGACTCTGCTGACTGCCAGCTCAGAGCCTGGAGCCTGTTTCAGCCTGTGACTCCCTCTCTCTCTGACCTTCTCCTGCTCATGCTGTCTCTCTCTCTCTCTCTCTCTCTCTCTCTCCTAGAAATAAATAAAACATTAAAAAAATTTTTTTAAATAAATAAATAAACACTGCAGGGAAAAAAAACTATTTCCTCAAACTTTAGCTGTAAATTCTGATACTCAAATCAAAGACATTAGAAGAAAATTATCTTGGTACCGAAATCAAAAACACTGGAAGGAAACTACAGGTAATATTCCTCATGAACACAGGCACAAAAATCCTTAACAAAGTATAAACAAATCTAACTCAGCAACACATATAAAATGGATAAAATATTGTGACTAAGTAAAATGCAAGTTTAGTTTAACATTTCAAAATCAGTCAAAGTAATTCAGCACATGTTATTTATAATTTTCTAGGGCTGGTAACAATGCATCATAATCTGGGCAGCTTAAAACAACAGAAATTTACTGTCATTTGCTTTTTCTAATAGGGACACCAGTCACATTGGTTGAGGGCCCACCCTAACAACCTCATTGTCACTTGACTACATCTGCAAAGACCCTGTTCCCAGAGGCCACATTTCCGGGCACTAAGGGTCAGGACTTCAATGCACCTGTTCTGACAATACACCTCAACCCATGGAACCACATTGACAGAACAAAGGAGAGAATCTGTAAGATCCTTTCAACAGAGGCACAAAAAGCATTTGAAAAACATCAGCATCCATTCATGATGAAACTCACAGCAAATGACCAATAGAAGAGACCTTTCTCAGCCTCATAAAGGCATCGTCCAAGATGAAGAGTTAGACCCACAGGCCAGCATGAGAAAATGCCGAATTCTTTCAATATTTGAATTGAAATATTGAATGTCTTGGATCAAGGCCAACAACATGCACACTCTCATTGCTCATAGTTGACATTGCACTGGAGGCCCAGCTGGCACACAGTGAAGCCAGAAACAAAGACAACTGCATATGGATGGGAGAGAACATGTGTTCATAAAAATATCATCAGGTACAGAGTGAGTTCTATAGAATCCACAAAAGTCACTAGAAACTGTAATAACATATAGCAAGACTGCAAGATACAACTTCAAATACAAATATTTTTTATATATTTTTAAAAATTTATTTATTTTGAGAGAAAGAAAAAGCACAAGTGAGTGAAGGGCAGAGAGAGAGAGAGAATCCCAAGCAGGGTCCACACTGTCAGTGCACAGCTTGACGCAGGGCTCGATCCCACAAACTGTGAGATCATGACCTGAGCTCAAGTCAGATGCTTAACTGACTGAGCCACCAAGGTGCCCATCTACTATATTTCTATGTATTGGTAATGCATAATTAGAAAATAAACCTTAGGGGCACCTGGGTAACTCAGTCGGTTAAGCACCTGACTCTTGATCTTGGCTCATGATCTCACAGTTCATAAATCTGAGCATCGTATCAGGCTCCATGCCTGCTTGGGATTCTCTCTCTCTCTCTCTCTCGCTCTCGCTCTTGCTCTCGCCCTCTCTCTCTCTCCCCCCTGCCCCTTCCCAGCTCTCTCTAAATAAATAAATAAATAAACTTTTAAAAAAGCAAGAAAAGAAACTTTTAAAAATACCAATAGCATAAAAAAAGGATATATTTATGGATACATTCTTAAAGATATGAGCAAAACTCCGATGAAAATTGTAAAACGTTGCTGAGAATAATTAAAGAAGACTGAAATATTCATGTCAACATATTGTCAGGGCGTCAATTCTTCCCAAACTGGTCTATAGATGTTCACTCAGAGCAGCAGGGACAAACACATTACTGTGCAGCCAAATGACTGAATAACTACTGGAAAGTAAAAGGGAACAGATTATGGACATGGGCACCCATAGGGATGGATGTCAAAAACATTCTGCTGAGGGAACAAAGCCAGAACATAAACATGTTTTTCCACTGGTCGAAAATTCTACAGTAGGCCAAACCATATGATGATCCAGGAAAAGGAAATCTAATTTAGGGTGAAGGAAGTCATGATGATGGTTCTGTGCTGTGAAGGGGGGCGTGGGGGAATTGTGTGAGGCGATAGAAGGTTCTAGCACTTGATAAGGGTATTAGTTGCACCGGCATATGAGCTTGTCAAAATTCTTTGATCTCTAATATGTAGGATCTGTGCATTTCCTGTGTGTAAATTCCACCTCAATAAAAACTGGTAATAAACCGCTGGCTAAGAATCTCCTCTATGGGAAGGGTAAAGCACTGTATCATGAAAGGCGGATTATTTGCAATAGATGATGAAAGCACTACTTATCAGAGCTCAAGAGAAGCAGACAAAGCCATGTTTAAAGGGAAAGTATAATCTTAAACGCACATGAGAAAACATGAAAGACTGAACATTAATTAGCTCAAGGGTCACCTCTAGATATTAGGAGAGGAAACCTCTCTGTTACTTGGGAAAAAAAGAAAAGGATTTACGTTTGCTTGCACTAGGCATGGAGACAGACGACCAGTCTCAGACTCCTTCGCTTTTGAAGCTCAAGGTTTTCAGCTCCCGGGTTAGGACTACAGGTCCTCACGAGGGCACATATGCAATCAAGCCTCTCAGAGGGAAGCCCGCTCCCCAGCAGGCCCAGGTCTCTTGCTGCACCAAGCCAGCTTTCCAGCCAAGGGCAAGTTTAATCTCGCTTCCCTCTTACCCCAGATATGTATAGCATTTGGGGGTCCCAGTTTTAAAGGGCAGTGGCTTTCTATTATCTTCCCAGTAGTGTACAGACAGACCCTGCTCTACAATCTTGCCCACACCACGGGGCTATTAGCTGAAGTTCACGGTCACCTAGGCCAGCAAATGCCCTTCATGTTCTTTTTACATCCTATACGGTGATTTTGCGTTGTTTCCCCAGCTCTTCAAAACCTTTAACGACATAGGTTTTACATTTTAACTAGAAGTCACTTGTTTTCAGCAGAATTAATCCAAATGCCCCATCTAGCCACATCCTCAAACCGGGGAAGCACACAGAACACAAGGGATAAAGAAAAGTCTTTATTTATAGTTCTAAGCACCAGCATGACAAAGTTGTTTGAGGAAACACACCACGAACAGAGGGAAGAGATAAGCCTTGGGCTAGAAGAAGACCCTTTAATGCATATAATAGGTTTAAAGATTAGAAGATACTACAACATATATTATAGGTTTCAAGATTAAACAAGGTTTTATGAAGAGCTTGTACGCTCAGTATGAGGCAAGAGATATGTATGGGCAGTTCACCAATAAGTAAATCTGAGAGGCTCACAAACATATAAAAAGAGGGGCACCTGGGTGGCTCAGTCGGTTGAGGGTCCAACTTCGGCTTAGGTCATGATCTCACAGTTTGTGGGTTCAAGCCCCAAGTCGGGCTCTATGCTGACAGCTAGCTCAGAGCCTGAAGCCTGCTTCAGATTCTGTGTCTCCCTTTCTCTCTCTGACCTTCCCCGACTCGCTCTCTGTCTCTCAAAATAAAATAAAGACAAAAAAAAATTAAAAACATAAAAAGATAGCCAACTTACTACTAATTGGGTATACTGGACATTTGTTATTATTTTTTGGCCATTTGGCATCTGAACCTTTCATTCTGTGTTTGAGGAATGCCCTCCTCTGAGAGTCTTTTTCCATACTAGGAAGTGCAAGGTCGGACACACAATTCACAGCCAGGCCAGGCTTCCCTGGGAGGCTGTGGGGTCGAGGTGATGACTCATGGGGGCCGCAGCACCTGCTCCCCACATCTAAGCAGAGGGGGGCCCGGGCCTCCCCCAGCGTCCAGGGGCTACTGTCAGTGGTGCTGGGGTGTGAGCACTGATGCCTGTGGCCCAGCCACCGGACACCGCTTTCCTCATCGTCTGGCTCTCAGCAGATCTGCACATTTCCTTCTGCCTAGCTTGGAGCCTAGTCTCCAAGCCCTCCTAGAAATTTCAGTTGCTTTTGATCATTTCCATTTCTGCTTTAATCAGAAATCTACTTACATCAGGGAAATGCAAGTTCGAACAACAAGGAGACAGACCCTTTTCTGTGCAGAAGATGAACAGACACAGAAATATCTGGACGCCGGCAGAGGGAGTGTAAATTGCTAGAGACGATTTGGAGGACAATTTGCGGATGTCTGATAAAGTAGGACGCAGGTATCTTATGACCTGGAAATTCCACTGCTGGTCACATTCTCTAAACTGTAGCTTGTGGCGACAAGTACAACACTCTTCACCTTAGTGCTATTTATAAACCAAAAAAAAAAAAACAAAAACCCAAAGTACTTTGATACCAATGTGAAATTAATAATAAATTGCAGTGTATTTATACACTGTATGAACTGGAACAGAATGCACCAAGACGCAGAGATTTTGAAAAAGACACAGTGTTGCAGGAGATTTTGAAAAAGACACAGTGTTGCAGAAGGACATGTATCGTATACTATTTAACTATTTATGTTTATGTAGAGACTGGAACAGACAAATGAGAATAGGTGACACGGAGGGAATCTGAAGACAGGTGGACTGTGTCCATGTCAGACTTGGGTTGTGATAAGATACTACAGCTGTGCCTCGTTAGGGCCCACCGGGCCACCTGTATTATTTCCTATAGCTGCATGTGAATCTGCCACCAAATTAATAAAACTTTAATTTAAAAATACCAAGCAATGTATGTATTATTTATAGAGACATGATGGCTCCTTTCCAGAAGAGATAGGGGACCAATCGAATACTCCCCCCACCCCCCACATGGAAAGAACATTTTTGAGGCAAATACAACGAAATATTAACACTTGAAAGATCTACATGTGGGTGAATGAGTGTATCTTGCTCTGTACTTCTCTTTGTGTCAAAAACTGCTGCAACGACTGGGGCATGTGGGTGACTCAATCAGCTAAGCTCCAACTTTGGCTCAGGGGATGATCTCGTGCTTCATGGGTTCGAGCCTCATGTCAGGCTCTGTGTTCAGAGCCTGGAGCCTGCGTTGGATTCTGTATCGCCCCCTCTCTCTCGGCCCCTCCTCCCGATTCATACTTTCTCACGTGTTCCTGTGCATGTTCTCTCTCTCTCTCTCTCTTTCTCAAAAATAAATAAAACTTAAAAAAGATTTTTTTAATGCCACAAAGATTAAGTGAGCTGCTTAGAAAAGATGAACAGCAACACCCCGTTGGCAGCAGGTGCTCAGTCATTCCCTAGGACCCCTGAGAATTACTGATCTATTAGTCAGTGAAGGTAAGGGCTGCTGGAGCTTGTGTGGTCTGGAGAAGAATGTTTTTCATCAATCCGTGCCCCAGTTGATGCCTCATTACAACCTCCACTTTCCCTCCTTGCCAGCCTTCCTCACAAAGGCCCACAGTGAAGGCACGGTGTCTAGGAGAGGCAGGCCAGCATGATGGAGGGGAGCAGTTCATACACGGGGACACAGTTGTCCCTGCCTCCACAGTTGTCCCAAGGACCTCGTGAGTGAACGTGTGTTAAACACTCACAGCAGGCCTGGCACCTGGGTTCTGGTCAAGCTGAGTGTGGCTGGGACTGAGGCAGAAATGCTCCCCCAGGACCCTCACAATCTTGTTTCAAAGGCACCTTCTCAACCTACATTACAGTCAGGATTGGGCCCAGAGGAAATAGACAACTTGCCCAAGGTCTCTGGGGTTGAAAAGGGACTGACTGCTGACTATGCCCTGAGTTGGAACAGGTGCACATCTGAGGCGGAGAGCAGAAGGGTGGCTTGGTCAAGTGAGAAGGGTAAGCTGTTTGGAGGATTTGGGGCCATGCTGGGCCCCTTGAGTCCTTCTATCTGTCCTCACCCCTGTCCCTGCTCTAAGAGCTTAGAGACAGCCCCATATAGATGAGATATCTGGGAGAAATAAGTGAAGTGCTCAGGGCCGCGCGGAGCAAAGCGTCTAGGCTTCCTATGATGCTAGGAATTGAAAGAAGAAAGGACTGAACAGCAGCCGCCAGCCCTCAGCGGCAAAGGGAGGACCGAGAGCTCCCTCTGCAGGCGAGTGGCTTCTTCCAAGAGATCTGTGTCCTTCCCTGGGTGTCTGACACACAGCAGGGGAGCCCAGGACACTGCACCCACGGAAGACCAAGGCTGTTAGCTCAGTGTCCTGTTCAAAGGTACCCAGCCAGCAGGCAGGAAGGCTGCCCCAGAAATAATGGTTTCAATAGTAATGTTATTTATTTATTCGTTTGTTTAATGTGTTACTTATTTCTTTTTCTTTTTTATTTATTTATTTCTGAGAAAAAGAGACAGTGTGAGCAGGGGAGGGTCAGAGAGAGAGGGAGGCACAGAATCTGAAGCAGGCTCCAGGCTCTGAGCTAGCTGTCAGCACAGAGCCCGATGCGGGGCTGGAACTCACAAACCGTGACACCGTGACCTGAGCCGAAGTTGGATGGATGCTCAACCAACTGAGCCACCCAGGTGCCCCAATAGTAATGTTTTTTTAAAAAAATTTTATTGTGCTAAAGTATATACAACATAAAATGTACCATCTTAACCATTTGTAAGTGCACAGTTGAGTGGCATTTAAAAAGATTTACACTGTTGTGTGGACATCACCACTGTCTCTTTCCAGAACTTTCCCGTCCTCCCACACTGAGACTGTTCTCAGTACACACTGACCCCCCACCCCCCTTCCCCAGCCTCCAGCACCACCATCTACTTTCTGTCCCTGTGATTTTGGTGAGTCCAGAGACCCCTTAAAAGTGAAATCCTTCTGTGTCTGGCTTACTTCACTCAGCACCATGTCCTCAAGATTCATCCATGTTGTAGCAGGTACCAGAATTTCCTTCCTTTTTAAGCCTGAGTAATATTCAACTGTATGGATAGGCCATATATTGTTTATCCATCCATCCCTCCATCCTTCCATTTTTCCATACATCCATCCTTCCTTCCTTCCATCCATCCCTTCTTCCATCCATACATCCTTCCTTCCATCCATCTATTCATCCATCCATCCGTCCATCCATCCATCCTTCCTTCCTTCCTTCCTTGCTTCCATCCATTCTTCTATCCATAAATCCTTATTTCCTTCCTTCATCCATCCTTCCATCCATCTGTCCATCCGTCCATCCATCCATTGATGGACACTTGGGTTGTGTCCACCTTTTGGTTATTGCAAATAGTGCTATGAACATGGGGTTGCAAATGACTGAGTCTCAGTAATTTTTAATGAACTTATTTTGGAATAAGTTGAGATTTACAAAAATGTTCCAAAGAGAATTCAGAGTTCTCATAAACCCTAAGGTTAACATCACATGTGACCATGGTACATTTGTCACAACCAGGACATTAACATTAGTACATTGTAACCACTAAGCTTCGGATATCATTTAGCTCTTACCTAACTTCCCACTTCTGTTCTAGGATCCAACCTGGAGTACCACATTGGATGTAGTCAATGGTTTTTCAAAATGGTTATTAGGAACACTACATAGCGATGTGGGGGAAAACTGATGGTAGAGAGTTACGTAGAAAAAGTAAACTAGAAGATTGTGTCTGTGCAAAGCCGGCATTATTGAAACTGTACAGAATGTGCCAGAACCATCTTGTGACACAGGGAACGTGATCACCTGTTTTACAGATGCAGAAGGTGAAGGTGACATTGCCCCACCCAGACACTCAGGTTCCTGGTGCATCCCTGGTGACCCTTTCTCTGGAGCACTGTTCCTAGTCTGCTCCCAAGCCCTTGCTCCACCTCCCAGTAGCCCTGAGCCCAGAGCTGACTGATGTGGGGTCCACTCTGGCCCCTGGCCTCCCGCTGCCTTTCCTACTGCAGAAATCCTGGGAACCAGGTGAGGCTGGACCTCAGCATGCCTCCCTCCCTGCCCTCCTCTGCACCCTTCACACCTCACCATCTCCCCTCCCCCCCACCCCCCCACTAAGAACGCTCCCTCATCAGCTTCAGTGCCTGAGGATCTTCTGGGGAAGCTGGCCTAAGATAGGGAGGAAGGGTGGCTTCACACAGCTGGTGAGGGAGAAGCTATCCGTCTTCACACGCCTGCTACCCTCTGCTGCTGCTCCTCACGGGCAAGCTCATTGCAAGGGTTGGAGACACGGCTCTGAGAGCTGACCTTCCACACAGGGTCCCTATCGATACAGTCACCCCAGCCCAGCAGGACCCAGGGGTGAGGCAGCCTCAGGGTGCCAGAAAGCACAGGGCAGTCAGTTGATGGGTTTTTGCCACAGAACTACTTGTTACAGTAAAAGGAGGAGCCGTTCCAGAGGACATGGGACTGGCAGTCCTGACAGCCAATAGACTTTTCTAGAAAGTTCTGTGGACCCATGAAAGAGGTCAGAAAATGTAAAAGTAGTTCAAAAAACAAAACAAATCAAGACACCATGGCTCTAGACTGTATTTTCCATTTTTAAATGTGCTTTTGCTGATTTTGAAAGCAGTCTATGTTTCGTGTAAAAAAAATTCAAACCCAGCAGGAAGACACGATCCCGCCCTAGTGGTTCTGCTGAGAACAAAGCTCAGCATGGTTTACAAGACCCCGCACCCCTGGGTCCTGCCCATCTCCAGTGTGGGTTCCTACCACTGTCCCATCATCAGGCCGAGACAGAGGCCTTCTGTCCTTCCACAGATGCCACATTTGTCCCCCCTAGGGCCTCAGGGCCTTTGCACTTCCCTGCCCTGAGAAAGCCCTGCCCTGCCTCCTCTCAGCTACTCCCTACCCCTCCCCATACAGCCCCATTTCTGGCCTCTTATCATTTAAGTCTTTTTTAAAAAATTTTTTTAATGTTTTATTTATTTTTGAGAGAGAGAAAGACAGCGTAAGCAGGGGAGGGCTAGAGAGAAAAGGAGACAGAGAATCTGAAACAGGCTCCAGGCTCTGAGCTGTCAGTCAGCACAGAGTCCGACGCGGGGCTCAAACCCACGAATCGTGAGATCATGACCTGAGCCGAAGTCGGACACTTAACCGACTGAGCCACCCTAGCACCTCAGCTTATCATTTAAGTCTTGGCTCAAATGTGCCCTCTCAGAGGCCTCTCTGATCTGCAGGTTAACGTTGTCTTAGTGTAAGAACACAATATGTAATATGTACAGCACACATACAACATACACACATGCATACAACATACAACACATGTGTCGATCGTGTTTATGTTAAACTAAACTCCTAACCCCTGTGTTGTTCCTGGGTCATCTGTATGTGTTAAAATGATAATATTTGAATGTGTTGGGTTAAATGAAATATATTTTCAAAATAGATTTTACCTTTTTGTTTTACACTTTTAGGGTAGACAATTCTAAATTACACGTGACGTATTTTTTAAAATTTATTTTTAAGGGAGACAGAGCACAAGTGGGTCAGGGGCAGAGAGAGAGAGGGAGACACAGCATCCGAAGCAGGCTCCAGACTGCGAGCTGTCAGCACAGAGCCTGATGCAGGGCTCAAACCCATGGATCATGAGGTCATGACCTGAGCCAAAGTCGGACACTCAACCGACTAAGCCACCCAGGTGCACCACACACGTGGCATATTTTTACTGGACAGCATTGAAAGTACTCTGTGGTAGGAGTAAGCTAGGCCATCACCTGTATCAAACCTCATAAAAAGGTCAATATTAACACAGGGTTCTCTACAACTGTGGTCCAGCCAAGATATCACAGCCTTTATTTAACTATCAATTTATTCTTTCATTTTTTTTGGCAACCATGCACTCATGTCAACGGACACCTCCAAACACCTGTTACCTGCGGGGGACCTTGTCAAGCTGCAGAACTCCCTAGAGAAGCAATCTGCTCTGATTGCTCTTGCTCCATCTAGCTCTTGCTCTGATCTTCCTGGGAGAACGCGGTTTCCTGTCTCTGGAGTTCCCCGGCCTCATCACGGACCCCCATGTGCTTCATCCTGCAAACCTCACTTACGCGTCCAGAGTAAGTTGTGTGTGTCACGTCCCTCCACCTTGAAATGCTTCAAGACACATTTCCTTGGAACAATGAGTCTCTTCTATCAGCTCAAAACAGCCATCAGCTTCAGCAAATCTAACCTTGTTAACATATTTTATCGGATCTGTTTGTACCCCAATGTTGTCAGCTTCGTTATTTCACTCCACGATATGCCTCAGAGCACTTTCCCCCCTGCAGTACAGGATCCAGCCAAGATCAGGTGTTGGAATCAGTCATCATATCTCTTTGGTCCCCAGGGCCCTTAGAAGCAGAATTTCCCTCCCCATTTCACAGGTAAATAAATCGTGGTCCACAGAAGCACAAGGACCCATCTGAGGTCACTCACTGGGTTAGGAGCAGAGCTCTTGCAACTCCTCCCGGTCGGTCACGGGGCTAAAACTCTCGTGGCGCCCGGCACCACAGTAACCTGGTGATATCATGACAAGAATTTCAAATTTATGCGCATGGATGCTGGAAGCTTTCTCCCGAGGTCGCCATGGCAATAAGCCAGCCCGGCTACACAATTTCTGTAGGAAAACGTGCCATCATCTTGTGAAGCTGAAGATGCCCTATGCGGGACCCACCCAGGCCCGCCCTGGATGTAGTTGCTCTTCAAATTTTTTTTTTTTATGTTTTATTTATTTCTGGGAGAGAGAGAGAGACAGCGTGAGCAGGGAAGGATCAGAGAGAGAGGGAGTCACAGACTGAAACAGGCTCCAGGCTCTGAGCTGGCAGTCAGCACAGAGCCCGACGCGGGGCTCGAACCCACGGACCGCAAGATCATGACCTAAGCGAAAGTTGGACGCTTAACCGACTAAGCCACCCAGGCGCCCCTGTAGTTGCTCTTCAGATGAGCTCACACACACATAGGAAAGTTCTTCACACCACTGTCTGCAGCACCAAATAAGGGAAACAGCCCAAATTTCCAAGGGCCAGAAGAGGGATCAAGGGGCTAGGATGTAGTCGTAAGGCACCAGGGTGGCTTAGTCGGTTGAGGGTTTGATTCTTGATTTTGGCTCAGGTCATGGGATCAAGCCCCATGTCAAGTGCCACAATGAGCATGGAGCCTATTTGAGATTCTTTCTCTCCTTCTGCCTCTCCCACCGTTCACTCACATACTCTCTCTCTCTTTAAAATTAAAAAAAAAAAAGAAAGAAACCAGGATGTGGTCTACAATGGAATGTGATTCAGTAGAAATGAATGAGCTGTAGTATGTGAAAATGAATTAATGTCAAAAACATAATGGGAAAATAGTGAAAATTCCAGGAAAAGATATCCGAATATGGACCATAAATGTGCATTACGTTCTTTGGTGACATATATATGTTACTATACATCTCTGCCTACTAAATATGGTATGCCAGCCCTCATAGCCCTTCAAACCAAACCATGGGGCTGCCTGTCCACTGTCTTTTCAAGTTTATTTTGAGAAAGAGTGAGAGAGAGAGAGAGAGAGCGCGCGCACATGTGAGCAAGGAGAGGGACAGAGAGAGAAGGAGAGACAGAATCCCAAGCAGGCTCTATACAGTCAGCACGGAGCCTGATGTGGGGCTCAAACTCATTAACTGTGAGATTAGGACCTGAGCCAAAATCAGGAGTCGGGGACTTAACTGCCTGAGCCACCATTTACTACATATGGTATTTTACACATATTTTTACAAACATACTTAGGGACCATAAATACTATAATGATCCATGATTTGCCATTTATATAATAACGTTGTTACTTATGTAATAAATATAAAATACTCTATTTCAGAGTCTATGTCTCCTTCTCTCTCTGACCCTCCCCTGTTCATGCTGTCTCTCTCTTTCTCTCCTAGAAATAAATAAAAATATTAAAAAATATATATATATATAAAATACTATAGAATTAAAACTCTACATGTAACGCTATATACATTTTGTCTATATATCTGTTATACACTCATCTATACATTTATAAATCTATGAAAACAGAGAAGGGCATGATAAACAAACTATTCCCCTTCCCTGGACAGTTTTAAGTGTTTTACAAATTGGAATCGCGCACGCGTGTAGGGACGGCCCAGTGTGGGGCCGCCGGCAGACTTTACACTCCGAGGACCACCCTTTGAGAAGCGTAGGCCCGGGAGCCACCTCAGATCCTTTGCACCACAATTCTGCTTCCAACTAGACAGAAAAACCACAAAGAAAGTGCAAATGCATTCTAAAACCCGGCCTCTCCTCAAATGCACACACAAAGCAGTTTTGCGAGCAGAAACTTGGAAAGCGCCCTGCTGGGTTTCAATCTTCCCTCATAAACTGCTTGCTTTGTCTCTGTGTTCATTTCCCTTTCCCACCGCTTAGCCACCCCCTCCCCAAACACGCAGTGCAGTGGGAAGACAGACCTCAAAGGGCACATTGCTGGACCCCCAGGAGGCCTGGCTTTGAGGACACGTGAATGAGGATCCAACAACGGAACTCACCCAGCCGCTCCCCCAGAAGGCGTGCCACCTTTGGTCTGTCCGGGGTGATCCGGGGTCGCCAGCCCTCACAGCCCTTCAAACCAAACCATGGGGCTGCCCATCGACAGAGCACCATCAAGACAGGGAGCGACCAGAGCCTCTGCCCGGACTGCCTTCCTTTCTCCCGCTTCTGGTGCCGAGGCTTGCCTCCGTTCAGGTTGCCATCCCGGGCATGCACACACAGCCACTAGAGGCCATGACGATGCCACCGTGCACTTCCCTGATGCCTCCCCTCTGTGCAGGCGCGCCTCTCACCTGAAGCCCGGGGCCGCAGAAAGGCAGGTCCCACATCGGGCCATCAGCGCGGCCACGGGCCACCACTCCCCAAGCACTCACAAGCACTCATGTGCTGGACGCTGTTCCTTAACTAGCATAAGAGGTGTGCACACATCTCATTTCTTTGCTCTAAATCACAGTGAATCTGATATTCTGATAATAAGCCTCCACTCATCCGGCTAACCAGGAACCCAAGTTCCTTTTTTTTTTTTTTTTAGGGCAAGTCCTTTAGGCCTTGCGTTTGGGCCTCGATGCTGACAACACAGCCCAGGCAGGCCCATAGCAGGGAGGTGATGGGGACGTCAGCCCCCTCCGGCACAACAGCGTTCCCGAGACTTTGCAGAGGTGGCAGCAAGGAGGGCTGATATCCCCTGTCCCCGCCCCCTTGCTAGAGACCCTGCCGGGGCTCTCTGGGACCTGACCCCTGTCCTTGCCTCCTGGGCTGCGTGACTGACGCTTCCCAGTTTTGAGCTTCTTTCTAAGAAGTAGGAGTGGCCTCCACCCTTCAGAACCTGGTTGGCCCTCTTGAAAATACTTCTCATTCTCTTCAGATAAACCTAAAGGAAAATAAAGGCATAAATTATCCACATTATCCTACAGGAAGGTCTCCCTAGCATAGGAGGGGCCCACTGTTATCACCCAGCTTCAGGCAAGAAAGCAGGGTCAGGGAGGGCAAGTGATCCCAGCCCTCCCCCACCCAAGCCCCAGGCTTAACCAATGAGGGAGGGGGACGCCTGGCAGAACATCTAGCCCATCAGACTCCTGGTTTCATGAGAGCCCTAAACGTCTCCTTCAAATGAATTTACAATTGGGGCACCTGGGTGGCTCGGTCAATAAAGCCTAGACTTTGGCTCAGGTCACGATCTTGTGGTTCCTGAGTTTGAGCCCCACATTGGGCTTTCCACCGTCAGTCTGATCCTGCTTGGGATTCTCTCCCTCTCTGCCTCTCCCCAGCTCTCTCGGTCTCTCAAAATAATCTTTAAAAAAAAATAAATGAATTTATATTTTATTTTTTTAATGTTTTTATTTATTTCTGAGAGAGACAGAGACACACACACAACATGAGCAGGTGAGGGTCAGAGAGAGAGGGAGACACAGAATCCGGAGCAGGCTCCAGGCTCTGAGCTGTCAGCACAGAGCCTGACGCGGCCTCAAACCCATGAACTGTGAGATCATGACCTGAGCCAAAGTCGGACACTTAACCGACTGAGCCACCCAGGCACCCCATGAATTTACATTTTAAAATCAGGTTTTAAGGTGTTAACTTTCTGGGTCCAGGATGGCTGGGGTCACCCCTGCCCGTGTGCTGTCACTTCTGGTCCCTGCAGCTGCTCCAAGGGACCAGACACACAGTCTCCCTGGTCCCCGCACGCCATCTCCCCCCCGCCCCTGCAGTCTCCCCAGTCCCTGCAGGCCACCCCCCATACCTCCCACCAGTTACCACATGCTACCCGCCCCCTCCCCACCAGTCTCCCTGGTCCCCACACACCAGTCCCCGCCCCTCCCCCAGTCTCCGTCCTTAGTTCTCTGCTCCTTGTTGCCTGGAACACCGGTGACTACATGGCCCACCAACCTGGTATGTTCTGCTTCTCTCTTCCTTGTTCTTGTACCTGCAGAAGCTTCCCACCTTGTCCCCCATCCTGCGGTTCCCCGAATGCCGAACGGAGGCGGACTGCATCAGGAAGTGTAGGTCGGGTTTGCCTCAGCTATGCTGCCCCTTTAATCATCTAATGGATGGAAATGAAAACAGACCTCCGCAGCACAGCCACAGGCTGGCACTACCCATCCTGTGCCCTGGCCCTGGGCAGGGAGATTGACGGGGTGGGGGTGGGGGGTTAGGGGAGCTTCCTGATCGAAGTGTCCAAGTCCTGGCAATGGGCTACCCAAGGAGCTGGGTATAATTAAAGGCCCTGGCAGTGACTCTGCCCACTCATTTTACCGCAAAAGTCTATCTCTGATCCTGGGGAGGGCAGGAAGTGTGAAGGCAGGCCACTGTCACGAGGCAGCAGGCTGGGGACTCCCCCTCCCGCAGGGCAGGAGCCTATCCTGAAGGCTGGTGGTGGAACAGCCCTGTGAGTGGTTGTAGTGTCCCTGAGATGGTGGGACGCACTAGACTGGCTCTGAAAGGAGGCAAAGCCCAGATAAAGCGCATTCACACCGTGCGGACAGACATCTGCAGAAGAGTGCTCACTTTGGTAAAAGACGGGCCATCATCGAGACATCAGCAGGGGGACTGGGCCACTGTGTTGCATTCAGAGTCATTCTGATGGAGAGAAAGGGTACCCACCGGCCAGCGGGATGTGCTGAAGGACAGGGACTGACAGAGGAGGTCACAGGAGTCCCCGGCTCCACCTAGGAGGCTCCCGGGAGGCCCACCACCAAGAGGGAAGGTTTTCCCTGATGCTCCTGGTCAGTCGCTCAAGGACAGACCCCCAGGCAGCTAATCGGGTTATTCAGAAAACAGGCATATCAGGGGTATTGCAAGTTTGCTTCCAGACCTCTGGAGTGAAGTGCAATCGAATAAAGTTAGTCAAATGGATGTTTTGGCTTCCCCGGACACATGGAATCTGAGCTTACACCACGCTGTAGTCTAGTAAGTGTGCAACAGCATGATGTCTAGAGAAACAAGGTACATACTTTAATTTAAAAATACTCTATTACTGGGGTGCCCAGGTGGCTCAGTCAGTTGAGCATCCAACTTCAGCTCAGGTCATGGTCTCGCAGTCTGTGAGTTTGAGCCCCGCATTGGGCTCTGTGCTGACAGAGCCTGGAGCCTATTTCAGATTCTGTGTCTCCCTCTCTCTCTGCCCCATCCCCCACCCCACTCATGCACTGACTCTCTCAAAAATAAATAAGCATTAAAAAAAATTAAAAATAAATAAATATACCTTATTCCCAAGAAATGCTGTCTGTCACCTGAGCTGGCAGCGGGCTGTCATCTTTCTGCCGGTGGAAGGTTCTCTTGGAGGCTGCTGGCTGCTGATGGACCAGGGCTGCCAGAGGCTGGGTGGTTCTGGCAAGTTCTCAGAAGGAGACAGTGAAGTTTGCTGCGCTGATGGACTCTTTCCTAAAAGGTCTCTGTCACGTGCAAAGCTGTCCGACAGCATTTTACCCCCAGGAGAACTTCTTTCATGCCTGGAGTCCAGCCCCTCAGACCCACGGCTGCTTCATCGGCTTCTTCACGTGATGTTCTCAACCCTCCGCCGTCACTTGAACTGACTGCATGCGCTTCCACCAGGAGCGGCTTCCAGTTCCAGAAACCCTTCGCTGGCTCGCCCGGAAGGAGCTGGGCCTCATTGGGTGCAGCAGGAGACAGAAGCGGTTTGGCTCCACTTGGGGCCCTGGTTCTCTTCCTGTCCCCCGACATCTGCATGGACTTGAACCCCACAAGGTCATCCCTGAGGGCTGGAATCACCCTCTGTCAAACTCTTGTCGCTGCAGATATTCTGGTCTCTTCCTGTGACTCCCATCTGACCTCAGTGGTGTCTCAAATGGTGAATCCTTTCCAGCAGGTTCTCGGAGGTCCTTTCCCATCAGAGGAATCCCCGTCTGTGGCCACGGCAGTCTTAGGAAACGTACTTGCCGAACACGACTAAAGGATGGAAGCGACCCCTCGACCCCTGGGCTGCAGAGTGATGTTGTGTGAGGCGTGAAACCACACTCGTCTCATTGGCCGTCTCCATCAGAGCTCCCGGGCCAGCAGGTGCACCGCACGCAGACCGCTGTCATCCAGGCTTCGTCATCCCCTTCCCAGAGGACAGCAGTGCTGAGGGCACTTGTTAGGGGCCTCACACTCGGGGATGGTTGACGAGCACCCGCCCGGCTTACGATCACCGGCCACATCGGCCCCCAACGGGAGGGTCGGCCTGTCGCTTGAGACTTGGAAGCCAGGGGCTGACTTCTCCTCGTTAACTATGCAAGTCCCGACGGTCCTGCATGGCACCTTCTAAGACCTGTCGTGGAGCACGGCCACCTTCATTAACGGTCTTGGCCAGACCTCCCAGACCACCTGTGGCAGCATCTACACCACAGCGCACTCTTACATCATGGAGATGGCCTCTGCTGGCTTCAGACTCTCCTCCTGCAGCCCCCTCTCCCGCTTGGCCTTCATGGAATTGAGGGTAGTTGGGGCCTCGCTCTGGTTAGGCTGGGCTCACAGGGATGCTGTGGCTGGTTCAGTCTTCTATCCCAACCGCTAAAACAATATGGCTGATTCTTTCCCATCTGATCCATGTGCTCACTGGGGAGTGCTTCTAACTCTTTCCAGAGCGTGTCCTTTGCACTGACCACCTGGCTAACTGTCCAGGGCGAGGGGCCCGGCTTCCGCCTACCTTGGCTTTGGATACGCCTTCCTCACCAAGCTCAATCATCTGTAGCTTGTGGTCTGAGGTCAGAAACAGGAGACTCTCCCTTTCGCTTGGACCCTAGAGGCGTCTGTAGGGTCATCACGTGGCCCAATTCTAGGGTGGCTGTGCCACAGGAGGAGGGAGGCCCGAGGAAGGGGAGAGACGGGGGGGGGGGGGGGACGGGGTCAGGAGAGCAGCCAGCACACACACGATTATCAATGTTTGCCCTGACACGAATGTGGTTCCTGGCCCCCAAAACAATTATGATGGTGATGGCAAAGATCACGGTCACAGATCACCGTAACAAATTACAAAGAAAAACTATTGGGAGAGTTATCAAAATGTGACACAGAGACACCAAGTGGGCAAATGCGCCAATAAACTTGCTCAAGGCAGCCACAAACCTCCAATCTGTAAAAAACGAAACATCTGTGAAACACTGTAAAGCAGGGCGCAGTGTAAGGGAGCTCACCTGCGTAGAAACAAGGATTCCCTTCCCAGGCCTCAGGTTTGCCTCTCTCTCAAGTAAATATTATTTTTGCCTTGGTTTGTTGGTCACAAGAGTCTATTAACTATCTCCCTCAAATGAGCACATGTAGTTTGCATGTGGGTAACACCCACACGTCTGGGTTACTCTTTGATAATCCACACTGAGATGAAAAAGAAGGAGGTGAATCTATATGTACCGATGTGAATAGATCTTATGGTAAATTAAGTGAAATAAGTGTATCATGGTGCATTTAGCATGCTGCCACTTGTATAAGTAAGAACTGTCAGTTTTTTTTTTAAAATATTTTTATTTATTTCTAGGAGAGAGAGAGAGAGACAGCGTGAGCAGGGGAGGGTCAGAGAGAGAGGGAGACAGACTTTGAAATAGGCTCCAGGCTCTGAGCTGGCAGTCAGCACAGAGCCCGACGCGGGGCTCGAACCCACGAACCATGAGATCATGACCTAAGCGAAAGTCGAACGCTCAACCGACTAAGCCACCCAGGCGCCCCTGTCAGTTAGTTTTTTAAAAGGCCAGGAGAAGAAGAACAGAGAACAAATAGAAAACAAATTGTAAAATGGTGGACTGAATCTCAACTGGAACTATAACTACCCGGGTGGAAATGAGAGAAACACTCCCATTCAAGGCAAAAATGAACAGATTGGATTTAAAAAGTAAGGTCGTACTACACACTGTCTGTAAAACCCTCTTTAAATAACATGCTATATATAGATTACAAGGAACACCAACTGGGTGGTTAAAAATAACAGAGATTTATTCTTCCAGCTCTGGAGGCCAGGCATTGGAGATCAGGGCATCGGCAGGCTTGTTTCTTCTGGGGACCCTGAGGGAGAAACCCCTGCCCGTGCCTCTCCTAGCTTCCAGTGGTTGCCTACAATCCCTAATGTTTCTTGGCCTCTGGACTCACCACTTCCTTGATCTCCATCCTCACATGGCATTCTCCTCTGTTTCCGTCCGAACTTCCTACCTCTCATAAGGACCCATGACATTGCCCACTCTAACCCAGTGTGGACCTCACTCAACTTGATGATGTCTGTAAGACCCTTTTCCCAGATAAGGTCACATTCACGGGTACCGGGGGCTGAGACTTGGGCTTGCCTTTTCAGGGGACACAATCGGATCTGTGATGCTCTGCAAACAGAAATCAAAAGCGAGCTGGAAGGTACTATATTAGTATCTGACACAATAGACTCCAGGCCAAAACATATCAGCAGGAATAAAAATCGTAGAGGAGGACAAGTCATCAACAAAGGCAAAGCAACCCTCATGTGTCTGCACCTGCTCCAGAACTCGGCATCACGTGAAAGAAGGGACAAGACAAAGGAGAAACAGACAAATCCTGCACTAGAATCGGACGTTTCAACATCTCTCTGAGCGATGGTAGAACCAGCACAGAAGCGCAGAATGAGCAATGCCATCCACCCACTTGACCTGATGTATACTAACCACTGCACCTGTATGCTCCACGTGCTCGAGGAACATTTACCAAGCAGACCACACTGTGGCCATAAAACATAGCTCTCACTTTAAAAAGGATTGAAATCATACAAAGCATGGTCTCTGGCGACCAATTAAATACACAAGGAACTAATTTTGGAAACATCTGGAAAATCCTCAAATATTTGGAAATCCATGACACGTTTCCAAATAAACCTTGGGTCTGAGAAGAAATCATGATAGAAACTAGAAATCATTTTCAGGGGCGCCTGGGTGGCTTGGTCGTTTAAGCATCCGACTCTTGGTTTCAGCTCAGGTCATGATCTTAAGGTTTGTGAGTTTAAGCCCTGTGTTGGGCTCTGTGCTGACAGTGCAGAGCCTCCCTGGGACTCTCTCCCTCTCCTGCTGCCCCTCTGATGTCTTTCTCTCTCAAAATAAATAAATAAACAAAAAACCCCACCATTTTCAGCAGACAACGTAACATAATCATGTGGGATGTGACTAAAGCAGTGCGTGGAGGGAGAACTACCACCTTCAAACCAGATGTTGAAATTCAGACCCTGGGTCCCTCCCAGGACATGGTTCCTACATCCTCTCAGTGAACACTGGAAGCACAAGTTATAAGCACGGATCACTGCTTACACTGCGATTTCATAAGGGTCACAAAAAGTTGCTTCTATAAAATTTTTTTAATGTTCGTTTATTTTTGAGAGAGAGAGATGGATCATGAGTGAGGGAGGGGCAGAGAGAAAGGGAGACACAGAATCCAAAGCAGGCACCAGGCTCCAAGCAGTTAGCACAGAGCCCAATGCGGGGCTTGAACCCACAAACCGTGAGCTCATGACCTGAGCTGAAGTCTGATGCTTAACTGACTGTGCCACCCACACACCCCTCAAAAGGTTGCTTCTTTACTTTTGGTGATCCTTTTGCATTTATTAGCTTAAGTTTTTCCCTATAAAATCAACCATTTACCTTGAAATATGAGGTAAAAAAAGAAAGGCAAGGGTAATTATTTTTTGCTTGAGCCTTTGATTTATTTTCAGAGTAATGACACGATGCTTACCAGTATCCACCTGTGATTATACACAGTTTTCTATGCTTTTGAGGCTCAAGTGATTCCAAAGGGGGACTCTTAAAGCTGCCTCCTGAGTCCTCCTCATCCCTAATAACTTACTATAAAATTTTCAAACATATAGAGGAGTTGAAAGAACTTTGCAGTGAATAGTCACAAACCTACCTCCAAATTCTATAGCGAACATTTTTCTTTGATTAACATCACCAACGCTGCTTACCTTCCTCAGAGCCTGCTTTCATTGCACTTCATGTGTTTCCTTCTAGGCCTTTCTCTATGTACCGTATGTACTTGCCTGTCGTGTTAGTCTGCCAAGGCTGCCGTAACAGAATACCATAGACCAGGGGGCCCTCGACAACAGAAAGTTCTGACAGTTCTGGAGCCTGGTTATCCAAGGTCAAGGTGTGGGCATGTCTGGTTTCTCCGGAGGCCTCTCAGGACACGGGAGGTGGGCTGCAGGTCCTATGCTCATTTAGCGTGTCTGACAACGTGGTGCTGATGTCGGCCAGGAAGCTCAGTTCCTCCCGACCTGGGCCCTCGCAGTGGCTAGCTTCTTTCAGAGCTGGCGATCTGAGAGACAAGACAGCACGCCGGGGGGGGGGGAGGGGGGGTGCTTATCATGTGTAGTACCCAGATTTAGAGGGGACGTAGCATCACTTCTGCCACATCCTAGTCCTTAGAGTGACTAAGTGCACGCTCACTGTAAGGCAGCAGGGTTTGGCTTGGAATTTACAAGCTTATCATAAATGAACTTTTATGGGATGCTTTGACTCTTGAATGTTGTCTCCCTTATGCTGTAATTCTAGGATGACAAGAATCATGCATTCTTGGGGCACCTCTGTGGCTCAGTCAGAATCAGTTGAGCATCCGACTTGGGCTCAGGTCATGATCTTGTGGTTCACGAGTTCGAGCCCTGCATTGGGCTCTCTGCTGTCAGCATGAAGCCCACTTCGGATCCTGTCCCCTTCCTGTTGCCCCTCCCCTCCGCCCTCAAAAATAAGTATTCTTGCATTCTTTACCAACCACTGTCCCCCCCAACAGAGCGCAGGCCACTCAGGCCCCTGACACACTCAGAACTTCAGACCCTCATGGCCGGTGGAACAGTGGGTGGTCTGGGGAATGCCCTCCACAAAATGGAGAGATATCTTTGGAAAATAAACATAGGTTGTTTTGCACGGGGACTACATTCATGTTACCTGTATTAAAAGACATCACAAGGCTCAGGACGCCTGGCTGGCTCAGTCCAAAGAGCAGGTGACTCTTGATATCAGGGTTCTGAGTTCAAGCCCCACATTGGGCATAGAGATTACATCCGTAAATAAACTTAGAAATATATATATCAAGAAAAATGAAAAAAAAAAAACACACACATGACAAGGCCCTTCAGGTGGAAGCAGTAAGTAAGACTAGCCAGGCGCTCCTGGCCACACACACGTGCCCCAGAAACCTTCCCTGAGAAACGTGTAACCACCACACTGAGGCCAGCTGTTTTCAACCTGTTCTGCGAATTTCTGCTTCCTTGTTCATGGATCTGTCACCTTCAGCACTTCTACAGGAAAAGGATTGGCAGAACCCAAGGACGTCTGGAAACCGCAGATGCATGAGGCGAACTCTGACCTCCAGGGGAAACCTGTCAGCCAGCACAGACGGGGAACCTGAGGCAGACAGGCCACTCGGCTGAAAATAGGAAGGCGAAGATTCAAACCCAATGTCAGGCAACCAAAGAACCTTCTGTTAAACAAGCAAACAAACAAACAAAAGCCCCTGTGTTCTCTGACTGAGGGAAAAGACACCAGACTTCTAATGGAGCGCTCTGACCGCTTTACAGGGTGCTGATGTGCAGCCGTACCCAGCGTCCGTCTCCAGGACGTTCCGGGTCCCCTCCCTGAGCCTCGGTCCCCAGCACCCACTGACGCCCACCCGCCCCAGCCCCCGGCCCTCCGCCACCGGGTTCCTTCTGGCACCTCACAAAACACGACGGTGCAGCACACTCTCATCTCACATGGGACCCGCCACACCTGCTGGGCCCCGTCCAACAGCGGCAGACCCCGCCCCACGTCGGCAGACCCCGCCCACTCAGTGCCAACCCCCTCCCCATCCCCGCGCTCGCGCCTCTGAGTGTGGAGGCCTCCGCGGGCCGAACCACGGTGCCCCTCGGAATGGGGGAAGGCGGAATTACCGCCGTCGCCGCCGTTGGTTTGGGCGTAAGTGATTAAAGCAACTCACCATCATTTTGAAATCGCGCCAGGCAGTCGTCTTTCCAGGAGTGCTGGCCACCTCTAGGTCGCCAGGAGTTCCTTTTATATTTTGGAATCGTCCATTCTTTTGCCCAGTCAGTAGAAGATTCTAAAAGTCGACACGGAGAGGGGCCTAACTTATTAATGCAAGCGAAGCTGTTTGTCTGGTGGAAGGCTAAGACATCACAACCAAGATAGCTTGTTGAACTCGTAGTGTATTCTAGTATATACTTCTGAGTTATGTGTTCCGTTTCAGTGAATAAGCCGCTTCCTTGTGCCTCCCCGCGCGGCGTCGCTGATAGTTTAGTCCTTCAGCGCAACGCCCGACGGGAGAAGGAAGGGAGTGGCTGCCATGTTGGACGGGACCATACGATCCAAAGGCGGGGGTGTTAAGGGGCTCCCGGCGAGTTGGTTGCTTGAGCCCAGCAGCCGTGGTGCGGCGCCTCAAGCAAATGCTTGTCATGGGCGCCCTGTCGTGGTCTCTGGTGGAAACCCTTGCGGCCCCCGGCCGCCTCCGGGCAGCTGCAAGCTTCAGGGCGTGGACATCCCCCCTCCCCGAGCTCTGTGGGGCGGCCCGCGGTACGCACATGGCCCGGCGGCAGGCGCCGCGCAGTGCGGCCTGGGAGAGTCGGAAGCGCGGCGAGGCCCGGCGAGGCGGCAGCGGCGGGCCCATGCAGGACGCGGAGAACGTGGCGGCGCCCGAGGCGGCCGAGCAGCGGGCAGAGCCTGGGCAGCAGCAGCAGCCGGCTGCTGAGCCGCCGCCACCGGGGGAGGAGCCGTCGCGGCCCACGGGGCCCGGCGCCCAGGAGGCAGCAGGCGGCGAGGACGCAGAGGCCGGGCCGGAGCCCGACGTGCCCGCCGAGCCCGCGGCTGACGGGGAGGAGAGGGCGGCTTCGGCCCAAGGCTCGTCCCCACCGCCGCTTGAGGAGCCCCCCGCGTCGGCCCCGGCCGCAGGCGAGGTTGCGGCGGAGCAGGCCGGGGACCCGTCGGCCGAGGCCCGGTCCGAGGGGGCGGGCGGGGAGGATGGTGGCGCGGACGAGCCCTCCTTCAGCGACCCCGAGGACTTCGTGGACGATGTGAGCGAGGAAGGTGAGGTGGCCCGGGAGGCAGCGGCGGCGTCGTCCCCGCGTCCCCGCTGTAGACCCGGCCTAGGGAAGGGTTTCTAGGAGCGTTTGGATCTCCTTACGTGTGTTCTCCATTCAGAGTGGGACGGGGCGGGGCAGGGGGCCAGGTGGAGACTGGAGACCGCTTGGGAGCCGCTCACTTGCACTAGAACCTGGATTTTGGAGGTGGTGATGGTGGACAGCTCGCAAGCAGAAACCATGGCCGTGTGTGGCAATTAGGGTCGAGCCAAGCGTGGCAGTGCAGGTGTCGCACTATCTCTGGTGACAGTTCCTTGTCTGCAGGTCTGGGTGCCCCGAGTGATGAGCCATGCCTGTCAAAGGCCTGACCCGGACCTCATGGGGACGCTTTTTGGAGTTGATGCGATACTGTCCCTTAAAACAGTTTGTGACAGAGTTAGGTTCCTTTGCCCCCGCTCTACAGAAGCTGCTGCCTCCAGAGAGCCTCGTAGGACTGGCAAGCGGACTCGACCAGGTTCCTGTTTGATTCTCTCTCCTCTTGAGTCTGTAGGCAGATCGCTGTCCTTGTGCTGTCGCATCATATTTTTGGGGTTTAGCGTCAGTCGTTGTAACTTTGTTTTTCTTCTTACCTTGATTCCATCTGCGGGTATTTCTGCTTCCTCCCTGAGAGCTGTCTCCTGGAGTGATCTTTGTAGTGCCTAATCCCATTTGTTTATGTTCTGTTTTTAGCCATGTGAACTGTCGGAGCTCCCAGCACATCACTGGACTCCTGTGCATTATGGTAGAATCGGAAAAACAACACCAAGGAGGTAGCTCAGGACACACCAAGAAAATTAGATGTTGTCGTGTTAAGGTTTTTTTGTTTTGTTTGAGATCTTGCGTCTGATCTCACGGAGGTTGAATCAGAATCAAAGAATTTCTGATAAAATGAAGAAAAAAACTTAGGGAACCAACAATATTTATTTTAACTTAAACCTAATGTTAAATAGCCACCTGTTGTCGTAATTATCCTTATGCTTTGTTTCTTAAGAGACATCTTAGCTTGAACAGCAGAAAAGGCTACACGGACCAGTGAATACTTGGGCCGCTGAGCCAGCGGAAGTCCCTGACCTGTGGGGAAATGTGCCCCCCTACACGTGGGGGAGGTCGCTGGTAATGTACAAGGGGACAGTGTTGCCGGGACCCCACCAGGCTCTCCTTCTGGGGCCAGCATTCATTTCCATTGCCCTGAGTTTTATTTTATAATCTAAGTTTCGGTTCAAAAGCTCATTTTGAGCCCCTGAGTGTTGACTCTGCAGTTGATTTTTTTGAAAAAGCGTTGAGCACATGCACTTTGCACGGGATTTCTACCGCGTGGACCATTTCCAGAATTCGGCTATGTGGCAGGACTAATGGGAGCATGCGCCAGCCAGGCCAGGTGCCTGCCCAGAGAGCCTCTGGGGGCGCTTGGGGTCCTGAGACTTTGCCCAGAGGGGCCTGTGAGGCCCCTGGTCCTAGGGAGCTGCGCCCAAGCACACTGCCCCCCGACTTTCTGCAACCACCTGTTGTGGTCAGTAGTCCAAGTGCGCATTTCGTGGTTAGTGAGACAACTGCCCTGTGGGGTCAGTGAGGTGCAGAAGGTGAAAATGGACGGGTCTCCAGGAAGAACCCTCATGGAGGTGCTGGAAGCCACAGCCGGGCCGTCCTGACTCCAAGCCGAGGGGTTAACCTGCTGCACAGGGACTCAGACATGCAGCCGTTGCTGGTGCTTGCCAGACAGTACGTTATGGGTCTCACTCCGGGCCACTAAGTCGTGCTTACCTTTAGGCTTGGTGTTTAGTTTTGAGAATTGCAGTCTCTTTCTCCTGGAGCCAGGCTGGGAATCTGTGTGGCAAGAGTGAGTGGACGTGGGCACTGGGGGTGATGAGGGAAAGGGGTCTCCTCAGCGTGTCGTTGCCGTGTTTATTCCCTTCCTGTCTGTGGACACTTCCTATAAATGAGACGCTTAATGATTGAGGGAAGGAGTCCACAGTGTGTGTAAAGCTGAGCTTTTTATTGTAAGCCTTGTAAAATCAGATCTGGCTAAACAGGCCACGTGTAATTGTACGGTAAGAACTTTAACAGCGACCCAGGGAGCTGACGCAGCCTCCCTTGGGAAGGTGCCTCCCACCGCGGTGACTGCGATCCACCTCTTCCCATCTGTTTTCTCTCTGTCTCCACTTTTCCTCCTTGAAAATAAGAGGCAGTTCTTCTTTTAGAGTAACACTGTCTACATGATCCATGAAAGTGTTGAAACCAGAGCTCGTTTATAACAGGCTTGCTTTTAAACTAAGGGGCTTTTTTCCTTTTTGAAAAACTTCTGTAATTGTTTTTTATTACGGAAAATTTCCAGTATGACAGTGCAGAAACATTCGTATTAAGTTTTGAGAACGAAATGGCAGTAAAGGATATTTTTGGACATGTATCTTTTTCAGCATGTTGAAATTAAGAGGAGAATTCAGAACAGAAATAATTGGGTTCCAGGGCACAGGGAGACACGAGGGGAGGTCCTTCGGGCTGGCTTTGCTGCTGTAGCTTCATCCGACCCGTGCTTGGACGGCAGCTTTGCTCTGCTGTAGCTCCCGGTGCCGCCAGCACCGGAAACTGCAGCTTTCTTCACCGGCTGCCTAAGCGGGTTTAGGGTCTGTGCAGAGCTTACATGGCAAAGGCCTCATCTGATGCTCCGTTTGACCCCTGAACGCATACCTCCAGCAGCTGGTCGGGCATTTTATTGGCTCTGGGCCTTCATGGTCAGAAGACCTCCGCCCGCAGGCAGGACAGTGGCGGGTGGCGCCCAGCTGGCCTTGTCTCCTGCCCAGCCTGCTGTCCCTGCGCCCACTCCCCGGACACGTCTTTTTCCTGGCCCTTGACACCTGTCCTCTTTCTCATAACCTAGCCGGCCACCTTACGGAAATGAAGCAATTCTAACACGTCTGAGTGCTTACGGTTTGGGTTTTGTGACCTTAATTTTAAAAACAGGCGACAGGAACGTAATATGTTTTCAGTTTCTGAGTCTAGTTAAGAAAATATTGGCTAACACACTCTGTGTGTTGGGTGCTGCGCACAGTCCTCAACACTCACAGACTTAGTACCTGAGCGGCTGGCGTCTCCCCCGCGCCCTGTGAGGGGACGCTGTCCCTTGTAAGGGGTGTCGCTGTTTGCTTTCCCCAGCGTGTGGGTTCTCTAGCCTCCCAGCCTGCGCAGCGATTTGACGTCGAGTACTGGGTGCGAGTTGTGTGCTTTGTCTTCAACTGGACATGGAGAAAGTGCCTGCTGGTGGGTGCGCGCTGGCGGTGGGCCGGGGAGGGCTCGCTCTCCTGGAGAGAGGCC
Organism: Proteles cristata cristata; assembly: GCA_017311185.1. Classification (NCBI taxonomy): domain Eukaryota; kingdom Metazoa; phylum Chordata; class Mammalia; order Carnivora; family Hyaenidae; genus Proteles; species Proteles cristata. The sequence goes on along the minus strand of JAESUZ010002642.1, from coordinate 1,541,925 downwards.
AGCTCTGCGTGGCATTCTGTATGCTGCAGGGCTTTAAAACATTGATTTACAATCTTCTCTTGATTCCAGAAATGAATGGACGTATCAGCAAGGAAAACGGGAAGAGTTAAACTCATCCTAATGTTGTCAAGTTTAAATTTTGAGTCAACCCAGGACCGGGATTTCTTTTCTTCACAGTGGAACCGTTCAGATGATTCATTTTTCACTTACTGGGAAACTGTTCAATGTGTTAAACTAGCGTGTTAACATTCTGCGTGGTCAGAAAGAAGTCACTGGTCCATCTTGTGTCCATACAGAGCTGCTGGGGGACATTCTCAAGGAGCGGCCGCAGGAGGCGGACGGGATCGACTCAGTGATCGTGGTTGACAATGTTCCTCAGGTGGGGCCCGACCGCCTGGAGAAGCTCAAAAACGTCATCCATAAAATCTTTTCCAAGTTTGGGAAAATCACAAATGATTTTTATCCAGAGGAAGATGGAAAGACAAAAGGGTGAGTGGTGTTCCCCATGGTCTTGGTTCCTGGCGCCCTGTGGTGGCCATTAGGCCATATAGGAGTCGCTGTGGACACAGAGGTGCCCGCCTCACCCACTATTCTGCCCCAGCCACCCTCGGCTTCAAGGAGGTCCACATGGTTCTTAAGTTTGGGTATTAGGGGTTGTCTGCTAAATTCTTAAGGAATTGGAGCTTAGGGCAGGTGGCGGGCACACCTGGGTGTCTCGGTGGGTTAAGCATCCAACTCTTGGTTTTAGCTCAGGTCACAATCTGATGTTTTGTGAGTTCGAGGCTCGCATGAGGCTCTCTGCTGACATTGTGGAACCTGCTTGGGATTCTCTCTCCTCTCTCTCTCTGCTCCTCTCCCATTTGCTCTGTCTCCCTCTCTTTCCTCTCTCAAACTAAATAAAAATTAGGAGCGCCTGGGTGGCCCAGTCCATTAAGTGGCCAACTTCACCTTAGTTCGTGATCTTGCCATTCATGAGTTCAAGCCTCGCATCAGGCTTTGTGCTTAGCTCAGAGCCCAGAACCTGCTTCAGATTCTGTGTGTGTCTCGCTCTCTGCTGCTCCCCCATTCGTGCTCTGTCTCTTTCTCAAAAATTAAAACATTTAAAAATTTTTATTTAAAAAAATTGTTTAAGATCAGAGCTGAGATTTACGTCTTCTGCCCTCGGGATAAAAACTGGCATGATCCGTCCTGGCCGAAGGACCCAGCAGATGAGAGGCTGGGTTCCAGGAGGACTTTACACAGGGTGCGCTGTTGATTCTGAGATGAGCTTTTCTTCTTTCGCATCTTAACATCTCTGAGATGGGGTTACTGCTAACTGGTCTAAGTGAAAGTGTTGGGTCAGTGCTTAATTAGCAACTTTTTTTCAACTGTTGCTTAAAATAGTGCGTCTTTTAAAAATGGTAGCATAAGGTATGTGTCCTGAGTTTGCTTTTCAAATTCACCAAGAGGTTTTCTGACACAGGAAAACCTTTCTTGTCAGATTTTCTCCATTAAAATTTCACGTGATACTGGTCTTGGAGAATCTTACAGGACAGACAGGAACCAGAAGAGAAGATGATGTTATGTTTTTTTAATTCAGGTAGTTTTGAAATTATCTTGAATAGCTTTCATTTTATTTGTTTTGTAAATCTTGGATAGTTTAAAAAATCTTTTTAATGTTTTTATTTTTGAGAGAGAGAGACAAAGCATGATTGGGGCGGGGGCAGAGAGAGAGGGAGACACAGAATCCAAAGCAGCTCCAGGCTCTGAGCTGTCAGCACAGAGCCCGACGCGGGGATGGAACCTACAAACTGAGAGATCATGACCTGAGCTGATTGGATGCTAAACCAACTACGCCCACCAGGTGCCCTTATCTTGGATAGTTTTAAAGAAAAATATTTTTTTTAAGAAACTACCAAATGCAGGTAATGCTCCTTCTGCTGTCTGTTTTGGAAACTAGGTGGAGAGATAACCTGTTTGACCAGCACAAAGCATTTTCTGGAAGTCTTTATAATTTTGCTGTTAACACACCGTGTCAGACTAATCACGTTCTTAGATTTCTCACTGCTTTATTGAGAAAGTTGATACACAGTAGACTTGTGTAGTCTCAGAGCACATCACAGTCACAAGTTCTGACACGTGTACTTTCATGAAGCCCTTTCCACCGTCAAGCTAGTGAGCATTTTGGTTAATTCTCTAATTTGTGATTGTGGCATTAGAGACTTTGGATCTTCTGTTAGGATTTCTTTTGCGTTTTGGGAACCATTCTGCTGGCAGCTCGACCCTCGGGGACGTGGCAGCAGACGGGCCATAGGCCTTGCCGGCGTTTGCTGGTTGGCTGGACGGGCCTGGGGGTGTGGAGCACGGCCTGCCCGGTCCTGCAGTCTGCGCCCTATGAGGTGTCGTGTCCTGATTCAGGTATACGTTCCTGGAGTACGCCTCCCCTGCCCATGCCTTGGACGCCGTGAAAAATGCAGACGGCTACAAGCTGGACAAGCAGCACACGTTCAGGGTCAATCTCTTTACTGACTTTGACAAGTAAGTCCCGGCTCGCATGGGCTCGAGTGGCTCAGGGTGTCTGGGGCGGTGCTGCTGACCTTTTCGGGGAGCTCCGTTCTGCGGGCACATCCTGACCCCTGATGCTTCTGGCCAGTAGCACCCCTCGCCCCTTGTTCCCTAGCCTCCTCCCACCCCTACCCCTGCTATCATGGATCAGAGGGAGAGGGGAGGGGCAGTGCACACTGCCTGCAGCTGAGAGCCACCCACGGGGACCTCCACCCTGTCCCCTCACCCCTGTGGTCCTTCTGCATGTTCCTGAAGAGCGGCTTCTCTGTTCCAGGTATATGACGATCAGCGACGAATGGGATATTCCAGAGAAACAGCCTTTCAAGGACTTGGTACGTGGGTATACTCCCCCATGGTTGAAAGAAGCAGGGGCAGCCATGAGCTCGGGTCGGGGCTGCCTCTGGGAGTGCGGGTCAGGAATGCAGCTTCGGTTGCAGCCCATAAGACCTATTCTGTCCCTTGCCTTGGGCTCTTTCTCTAGGGGAACCTGCGTTACTGGCTCGAGGAGGCAGAGTGCAGGGATCAGTACAGCGTGATTTTCGAGAGTGGAGACCGTACTTCCATATTCTGGAACGACGTGAAGGACCCTGTCTCCATCGAGGAGAGAGCGGTGAGTGGAGCCGCCCCACGGGGCCTCCCTCTGTGTTTCCTTAACAGGCAGCTGGGGCCATTGTGGTTGAGGGCCCTCTCCTTCCGGGTTGCCCCCTCTGCAACATCATTCGCTCTTCTGCTTTTTGTTGTTGTTGTTGTTGTTGTTGTTGTTTAAATTTTTTTTAATGTTTTATTTATTTCTGAGAGTGAGAGAGAGAGACAGTGTGAGCAGGGGAGGGTCAGAGAGAGAGGGAGACAAAGAATCTGAAACAGTCTCCAGGTTCTGAGCTAGCTGTCAGCACAGAGCCCGACACGGGGCTTGAACCCATGAACCGTGAGATCATGACCTGATCCGAAGTCGGACACCCAACTGACTGAGCCACCCAGGCGCCCCTCGCTCTTCTGGTTTTGAAAGAAACTCCAAGATGTGAGCAGGCGTCTCGTGTTTCTCAGTCAAGGTTGAGGAGTGAATCCTCATCGGAGCTGGAGGCTCTGCATCGTCCTCATGGTGGTGGTAACATGGGCCCCGACTTCTCCTGCAGAGATGGACGGAGACCTACGTGCGCTGGTCTCCCAAGGGCACCTACCTGGCTACCTTTCACCAGAGAGGCATTGCTCTCTGGGGGGGAGAGAAATTCAAGCAGATCCAGAGGTTCAGCCACCAGGGCGTTCAGCTCATTGACTTCTCGCCCTGCGAAAGGTAAGCGGTCGGGGCGGGCGGTGGTCTGCTCTGGCTTCGGGCCTCTGCAGATCATGTGAAACCAACCTTGTGGTGGTCCCAGGCCTGGTGGGAGTGTTGCGGCAGGGACAGGATGGGCCCTTGTAGACTGTTGGCTGGCATTTCCCAGGTGGCCTTTGGTTGTGGCTTGGTCATTTCTGCATGTGGGCACAGCGGCCCTTTCTCCCCAGCCCTGGGAGCGAGTTGATATGTCCCTCGCTAAGGGGTAGGGAGTTCTCTTAGTTAAGTGTCCCCAGGGGCGCCACGACCTTCAGGAAATGCGTTCCTCTACTTTTACTGAAGTCCTACCCTGTTCCAATTTCTTCAAGTAACGTAAGAGGCCTCTCGTACCATGTGGTTGGAGTGCATTGTGGATTCGCGACCACCCCTGGTGCCCCAGGGCTCCTGAGACGTGGCTCTGTGTCACCTGCTTTGCTTCTCAGTGTTTTTGGTAGAACATTTTTCTCATACATGGAAAACATAGAGTGAGAACGTCAGTAGCATCCCTGTGGTGATTCCTTAGCTTTAATGATTTCTTACTTTGCTGTATTTGTTTCAAATACATTTTCACTACGGGGAAGCCTGTGCGGCTCAGTCGGTTGAGCGTCCCTCTCTGGATTTCAGTTTAGGTCACGATCTCACGGTTCCTGAGTTCGAGCCCTGCGTCAGGCCCTGTGCTTGAGATTCTCTCTCTCTACCTCTCTCTGCCCCTCTACCACCGACTCATGCAGGCTCTCTTTCTCTCTTTCAAAATAAACTTTAAAAAAAACTTATGGACCGTCTGACTTCGGTTCAGGTCATGATCTCACAGTTTGTGGGTTCGAGCCCCACATTGGGCTCCGCTGACAGCCAGCTCAGAGCCTGAAGCCTGTTTCAGATTCTATATCTCCCTCTCTCTGACCCTCCCCTGCTCACGCGGTCTCTATCTCTGTATCTCAGAAATATATAAAACATTAAAAAGAATTTTTAAAAACAGTTTAAAAAATTAAAATACTGTGAGTGTCATGAACAAATGCCGGCGGTCTGTGGAAGTGCATCAATCCAGGTAAAGGTGTTCTTCCCCGGTAATCGCGGCAGCAGCGACCTTAGCCTGACATCTTCGGGTGCCCTCCATTCTGCGCTTTCCCTGTTGGTCTCCCCCCCATCACTGTCGTTTGGAGCTACTTGTTCAAACCTGGGTCCCGGGTTTATGTGTGGAGCCCTCCTGTTGTCCCAGTCCGTTGCCCTGCGTCGCCCGCCCTCCCTGGGCTGTGCTTTGATGGTGGCCCACGAGGGAGATGGAGCCGGCCGGGTTTGTTTCCTGGCCCGCTCCAGCCACCACATAACTGGTCCCCTCCGCTCCCGTGTTTCCTGTAAAGTGTAAGTTCTCTGCAATAGGCCTTTCTTGCATCTAGTAAAGTAGGTTTTGTGGAGCATATTCTTGGAGGACTCATGATGCACAACCACTTTGCATCCGTTGGGAACAAAACATGCGAGGTCTGTCGTTGCGGCCACGGTATGTTCACACAGACCCACGCGGGACCCCTCCCGTGGCGCGTGAGCAGAGCAGCCGCCCGGATTGGCAGCTGATTCCACCCGCGTTCTGGTCTTCCCGTATCTGGTTATAGTTAATGTGCATACAGATCTCTGTCCGCTCAAGGACTGGACCTGGAGCGTCCCCTACTTGTCGTTGCACCCTTGCATGGCACTCTGCAGAGAGCCTAAGGTGTGACACCTGCCACGGGTCCAGGAGTGTGTGCCTCAGCCCTGCAGGTGCATGTGGAGGGTGTGTTTCTCGGGGACGCCTGAATTGGCCATTGTACTGAGTGTGATGGCCTCACGTGTGGGGGCGTACGGAGCGGGTCTGCATAGCGAATTTCATGACTTGCAGGCAGTGCCTGCAGCCCCAGTTTTTAGTCCAGAGCGTCGCGCCAGGAGCCCCACCTGCGTCTCCTGGGCGTGCCTACCTCCTATTCCTCCTCACCGAGTGTGTTTCGACTTTTCCTGTAGCCGTTCCAAGGGAGCCATGTGACTTAGGTGGTGCACTATGTGAGCAGGGCAAGTCGGTGACCCAGGTGTAGACAAGCCAGTGGGTGGGGGAGTGAGAAGCCTGGGCGCAGGAGTGGTGGTAGGTGGATGTTGCTGTGGGATGCATGTGGCTGGCTGCGCAGTCCCCACCTCTGTCCTGGCCGCACGTGGGCGGAGCGGGTAGATGGTGCACCCCTGCCTTGGAGCACACGCACACCTCACTTTGAGGCCTGTTGGGTCCTCTCCTGTCCCAATTCTGTGGGGAAGCACATGCCCTGGTCCAGGAGTGACCACTCGCCTCCCGCCTTGGAGGCTAGAGGTGGCTTTCCTGGTGGGAGAGCATTGCCAGGGAGCTGGAGTTGGGGGAGAGTGCCATGGGTGTGAGTCCTATCTGCGTGTTCTGGAAGCCTCAACAGTACCTCGAGCTGCCTGGAGCTGGGGAGGCTCTGCCCTCAGCACGGGCTCGGGTACAGTGCCCAGGGTTGTAAGCAGTGTCTGCTCCGTTACAGGTACCTGGTGACTTTCAGCCCCCTGATGGACACTCAGGACGATCCTCAAGCCATCATCATCTGGGACATCCTGACTGGGCAGAAGAAGAGGGGCTTTCACTGTGAAAGCTCAGCCCATTGGCCTATTTTTAAGTGAGTAAACGAGGGGTGGTCAGTGGTGATCTTGTCGTGGCCTTTCCTCACAACAGAGGCTGGCACTTGTGTTCTCCTTTTTAGGTGGAGCCACGATGGTAAATTCTTTGCCAGAATGACACTTGACACGCTTAGTATCTATGAAACTCCCGTAAGTGGCACAATTTCCCGAGAGGCGGCCTGCCTGTTGGGAGCTTAGGGGCAGGGGCTAGGAGGGAGGAGAAGCGATACGTGTGCAGAAGGGGGTAAGACTGGAGCATCTGTCCCTTCCTGTCCCCGGGGGCCTCCCCGCTGTGCTGCCGGGAGTCCTGAACAGGAGTCAACAGAATCCCTGCTATCGGCGAATTGTTGTGTTACATGCCCCCTACTGGGCTTCAGACTCATTCCAGAACCTCTCGTTTGCTTGCTGTGAAAATGTGCTTGTGTTACGGGGACCACGGCCTGACTTGTAACCCTCGCTTCTCCGTAGTCCATGGGTCTTCTGGACAAGAAGAGCTTGAAGATCTCTGGCATAAAGTAAGTGACCGTTCTTACCAGTGGGGGTTAGTGGCTTCCCCCTTTGCACTCAAGCAGCCGCAGGAGGTGGTGTGGGCCGGGTCCAGACATAACGGTGACACAGTGGGCCCTTGCCTGTCACCACAGGCCTGCTCATCAGTGCGCCCACAACTCTGATGAGCCTCGCTGCCCACACTCCCTCCTTGTGCCCGGAGACCCCCCCCATGAGGGCCACAGTCCTTAAGGATGGGGGGAGGGGGCTGGGAAAGGCTTCTGTGCACACTGTGGTCTGTGCAGCAGGTTCGATGGCTTTGGTGAGCCCCCTGGAGACATGTGTTTGTACATGCGTGTGTGCACGTGCGTGCACACACTCTAGGGCGGCCCGTCTGCAGAGAAGTGCCCGAAGTGTGGACGTCAATGCTCTTGGGTATGGTTGTGGCTCACAATGCAAACTAAGGCAGGAATCAATTACCCGTGAACGTTAACAGTAACAGTAGTCTCCGTGTGCCTGAGCCGGTGGATCATGTGTGTCGGTGCCCGACCTCACAGTGCCTCTCAGTGGGGGACATCGCTCTCCCGCTTAGCGTCTGGCAGCCACAGCTCCTGCGTGTCCCGCAGCAGGATGTGGTAGGCGATGGCCAGTCGGGGCTCAGGGGCACCTGCTGCGTGGTGGCCGGGAGCCTCGCCAGCACCTCTCCCCGCTGGTGGAACGAGTGTGGGGAAGCCCCAGGTGGCCAGGGACCAGCTCTCGGGGCCGCGTTCCCTCACTGTTGGTGGCCAGCCAGTCCTCAGGCAACGCTGTTCTGCTTCATCCCGCAGAGACTTCTCTTGGTCTCCTGGCGGTAACATCATTGCGTTTTGGGTCCCTGAGGATAAAGACATCCCGGCCAGAGTGACCTTGATGCAGCTTCCTACCAGACAGGAGATCAGGGTCAGGAATCTCTTCAATGTGGTGGATTGCAAGCTACATTGGCAGAAAAATGGAGATTATTTGTGCGTGAAGGTGGACAGGACCCCGAAAGGTACCCAGGTGAGTGGATGCCCCAAGCAGAACCCTTTCTTTATAGCTCCAAGCAGGCCCCCCACCCGAAGCCTGGTGACGGACTCTCCATTCGAGCTCGCGGGTCACCTTTAGACCCACCAGTTCCGGACAGTGGTTAGTCCTCGCTAGAGCTTGTGTCTCCTTGCCGCTGAGGCACAGGCGACCTGGTGGCCCAGTTCACAGGTCACGGGGATGCAATGCCGTCTCAGGGAGATGGGATGCTGGTGTGTCTCTCTCCGCTTCTTTCTCAAGCGCAGAGAGGAGCATGCTGGACCCAGTTCTGCGCCCTGATTGGCTTTGTTCCCATCATTTATGAGTTCTTCCCCCCAGCGGGAATGTTTCTCCCGCTTTCCCCCAGAGATCCCACAGATGGGGTCCCCGCACTGTAGCACTCGCCCTTGAAATGGCACAGTTCAGTGGCTTTTCAATATGTTCAGACTCGTGTGGCCATCGCCACAGTCTGAAGTGGAGAGCATTCTCCTCATCCACCCGCGGCACCACCGCCCACCCCGGTGCGCTTCTGTGCCCGCTGCTCTGCCTTCTTTCTGTCTGGATCTGCCAGGCTGGGACACTCGCTGGGAACGAAGTCCTGCTGCATGTGGCCTTTGTGGCTGTGGCCCTTGATGAGCACGATGTCTAGGCCTATCTGGGCCGTGACTGGTGTCTGTGCCTCCTCCCTGGTCAGAGCCGAGGAATGCAGCCGTGCTTCCTTGTGTTCATTGTCTGAGGGACACTTGTGCTGTGTCCGCCTCCCAGATGCCAGGAAGAATACAGTGTCCTGGTCTGGCATGTGCCAGTGCCGGCGGGGTTCGCAAACAGTGCAGCCCTGCCCTGTTGGCCCTCCAGGGCACCACGCGAGTTCTGCAGTGACTGCCTGTGCAGGGCTTTCTCCGTGCAGGGGTGTGACCTCATGCATGCAGAGCCCTCTCTGTGCAGGGGTGACTCTAGGGCAGCTCTCCAAAGTAGGGCCTGGACCAGAGAGGGTGTCCGCTGTCCCCTTCGGACTGTGCCCACGCACCTCCGTCGGCACTGTCGTGACTGTTGCGCTTTTAGTCACTTGACACGTCCATGTGCCTGTCCCAGCTATGTACGTTTTGTCTGTCGCCAGGTTGACTTGTCCTTGATTTAAGCGTTTCTCAAGTTTTCAGTTTTTGTGACTTCGTTGCCTTTTTTTCTCCTGAATAGGGCGTGGTCACAAATTTTGAAATTTTCCGAATGAGGGAAAAGCAGGTACCTGTCGACGTGGTAGAAATGAAAGGCAAGTTCCGTTGTTTCTCTGTAGTCCAACAGCCGTTGAGCACCGCCGCCACTGGCCTTGGCGCTCCCCGCCTGGCAGAGTGCTCACGACCCTGACTGACTTGTGCCGTCCGGCTGCACGAGAGCGCTCCCTGGTCCCTCTTCACATCCATCCTGGCCAATTTCCCGCTTAGAGGCTGCGCTGGGAATGGCCATTCATTGACGCTTTGAGCGCCCAGCAGCGGGAGGGTTATCACATGGCAGCCCCAGGTTCTGCCTTGTCTAGAGTTCTTTCCTCGGCCTGTGAAAGCCATTCACGTTCCTTTTTCCGCCTCTGGATAGGAAACATCGCCCGTCTTTTGTCGGGTTTTGTGTTCTACTTTTATTCTCTGTTTTGCTAGGGAGTCGAGGAGAAAGGGGAGGGGAGCACAGTGGGAATGTAGGTGCAGCCTGGCCACCCTGCCATGCTGGGGTCTCCCCTCTCCCCATGAGAGTGCCAGCAGGTGGGAGGCCGTGGGATGCGCTGGACGTTGGGCTTTGGCCTCACTGCAGTGGGCATCTAGGAAGGTGGTGGTACTCCATGGCCAAGGTCCCCATGAGTCACCCACACACTCGTCCTTAGGCCTGCCGTGTGGTCCCTTAGTGGATATAAAGATTGGGGTGTTTCTCTGGTCTGATGGTGAGGCCTGTGCGGGAACGTGGCTTCGTCAGGGACACTGTTGGCTCGCGTGACTTAGGGCCTTGCTCTTCATCCCGATCGCAGAAACCATCATCGCCTTTGCCTGGGAGCCGAATGGGAGTAAGTTTGCTGTGCTGCATGGGGAGGCCCCTCGGATATCTGTCTCCTTCTACCACGTGAAGAGCAACGGGAAGATTGAACTTATCAGTAAGTAGCCTTTCCCGTTGGCAGAGAGACAGGCTGGACCGATGGATGGGTATGCAGTGGGGACACAGCCCCGTCCTCGCTCCACGTGTGTGTTCGGTTGGCCAAGAGCTGACGTTTGGGCTCCCCCCACGGCCCAGAGGGCCCCTGCAGCTCAGGCCTCATATGCTGCCCACCCACAAAGAACCGGCCTCTGGGAGCCCTCCCTCCCGCCCTGGCCTTCACAAGAGGGCTTCTGAGTGGAGGCGGTCCCCCTCTTGCAGCCACAACAGGAGTCTCTGGGCTGGGGGTCCCATTTCTCCCCTTGCCCCGCTCCGCCTGCATGGGAGGCAAGCTAGGGCCTGGCCCCTCAGTGGGGCAGGGTGCGCTGCGTCTCCCCGAGCCCAGGTGCACAGCCTCCTCGCAGGATAGACAGTGCCTGGGGCCAGCATCTCACAGCCCAGGTGCAGAGGGTGTCCTGAGCAAACTTGGCGAACTCAGCTTTTACGTTCTGAGCTCAGTGGTGGGCGCAGTAGAGCCGTCCTGGGGTAGATTGGTGGCGGTCATAAAACTACGTTATTAATTCCCTGCAACGGAAGAGGAAGTAGGGGCCAGTATGGGCTCCCAGATCTGCGCAGTCTCTTGTAGGAAGTGCATTGGCAAACAACGAGCATCCAAGTGCATTCTGAATGCTCTGTGTCGCCCACCTTGGAAGGTCACATGTCATTGCTGGATAATCACGTGCGTTCTGTTAACACGTGTGGTTAAGGGACACCTTACAGTATACTGTTCCTCTTTTGTTCTGCTCTGAGTCCTGCTTGTTGGCTGGTGTATCCCTTCTCACGTCTCCCTATCCCGGCTGGGCCCCCGTCCTTGGATCCACGGCAGGGTGAGATCAGGCCCCAGGCGGTTCACCTCCAGTGAAGAGACCCCGGCCTAAAGCTTGAGCGGTAGCCATCCACTCCCCAGGGCCTCTGCAGGCTTCTTCTGGATTGTGAGCAGTCAGGGTGCTGGGCTTCCAAATGAATTGATGGCCCCAATGTTCAAAACGGTGTTTGAGTCCCTGGAAGGATGGGTCTTGGGCCTCTTTGGGTCACAGGTGTCTCTCTGCCTCGGCGGGGGGGGGGGGAGTCTCACCCTTGTGTGGAGACCCCGCAACAGTGTTTACATTGAGTCGTCTGTAGTTTCCCGGAAAGTAGGTTGGTGTTAGTACAGATGGTATAGTAGCTTCAGGGTATCTCCTCCTTCCTTATATGTTTGGAATGTAGGTCCTAACTTGAACACATATCCAAACAATGGGTTTTCCAAAATGTTTTCTTGGGCAAACAGGCGTGGCATGCAGGGGTGGACGTCCGCCCACCAGGGCTGCATGGACCCATTGCCTGTCTCAGCTGCGTTGCAGCTACAGCGTCTTCACGGGGACTTCTAACAGGCACTCTCTTTGCTTTCAGAAATGTTTGATAAGCAGCAGGCAAATACCATCTTCTGGAGCCCCCAGGGACAGTTCGTCGTGTTGGCTGGCCTGCGGAGGTAGGTTCCTGCTGGCGGCTGCCTCCGCGTGTCATGATTCATGCTTGTGGGCCCCACGGGCCACGCTCCAGGTTCACAACCACCACGGTGTTTCCTTGAGAACACGGTGGAACGAGTGTCCTGCGTGAAAGGACCATCCCATTGTGCTCACACTTGGGTGGACGCTGGGCCGGGTAAACCATTCCCCACAGGTGTGTGTGGGGCGGGCCTGGATGCGTGAGCATTGTCGTTTCCTCACGGTTAAACGAGCCATCTTGGTAGCCGGGCAGTGAGCCTGGCGTAAACCCTGTCCTGTTGCAGGAGGGCTGTGTGAGCTCGGAGCCTGAGCCCCCCCGGTCCTTGGCCACCCTGCCATCCGTGGGAGCGTGGTAGCCGGATACACTTCAGTTCAGTTTCCCGACTCTGTTGGAGGTGCTTCCTGTGTTCTTAGAGCTTTGGTCCCCGACAGGGTCTTCTGTGAAGGCGGGCGGGCGTACTAGGTGCCCTGTGTGTGACACTCTGGGGAGACGGCTCCTGGCTTACTTCCTCCTCAGCAGCCAGCCAGCAAGCGGGCGTGCCCACTGCTCCTGCGCCCTGCCCTGGACCCTGCAGGCAGCGGGACGCCACAGTGGCGCGTGCACATGAGGCTCCCCGTGCGGACCGACCGTGCGCTCTGTCTCCCCAGCATGAACGGTGCCTTGGCCTTTGTCGACACCTCGGATTGTACAGTCATGAACATCGCCGAGCACTACATGGCCTCCGACGTGGAGTGGGACCCCACCGGGCGCTACGTGGTCACCTCTGTGTCCTGGTGGAGCCACAAGGTATGGGGCCCCGCGTGGCCCAGGCAGTGTGGGGCCCTCCTCCCCTCCCAGGTCTCCTCGGGGTGGCCCCACTGCTAATCCTCTAGCTGCTCTTTGGGGCCTTGCCGGCTGCCGCTGCCACAGAGGCCCCAAGGCAGCGGCCTTGCCGGGGCCTGGTTGGCACTCCTTCACTTCTCTTGCCCAAGTAGTGCGTCTTCTGCTTGTTGCAGCCTGAGCGCAGGCTGCCTTCTTCTGGCGTAGCAGCCTGGGAGCCCTTTGCGGCAAGAATCGGGGTGGGTGGTTTCCCCCTGCAGTTCTGAACCACGCCATCCTCTATGGTGTGGAGGGGGAGGGAGGCTGCACCGAGCCTTGCACACCTCCCCGGCACCATTCTTCCACCCTCAAGAGGCTCATGGATCAGAGGAACCCAGCTCCCCAGACCCTCAGAGAGGCAGCCCTGCCGGCCTCCCCCGTGGCCCATGTGCTCCTCCCCTGCCTGGAGCGTGCTTCCTCTTCCATGGGCACCCCATTCCACCCTGTGCTGTTTGCACAACGCTCACGAGACGGGAATCCATCTCTTCTTCTGGAGGGTGGAGGTTTAAGAGGGGAGCGTCGGGTGGGCAAGAGCTGTTCCTGGCGTGTGGTCCCCGTTCCGTCCAGGTTTGTAGGCTGCCAGGGCGAGCACTGCTTGGGCTGGGTTCTTGGCTCTGGGCCTCCCTAGAGGACACGAACACGTGTGTGAGGGAACCCATGTCTTAGTCTCCAAACTCTGTAACCTAAAGGACTGGAGGAGCGCCGTGCTCTGTGGGTTGAGCTTGCGTACAGAACACGTTCTAAGTGGTGTCTGCGTGCTGGGGTGTCTGCGTCAGTGCTCCAAGCTCATTGCTCCTGAGCCATAAGCTGCGGGGAAGGCCCTGCTGAGCATCCGTTCTGTTTACTGTTTCTTATTGGTAGAAGTAATGAGACTTGAACCAGCTCCTGGGTGGACACGGAGCCAAGTCAGGGTGATTCTGTTAACAAAATGACGACGTTCTAGGAGCTCAGGATTAGCAAACATCACTGACGACGCTGTCTTGAGAATGACCTTTGAACTCGGCACAGTGGTCGTTCCGTATGCATCCAGGTTTGTCTGAGTGCTGCCTGAGTGGGGCCCACCCTGGGTCTTGGTAAAGTCTTTGAGGCTGTTGGCCGCCCTGTCAGATCCCAGCGCTCCTGAAGAGATGGCCTGCGACCGGACCACTCAGTTTGCAGCTCCAAGAGCCGCTCCCTCCTCGGGGGAGGTGTTGCTGGAGACAGCCATCGGAGGGCTGAACAGTGTTCGGTGACCTAGTCAATGTGCATCCTCTGTGTGTCCATCGTGCAGCAGTAAGGGGGCCAGGGCTGTGTGGCGCTGCCATAGTGCTGGGAGCTGTGCTCTGTGACATGTGCGGCTTTCTATCCTGTTTGCTGGCCGTGTCTCCCTCTGCAAGCAGAGATCCTTGATTCACTGCTGTCTCCCAGACACAAAACTGCTGTTGTTGGCTCTCAGGCAGCCATCGGAGGGGTGGTTGACTTGGGGGGTGCGCTGTGAAGGTCCAGGTGCTGAGACCACCCGTGTCTCACTGTGGCTCAGGCAGTGAGTGGTGTTGCGGCCTGTGTCCTGTTGCAGGTGGACAACGCCTACTGGTTGTGGACCTTTCAAGGGCGCCTTCTGCAGAAGAACAACAAGGACCGCTTCTGTCAGCTGCTCTGGAGGCCCCGGCCCCCCACGCTGCTGGGCCAAGACCAGATCAAGGTCGGGGTGGTGCCGGGTGGGCAGTGGAAATGCAACATTTTGGTGGGGGTGTGGGGTGCCTTAGGAGAACTGCGGGAACACTGGGAAGCCAGTGGGAAGGAATGGTTTCAGAGTCATAAACGTGTGTTTCCAGGCCATTCCTGGCCACGTCATTGCCCTTCTGGGACGTTGGCATAAGCTGGAAGGGGAACGAACAGGCGCCAGGGGCGGGTGAGCCATGCCGGCAGGACTGGGAGGGGATGTCGGGGCCCCACATGGTCACAGAGAAATGGCAATGCTGGGGGGAGTGACCACGAGAGAGGCAGGGCCTTGCCCACGTGACCCCTGCAGACCAGGGTGTGCATGCTCGTGGACGGCCATGTGTTAGTGATCTGTGACGATGCCGTTTCCTCTTGGCCGCTTCGAAGATGGCATGCGTGGTTTTTGCTCAGAGCGTGCAAATCCTGAGTGGCTTGTCTTTGTTTTGGTCTCAGCAAATTAAAAAGGATCTGAAGAAATACTCCAAGATCTTTGAACAGAAGGATCGTCTGAGCCAATCCAAGGCCTCGAAGGTTAGCCTGGTCCCAGGACTGAGGGAAGTGCCACAGGCTGCCACCACCTGTCTGTAGCCTGGAAGGGCCGGCAGCGAGCCCCAGGGGTGGCAGTGTGTGGGGGTGGGGGGAGTACATTGAAGGGCCAGCATCAGACCCCAGGGGTGGCAGTGTCTGGGGAAGGGGGCTGGTTCACTGCCCGTGCACACAGACTGGCAGGACCCTGCTCTGCATCTGGGTGGCTGTGTTTCTGGGTGCATGTGAGGCAAAGGAGGAGGGCACGCCCTACGTTCCTGTCCAGGCTGTGGGGGGTGACTGCCAGCCACAGCCATCATCATGGTGAGGGGACCGTCAGCCTTGTGACTTCCCCAACTTCACACACAGGAACTAGTGGAGAGAAGACGCACCATGATGGAGGATTTCCGGAAATACCGGAAAATGGCCCAGGAGCTCTATATGGAACAGAAAAACGAACGTCTAGAATTGCGAGGAGGTAACTATTAGCTGGAGACACGTTTTTTAAGAGCTGGAGTCTGTTGAAATGTTTTTCTCCTCCTCAGTGAGTTTTCCAGTTCAGTGTCCGGTGTTTTTGTCAAGGAACCGAGTTTGCTGGGGCCACAGGTTCACGTACACAGCACTCCACAGAGGGCCTTGCTGTGCTTGCACCGGGCTCGGCTGGAGCGAGCGAGCGTGGGTGTGTGCACACACATGTCTGCACATGTCACCCTCCCTGTGCATGCAGACACGTGTCCCTGTGGCTTGTCAACCCCCTTCCCTCACACAGGTGTGGACACGGACGAACTGGACAGCAACGTGGAGGACTGGGAGGAGGAGACCATCGAGTTTTTCGTCACCGAGGAGATCATCCCCCTGGGCAGCCCAGAGTGACAGGAGCAGGTGGTAAGATGGGGACTAGCCATGCCCTGACGTGTCCCGCAGCGCCTGTTGTGTTGTCCCTTCGCTGAGGAAAGAGCCAGGCTCACGTTCTCGGGCCAGTGTGGCCCCAGCGTGGAAGCTGCAGGGCTCAAGTGCATACCCTGGCTGTCTGAGGCTCTTCCTCAACACGGCAAGGCCTGAGCCCCGGACTTAGGGGACGCGCCCCTCATGTGTGCCCTGGTTGTGGGTGGGGGGCGGTGCTGGGGAAGAGGAGGGAGGAAGGCAGCAGTCCTGCTGGGAGAAGGCCTCCGTGTGCCCAGCAGAGCCAGGCCTGTTGGTCTGAGGCGGGAGCCTCTGGAGTGCACTCGGGTTTCCTTGGTAAGCGAGCAAGAACTCAAGAGCCGTTGTGTACAGGGCAACCGACACTGGCCGGGTAGCCCTTTGGGCGAGGCTCTCCGCCCTTGAGGCCACTCCCCTGGGCGTCTGCTCGTGATCACCCCAATGTCAGGCCAGAGTTGACCTGGGGTCCCTTCCACCCTCCGAGGTTGTGTGCTCCATGTCTTCTGCCCATCGAGGCATGCCGTCGCGGGAGCCCTGGGCAGAGACTAAACCCAGCTCCCCTCTTACAGCGTCCCCCGGCCCGTGCCGGAACAAGGTCATCCTGCAGAGAGCCCACACGACACCTGGATGTTCCCTGTGCTTTCTCTCGCTGCAGGCCGTGCGCCCGGTTCTCCGTCCCCACGCATCACTGTGCCTTTAGCCCCCCCGGCCTCCACCGCAGGGGGAATTTCAAGGCACCGCTTTACTCTTTTCTCGTTTGGGGTTTGTAAGGTCACACCACCAGTGTTTGTTACTCAGACTCGTGCACGGCGGAGACAGGTTCCTGCCTTCTGGGACACGGCCCAGTGGTCACCCTCCAGTGATTCGTCCTGTCTCTAATGCGGGGGCCAGCGTGGCTGTGTTCCAGACAACGCGAGCCGCGCACCAGTGTCCCTGCGCCATTCAGGTTGTGCTAGGTTCACAACGGGCGGAGCGTGGAAATAAAAGCAAACCTGTATGAAAACGCTGTCTTTCTCCTCTCTTTGAACTTAGATAGCGGCCTTGAACTTGGTGCTTGTGCCCAGTCCCCCTGTGGCAGCGGCAGAGGTGCTGCTGGCCCCTCGGGCAGCTCTTCTGCCTCCTGGTTTGGTTGTGTTTTCTCAGCTGAGCTCTGGAAAGTAAAGCACTGGTCTGACCAGTGCAGAAGAAGTTTTTTCAGCATTTTTTGTTTTCCACGCTTGTTTCATCTGTTGGGAAAGATCCTTCTAGACCTTTCCTTGGAGTCCTACAAGTTTGAAGTTGTCCGTGAGAGTTGTCACTTTAGCTGCCATCATGTGGTTCTCTTTGAATATTTAACTCGGTTCCTCTCCTGAGAAAGGAGTGAGCAAATCCACGTAATTTCAGCCCCTGTGTATTTGCAATGTCCGCTGCCCACCTGTGCCTTGTCAGCTCCGCCGCATCACCTCTTTCTTCCCGTCTCTGGGAGCTTGAAGCCTGGGTTCAAAAGCAGCACACAGAACAGGCTCACTGTGCTTTCATGGCCATGGCGCCCGTGAGCCTGATACATTGGGATTGGAGGAGAAGCTGCTCGGGCAGCTGGGGCCACGGTGCCGGAGGAGAGTGTGGGCCGCCTGTCTCCAGTCCCAGGACCCCCCACCCCACCCAAGTTTGGAGGAGGTGTCCGGCGCTCTCCCCAGTTCCTGGTCACACCCGGCAGCACACAGTGTCTGGTGTTTCTTACTGGCTTCCACTCCCTTTCAATCTCAACGTGCTTGACTTAGGTTTTTACTTTGATGACGGTAAGGAGGAAAAGGCTCATGTTTTGATTGTGTTCACAGAGTTTTAACAGCTTTCAAAAAATTTACTTTGGACTGTTTCCAACTCAGCAGTTGTAATTGTTTTACACGATTTGTTAATAAAAGAATTTCGGAAACACTTGTGCTTGTTCATATCTCGTGCTGTAGAAACAGTCCCCCAGGGAGAGCCGTGTCCCGACCTGTCGGGTGAGGCCTCCACCCCCTGGCTCCTCGGGCTGATCGTCAGGGTGGGCACTGGCCCCAGCTGCCCGCATAGGTCCATTTCCCTGGTCCTGTCCCCAGAGGCGGGCAGGAAGGGAGGGGATTTACCCTCAGGTTGGAATCAGAGACTTGGGCTCTTTGGCAGGTTCCTGTGATCACAGGCTGCAGCCTTCATGGAAGGTGGATGTGAGCATTAGATGGGTGGCTCTCTTCTGCTGTCCCCGTCCCTGGTCCATGGGGTAGGAATGTCCTAGAGCCCAGCACTGGCCCAGACTCTGAGGAAGAGAACGGCACGCCCAACACAACCCTGCCCCACCATGCTCATGGTCAGTCGCCCCTAGGCTGGGCATGCTGGGACAGCCCTGGTGACCTTGAGGGACTCATCTGACTTGAGGCTCAACCCCTGCCACTGTGGGCTGGCCTCTATGGGCCTTTGAGTGCTGTAGCCACAGTCGCAAAGTTGGGATTCTCAGGTTGGAACTTCCTGCACCTGACTTCTCTGTGACTTCCCAAACGTGGGACAGCTCGTTCTCCTCACCTCTGGTTCTCCACCTGACAAGGCTGCTGGCCTCTGGGTCGCCGGGTCACCAACTTGCCTGGAGGCTGCAGGGAGAGTTGTGTGCAGCCCCTGGTTGCAGACACCTGAAGGTGATGGCCAGCCCGGCCTGGGGTGTGGTGCAGATTGGCCACCTGGGAACTGTAGCTAGAACCACACCCCAATCAGAATCTGGAAGACCTTTTCAAGGTTGCTCTAGAAATGGCATTTGTGGGGAAAGCATTTGTAGTAAAGATTAATTTCATTAAACATCAGCTGGTGGCATTTGTCCCCCTTTGGCGGAACTGCTCCCTGGCGAAGACTGTGGTTGCCGTGGCATCAGGTGAAGGTGCAGCCCCCACGTGCCCAGCGTGCAGCTGGCCTGCATCCACCAGGGCCTGGGCTGCCCAGCTGCTTGGGGCCTCCCCAGCCACGTGTGCAGTCCCGAGTGTGCACACTGTTAAGGACTGGCTGGGCTCCTGGGGCCTGCTGATGTCACCAAGGCGGGGCAGATGGGAGGGGGGCCTGCCTCGCAGACAGATCGCCAGGAGAACAGGAGCCTGTCATGCCCTCTGGCCCCACCGCTGCTGGCCCTTCCCCAGCCCGGGGCAGCCCGGCTTCGAGGGAGATGGAGCCCAAGGACCAGCCCCTCGTGGTGAGCACCCTCCCTTGTGTCCCTGATGGGCCTGCGGCCGCATGTCCCCAGGACTACCTCCTCCCTGCTCCTGCTGCCTCCTGACCCTCTGCCCCTGGTGCCCACTTGGCACAGGTCAGGTGTCAGGGCTGCTGGTCCCCATCTAGGGCCCTGCCTCTGCTCCCTGGGCTTTTCCTTTTCACCCCTCGCCCTGTGATCTCCTCCTCGAGGGACTCCAGCTCCTGTGAGGACTGGCCACACCTGTCTGCTTGGATGACTTGGAACTTGAGCCCACCTGACAGTGGAGAAGCTGAGGCCCGGGACACAGCTGTCGGCTGGTTACAGGGAGACCTCTGTCATGAAGGGGGTTCTCTGGGGATTCGGGGGCAGCTGCAGTGAGACCTCTGGAAGCCAGCTGCCATGGTGTTTGCCCTCAGGTGGTGCTTCGGATCCGCCCGCTTAGTGACACAGAACTGGACGAAGGGGCCACCGTCATTGCCCACAAAGTGGGGGACCAGGTGAGGCTGCTGGGGCACAGGGTGTGTGTCCACAGAGGGGACCTAGTGAGGCTGTGGGGGTGCAGGGTGAGTGTACACAACGGGGACCCGGTGAGGCTGTGGGGGCATGGGGCCTGTGTCCACAGCTGGGACCTGGCGAGGCCACAGGGGCGAGGGCATATGTCCACAGATAGGGTCGCGATACCTATTGAATGTTAATACCAAGGGCTCACAGTAACCAGGTACTGTTGTCGGCAGCCAGGTACTGTTGTAGACGCTGGGGCAGAGCGGTGAGGAGACCCAAGGACTTTTCTTGTCCAGGGTGGGGGCAAACGATGAAGGGATGCATGTGTGATGTCAGGGGAGTTTGCTGTCACAGAGGATCAAACAGAGCGAGTCGGGGGAGGGGAGCCCTGACCGCTGCTGCCTGCCAGATGGGCATGCCAGGTGCTGACCTAGTGGGGGGGGGGTGCCCAGTGGTGACCTGGTGGGGAGGGTTGCCTGGTGCTGACCTGGGGGGAGCCCTGGAGGATGCTGTGGGAAGAAGAAACGGACAGAGCACGTGGGCTGTGCAGACACTTTGGGTGCGTTGGGCAGAGGCTGCCATGAATTAGTGCTGAGTTCATAGATAGCTAAGCAGTAAAACAAGGTGAGGGGTGTTAAATTGGGGGGAGCAGAGATTTGCAGGAAAGGGTTTGGCTTAGGTGTGAAGAGTGTATGTGGTCTCCATAGGAAAGCAGGGTTGATCCAGCTGAATTCATGCCGTGAGTGCCCTGGGGGTTGGGATGGGGCTCTGAGTCACCAAGGGGCAGGTGACCAGCCAGGCACAGCGCAGATGGGGGCCGAGTGGGGACTGCCAGGTGCGTGGCGCTGATTAACGCGGGTCAGGGGATGACGGGAGTATCCTGGAGTCAGTAACAGCTCTCATAATAGTGTCATTAGTGCCTGAACCTTGGTGCTGGCCCATCTGGGGACTGACAGACCTCCTCCCAGGGAGTGTCCCTGCTGTCCAGGGTGACTCCCACCCTACCTGATGATGAAGTCAAAGTGCAGCCTCTTGTGTTTGCTGGCCAAACACCTGAGAGGTGACCGACCCACACCTGAACAGTTTCCCCTGCCCACTGTGGCCCGGGGCAGCTCCGTGGGCAGGAGGACTTCCCGGTGATTCCTGGAGTTTAGGATGCTTTTCTTCTCACGGGGAGAATTTCTCCAGCTTCCTGGACTTTGAGGACTGGGTGACTTTAGGGGAAACTTCTGGATCATGGGGAAGGGCTTAGTGTGGGGAGAGTGTGTCAGGAGAAGGGAAGTGGGTTTAGTGAGTTCAAACTTCACTTTTCCCAGGGCCAGGGTCCTTCCAAATGTTGTGAGCAGGTGGGGTCTATGTGTGTTCAGGCAACAGTGTACATTCACAAGCCCCCTAGACTCCCTGCCCCCACCTGCCTTCCCCCACATCCTGTCTGGTCTGTCCTTCCACTTCAGGGTCCGTCAGAGCCCACCTGGGACCTCTCCCAAGGCCGCCTCACTCTACCCTGTACAAGAGATAGCTCCCTTTTTAAAAAATGGAAGCGAAATTCATAAAACATAAAATTGATGATTTTATTATTTTTTAAGTTTAGTTATTTATTTTGAAAGAGAAAGAGTACAAACAGGGGAGGGGCAGAGAGAGGAAGACAATCCCAAGCAGGCCCTGTGCTGTCAGCGCGGGGCCCTACGCAAGTCTTGAAGTCACGAACTGTGAGATCATTTGACCTGAGACAAAAATCAAGAGTCAGACACTCAACCCACTGAGCCACACAGGCGCCCCCAAAATTCACCATTTGAACGTGAGCAAGTCAGTGGTTGTTGGGACGTTTGCAGTGTCGGAGCATTTCCATTTCCCCAGCAGCAGCCCCTGTGCCCACTCAGCTGCCCCGTGCCCTCAGCCGGCCTGGCCCCCGTGGTTCGGCCCCGTGGGTGTGACTGCTGGCCTGTGGCACGCGGCCCCCATATATCGGGCTGCTCGCCCCCCGCACGGTGTTCTGGAGGTTTGTCCACATTACAGCACATCCACGATTCCTTTTAACGTGTTTTGACGTGACTTCAGGCCAGGACACCGGCAAGGAGTTCCCGCATCACCTGCGGGTGCTTCCCTGCATGTGAGCGCTTGGCCAACCTGCTCCGTCCTCTGCCATGTGTACGCTGCCACTGTGCCAGGCCATCTGAGGCTTCTGCCCCTCCACGCCCGACGAAGTCCGTGTGCGTCCCTGAAAAGCACGAGTATCGTGTGACCCCCGTACAGTGACCAGAGTCAGAAAGTTAACATTGTTTTACTCAGTCTAAACCTGGGTTCGTGGCTTACCGATTTCCCTCAATCATGGTATTTATAGCAAAGGAAAAATGTATTTTTTCCGGCTATAAGAGCCACTCCAGCTGACACTTCTGGAACACGGAGGGCTCAGCGCTGGTCAGTGTCGCTTGTCCCCGTGTCTTCTGTTCCCGTGTCTGTCTAACAGAGGGGAAAGCAGAGCCCAGGCTGGTGTGGGAATGCTGCCCAAGGACTCCCGCTGCTGGGAGCCTGATTGCCAGGCTCAGGGCGAGCACCTGCGATGGGAACTGCATGGACGGGGCCGCCCCTGAGCGCCTTTCCCGAGAGGCTCTCCGTGACTGCACAGAGAACAGTGTGGAGGCCAAGGGCTAGCTCACGCCATGGAAGCTTACACCCTGGAGAGTGTGCTGGCCTGAAGCTGGGGTGCCTGACTCCCCAGGAGCCTCTGGGCAGCCCTCGCCTCCAGACACCTGCTTCCAAAGCTGTGGACCAAGGGAGGGAATGGCCTGGTGGCCCAGCAGCCAGCTGGCCAGGTTTGGGGTCTGTCCAGCCTTGTCCCGGGGACTTTGGGCTCTCCCCTGGCACCCTCTCCCTCCCCCAGCCCCAGAGCTCCTCCTAGAGTAAACAGAGCTGATGGGCCTCTAATGGCCCTGCACCCCCACCCCCTGGGAGAGGCTCTTTGAACCTCCCCATCCCCAGAGGCTCTCACGCACCTTGCTTCCCCACCAGGGGCAGTGGGAGGAGAGGTGAACCCCACTGGGAGAAGCAGGAGCAGGCTGCAGAGCTAGGAGTGGGGGGCAGACCAGTGAGGAGTGGAGGCACTATGTGCACTCAGAGCTGCCTAGGGGAGCACAGCCCCTGCCCCCCTTCTTTCAGTTCATCAAAGGGCGCCTCCCTGCAGAGCCCAGAGGGCACCCTGCTGGCTCTTAGCTGGAGTACCTCTGTCCCGGCCTTGGTGTGAGGGACTCGGTGTTGATTGGGTGCTGGTGTTGGGGGTGCTGGGAAGCAGAGCCAGCAGGCCTGAGGGGCTTACAGTTGTGACTTTGGGGTGCAGTAGCCTGGAGAGGCTACTCCCCTGCATAGAAGTGAAGAGGATGCCTGGGGGTGGAGCCCCTGATGGCCCTCCCAGCTGAACAGCCCTCTGGCCCCATGGGTGAGCCTGGATCCTTGAGGGCACATGGAGACTGCCTGGGCTCTGTGAGCAGCCCCCTCACTGCTCCTAGATGGTGGTGCTCATGGACCCCAGCGAGGACCCAGAGGACACGCTGCGTGCACACCGATCGCGGGAGAAGACCTTCATTTTTGACACCGTTTTCGACCAGCATGCATCACAGGTACCCCCTGGCCCATGGCCTCCCACGTCGTCCCCTCAGCCCAGGCTGGCATGGTGCCCTCTCCAGGCCCTGGTGCCCCCACCCCCACCCCACCCCCCCACAAGGACCTGGCAGACAGGTGGCCCCATCCGAAACTTTCACTGACGAGCAGGAGGCAGCACACTGGCCACCCAGGGGCAGGTAGCGGGAGGCCCCTCCCACAGTGGCGGGGTTTCACACATCTTCTCATTCATCCGTCTAGGCGATGAGCAGTGTCCCCTCTGCCCTGTGGGAAGGGCATACTCCCGCCCTGGGGGACCCCAGCCCCAGCAGGGGAGACAGGATGAGTGAGCAGGGACGAATTGGGCTCAGCGGCCAAGAGCTAGAACTGATGGCCGGTTGAGGGGTCCCAGCAGGGCTTGGGCGCCCCCCCGCCACACACACACAGAGGAAGAGCCCAGCCTCCCGGAGATCCCGTGAGGCCAGCGCGGGGGTTGGATGCTGGATCCAGCATCAGGCCAGACTCACCAGTGCCCTTAGCTACAGATGCCCTTAGTCCATCCAGCATGTCACCTGACCCTCACCTGTGAGACAGGTCTTGTCACCCCATGCTACAGAGGGGAGCCCTGCAGAGCAGGATTGAGCCCAGGCGCCCGGAGGCGGGACTGTCATGCGCCAGGATGATGATGTCTGGGGCTGTTTCACCCCAAGATAAAGCCTGGCGAGGGACAAGGGCTCTGTGCTGATGTCAGCCCTGCACCCAGGTGATTGCCCCTCCCAGGTGAAGCAGAGCCCTGAGGCCCTTCCTTGCACTCTGTGCCACCCTTCCAACTGCCTGGGAACTACCGGCTTCTGTCTGTGTCCCAGCTCCTGACGAAGCAGACTGACCTCCCCAAAGCTGGGATGGGAGATGACCACTCTCTGCCATCTGTCCCAGCTCTGGGTGAACAGGGGTCTGTGAGCAGATGCGTGCGCATTTTTAGTCTTATGTGGGGGAGGGCCTGCGGGCACCTGAAGGCCCCACAGGCTGATGTCCAGACGGCCCGCTCACTCGGCCATCCATCAGTGGCTGCACTGGGGCCTGGAGCTTGCTGGGGCTTCTCCCTGGGGCTTGGGCTCCCTCATAGCACGGTGGCCTCAGCCCCACGAAGGCAGGGTGGAAGCCGCCAGACTTAGGGGCTCGGCCACGGCCGGCACAGCGTGGAACAGGCCAGTGCAGCCCCAGGGAGGGAGCCAGACTCCACATGTCAGCGGGAGGAGCCTCCAGAGCCTGTGGCCCTCCTGATTCCCTTGCTGGCCGCCCCGCTGGGCTCTGGTGGCCAAGTCTGCATGGACAGCACCGTGGGGCCTGTTGAGGACACACCCACCACCTGATGGCCCTGGAAGCCACCTTCCCGTGGGACTTGGCTGTGGTCATAAGGAGACCCAGCCTCTGTGGAGCAGAGATTTTTACTCTGCTCCTTTACTCCCGAGATTGCAGCCGGTCGGTGACGGGAGGGACCTGGCCCTCAAGGCCTGCTGCCTGGCTGCCCCCACATGCCAAGTGCTGTCCTTGAGGGCTCGATGTGCCTTGTCTCGCGAGCTTCTCAGCAACCCTCTAAAACATATAGACCTGATCCCCATTTTACAGATGGGGAAACCAAGGCTGTCTGAGCTCACACAGGCCCGGGTCATAGATCCTGACCGTGTAAGTCCAGAGCTGAGGAAAGCAGTACGGGACGGTGCCTCTAGCTTCCATGAGCCGTGTGAGCAGCCAAGGCTATGGGGACAATTCTGTGACATGAAGAGCAGGGTCCAGAGTGGGTGCCCTATAAGGGCATGGAGGGGGGACTGTCATTTGTCTAATCCAGCCAAACCTACAGCCCTGGAGGTACGCTTCCTTGAATACCCCCGTGGACAGGGAGCTCATTTCTGCACCTATTGCTAGGCACTGCTGTCTTACCTGAACTGCTGCTGTCCTGAAACTCTGACCCCTCGGTGCTGGTTTTGCACCATAAAGAGGAGTCCCGTCTCCACAGGACAGCCTGTTATCGCTGTCCGGTCTCTGCCTTCTGTATAATTTCTCTCAGTTCCTGAGAAGCCCTGGAAAGGACTCGTCAGTGCCCAGCACCCAACGCATGTCAGGCTTTTGTTGGGAGTGGTTACACACACTCCTGCATAACCCTTCTTGGAAGCTACTCTGGGAGCCCGGCCCCGTTTCACCCCATGGGGCTGCATAGCAGGGCGGGCACAGAACCCCATGCTATGTCTACACTCCCATCCTTCTGGAGGTCCCTGGCCACGCATAGAGGGAACAGGACGCTTGCAGACGTCACATGTTTGTCCTCTCTGGCAGCTACGTGCCCTGACTCTGTCTGGGCCGTGCGCTCCGCTGTCTGTCCTTCTGTTCGTCCACAGGAAGACGTGTACCGTGCCACCACCCAGCACCTGGTGGAAGGTGTCATTTCTGGATACAACGCGACAGTGTTTGCTTACGGCCCCTCAGGTACGGCTCAAGGCAGCATCCTGCAGAGAGGACTGGGTGGCAGGAGCATGCTCTCCCTGACCACACAAAGCGCATGCCGTACGCCACTGTCCCTGACTCCTTCCGTCCTGGGAGGAGCCCCCAGAGGTGGGGCCATCTCCTTTCCACATTCAGCTCGGCAAAGCTGAGTCTCAGAGAGGTAAAGTGGCCTCCTCAAGGCCACACAGCTGGGAGGAGTGAATCTGGGACTCAGCCAAAGCCTGCACCTTGCTGCCTGTGAGAACCCACAGACGTCTTCGTAACAGCTGGCTGGGCCCGACACAGCTCCCCAGCACTCAGCTGCCTCTCACGTCCTGAAGGCTGGAGTTGCAGAGGGCCAGGGCAGATGGGGAGACTGAGGCCCGAGATGCGCCTTGCCCAGAGCCACAGCCTGTTTAATCCCTTCATTCAGCGGGAGTTAGGGAACGCCTACCCCGTGCCCAGTTCTGGCATTCGGGGAGCAGGTTGGGGGGTGGACGCTTTGTAACAAGAGCCGTACGATGGTCCTGTGACCAAAAAGACAACAGCAGCTCCGGCCTGGGGAGGAGCAGGTGCCCCCAGTGCCCCCCCTCCCCACCATCTGCGTCCTAGCTTAGACCTCGCCCTCCCTGCATCCACGGATCCTCTGCATGGGAGCCACCAGCCTCGGGTCTCTCTCATGCCTCCTGTGATGGGAGATGAGTGTGTCCGTGTGTCAGGACCATCTGTCCAGCACGGGTGGATGTGGGGACGGTCTCCTGGGGGCATGCCTGGGCGGGGCCAGAGCCCACTCAGGAGGCCCCGCCCGGCCGGGCGCCCTGCCATCCACAGGTGCAGGGAAGACGCACACCATGCTGGGCATGGACGCGGAGCCGGGCATCTACCTGCGGACCCTCAGTGACCTGTTCCGGGCCATCGAGACATGCGGCTGTGGGGACTGCAGTGTGTCCATGTCGTACCTGGAGGTGAGCCACCCTCTGCCTCCGTGCCCTGTGCGCAGCAGGGTGTTCATGCACAGAGAGCCTGTGTCGCCCCCAGATCTCCCTTGCCGGGGACCCTCAGCGCGTTCCCTGCAGACGCAAGGCCCCGTGATCCGTGACACCAAGCCCTCCACTTCCTCTGCACTGAAGCCGCTCAGCCTTCTGGCTTTTGTTTCCCCTCCCAGATTTACAACGAAGTGATCCGGGACCTCCTGAACCCGTCCTCAGGCTTCCTGGACCTGAGGGAAGATTCTCGGGGCAGCATCCAGATCCCGGGCATCACGGAGGTCTCCACCTCTAACGCGCAGGAGGTGAGGGTCCTGGGGTCCCCGGAGGGAGGTGGACCTCAGACTGGGCCGCTGCGCTCCCACAGCTCACGGGGTGGAGCCAGACATACAACTCCAGCCATTTCTGGCCGAGGGGATGCTGCGCCAGCAGCCACAGCCCCCTCCCCCGGCCCGCGCTCAGGGCAGACTTCACCAATATGCCACCCATTCCCCTTCGCGGCGCCCCAGCCTGTCAGGGTCAGCTGCAGGCTTGAAGCCACTTGTCCAGAGCAGGCGTGTCGTTCACAAGCCCGCAGCCCTCTGTCTTGTCCATCCGCCCCCCACTCCCCTTGCTGGCCCACACCCCACACTGCCCTCGGGGTGGGCCTCCTGCCTGCCTGAGATCCCTGTGCCTCCTTCTTGCCCCCGGGTCCTGCACAGTTGCCTCGGGACCCGGCCACGTGCCCTTAGCAGTGCCCTCGTGGGTTCAGGTCAGGGAGGGAGCCTTCCTGCTTGTTCTTCGCAATGACACTGTGTCAATGTCCTCCTCCCAAGTGCTCCCAGCACCGCCTGGCACATGGCAGGGGCCCCACCAACCTCGCTGGCCTGATCCCCAGAGCAGTTTGCACACAAATGGGTTTCAAACCAACCCACCTCCTCCAGGGAGTCCACACAATTGCAGGGGTCTGTGTGAGAGGTTCTGGGACTGCCCCTGGCTCGAGGGCACAGGCGGGCAGGAGCCCCCCCCCCCACCGTGATGTCCGGGAACACCCCTGGTTCTGGGGCACAGGCAGGAGGCCCCCCGGTGATGTCCGGGACTGCCCCTGGTTCTGGGGGCACAGGCGGGAGGCCCCCCGGTGATTTCCGGGTCCACCCCTGGTTCTGGGGCCCAGGCGGACAGGAGGCCCCCTGTGATGTCTGCTGCGGGTAGAGGAGGGAAAGCGGTACAGGTGTCCGCATCTGCCATTCCTGCCTCCACCGGACAAGTTCTGTTGGCCAAGAGGACTGGTGTCCTCTCCTGCCCGTGGTTCTGCAAGGTGCACATGGCCTCTCGGAGCCCCTGCCCCTGCCCCCCAACACTCCCTGTGTCCTCAGATCATGCAGCTCCTCACCAAAGGCAACCGGCAGCGCACGCAGGAGCCCACAGCCACCAACCGGACGTCGTCCCGGTCCCACGCCGTGCTGCAGGTCACCGTGCGGCAACGGAGCCACGGCTCCCCACTGGCGGAGGAAGTGCGCATCGGGAGGCTCTTCATGGTGGACCTGGCGGGCTCTGAGCGGGCGTCGCAGGTTCTGTCCACCCTCGCACTCGTCACGCTGTCCCCAGTCCCTCTGTGTGAGCGGGGCCCCTTCTTGTCCAACCCCGCCCCGCAGAGCTGCCCGCTAGGCTACCGGCTACAGTTACGGTTACAGAGGGAGTGAATTCTCAGTGAACACTGAGCAGCGGAGCCCACTGAGCCATGGTTTGTAAAGTCACAGCTCCTGAGTGGCAGGCTCTCTTGACACACCCTCCGAGCTCCAAGCCTCTGTGGGAAAGACGTGCATGAGCAGATGGTTACGGCTTGGGTAGGCCGTATGGAGGGTCCACACGGAGGCTGCAGGAGCCCAGAGGAGGGCATGGTGATGGTGTGGGGTCATCAGGGGTTGGGTGGAGGGTACAAGGGAGGGTGTGTCAGGTGGAGGGAACAGTATGCATAAAGCCTGGCTGTTGGGAGGACGGTACCCAGCTTACTCCTGCCCGACGTGGCCGTGCCCCAACGTGGCCGTGCCCCAACACTCCCTCCGAGGGCCCCGCCTGCCCGCCCCTGAGCCCCTGGTTTGCCTAACCTTTATGTCACCTGTTGCTGGGAACAGGGCTGTGCTTACCCTCTGCTGCCCCGGAAGGCTGAGCCTTCCTCAAGGGTGGGACCCAGCCCAGGGCCAGGTGCAGAGAAGGTGCTTGATGGGGGCCAAGTCAGTCATGTTATCAACCAAAGACATTTTACACGTCCCCAAAGACCAGGCCCTTAGTAGGCACAGTCCCTGTAACCCCTTCCCCCTAACACAATGTAGGGTAGGCAGCACATGTTGGGCCGGGATCTGGTGAGGTGTAGACCCCAGCAGGGCATGGACCCAGGCTTCAGGCATGGGGGTGTCAGGCCCAGGGGCGTCGGCCAGGATCCCTGCCTTTCACTGCTGGGATGTTTGTGCTTCCGGTCTGCACCACGTGTTCTATTTTCAGAGCTTTCGGCCACAGAGTTGTTTCAGCATCTGTTGGCTGCCCTGCCCCTGCCGTGCCCCTGCCATGCCCCTGCCCTGCGGAACTGAGCAGGCCCTCGCCAGCTGCCAGAGTCAGGCTGGCGTGGGATGTAGCGTGTTTGCAGGAAGTGTGTGGCACGGCAGGACATCAGGAGACAACAGCCGTGGGAAAGGTAGTCTTTACAGTCACAAGAGGAAGGGCCACAGATGCCACACAGGGCCACACGGGGAAGCTCCAGGGCTGGTCAAGAGGCCGAGGCACATGGGCCTTGGCCAGAGTGTACTGTGGTTTCCACGGGAAGGAGTGGGGAGGCAGGGCGAGTAGGCTGAGGACCGGCCAGTCTGGGTAATTCCAGTGGGCTGGGGGCTTGAGGGCTGTCCAGACTCTGGTCCCTGGAGGGTTAGGGCTGGGGGACAGAGGCCCAGAGTGTAAGGTGGGGGGGGGGGGCTAAGGGTCGGTTGGTTGCATTTGGAAGACGGCTCCTAGGTGAGTGGTTGGTCATCTCCAGGAACCAGCTGACCCGTGGGGGCGTGGCAGCGCCTCCAGGCTCCACAGGGGCTCCGGGTGTGAAAGCATCAGAGTACAGAGAGTACAGGCCGTGCTTGACACACAGACAGCTGTGGGTGTGACAGGTTTGTGCACGGGCAGCCCAGTGTGATGAAGGTCTGGGATCTTGGCCCATTCTAGCTGGGTTTGGCCGTGTCCTCGGGGGACAAGATGGAGGGGTTTCCAAAGGGAGGTCTGGGGTCTGTGTCCTTTTCTCACTCTGCTCTGACTTGCTGTGTGCCTTTGGCCAAGCCACCTCCCCTCTCTGGACCTTGGCTTTGTTTTAGCTGTATATTCGAGTGGCCTACGTGGGCTACTTGTAGAACCTGCTTGGCTTTTGTGAGCTGTGATTTCTTCACAGAAAATCACTCATGAAGGAGTCTCTTCCAGGGTACAAGGTCTCTGAGAAAGGCCCCCAACTCTGTGACACAGACACATGACATGGGCTGCTGCCCTGGCTCCGGCCACACCAACAGCTCTGGTCCTACCCTGCACCAGCTCCCACTTAATGAAAACAGTAGCTGGCATTTACTGCTTGCTTCTTTGGGCGCAGGCCCTAGCTGGCCTGTTGCACATCTTCTGCGCTGAATCCTCACCGTAACCCTGTGAAGTTGGAAGATTGCCCCTTCTGGCAAATAAGGAAGCTGGGACAGACTGGGACATCTGTCAGAGATTTCTCAGGCCATGCTCCCAGTTGGCTTTCTATGCCTTTAAAGAGAAAATGTTCTTTCCCCTTGATTCAAATGTACTAGAAACACAGTGCAGAAAATGTGGAAAATACAGATAAGGGGAAGAAAGAGTCCCCACGGTACCTGCCCTCAGAGGTGCTCATGCTGATGGCAGTTTGGCGCCTCTATCCACCTTCATGCGGGCAGCCCCTGCTGTGGGCTGGGCGCTGCGGTGTCCCAGGCTCCAGGGCTATGTGGTCCCCATGGGGGCCAGAATCCCATGGGAAGCAGCCAGGAAGATGTTGAGTGTGTAAAGGAGCATGGCAGCTGCCAGGGGAGTTAAGTGGTGAAGGAAAGAGGGGGCGAGGCTGGCTACCATGGCCCCTCGCTTCAGAGAGCGAGGTGGGAGTGCCCCTGCAGGAGGGGAAGGGCAGGGAGGTTCCAGCATGGGGGGGCCACCTGCATGAACTCACATGCCCTTCTGTTCCTCATCAGAGTGGTTTGTGGGGCACAGACCTCCCTCTCACCCATGTCTTACCTCATTCATTTCCCGGTGAGCAGCTTGGCCCGGCCACACCCCACCCTGGCGGCACAGGGCTCTGCGCACAGTCCCGCCACCTACTTACAGGCTTCAGGCTGTCAAGAGAGCAGGGGTAGCCCCCTGGGTGGGAGGGGTCAGCGCACTGCGTGGACCTCGTCCTCTCCCACCCAGACCCAGAACCGTGGCAAGAGGATGAAGGAGGGCGCCCACATCAACCGCTCCCTGCTGGCGCTGGGCAACTGCATCAATGCGCTCAGTGAGAAAGGCGGCAGCCGGGTGCAGTACGTGAACTTCCGGGACAGCAAGCTCACGCGCCTGCTGAAGGTACTGCTGCAGCAGCTGCCTGCATCCTGTGTCATCCGGGCTTCTCCGTGGGGAGCGGGAGGCCCAGACCCGGCTCCCAGGACTCCCAGGGCGGGAGAGCGCTGTAAACCCCATCCATCGCTAGTCACTGCCTGATTCCCGCTCCATCCCTCTGAGTATGCACCGGCCAGAGGCTTGCATACTCCCAGCGACAGGGAGCTCATTATCTTACTGAGGCCACCTGTCCAATCTTGGACAGTCTGTCAGTGAGACCCTATCCTCTCCACTAAGCTGGGTGCTGTCCTCTCTATCCCATAGCAAGAACATGAGTAAACAAATGGACAAAGCACTAAATGCACGTCTCTGCAGGTCCAGCCTCTCTGTCTGCTCTGTTCTCATCAGAGCAGAAGTCTGATGGGGTGGCCCTGGGGCAAGTCTCACTGTGGCCTCCCCCCCGCCGTGCCCCTCCCCGAGCACCACACCCTTGGTCCCTCAGGGTTTGGAGCAGGAATTCAGAGGCGAGTCCCCCCGGTGGGGCGGGCACTGGGGGGCCTGTTTGCATCACCCCCAACTTGGACCCTCTGCTGCGCAGGACGCCCTGGGAGGGAACAGCCGGACAGTGATGATCGCGCACATTAGTCCAGCCAGCACCCACTTTGAGGAGTCCCGGAGCACCCTGCTGTATGCCTATAGGGCGAAGAACATCAAGACACGGGTGAGGCCCTACCTGTCCACTCCCCTGCTCCCCTGCTGGCTAGATTCTCACTCGGGGCTCCCTCTGGAGCCTCCTTTCCACCCCAGGTCTCCTGGCAGCCATGGCCCTGTGACTGCCTGCCTCCAGGCTCTGCTGCCATCTTTCCGTCTCATCTTAAGATTGTTAATCACATCTGCAAAGACCCTCTTCCCAAATGAGGCCCTGTTAGCAGGGTTCAGGGGTTCAAGACGTAGATTGACTTACCCATTAACCAGGCATGCTCTAAGCTCTTGCTGTCTGGGTTTACTTACCCCTTCACACCCTCTCCCTGGGAGGTAGGCCTGTCATCCTGCTTTACAGACCGGGCAGCTGGCATGAAGAGAGGCTCCAATGTTCAAGCTCCAGGGACCACACCTTGGGCCCCTCCTGCCTTTGGCTGTGGCTGTGCTCCGCGTAGAGGGTGCGCACATGTCTAGTGGCCATCAAGTAAAGGGGATGCTTATGGGGATGAGCCCATCCCAAAGCGTGGCCCTGAGCTAGGCACCAGGGTGGCCCCTGCTCTCGGCCAAGCTTTGGGCATAGCAGTGGGCGAGACCGATGGGGAACCATGATTCCCACACATAGATCTGTCACTTATGGCTGGAGCCAGTGCTCTCCATGACAGCCACAGGGTGTGGCAAGGGAGAGTGATGGAGGAGAGAGAGTTTAGGGGGTCGGTCCAGGATGCTGGACCCCACATGAGGAGGAGCCGTGGGTGTGCAGACTGAGGGTGTGCACACATAAGTGTGTGTGCCTCGTGACCCGCTTCACGCTCACATCCACCAGAGACAAACTGGGACCTGCGTGTTTCCAATGCTGTGTCACTGAAAGCTCCAAAGTGCTTGTCCAAGGGGACAGGGCAAGCAGGCAGGTGCATCCTTGCCAAGGACTGCTGGGTAGCCATTACAAAGGGCGGGGTAGACCCGTCTAGGCAGACGGACCAACCCCCCCCCCCACTGCACTGGATGAGGGAAGCAAGGAAAAGAACATCTGGGGGGGGTGGTCTCTGCCAGCTCTGCTGGGGGAGTGAGTGACTCTTCATCTCAGGAGGGTGAGTTTGAGCCCCACGTGGGGCATGGAGCCTACTTAAAATATTTTTAAAAGAATACCAGCCCTGGTCTGATACAATTTATAGAAAAACACAAAGCCAAGCCTATTATACCAAGAAACTCCACACATGTGTCTCTGTAGATATGTGTCTACCTATGGAACCACACAGAGCAAGGCCCAGGGGCACACGCCCAGGTGGTCACCATGGACACCTACAGGGAGGGCCTTCGGGGAAGCTCTTGAAGGGTCGTTTGAATTTTCTGTATTGTGGCAAAATCCGTATGGCATAAAAATTACCATTTTAACCAATTCTAAGTGAACAGCTCAGGGGCACCGAGCACAGTCACACTGCTGTGCGGCCGTCCCCACTGCCCGTCTCCGGAATGTTCCATCTCCCCACATGGAGACCCTGTCCCCATTACACACGGACCCCCACCCACTCCCCCGGCCCCACCGTCTACTCCGTGTCTGAGTCTGACGACATCAGGACCTCATGTGGCTGGGTCCCGGTGCATGTCCTTCTGTGTCTGGCTTGTGTCACTCAGCATTGCATTCTTGGCGTTCATCCTCATGGTGGCAGGTGTCTGAGTTTCCTGTCTTTTTAAGGCTGAGTTGCACTATCTGAATTTTCATGACGAAAATGGGCTGGTGTGGTTGTAGCACAAACACACCCCTTGGCGGGTCAGTCTGGCTCGCTCTGACCGTGGCCGTGTCCCACCCACCAGGTTAAGCGTAACCTGCTGAACTTGTCCTACCGCATCACGCAGTATGCGGACGTCATCTCCACCCTGCGCAGGGAGATTGAGCGCCTCAAGTCCAAAATCGAGAAGCAGGAGGAGAAGAGAGGGGACCCCAGCGTCCAGGACACACAAGGTAGAGCCGAGCTCCCGGAGCCTAGGGCGCGTGGCCGTGGCTGTGGACTTCTGTCCCAGGCTGCCACGTGCTGCCCATCACTCCCTGGCCTGCAGAGCATGGGGAGCAGCTGCCTCCTCCACCTTCTCCTAATCTCTCCCTTCTTTCCTTCTCACCCTCCCACTATTTTGTTTTTTCCTTCGTCTTAGATCAGTTGTTCTTTAAAAACACAAACGAAAGTTGCAGAGAAAGTACAGAGTCCTCTGCCTCCCCTGATGTCAGCATCTATGTTATTTACTTATTTATTGAGGCAAAGCTACACATAACAGAACTCACCTTTTTTTTTTAAGTTTGTTTATTTTGAGAGAGAGAGAGAGAATGGGGGAAGGACAGAGAGAGGGCGAGAGGGAATCCCAAGTAGACTCCAGGCTCAGCACAGAGCCCAACTTGGCACTCAGCCTCATGAACTGTGAGATCATGACCTGAGCCACACTCGAGAGTTCGATCCTTATTAACCCACCGAGCCACCTAGATGCCCCTAAAAATCTCCATCTGAATGTGCACAATTCGCTGGCATTTGGAATTTCCACAGAGTCATAGGTTCAGCCCTCCATCTGGCCCCAAAGCAAACCCCGTGCCTGGCATGCACTTTTTCTCTGTCCCCTTCTTTCCCCACTGGCTTTATTTAGCCTTCCCTTAGGGGTGAGCACATCAGCGCTTTTCCATAAAGTTATAGAATTAATCAGTAAGTTAAAGTAACCATAAGAACGGCAGTAAGGAAGTGTGCATATGTACATAGACACACACATACTACACAGACACATTCTCTTGGCTAATTGAGGCTTTGCCGTAGTAAATAAAGATAGTTTGAAAATCAGCAAGAAAGAATAATTGGTCCAAAGCTGAGGAAAATAACAGGCTACTCAGAGAATTCCTAGTGGCTGATAAACATAGGAGAAGATTCTTACTGCGTTAGGAAACAGAAAACATTGAGACAAATTTCCCTTGTGGGATTGGCTACAGTTAAAACGCCAGGTCACAGTAAGTGGATGGTATAAAGTACAGTCTGTAAGTGGCAGCTGACACTCCTACCAGGAGCG
Organism: Proteles cristata cristata; assembly: GCA_017311185.1. Classification (NCBI taxonomy): domain Eukaryota; kingdom Metazoa; phylum Chordata; class Mammalia; order Carnivora; family Hyaenidae; genus Proteles; species Proteles cristata. The sequence continues at coordinate 1,507,196 of JAESUZ010002642.1, read as the reverse complement.
TGAATCAGCGTGTGTGGGGGCAGCCGGCCTACCATCTGTGCAAACTGGCAGCGGTGTGCTCTGCGCCTCAGCCCTCCACGCCTCAGCCCTCCACGCCTGTGCCCGGGTGCCTGTGGGATGGGGAGTGCCCTTTGAAGGGGGCGCGACCCGCACCCTGGGGCGACCCCCACGGCAGTTGTGGAGGGTGGGGTGGGCCCATCTGTGCAGCTGGGCCCTCGAGGGCATGTCACCTGGCCCTGGTCCAATCCATTCACCTGCCACAGGCCCCACGTGTGTCTCTACTTACACGCACAGGCACAGCCCCCGCAGAACACGATTCTGAAGGACACACATGCATTGGTTGCCATGGTTTCCTATGGGTGGATATCTGGAATTTGGGGGGCAAAGACCAGATGACGAAGAGGGGCTTCAGTCTTGACCTATAATTCGAATTTTTCTGACAGGACTGCATTCCCATATTGCTCATGCACATACCACGTATTATAAAACCGTGGTACTGTGTGTTCACGACACACAACTTGCTGCACGCTGCCAAGTACAGGAGAAACCAGGCCTCAGCTGCAGGCCCGCAGTGCGGGGCTGGTTCCCACCTGACTCTTCAGTCGATGAGCACATGCGCCCACCACCCTACGTGCACCCCACAACCAGTGGGGAATCACGCTCCTCACTACTGGTTGGGGGCCTGCTATGGAATGGGCACCCTTCTCAGCGAGGTCCAGATGGCCCTGTCCTCAAGCAGCGTGCACTCTCATGGATGGGAGGGAGACAGCAATGAGTGGGATGAAGTGTGAGACCGTGAAGCTGGGCAGGGCGGGAGTTGGAGGCGAGGAGGCCATCAGAGCTCAGCCATGTGCAGGGGCCTCTCTGAGGAGGTGGCCTCTCACTATGTTAAGGAAAGAGCCATACACAGACCGGGGGCCAGAGTCTTCTGGCCGAGGGGACAGCACGTGTGAAGGGCCTGGGGAGGAGAGCAGGGGCGGGGGTATGGCTGGAGAGAGGGCAGGCTAGTGCTGAACCGGAGCCCGGGCTTATCCTGAGCGTAAGGGCCCAGGGAGGCCCAGCAGGTGAGCAGGGGAGCGATGTCAGGGACACCCTTGAGATGTGCAGTTGGAAGTAGAAGCCAGACCACATGAGAGAGCGGTTTCCTTCCGTGTGCTGCCTGGGAGGATTCCCCGTGGTGACGGCTTAACCTGGTGGACATGGCAGGGGTCGAGGGGAGGCCCGGGGCGACCATCACGGACCGCCATGAGTGTCCAGGAAAGGAGGTGGGTTGAAAATGCTCATAGTCTGTGATGGGATTTCCAGCCCTGGGGGTGGGGGGGCGGAGAGAAAGGCCGGCAGGGTGGGGCAGAGCCACCGCTGCAGCTGCTCTGGTGACCCGCAGGGGGCGCCGTGGAGGTGGGTCCCGGAGGACAGGCATCAATACCGCAGCCTCTGAGGGTTGGGGAGTCAGCAAGCATAAGGAGAGGGCCGTGCAGAGGAGAAACTGCGGGACTGAGCGTGGATGCCATCCCTGGGGAAGGGACAGTGGCATAGGGAGCCCTGGCCAGAGGGTCTATGGGTTTCCACTCCCGTCCGCTGTTCTCTCCTTCCTCACACCAGCTGTGGGTTTAGTTTATTCTCCCTTTCCTGGTTCCCCGAGGTCACTGCCATCACTTTGCTGTGTACCCATCTGGGTTGTGTTCCCCAGAGAGGAACAGCTGGTTTATAAGCATGCATGTGCGAGAGGCAGGGGCGTGGCTTCACGTTTTTACCTCACGACGCCAGCCTGTAGCTGTGCCTGGGGTTTCTCATGCAGCTATGTGTCCTGGGGCCACCCATCTCTACACGGTCCGCCCCTTCTTGCGGTGGCAGAGCCGTCCACAGGCCCACACTAGAGCCTGCAGTATCTCGTACCCTTCCACGGGCACTTTGGGGCTTTCTAGTTACACGGATGCCTCTTTCTCTCACTTCTCTCCGGTGACTCGGAGGCTCGGTTTCTGTTGGAGCAAGAGGGTGAGGGGGCCAAACAGGAGGGGCTGTCATTGAAGGCAGCTGAATCCCAGGGGACCAGTGGAGGGCTGGGGGGCTGCAAGTGTGGAGGGCAGTGCTGTCGTGGAGAATTTGCAGAGCTAGCTGTTGGCCTGGGTCCTTGGGCTTCATCAGGGCCGGGGGTCAGCTGGGATGCCTAGTAAGAGGGCCTTCACCCTGATGGCCTCCTAATTAGTGGGACTGGTCCTAGGTGGTCTGCAGTGGGGAGATGGGCAGTGTCCTGAGGGGGGTGGTGTCAGGGTGAGCCTGGAGGGCATCGCTGGCTTCCCTGGGGTCCCTCTCTGGCACACCTGGGGCAGCACTATGGCACGCCGGGATCATTATGAGTATTCACGGGATACCAAGTACTCCCCAGAAGCCTTGCTTGGTTATCTGGATGCACTGTGTATTTCACCCACCTCCCATCGCCTGACCACTGCCCTCAGGTCAGAGCAACGGGCTGCACGTGTCCTGAGTGGAGCTCCCAGTGGGGCAGTCAGGGACCACGATCAGTGAATCATGACAGCCATTAGTTAGGAACTTATGTGGAAACGAAAGGACAAAACTAGTTTGTTCTGTAGACCTTACATCCTACCAGGAAAGGGAGATGTCAAACATTTATCACAAAGTGTTTATCAATTATTGATATTGAGGACTGTTAAGGAGAAGGTATGATGTTATCAGAACAAGTGGCAGGTGGACCCAGATTGAGAATCTTGGAGGGTTTCCCTGAGGAAGTGAGATCTGAACTCAGATAGCTAGCCCAGCCACACCTCTCCTTGGATTCCTGAGACTCAAATCCAAGTAACCTGACCCCAAACCAGGCAAGGAAACTATGTAAATCATCCACCCAGTTATCTATCTATTCATCCATCCATCCATCCATCATCTACTCATCAATCCATCTATCCATTGTTCACCCATTCATCTATCCATTTTCATCTACTCATCCATCTATCCATCCACTCCATCCATCCATCCATCCATGGATGTACATAGAGCTTCTCCTTGGATCAGACCCTGTATTGGTGGGCAACCATAGAGTTTGACCCTGGCTTGGGTGGCGCTGCTTCTGGCACAGCTGGCTCTCTTCTTGTCCCTAGTCAGGATCACCTTGCACGACAGAGAGGACAGCCGCCAGCAGATGAACAAAATCCGGGCACAGCTCATTGGGGCCTTCAAGGAGCAGCTGGAGATGCGGCGCAGCCTGGTAGAGCTGGAGAACACCAATATAGAGCTGCATGTGGACCTGTCCCGCCACCTGCTGACCATTGCAGAGTGAGTGCTCCCACTTCCCCGGGCTAGGGCGCCTCCCTCCCTGTGGGCAGGGGGCCAGCCAGGACATGAGGGGTGCTGGTGGGAGCTCCCGTGTGCCCTCATCAGCCCCTCTCTACTGCCTGCAGGGCCCCAGCAGGGACTTTGGTGAAGAGCACCCCCACTCCCCAGGCAGGACTCCTGGCCCAGTCCCTCCCTGCTCTCTTGGCCCTGGCGCTAAGCTGGGCCAGGTGGGAGCAGGCTTCCAGGTGCCTTCGGTGTTTTTGTCTCAGGCTGGAGTCCAGAGCTGGCCTGGCAGGTTAGGGTCGACCCCATTTTACAGCAGAGGATTTTGAAGCTCGGAGGGGATGTGGGTTTGCCCAAGATTGCACAGTAACGGGCCCAGGATGCTTCTACCATTCCACACATATTTGCCATTTGTACCTCCCATGAGTAGCCTGACCGTGTGTGGAAGGGCTGATCGTGCAATTTGTCATCCAGAGCGGGACGAGTTTGGGGCGAGACAACGTGGTTTACAATAGCGTGTCGGCACTGCCCTGGGCAAACAGGGACACCCACAACCCTGCCTGAAGGAGCTTACACTCAACTCTGGGGTCCCCATCCAATCTGTGTCACCTCCTCCCGACATTTCTCCTCTTCCTCCCCCTCCTCCCCCCCCTCCCCCCGCTCCTTCTTCTCTGTCCGTTTTCTGAGTTATACAAATGGCGTGATGCCCACATGGGATGGATTCTGGGAACAGGAAGCGCTCTCCTTCCCTCTGTTGCTCCCAGACCTGCTCCTCTCTTCCTGCAGTTCCCCCGCGGTGCCCATGGCAGCTCAGACCCAGCCTGGAGCCCTGGCGCGCACTTTTGCGGGCTTCCTCTGTGTGGGAGCCATCACAGCTAAGCCTCAGAACCTCAGTGTGCTGTTGCCATCCAAGTTCTAAGGCTGAGGGGGACGGGCTCAGCAGGGACGGGCAGCCTGCAGGTGGCCTGAAGTCTGCACCTCTGTTTGTACACACAGAGGAGGTGGGGCAGCAGACCCACCTGTGTCCCACTGTCAACCCCTGGGCCTGCGGGCAGACCGGCCGGGGCGGGGGCCAGCACCCTGACCCCTGCCCCCTCTGTTGTGGCTGTAGCTGGGAGCGGGAGAAGAGCCAGCACCTCACGCACAAGGCCAGGGCGGCGGAGAGGGACGAGGGACTGGCAGAGGCCGACGCGGACGAGGGCGAGTCCACAGAGCCGCACGAGGTGGCCCTGGCCAGAGAGGAGGTCAGCGTGCTTCTGGCTGAGCAGAGGAGAGCTGCGGCCCTCAAGGTGGGGGCAGGGGCTACCCGCACACGGTGCACCCACTGCTTGCCTCCCGGGCCCCGTGACAGCAGTCCACCCAGAAGGGCCGGCCACAACTGTAGTGTAGATGGAACCAGGCTCCAGGGGCTGAGATTCACCATCCCAAGTCCCCAGGGGGCGGGGGGAGCAGTGCTGGATGTGACCTGGGCTGACCACAGAGCCCATGACCTCTGTCCACAGGGCCCTGGGGCTCAGAGTGCAGGATGGGGGTGCCGCGGGGACCGAGGGGCCGCGGGGGTCAGTGCACAGGATGGGCATTCCCTGGGGGAACCAAGGGGCCGCGGGGCCAGTGCACAGGATGGTGGTGCCGGGTGGGCAGAGGGGCCATGGGGGTCTGTGAGCAGGATGGGGGTGCCCAGGGGGATCGAGGGGCCACATGGCAGCTCGCCTGCCTATCTGCAGACACAGCCGCCATCTCTGCTGGGGAGGACAGAGCCCTCAGCCCCACGGGGTCCCGTGGGCAAGCCTCACACACTCTTTCGGCCTCTCGCTCAGTTGTTCCTGAGTCGGTCCTAAGGCACGTGAAGGAGGGGGACAGGGGACACAGCCACAGGGAGCCCAGTTCCTCCTGGGGAAGGAAGGGCTAGCTGCTTACCTGAGCTGCTCATGCAGGAGCTGGTGCTCTCACGGTCCTGGCAGCAGACTGGCAGAGTCGGCACCACTGGGGAGCCGGAAGTGCCTGGCAGTCAGACGTCCACAGGCGGAGGAAGCACCAACGCCACCATGCGCTGAGGGCAGGTGGCACTCGTGTCCCTTCAGAGCAGTGCAGCCAGACCCACACATCCTCACGGGCCGTGTGCGCCCAGGCAGACAGGAGGCTACGTGGTCTCACCTCGAAAGACCTCTGGTTTTAGGAGTAGGAGAAAGGCCTTTTGCTGAAGGCAGTGACATGCATCAGCAGAGAGCATGAGTACAGAGCTCAGAGGTGGATCCGGAGCTGCCGCCTAGCATGGATTACGAGTCCATTCTTAGTGCGTTAATCAGTCGATTGAAGACAAATTGACATTTTAAGCATCCAGTGCAGGGCCAGGCCTGAGGATGTAAACACGGGTAAGACCCTGTCTGTGACTGAAGCTGTCAGGCTGCCAGATTCTTCTCCACCCACCTGATGCCACAGTGCTTTGCAGGGCAGCGCAGTAACCAACCTGTGGACAGGCTGCGGGGGGCTTGGGGAGGGACTGCTGATGTAGCGGGGGCGGGGAGGACTCAGGCAGAAGAGGAGGACCATGCCAGGGAGCAGAGCCTAGTCCCCCAGTCTCCCCTCCCCATCCTGGAGAGGAAGACATGAAAGGCTGGAGGAGCCCTTTGGTCTGTGCCAGGGGCCATCATCCCCCTGTGCCCGGGGCCGTGGTTCTGGGGGCGGGTGCGCGAGTCGGGGTTTCCCACAGAGGACACACGGCCAGTGGTGAGTCCTAGGGGGTGTTCTAAATGCGTGTGAGGCATGGCAGGGCCAGGACACCAGGAGACAACCACCATGGGAAAGGTAGTCTTTACTCACAGTCCCAAGAGGAGGGTTTCCAGGGCATGGGCGGGGAGGGGGGGGTGGAAGAGGGGAGAGGCAGGGTGAGCAGGCTGAGGACTGGCCAGTCTGGGTAATTCCAGTGGGCTCAGGGCTTGGGGGCTGTCCCGGCTCTGGTCCCTGGGGGGTTAGGGCTGGGGGACAGAGGCCCAGAGTGTGAGGTGGGCGGGGCATGTGCTGAGGGTCGGTTGGTCTGCATTTGAGAAGTGTGCTCCGTGAGTGAGTGGTTTAGGATCCTCAGGAACTGGCTGACCAGGGGAGGGGCCGTCCCTCTAGGGGCTGCAAGGGCCCAGGTGCAAAAGCACCAGGACATGGGGCCATGGCCACACGTCCTCAGGCCCAACAGGTCGCCTCGTGTTTCCCCGAGTTTGATCAGCCAAAGTGGAGCCCGCAGGAGCGAGCAGATGGGGGAGTAGAGCCCCCAGGCACCGGCCCTGAGTCCCCCGGGCCCTCCACCAGACAGGGCTGGAGCAGCGTCTGGCCAACGCCAAGGAGAAGGCCTCACAGCTGGAGAAGCTGCTACCCGCAGGGGCAAGCAGCGAGGACCAGCGGGAGGTGGTGCGGCTGCTGTGCCGAGCGCACGAGCTAGAGGTGGAGAACACAGAACTGCAGGCTGACAGCTTATGCCGGCGGAGCCTGCTGTGCCAGAAGGACTTCGTGATCCAGCGCTACCACCAGCACCGGCTACTGTGCGAGCAGCTGCTCCGGGACCAGCGGCAGCTGATCGAGGGTGAGGCTGACCGGCGGCGCACGGGAAGCGTGCGTGGGGGGGCGGTGCTCGTGCTCAGGCCCCGGGATCCCCCACAGGCCCCCCACACACTGCGCCCTGTGACAACAGCCCACGCCCGCCCCCACACTCCCTGACCCCTGTAGGCGGCGGCCTCACAGTGCCCGCGTCCCTGGACCAGCGGTACCATCTGCTCCTGCGGGAGCTGGGTGCCGGCTCGCTGAACCGCCTGCTGCTGCTGCACTCGGTCATGTCCAGCTCCCTGCGGGTGAGTCCCCTGGGGGCCTAGGCCAGTGCCCGCTGTCCCCTCTTGCCCACCCCGGCCCCACAAGGGCACTGACCCTGAGTCAGAAAGAGGATACTGGGGAAGCCCCCTGCACCAGGCCCAAGAGCCAGCAGCGCTGGATGGGCCAAGCCGGTGGCCGGGGTGCGGGGTATGGGGAGGTGGCCCTCACTGGACCCTGGCCTCTTCACCGGCAGGCCTGTGACCCTGGGCTGCTGCAGACCCTGTGCGGGAGACAGGGTGCTGATGGGGAGGAGCTTGAGTGTGGGGTAGACCTCGGTGCCACGGTGACCCAGGGAGCAGTGTGGTTTTAGGTGTCTCCTGCATGCCGGATGTCATCTGGGGCCTGTGTGGGGACTCCCTGGGGAAGAGGCCTGGGGAGGGAGCTCTGCATTCCTTCGTCACATGAACCCTGTTTCCCCAGCTCTCCCCCAGCCTTGAGCAAGGAGGGCCCCTCGGCTTCACCTTTTCAGGAGAGAACCGGAGAGCCCCCCGGCTTGGGGCAGAGTGGGCGAGGGGCAGGAGCCCACACGTGTGGTGTGGGGAGGGCCCCAGGGATCCGACCACATATAAAGCTTCCCACCCCTGATTAGAGGTCCCAGATACCTACATGGTCTGTGCCAAGGGCTCCTCACTTCCCTGGCTCTGCCAGCTCGGTCCCCACACAGGCGTCTGGTTCCCTGCCCTCACTACTGCAGTGGGACCTCCTCCCCACTTTCCCGCCCATTCTGTAGTACAGGTCAGCATCCCCAGGACCACCTGCAGGTTCCCTTCTCGAGGACTCCCAGAGCTCAGAAAAGGTGTTACCCAAAACTGGAACTATGTCCCCGTTAAACCCTCCTCCCACAGCCCACTGTCTACTCTGTCTCCTTGTCCTTTTGTGCCTGGCTTACTTTACTGAGCACAGTGCCCTCGTCCATCCTTGCTGGAGCAAGTGCCAGGATGTGTGTCCTTTATGAGGCTGAGTGGCTGGAGCTCACTGTGTTTATCCAATTGTGGGCTGATGGATTGGGAGCTTAAACCTCCTGGCTCTTGTGAACGATGCTGCTGTGAACATGGTTGTCAGGGAAGCTGCTCGCACTCGTTGGGGTGGATAAGTGGGATTTCTGGGTCACAGGGGGACTCGTTGTGTCCCTTGAGAGCCTGTGGACTTTTGAGAGCACTCCAGCAGACGTCTGCCTCATGGACCATTTTTGCTCCAGGGTCAAGGCTGTGCCCTGGTGGTCCCTGGTGCTCGCCCTTGCCCAGAGCCTGCTCTTTGTGTCTGTGCTGGGGAGACCCGGCCAGAAGGGAGCTAGTGGCTCCCTGCCGGGTGGCTTTCTCCCATCGAGGGTAGCCAGCAGGAAAGGGCCCTCTCTGGGGCCCCTCAAGGATCTCCACTTGATGACATGGCTTGCCTGTGTCCAGGGTCTGTGCCGCCTCCCCAGCTCCCTGTCTCTTCCCAGGATGGCTCGGTTCTGAGTAAGTCCCCTGCGCCGCCAGAGGAGGCTAGTCGGGACTGGCCAGACGACAGGCAGGACCTCCCATGGGGCGCCCAGTTTGAGCTGCCACCGATGCTGCTGGAGGCGGACAGGTACCCAACTCTTTCCTCTCCCAGCCCGCATCGCTGCGCCCCTCCCCCTGGGCCGGGCCATGGAGTGTGACAGGAGGGGGGAGGGCGTGTCTGGCCCAGGGTCATGGCCCCGGTGTCAGCACAGTGTCTGTCGAAGTCCCTTCCCTGTGGGGTTGGGATGAATCAGTGCATCCTGGGAGGTGCTCGCCGGGAGGGTGCTGGAAAGGCCGTTTCCATTTCACACGCAGTGTCAGCCTCCTCGCCTCTGTTTACCTGTTGCTCCTGCGTCTTCCAGCCCCCAAGACAGACTCCCAGACTCTCCTGGTGATAATGCTCAGCGTCTTGTGGGTGCGCATCATGGCTGATGCAGCTTGGGCTGCGTCCTGGCCTGCAGACAGCCACCCCCTTGCTGTGTGCTCACGTGGTGGAGCCCCCGCCCCCATAAGGACATGGCCCTGCCGTCTGGGCCCTGCACGCCAATCCCCTTTAGCCGGTATCAGCTCCCGGAGCCCATACTCTAGACCCAGTAATGCCAGGGGTGAGGGCTTCCACGTGGGGACTTGGGGAGGACACATCCACCATCACAAACTTTGTGACAGGTCCCCGCCCAAATGTCATATGCAGTTTGAAATCTGGGACACCTCCCTCCATAAGCACCCTCTCTGGAGGAATGACTGCTACTTCCTACCTAGAGTTGAATTTCTCCAGTTTTGCCCCAAATATCTTTGAAGCAGGTTTGTTTAAATTGGGAGCAGTGAAGGCCCAGATGCTGCATGTGGCTGTAACACAGGCTTAACCTGTGCCCTTTGGGGTAAGGAAGTCAGCAGGGCTCCAGCCTGGGTGCGTGCATGCCTGTCTCTGTGTGTGTGTGCACACGGGCGCATTTGTACACTCACACAGATGTGCCTGTGTGTCTTATGTGTGCATGTACATGTGTACATGTGAGTTTATGCGGGTGCATGTGTGCAAGTGTGTACATGGACCTATACTCCTGTGTGAGTTTTGTGTGGGTGCATGTGTGTGTGCATGTGCATGTATGTATATATGTGTGAGTTTTGTGTGGGTGTATGTGTACGTGTGTGCACATGTATGTATGTACCTGTGTGAGTTTTGTGTGGGTGCATGTGTGTGCATGTTTGCACCTGTGTGCGTGCGTACAAAGCCCCCCTCCACCACCACCACCTCCATCAGGACTAGACGCCCCTGGGCACCCCTGCCTGGACCTGCTGCTCAGCGCCCTGATGAGGGAAGGCAGGTGTCAACCCCTCTGAGATGGAGGTCAGTGTAGGTCGGTTGCAAAGGGAGCCTGGGGCCCCCCACCTCCAATCCTCAGCCTAGAGGGGAGGGGGCTGTGCCTCGCCTCGTGCTGGCCCACTCCTGTAGCTGCAGCCCGGACTGGTGGGACAGAGGGGCCTGCTGCCTGTAGGCCGTGAGCTGGAGCGCTGGCACCATGCTGCAGACAGCCCGAAGCTGTGTCCCTGCAGACGGCCAGGCCAGTGCCCCCCACGGCCTCACCTCTGGCACCCGAGCCAGGCTCACGGCAATCGGTGAGGCCCAGCGCATGTGCCCTACCAGGGTGGAGGCCCGCATGGGCAGTTGGCGGCCCGCCCTCACATCAGACTGAGCAGGGATTAATAGCTGGCTGTGCCAGCCACCCACGCCATGGTCCTGGTCAAGTGGCCAGCTGCCCTGAGCCTCAGGTGCCCCATATCTAGGCGGGGTCGATAGTACCTCCCTACAGGGCTGCACGTGTCCGGCGCAGTGGGGACACAGTAGACAGAGCTGCTGTTATGGTGACGACCAAATGCAAGGCCTCTCACGTCAGCAGGACCCAGTATGGGAGTTAGGCTTCCCCCTGTATCTCTTCTACTTCCTGGTTGCCATTGGTCCTGACTCAGACTACTTTCGGCTGCAAGTAACAGAATTCTCAGTGACATTGATCCGGTGTAAACAGGCATGTGTCACCTGACGAGAGTTTGGAAGATGAGTGGACTTGGGGCCTTTATTTAAATGACTTGATGAGACCCGTTTCCCTGGCATGTAAATGATTGTCTCCCCTTAGGGTCAAATAGGCTGCCACAGCTCCATAGATCACACCTTCATATAACCACACCTAAAGGAGGAAGGGAGGGAGAGCTGGCCTTTCTTTTTCATCTGGGAGAAAAGTCCCTTCCAGAAGCTTCCCCACTAGATGTCACTAAGTCAGTCGATCCCCTGATCTCTCCTGGGCCAGTTCCCCCCAGAGAAGGGAAGGAGGACCCTAACGGGTGTGGGCCGACCATGACCTGTGTCTTTGGGCTGGACACGTTGTTACACGGAGTAATGTGGGGGCTTGTTACACAGGTAGGAGGGGTGGCCATTGGGGAGGTGAGCAGAGTATTGGCCTGACCTCGCCACGTACTCACTGAGCATTTGTGCAGGGAGAGATCACGACAGACGTGGTCCCTACCCTACAGGGGCAGGTGGGGAGAGGGTACACATGGCTCCCTGACCCCAGGGGGATTCTCATGGCGGTGTGCCAAGTCTGGAGCTAGCGTTGACAGGCATGCCTGCCCAAGCCAGACACGGCCTCAGCAGCAGGGCCCTGCTGCTCCGGTCTTGTTCCATGGGGCCCAGTGCCTTGCCTGGGGTTCCCTGGGAGGAAGTAAGGGCACGGGAGTGCAGACCCAGTGTTTGCCGTTGGCTTGGACTCCTGGCCACGGTGCCAGGCAGCCTGCACCCTGCTCACAGCACCCCAGTGCCCTCGCCGGTTCATGTAGTGCTTAAACACAGCTCAGGTCGTCATCGTTCTAATCTCACCAATGAGACACCAGAGGTCAGGAGCCCGAGGCCCCACGTTAGGGAGCCTGGGTTTGACGCGTGATACCCTGTTCTTACACAGATGACCTGACTCGACGGAGGGCTAGGAAACCCTGTTCTTTCACAGTAGACCCAGTAGGACCAGGGAAAATTCTGGCTAGAAGATTGTCTGAGGTCCCTTCCCCTTCCAACAGCCAACGTCTTCCACTCAAGTTCCTGGGCCAACTCCCATGTCTCTGTTCCACCCTCCTCTCCTTGCTGGGACCCGGATGTGCCAAGCCAGCCCCTGCCTCAGGGCCTTTGCCCATGCTGTTCCCCTGCCTGGCAAGGTCTTCTGCAAGCACTCAGCATAGCTCTTTCATCACCATTCTTTGGGCCTTGGCTTAGATGTTTTCTCCTGTTCTGTTTCTACCATAGTCAATCTAATGGCAGCTGGGTGTGCTGCGGTTCAGTTCTGGCACAATCACATAGTGTCGGCATCAGACCCCACCAGTTAGGGCCTCCATCCCCAACAAGATTGTTCCCGTATCAGAAGCCACCTGCAGGTGGAGTCCCTGGACCACCTGTCCCTCTGTCCAGCTGACCACACCTTCAGGGGGTCCTGGGCCCCTCAGGTGTGACCAGGACCCAGAGCTCATGCTCCCAGCATGGCCTGACCTTGGCAGGGTGCAGACGCCACTTACCCTGGCCCGACGTAGGCTGCGGCATCCTGGGGTTCAGTCTCAGCCTTCCTGGGCTGGAGGAAGGGCCGAGAGGCCCTGGCAGCTGGCTCAGCTGCTGCCCCTGTGTGTCCCCCACAGCGGTGGCTACAAGTCGTCACAAGCCACACCATCAAAAACGCTGGCAAAGCAGGATTCCCTTCTCCCTCCGTCATCCCTCCACATCCTGCTGACCCCTCCAGCTCATGAGGTAGGCGCGGCTGGGCTCCCAGGAGGCCTTCCTGCCTCCACGGAGCCATGGGGGGTGGGAGCACAGCTGTCAGGAATCTCTTGGCCGGTGGGGGGAGGACTTGGGGAAAAAGGGAGGCTGTGACTATTCACACGCTGGTAATTGGGGCTTTTCCTACGAACTGTCCTTAAGAAGCTGTCAGTCTCACGATTACCAGTAATAGCTTGAGTGGTCGTACTCTGGGTCACTGCCCCACAGGAAGTTCAGGTCCACAGGAGAAGCCCTGTCCGTGACTGGGGATGGCTCCTAAGTACCCATGGGTGGGGCGACCCACTCCTCCAGGGTGTCTGGGCCCAGGGACTGGCTTCACCCCCCTTCCTGGGCCGTCCTCCCACAGCCAGAAACCTTCTCCCCACAAGTGAATCTCTTGCTCGAGTCACTGACTCTGAGTCTGCTTCTGGGGACCCAGCCTGGGGCAGGCCAACAGGGTGGCCCAGTGACGTCTGACCATCCACTGATGCTGGTCTCCTGCAGCACTTGAGCCCCCTGGGTGTGAAGAGTTTGGTTTCCAAGCTGGGCCCCCCCACTGGCCTGGACCTGGGTGCCTCGCGGATGGCAGCGGAGGCCGGTGGCCCGGCCCTGAGCACTCAGGCCCTCGAGGAGATGGCCGCGAGCACCAAGGGCATTGCTCTGATTGCGGCCACCCGGCGCTCCAAGGTGCAGGACCGTGAGGGTGGCGGCGGCCGCCCCTCCCTCCACCTTCCCGAGGACATGGCCCTGGACTCCAGGGACCTGAGCCCTGCAGACGGGAGGTGGCCCCACGCCAGCCTGGGCCGGAACCATTCTGCGGAGAGGAAGGCCAGGAGGAGGCGGTCACCCTCGCTCACCTGGAGTGTGCGGCCGGTGGGTAGACGTGGCCAGCCTCCCAGCCCGGTTGCAGGGTCCGGCTGGGACGGTGGAGCAGGAGGGTGGCGGTGGACGCGGGAGGGCCCTGGGTGCGGAGGAGGCACAGGGAGGACGCTTGCACCCCCCATCAGAAGTAGCATGCAGGCGCATGCAGATCACCTTCTGATCCCGTGTCCTTCCTTAACGTCCTTCCACGCTCCCAAGTGCCTTCATGGCATCTGGTTTTCACCTCGAGAGGGTGTCTTGCTTGGCTCTTACACGCATCAGCTCGGCCGTAACTGAGCCACCAATCGCTGTCCACCGTGAGGCGTCCCTTTCCCGCCGGAGCCCAGCCCCTGGCCTGGCGGCACGGCCCTCCTCCAACACCTGCTGGGACAGACTCCATACGCAGCCCCGTTTCAGGGCCACTTAGGTTGTTTGCTCCCTGTTCTGTGGCCAAGGGGTTGCCTTTACTTTCTGACCACTATCTGCGGTGTGTCGGCCCCCCTCTGTGGATAGCATTCCTCGTTTCCAGCTACTTTCTCGGGATACTGTGCGGTGCTGACCTGTGGGAAAGTCTCAACAAGCAAAATGCACCACTCAGCAGAGGGCCACATGGACCCCACGGACCACACTGACCACATGGGCCTCTAATTGACCACATGGACCACAGTGACCACTCACTGACCACACTGACCACTTACTGACCACTCGATGGCCACATTGATCATACACTGACCGCTCACTGACCACACTGACCACTCACTGACCGCACTGACCACTCACTGACTGCCCACTGACCACACTGACCACTCATTGACCGCTCACTGGCCACACTGATCATGCACTGACCATACTGACCGCTCACTAACCACGCTGACCACTCACTGACCACACTGACCTCGCACTCACCCCACTGACCACACTGACCGCAGTGCTGTGAAGGTCTGTGTGCACGGGGGGTGGTGGATGTGGCACAGGCTCGGGTCCGTGTGGAAACGGCGTGGCCTTCATGCGGTTTCCTTCTCATCATACACTTGGTTAAATGAACTGGAGGGAGCGAGCAGGCTTCTCTGGGCAAGCGGGTGCCTGGCCAGGGGCCTGGTAGGTCTCCTTTCGCCTCTGCCAGCCGCACAGTGGACATTTGCTGAGTCCAAAAAAAAACCACTGTGGCCATAGCTCAGTGGGGTTAGAGGCAGGACACACAAGGCTCAGAGGGGAGGGTGTCAGTCAGGGCTCTCCAGACAAACAGAACCGATAGAATGGTGTATGTGTAACACAGGCACACATGCGCTCACACTCACACACTCACACACTCACACACTCACACACAGAAGGGTTTATTGCAATCGGTTCACGTAATTTATGGAAGCTGACAAATCCCAGAGCCGTGGTTGGCAGACCCACTTAAGTCTAGAGGCAGGAAAAATCCCGAAGTCCCAGTTCAAGGGTATCAGGCACAAGGAGCTCTCTTACTTACAGGAGAGACAGCCTTTCTGTTCTATCCAGGCCTTCAACTGATTGGATAAGACCCACCCACACTGCAGAGGACAATCTGCTTACTTAGTCTTTCTATTTGTTTTTTTAAAATGTTCTTATAACTTATTTTTGAGAGCGAAAGACATAGAGCGTGAGCAGGGGAGGGGCAGAGAGAGAAGGAAACAATCTGAAGCAGGCTCCAGGTTCTGAGCTGTCAGCACAGAGCCTGACGCGAGGCTTGAACTTATGAATCGTGAGATCATGAGCTGAGCTGAAGTTGGACACTTAACCAACGGAGCCACTCAGGCGCCCCACTCAGTCTCTGTTTTTAAATGCTGACCATTTAAATCCCTTCCATTGTGGGGGGGCACTGAGAGGGAAAGTGGTGGTGGAGGCAGGCAGCACCCAGGAGAGCATCACTCATTCATTCATTCATTCATTCATTCCTCTTGGGGCTGGAGGAGAATGTTAGTGGTGATTCTGCTTATGTTTGCTGAGGGACGTGCACCTACAGCAAGTCAGCCACCCAGTAGGGGCTTAATCTGTTCACGGCTTCAGCTCAAAATGACCTTGACGTGTCGCTCTCCCCCCCCCCTCGCCACACCTTGTCCTACTGTGCGACTGTCCCTGCAGGTGACGGAGAACCCTCGACCCCCATCCGTGGACCGTGTGGCCGAGAGCTGGCCACCCCCTGCGCCCTTCCCACTCACAAAGCCGCCTGGAAAGAGCTTCCTCCCCGCTCTCTGCACAGCCTCCAAGACAAAGCCCAGCCCCAGTCTCCATGCAGGTACAGAATCCAAAACGGAAAATAGCGCCCTGGGGTTCTGTCTGTGTCTCACAACCCTGCCCCTCCTGTCACAGGTGAGTCTTTGGAAAGCGGGACAGCTTGGGCTGTTGTCACTTGTCCGCTCCTGGGTGTGAGTTTCAGGTGTTCAGGGAGGCGAGTGGGTGGGCAGGGCCACTGTCCTCGTGGAAAGAAACCCTCACAGAGGCATTCAGTTTTGCTTCTGCCTACCTGACGCCCCAGCAGAGTTCAAAATGATGTTTAAAGTTATGGCCAGCACCGCCGCTCAGTCTATCCCCATCCGGGTTTGAATCCCGGCTTCCTTGGCCATTGTCCCAGGACCAGTGACATAGGCTTGTGGTGACAAGTTAGGGATGCAGGATTGTCAGTGGGAGAAACATACTTGTCCTCTGCCCAGTCTGGAGGCAGCCACTCAGCGGCGTGGGCACCTCTGCCCCTGCCCCTGCCATGGGGCCGTGCTGCCAGTGTGTCACAGCTGTGAGCGTTGAGGGGGCCGCCCATGCTCCTGGAGTGGCACCTGCAGACTGGCCCCAACCTTCAGCAAGATGAATACGGATGTGGAGACCAAGCTATCAGAAGGGCGGGCGGCAGCTAGGCCGGACCATCACTTGTGACAAAGAGCTTGCATTCTGTCTTCTTCAAATCGTCCATCAGTCTTTCCAGTGATTCATCTTCGTTATATTTGCAAAAGTATAAGTCCAATATAGGCTGGAAAAAAACCCAGACAAGCTAGTGAGTGCTCATCATGGGTGGTCCCGAGCACGGATGGCCTGGCCATGGACCATGTCATTAGAGCTTGCGGCTACGGGGCACCTGCGTACGTGAGGCACCTCACAAGTGTCAGCTCACTTGACCTCACAACAGCTAAGTAAGGAACGGCCGCTGTGCCCACTGTACAGATGAGGAAACTGAGGTACAGGGGTGCAGGAGCTCTCCCGAGGTCATATGGCTGGGAGTGGCAGGCCGGGCCCCAGCTCCTGCCCACACCCGCATGCCTTCTGGTAGAGTGGTCCTTATGGGCCCAACCCGAGTGCTTTCTAGGGCCCTTGCTGTCTGCGTCGGGGACCATGAAGGCAGCATCGTGCCTGGCCACGCCCTGCCTTGCTGGTGGGTATGCCCCTGGGCCCAGACCAATTCCTATTCATCCTCTCAAACTTTTCAGAAACCTCTGATCTTGAGGACAAAGCTCAGATTCCCCTTCAATTTCTCAGTTCAGCTCCTGTAACTGCCGGCGACAATGTCGACTGGTGATAACACTTAAAAATTTTAAAAACACTTAAACACTTGAAGTGTTCTTTATCCATATGGGATTTGCCACCTTCAAAAGATTTTATTTACTCATCTTCCCGTCTGCAGGTGTGTAAAGCAAGAACACAACCCTAGAGAACACAGTGGCGCTGGGCGTGGGAGCTTTGAGATGCAGGGCTGGGCCCGTGCCCACTGCTCTCCTCTCGGTGGGCGGGCGGGCACCCTGGATGCCAGTCACCAGGCCCTCACTCGGGGAGGTGTCATGCTGGCACCTGCCTGGGGGATAACAGGGGTGGAGGCGCCGGGTGGTTCAGGGGCAGGCCCCACCACGACCACCTAGCCGGGAGCGCCCAGCTCCTGTGACCACCCATCCTCTGGAGATAAGCCCCTCGTAACGTGTCTCCGCAGATGGTTTGGAAAGGAGTATACTTGCCGCGCCGCTGCATCATAAACTTGCCCATACGGCAACATGGGGCAGGAACGCTTCACACCCGGCTCCGCTTGGCCCTCTGCCCATTCTGTCTGCGCTCTCTCGATGCATTTCCGTTCTTCCCTTTGTTACTTGCTCCCCTGGAGAGGACTCGGGAGGGCCCCAAATCATGTCATTTCAGCCATGAATCTTTCAAGAGCTTTCTCTGTGTGATGGCAGAGTGTTCCTTGCCCATCATGGTAAAGAAAGTTCAGCGCGGTTCCCTAGAACCATCTAGCACCCGGGCTGTGCACTAAAGAAACCAGCCTTTTTCAAATAGAAGTGAGTACGCTGTACCTGGTTCTCTCAGTTGGTGAGAAAGGGGCACTGCCGGAGCCCCTGGGTCACAGGAAGGTGCTGGCCCTGGCTGGTGTGTCCCCGAGCAAAGGCCAGCCTTCTCTCAGCTGTGTCTACAAGAGCCCTGAGGGGCGCACTGTGTCTCCTCTGTACCCACGTGTCTCTGTCGTGGGCGAGGCAGAGCCTATTAGCATCGATGGTCCTTCCAGACCTGTAGCCCCACTGCTTCAGATGGGTAAACTAAGCGCAAGTGACATCTCCAGGGCCTGCGGCCAGGGCTGACGCCCCCCAGGCCCCTCCCACTGCACCCAGCTGCCTGTGCTCAGAGAAGGGACGCGTTTGTCCACTGCAGGAGGCCCTGCGGGTAGCTGGGGTAGGCCAGGGGACCCATTTCTCTGGCAGGGGCCGTGCAGGTTTTGCAGGGAGTCTCAGGATCACCGCCTGCCCCGTGCACCCCCCCTGGGGCCCAGAGACACCCACGGTTTTCAAGTGATCGCCGACTCACGGTTTAGGCCGGTGCTGTTGCTGGTACTGCCCTGGGCTGACCGTGGATGGACGTCAGGAAGCAGAGGACACGCTGCCTCAGTTATCAGTCGAAGCAACCCTGTCAGATCAGTGCCCATGTCTCAGAGTGACAGAGCAGGGGCAGAGCTTGCCGGCCACTCTCCTGCCCACGGCAGGTGGCCCGGGCCTGAGCCTGTTCCCATCCCCATCCAGGCCGGGCGCAAGGGGGTTCTTCCCCAGGCTGTCTGCCAATGCGTTGGGGAGCATGAAAGCCACCCCAAACCTTCCTACTCAGCGGTCAGTCCTTCCTCTGAATGAGGAGCTCCTCCCCCCACCCATTAGGATCCACTTGACGACACCCTGAGCAGCTCCAGGTGTTCCTACTGCAGCAGGGATGACGGGCAGTTTGGTACCTTCACACTGTGAATAAAATGCAAAAGTGCAGCTTCTCCCAGGAGAGGAAGGGCTGGAGACAGAGGGCCCCCTCCCCGCCTGCAGAGCCTGACTCGATGACTGTTGACTTTTCTCAGCAAGGTCTTCGCTGCCTGTGCCATTGCAGACCGCACCCCCAGCCCACGTGCCTGCCCGAGGGGCTGCTACTGAACACACGCTCTTGTCTGTCATCATCCTCCTCAGGTTCCCCTGAGTGCAGGGACACTGTCTTGGCGTGCCCAGTAAACACAGCAGGCGTCACAGGGAGCACATGGACAGATGGATGGATAGACGGCCTCCCTGAGGCCAAGCGCTCTGTCACTGTCAACTGCCGGGCTTGCCGGGTCTTTGGCCTCCTGCCCTCGCTGGGGCCCCTGACGGGCTGTGCACATCCCACCCTGCCGGTCCCGGAGCATTCTTCAAGCCCAACCCACGTTCTTTTAAAATTGCAGTAAAATCCACAGGACAAAACTCAGTGTTTCAAAGCATGCAACACTGCACCATTTGGTACAGCTGGTGTTGTGCATCCACCAGCTGTCCATCAGCACCAGACATGTGCCATGAGGTTTCAGAGCATCTCATCTCCCTGAATGACATGCTGGGCCCCTGCCACATGCGGTCTCTGCCGTGTCCTACAAACAGACTCAGGGCATGCGGCCATGGGCATGTGTGGCCACCCTGAGTGGTGCTGCTGCGAACATCTGTGTCCAGGTGTTCGTTTAGCCTCTGTTCCCAGTTCTTTGGGGGTAAAAGTACCCAAGAGGGGGTCTGCAGGTCATGAGCGATCCCACATTTAACTTCCTGGGAGACCGCCGCCATCTTCCCTCACGGCCGCACCGTTCCAGTGGCTACGGCCAGTCTCTGTTTGCCCCCGCGGGCCCAGTCCTGGGACCTGTGCTGTAAAAGACTCCTCGACACCCCGCGCCTTCCCAGCTGGCTGAGCCCTGGCCACATGTCAGGTGCACTCAGGGCCGCGGGGTGGTGAGAGCCGGAAAACACACGGTGGACGGTCCACGTAAGATGAGTCGGGCGGAGACCAAGATGGGAAGAGATGAACAGGGTAGAGCGTGGGGCAGTGATCTGAGCTCAGGCCATAGAGGCGCCTCTGCGTGTGGGCGTTCCCCCCCACATCTGGGCGACACGCCCCTGCCTCCCCGCTTCCCCTCCTGTCTGAGGGGCTCTGCTCCCCAAACCCAGGAAGTCCTCCCATTGCTGGTCACGGGCAGCTCAGAGCAAATGGGGAGGAGAAAGGAGAGGAGAGCACGATTGCTGGGGAAGGAAAGGAACCAAAGCCCGAGGAAAGAATGTTCTGGAAAGGGCAGATCTCAGGCATTTGGAAGAAACAAATGAGGTATCCTCAGGACTCAATCCACTGCGTCCATCACTTGTCACTTATTTTCACGGGCCGAGATTCACTGGGCGATCCCTAAAATCATGTCCTTTCCTCTCCCGCCCACCACTTAGACGAGAAGACGCTGCAGGTGCCTGAGGTCACCTTCACCCTCCCCAGTGCCCTGTGGCAGGGCAGCCACGGCCCCCGCAGGACCCCGCTGGTACCCCGGGATGTCCAAGGTCAGTTTCTGCCCCGCCCCTGTCCGCGGATCGCCGGCTGCCCATGCGCCCCTGTGCCCACCCTCCCCTGTCCCCGTGGCCGCTCCCCACACACCCCTGCCATGCCCTCGGCGGCCACACTTCCTGGCGGCTCTCTGGTGGGGCGGCCAGCACAGGCTTGATCACGAGTGAAAACACGCCACACTAATGCTTTTGTCCAAAACCAACAGTGCTTGTTACATTTAACTTACGCTTAAGCAAAACAACCTTCCAGGCGAGTTGTGCTAGTTCTGTGCCCTGGCCCCTGGTACCATGCCTGCACCTTCACCGAGAAACGCAGACACAGTTTTGGCAGCGTGCCCTTCCCCCGCCCCCACTTCTTCCGTTCCTGGGCCTTGAAGCTGTGGATGCTGAATCCCAGAGAGGGTTTGAGCCGTGTTAGCATCCGTGTTCGCGTAAATCCTCACCCAACCCGTGAATGGTGCGTTTCCTGAATCCTGTGTGGGGACAGGAAACTCCCTCTGGTGGTGCTGCCACTGTCTCCTCAACCCCGAGCCAACGCCAGCCCGTGGTCAGGAAGGGTGGCTGTAGATCTACAGTGGGCCAAAAGCTGCCGGGGAGGGAAGTTCTTCCTGAGGCCTGACCTCAGTCCCCTACCTGTACCATTAACCTACCCCCTACTGCTACTGTTTCAGAACAGGGTAAGAACCCACTATTATGCGCTTCTTTTTAAGGCTTCTTGGGGAAAGGGTCTCAGAGGTATTTGCCTGCCAATCCCTTGGAGCTGGAAGCTCCCAGAACTGAGCAGACTAAGTAACAGCCAGTGGTACAGGCCAGTGTAAACAGCACGCACCCCTTCCCCATCCCCAGGGTCGACAGATAGTGGAGGCCGACGCCACAGCCCACGGCCCCCCAGCACGCCCCGCAAGTACCGGGGCAGCACCAAGCGGCCAAGGAGGCCGCAGTGAGGATGTCAACAGGCGGGCCAGCACGAGGGGGAGGCCAGAGCAGGAGGCCCCAGGCACGGGGCTCTCCCTGTCCTGCAGCTGGGTTCGAGAGACGGCGCCCTGGCAGGGACCAGCCAGCCCCAGCTCCTGTAGCCCTCTGCCCTGGCAGCCACCTCACCAACCACCTTCGGAGGAAGGGCCGTCGGGGAGATTTCAGAGCCCTTCTCAAGGACACCGCACGGGGAGCCTCAGGCATCTTTTGGGCCATTCCAGGGTGTGGGTGCTTTTCCCAGGATCACTCTACCCTAGTTTCTGCCCTGGGAACGCTTTCACTTGTCACCTGATTGGGTAAGGCCACCAAGTGTCCTTACTGATTTAAATGCTAATCTCACCTGAAAAACACCCGCACAGCACCGTGTACTCTGGAGTTTGGCCCATCACGTAGGTACTATGGCCTGGCCAACTTGACACGCAAAATTACCCCTCATACCCCACGAGCCTTGCCCAGAAGGCAGCGACACCATCCTGTCCCCACATGTACACGGTTCCGGGAATAGGCCAGCATCAGGGAGGCACGAGAGCCCGCGTCCTGCTGTCCCTGCCTGCACCCCGTCATGCCAAGGACACTGGCAGGTGGCTGGCAGCGAGGCAGTGTCTCAAGGTACACAGAACGCAGAAATCAAGGTCCTAACTCTTTGTCGAGATAGAAAGGAGATGTCACAGGGACTGAGCACCACCTGTGAGCTGCGCCACCGCCTTCCCTGGCTTTGCTTTTGGCACTTGCTGTGGTTCCTAAGCCTATGCCGAATCTCAGGCTCTCAGGAGCTCCCCTGGGAGGACGTGGGGACCAGAGCCCCCTCCCCCATGGCAGGAGCCACCCCCCGTGGAGCAGGTGGGGCCTGTGGGGCTAGGGAGTTGGCTTGTAGCATGTCAGGGGTGGGAGGTGGAGGTGTTGTTGGAGCCTCGGGGCCTGAGCAGGAGCCGGTCACCTTGCACTTGTGTGCCTGGCACGTGCTGACCATCCCATGAACGTGGCACGGGCTGGACTCCATGGCCGGCCCCTGCCTCGGCATAAGACCCGTCGTCAATGAGGCCGTGCTGTCCTTTCCAGGCCTCCTGGAGGAGTGTGAGGAGGTGGGGAAGTTGGTCCCATGTACCTTGGGGGCTGTGCTGCCTGCTTTGTACAGACCTGCCGTGGGCACTGTCTGAGGCACGTGCCCCTCACGGGGGAGATGCTGAGCCTGGGAGCAGGGAGGCTTCTGCTCTCCTGCCTTGGCCCCAGAGCCTGGATAGGGCAGGACTTACTGGTTGTCCTCTGTATTTGCTCGCTTTCTACCATGATGATAGAACCCTGTTTTTAGCTAGTCACACGGCTCCAAAATAAGGACTGTATCTCCCAGCCTCCTTTGCAGCTGCCTGTAGCCACGTGACTAAGTTCTGATCCACAACGGCATGTAAGCCAGAAGCGGCTGCTTCCAGGACTCTCTAGCAAAAAGCATAATTAGCATGTTTCTCATGCCTCTTTTCCTCACTTCCTGGAATCCTACTACCTGGAATCTGAATGTGATGGCTGGAATCCCAGCCACCATTTTGAGACCATTTTGAGGACAAAGGCCATGCCCTCAGGAGGATGGAATGGGAAGCTGGAAGGAGCCTTGGTCTACAAGGTGCAGAGGTGCCTCTTAGCCTTGTTACGTCCTACCCCCAGATTTTAACTTGAGAGAGAAATGAATGTGTGTCTGAAGGCTTTGCCGTTTGTGGCACCTCATCTTATTTTTTTTATTTTGTCTTTTACATTTATTTATTATTGAGAGACAGAGAGAGCACAGATGGGGGAGGGACAGAGAGAGAGGGAGACACAGAATCCGAAGCAGACTCCAGGATCTGAGCTGTCAGCACAGAGCCCGATGCAGGGCCCGAACTCACGAACTGTGAGATCATGACCTGAGCCAAAGTCGGACACTCAAGTGACTGAACCACCCAGGGGCCCCTGGGACACCTTATCTTAACCGATAGATGGGGGAAGCCCAGGCAGTTGGCAAGTAGTGGCTGGAGAAGCCCCTCGTACTTTTGTGGAACCGCAGCAGGAAATTAGAAATGGCAGTATGGTGGCATGAGCCATGGGGGTCAGGTATGGCCCACGAGTACAGAAGAAACTCCCGATCTTTTTGTACCCCATCTTGAGCTGGGTAGAGGCTGTGGACTGACCCATGCCCTGTTAGGGTTCTCCAACAAAACAGAATTCCTGGTGTATGTGTGTGTGTGTGTGTTAGATACTTAGTTTACAGAACTGGCTCACACGATCACAAAGGCTGGCAAGCCCAAATCTGCCAGCTGGGCCAGCAGGGGGAGGCGCAGAGAGGGGCCGTTGCTGTAGAAGTCCCTCTTGCTCAGGGAAGGTGAGTCAGCCCTCTGTTTTGTTCAGGACTTTGGAGGATTGGACGAGGCCCACCCACGTCATGCAGGGTTGTCACCTTTACGCAGTGTCTACTGATTTAAATGTTAATCTCACCCCAAAACAGCACCACGGAAACATCCGGAAGAATGTGTGACTGCATATCTGGGCGCCGTGGCCCACCCAAGTGGACACGTAACATCAGCCGTCCCGGAGGGTGCACCCAAAGGCCAGGGAGCCCAGCACAGGACCAGAAAGGCCCAGGGAGAGATGGAGAGGTTCACGCCCCCTCTGCGCCAGCCACCGTGACAGCTGGGGAGGCCCCCAACCAAGCTCGGGGTCAACCCGGGTGCCTGGAAGCTGGGTGAGGGCCTTGAATCTGACCCAGTTTGAACCCAGGATGACTGAGGAAAATTACCCAAGCCTCTGAGTGCTCACAGGGGTTCTGTTTGGGCGTGTTGGAGGCCACATGACTGTAGAATCTGCACCTGTGACCTAAAGATCACCGCTGTGCTCTCACCACTGAAGAGAAAATGAGACAAAATGAGCGATAGAAATATCTTCCCCCACTTCATGCCGTCTCGGAGGGAGGTCCTCTTTAATGACTGGGTGCGTGCTCTTCCCAATTTTCCTACCAAATAAGCCTAATTAGGAAGTGTCTCGGCTTAGGTCCCCACCATCGCAGAGGCTGTCACCAGACTAGGGCACGGGTGGCTTCTTTGGGAGGTGATGGCAGGGGGTGGGGAGGCCAGGTCCCTACAGGAACGCTACACAGTGGCCCAGCTGCAGGAAGCGGGAAGAGGCAGTGCTGGGACCCCGGAGCCAAACCCCCAGGCCTGTGGAGGGGGTCCCGGGGGCACTGGCCCTGCATGTGGAGGGGTCCCAGGGGGCACGGGCCCCACGTGAGGCTGTGTTCGCAAGCTAGCCAAGCATCCTGGGACAGAGACATTGCTCACACATACTCACATGTGCACATGTGTGTGTCACACACCCAACTCGTGCACACACCCACACCGGCCGCTCGCCTCCCTGCTGTTGCTCATGCTATCCTTAGTGCTTGGAACCTTTCCTCTCCTTCCCTCCAGGGCCAGGTACTCAGAGCCTCCTCTGTCCACGCACCTACCCACCAGGTGACAACTGTCTTTCTGCACATGTCCGCACTGCTGCCCCTCCAGCACCTGGGACCAGGCCCCTTAACGTTGCACACATTTTCTACCTATTAGGACTTTAACCCTGTTCCTGTATGACTTAATGTGAAAACAAAAGGAATTATTTTAAAAGTGGCGATGGTTCCATTAGACCCCAGTGCAGGCAGCTCTCTGAAATACACCAACTGGGGAAAAGAAGTTTCAGAACAGCATGTATGATACTCGTTTATGTCTCTTTGATGACAATTATGTAACGTACGTGAACGCGGTAAATGGGAATCTGCCTGCCGAATTCCCAAGACACAAAGACAAACCGCGTGCCGTTTGCAAAGCCAAAGCCACTGGGCGGGGCGGGTGGGGCTAGGAGGAAGGGCTAGGACTTACCCCTCGCAAAGGGTTCTTTGTCCCACAGACGGATTGTGCCCAGGTTTCTGGGGCCTGGAAATCCCCATTAGAGCCCCTGTCAGGGCCACATGTGCACCTGCGTGAGTGTGTACAGTATGAGGAGCAGGCCAGCCTGGGTCCCTTCCGTGGGGCCCCCTCCCAGGAAGGGAGGGAGCTTGGGGCTGCCCTTGACTAAGCCACCCTTCCGGGAATGTTTGCTCTGAGGCCCAGAGGGTCAGCTTTCTCCTCTGCTTGTGGCTGGGGTCCAGGCGGTGCAAATGTACCAGGTGGGGACAGGAGGAACACCAGAGCTGCAGGTGCAGAGTGCAGGGAGAGAGGCTGGTCAAGGAAGGCCTCCTGGAGGAGGTGCAGCCTAAGTGGAGAGCAGAGCAAGGGCAAAGGCCCAGGGAGAGATTGGCAGTGTTGGCTCTGAGAAGGCAATGCTGTAAACATCAGAAACCTGGAGCTGGCCTCACGGGGTGCTATGGCCTTAATGCATGTGTCCCCCTAAAATTCATACTTTGAAATCTTGACCTCCAGTGATGGTATTAGGAGGTGGGGCCTCTGGGAGCTGCTTATGAGTGGGACCAGTGCCCTCATAAATGGGACCAGTGGCTTTATAGAAGAGGTTCCAGAGAGCTCCCCAGTCCTTCCCACCATGTGGGAACACAACAAGAGGGCACTGCCCACGAACTAGGAAGAGGGCCTTCCCTAGAATGTGGCCGTGTGGCACCTTGATGTTGGATGTCCAGCCTGTGGGACTGTGAGTCACACGCATCTGTTGTTTATAAGCGCCCCGGTCTGCAGGATCTTGTTACAGCAGCCCAGACGGACTGAGCTAGGAAAGCAGCAAAGGAGGGCTCCGGGCAGAGGTGTGAGCGTTGCGGCAACTTTAAGAGAACCAGCAGGTCGTGTCGAGGATTGGAGCTCTGACAGAGGGCACATGAAAACTTCTGAGTCATCCCCACTCGCCCGCAGTGTGGATGCTGTCCGGTGACTGGCCCTGAGTCCTGGCATCTTGTCCAGGGCAGGGGCTAAATCTGCAAATGAGGGGACCTGGCTGCAAATAGCCTGTGCTCACTACCATGTTGTTCTGACGCTTTGTTGTGAGAGCAGAGGGACTTGGGGGAGCAGATGCGAGAATCTGACCCGGAGAAAGATGGGCAGGGAAGAAGAGCCCGTTGGGGAACGTCCTGCAGAAGAGGGGCGTATGGTCTGCATGGCCCAGAGGAGTGAGCTGGGAGGCGTTCAGGTAGGGACCAGCCCCTCATACTGGTGACAGAAGCCATCGGCTGCCAGGACGTTTAATATCTCTCGGGCTTCCTCCTGAGAACCAGTGGACATCCCTTCCCTGAGCTGGCTTGCCCTTTCTGATTTTGCACGGATTAGCCTGTGTGTGGACCATGGGGGCTTGGGTACAACTCAGACAAGGGCTTCCCTCACTCCAGAGGTCCCCAGCCTTCCTGTCCACACCCCAGGGTAGCCCTTAGCAGGTGGAATTGTGGGGCTGGGTCTCACTTTTCCAGAGTTTCTCAAACTCCATGAGACAGAGCCAGGAGCCCCTCACCTTGACCCTCCAGGGTCCCCCTTACTTCTCTGTTGAGTCTTGAATGAAGTGTAGCCTCTGTGGCATCTGTCCCTTACTGGTGATCACAGCCACCAGGAGGGTGAAGCTGAAGGCGGCAGAGAGGGTTTACCAGGACCGGGTCTGGGGTGAGGTGCTTCGGGCTTGGTGGAGCCCCAGGGTGCTGGCAGCTTCTGACATCACTTCACATGCTCCCATCTCCAGCCAGCACCTCCTTCCCGGAGTTCAAGGCACAGACATCCTACTGTCTCCCCAACAGCTGTGCTGTCCAGCCGGTGTTTCTGGCTCTGCATGCTCAACGCCAAGTTCACAGACTGTTCTCCAGCATTTCCTACCTCACATGGTAGCACACCCTTGACTCCTCTGCCCCCTCCCTGCATCAGCCAGTCCCAAGCCTACCTTCTTCCTCTACCCCGTCCCACACCGCCATGCAGTCAGGACCTCCCGGCTGGTCCCCCTGCACATGCCCTCTCTCTCATACGCACAACCACTGCAGGAGGTGATGGTTATGGTTTCCAGCATCACACACGAAAGGTCACGGGGCTCCGAGAGGCTGGAAGACCCGCTGTGGTCACACAGGTGCTGGGAAATAGCACTGGCATCCAGGGCCAGGTCTCTCTCACCCCCGATTGTCTCACACTGCCCGGTAAGACACGGGAAACAAACAGTGCTGGGGGAGCACGCACGCCGGACACATCAGGAGCACTTGTGGGTCCACTCTCTGGATTTTCCTTGTGGCTTGCAAAGGTACAGGTTGGATTTGTGACTCTCACACCTCTGCTCTGTTTTATTTTCCCCTCATTGGTGCTCACACCCAGCCTGCGCTCCGGGGCACTCAGCATCTCCCTGCTGCCTCTGTCACAGGCAGATGACATTTCCTGGCCCAAGCCACAGTTACTTTTGCCTTTTCTCTGTGTCCACACCACTTACAACACCAGAAAGAGCTGCAGGCAGCATGGGATGTCAGGATAGCTAAGACCAAAACACGAAGACTGAGCCTAGGGAGGCTGCCGCCTTTGCACGGGGGTCCAGGACCTCTGAAAGTGGGCCACGGCCAAGCAAGTTGCTGTGGAGACAGACAGACAGCTGGGGTCCACCAGCTGGAAGGTACCTAGGACCTAGAGGAGGGGGAGATGAAGGGCACCTCTGGGGTGGAGCCAGCCTGCTCACAGATCCCTCCGGGCTGGGGGGCCGGGTGAAGGTGATTGCTGGAGGGGACACGGTTGTTGGCCCGGGAGCCCCGACTTTGTTTCTGGTCCTGCCTCTGCCTCTTACAGAGCTGTGTCCTTGGCTGGTTGGCTCACTTCTCTGAGCCTCTGCCACCTCATTTGGGAACAAGGAGATAACATGTGGCTGTCTCAGAAGGGCAGGTGCACAGCTAAGGGAAGCATTGGGTTAGGGAGGGCTGGTTTGTTTTCTTTTTTAATCGAGGTGAAACTGACGTAAGATAAAAATCAACCAATTTAAAGGGAACACTTCAGTAGCATTTAGCACATTCACGGTGTTTTGCAATCATGACCCCTCTCTCCATCTGGTGCATTTCACCTCAAAAGGGGACCTGGTGACATTATGCTCGTTTCCACACCCCCTCTCCCCCCATCAAGGGAAGGGTGGTCTCTTCTTAGCCTGGCTCCTGGCACTCACCTGGAGTTGTTCAAGTTCCCAGGAAGGCTTTGCTAGCCCGCAATTGTGGCTCCTGGACACCTGAAATGTCTAGTTAATCCAAACAAACCTTTACCAAGCCTCCCAGATGCAGGGCAACTCATGGGAAATCACTTTAAAATTGTACCACACTTTATCCTGGTGAAGGATGTGAGAAGTCTGGCTGTAATTAAACCTTTGAAATTTTATTTCCTGTGTCCCGCTCCTGTTTGACCAGGGAACACTTTTATCTCATCGAGGGGGGTACCCCATACCTCTCTGCAGGCCACCATTTCAGGGCATCGTCTGGGAACTGCTGGCCCAGAGGAAACATTAATTAAGTGCCTCTGAATGCTTTCATTTAAACCTTCATTATGCACCACTTCTTCCTAATTAGGAGAATCTTGGCTGGGAAAAAATGACATTTGAAAAGGTTTTCAAAACAAAGTTACAATGTATAATAGGACTTTTATCCTTTTGAATGCACAGCTTTGAGTTTTGATGAACATAGTCAAGTAATCACCACCACCACCACCACCACCAAGATACAGAGTGGTTCCATCAGCCCTGAAACCTCCCCCTGCCCCTGCATACTCAGCCCTTCCCCCAACCCCGACTCCCAAAAAGCACCTGTCGCTACAGTTTTGCCTTGTCCAGAATGTCATCTAAATGGAATCACACAGGATGCACCGTCCTGAGGTTGGCTCAATGCTGAGCACACCGAAGGCTCACATGTGTCGCTGCACAAGTCGGCAGTTTTCACGAGTTGGTAGGATGTACGGACGTCTTACAGTCTATCTGTTCGTTTGTAGGTTGAAGGAGTTTTGAGTGGCTTCCGGGGTTTTTTTTTTAAATAAAATTCTGCCTTTAAAAAATTTTTTTAATGTTTTATTTATTTTTGAGAGAGAGAAAGACAGCAATGAGCAGGGGAGGGACAGAGAGAGAGGGAGACACAATTTGAAGCAAGCTCCAGGCTCTGAGCTGTAAACACAGAGCCTGACACAGGGCTCGAATCCACGAACCGTGAGGTCATGCCCTGAGCCGAAGTTGGACACTTAACCAACTGAGCCACCCAGGCACCCCTAGTTTCCAGTTTTTGGCAGTTATGAATGAGCCACTAAAAACACTTGCATCCAGGTTTTTGTGCAAATATTAAGTGTCCATCTCTCTTAGGTGAATACTCAGGAATGTGTTTGCTGGTTTGCATGGTGGAATTACAGTTAACTTTTTACAAACCCGCCAAACTGTTTTCCAAGGGGCCGTGCCATTTTGCATTCCTACCAGCAGTGCAGGAGCACTTCTAGCCACTCTGCGTCTTCCTTGGCACTAGGTTTTACCAGTTTTTAAAAATTTATTGTAACCATTCTAATAAAGACTTAAAAGGAAAACATTTTAAAAACAGTTCATTGGATAATTTTTCATAATTGCTGTTAGAGGCTTTAAAAGGACATGTGGGAGTACTAACCCCTAGGACCTCACCTTCAAATGTGACCTTATTTGAAGAAAAGTTCTTTGCGAAGGAAATCAAAAGGAGGTTGTGAGGGTGGCCCTCATGCAGTGTGACTGCGCCCTTACAAAAGAGGAAATGTGGACACAGGGACAGAAGGAAGTAATGTGAATGCACACAGAGAAGACGGCCAAGTCCACGAGTGAGGTCCAAGACAGAGTCTGCCGCCAGGCCCAGAGGAAGCAGCCCCTTGGCCTTCCAGCCTCCGGAACCGAGAGAGATTCCATTTCTGTCGTTTATGCCTCCTGGCCTGTGGTACTTTGTTACGACAGGCTGAGCAAAATGATGTGCACACACAACAACACAGGTGAAACATGTATCTTAAGTCTTGAATCCTGTTAGTAAAATGACCTTTCCATCACCTGCCGCCAGCTGAAGACCTGGAAGGTAACCACTGTCTTCCCAGCTCCCTGTGTGCACCTGCCCGAGCTGTCCCTCCTCGTGCCACCCTGCCCCGTGTGCACCTGCCCGAGCTGTCCCTCCCCGTGCCACCCTGTGCTGTGTGCACCTGCCCAAGCCACCCCTCCCCGTGCCACCCTGCACTGTGTGCACCTGCCCAAGCCGTTCTTCCCCGTGCCACCCTGCGCTGTGTGCACCTGTCCGATTTCGTCCCGCCCTGTGTCACCTGCCCCGTGCTACCTTGCCCCGTGTACGCCCACCCTGTGCCATCCTGCCCTGTGCCAGCATGGCACACACACACAGGACCTCTTTCCCAGGGAGTGAAGTGAAGGGGACTGTGATGAGAGACCACCCACTGCTTTGAGATGTTAGCTGAGGAAGTTATAGCTGGAGTGGGCAAAGAGTACTGGTTTTATTTTCGTGTCTACACTGGCCTGACCGCAGTTAATCTGATGGAAAGGAGCGGTTGGGGTCCTCGTTTGCTTGCTTTCTCCCCTGTTAGAATAGAAGCTCGGAGAGGGGAGGTGTTTTCTGTGTCTCAGGACCCAGCAGGTGGGGACTCCGTGGTAACTGACCGCTGGGCAAGGAGAGGGTGAAGACAGAGCCTCCCCTCGGAAGGCAGTCCGCCGGGAAACCATCACTGGTGGAAGCGTCCTGTGGATGGTGGAGACTGCGGAACAGCGTGGACGTACTCCCCGCCGCTGATCTGTACACTTCAAAACTGCTAAGACGGTCATGTTACATGCGCATATTACCTCCGTCAAGGAAAAGTCATGGATACTCAGAACGACGATCGTGAGCGCTCTCTTATGCAGTGGGCATGACGCGGGGCGCTTCGCACCTGCCTGCAAGGTGAAGTGACGGACCTGGAGATAACCTAGGAGAGGTTCGGTCACTCGTCCGAGGCTCCAGCCGGACATGCTCTACAAGCGGAGGGGTTTGCGAACGAGCCGAAAGACACCAAGAGCTGCGTAAGAGCAGGTTACCGGCGCCGCGCTGGGCCTCCGGCTGCCCCCTGCCACGCCCCGCGCCCACCCGCTGGAGGCGGAGTCAACGTCGCTGCGCGCAGAATGGGATTGGCTGCTAGGGAAGGGGGTCGGGTTCCAGGTGCCGGGGGGGCGGGACCGATCGCGGGTCGTAAATACGGCGCCACACGGCACTGGTTGCGGAGGGCAGGGGCGGAGTGCGGAGGGCGCAGGCGCGTTGAGGGTGTAGGCGCGTTGAGGGTGTGCGGCCCTCGGCCTCCGTGGTCCCTCTGTGGGCCACGACTTCTCGCGAGACGTGGAGCGGAAGGCGGGTCCAGGGCTCCGGGGGCGGGGCCGGCGGAGGGGCGGCCTTGGGAGGGTCCGCTGGTGGCTAGGTGCGGCTGCGACGGCGGCGGCGCGAAGTGAGGTGAGGTAAGTTGAGGCGCTCAAGGCGCGGGGCGGCGTGCGGGGCGCGGGCGGCGGGAGGGTCCTAGCTCCCTCCTTTAGCTCGCCCGGTGGGTCCGTCGCACCCCGGGGCCGAGCCCCCGCTCCAGCCACTGTGTGACCTTGGCCCGGCTCGCACCCTCTCTGAGCCCCAGGTCGCCCCGCGCTGCTGGGTGGCGGCGGGTGGGGTGCCCCGCAGGCGCGCTCCCGGTCCGCACCCTCGGGCGGTGCTCGCAGTCGGGCCTCACGCCGCAGTGTTCCGAGGGCCCCAGCGGACTCCCTGCGTGCGGACCCCGGGCCAGTCGGAGCCCCCCAGCGCCGCGTCTACCGGGGACTGCGGGCCCCTCCCGCCGGCCTGCGCTGGGCAGCCCCGCCAGGGACCCTGGACCGGGCTCCGCTGGGCGCTCTCCTTTCTCGGGAACCTCAGGCCGACTTGCGCTGGGCGCTCCCCCCACCCCCGGGGACCCCAGCTCGGTTTGCGCTGGGCGCTCTCCCCACCCCATCCCGGGGACCCCAGCTCGGTCTGTGCTGGGCACCCCCACCCCCCGGGGACCCCAGCTCGACCTGTGCTACATCCCCAGCCCCGGGGACCCCAGCTTGGCCTGCGCTGGGCACCCTCACCCCACCCCCGGAACCCCAGGCCGGCGGTGTGGGGGCATGGAGGAGGACCACTCCAGTGATCCCCTGCTCGGAAACAGCAGTTGTGCCTCTCCAACGAAGGGAAGCCATGCACTGGCCACTAACAGAAGGACTTATATCTTCTGCTCGGGCTCCTGGCCACCGACACATCGCTGGCAAGCGGTCGGCCCCGGCGGAGGTTCCGTCTGGCGGGGAGCACAACAAGCCACAGTGTGTCCGCGATTTATTAAATTATTTACTTTATACTTGGACTCGGGAGAGTCTCGGGAGGCCCGGCATGAACGGGGAACGGGGGTGTGCACTGCACTCGCCTTCTTAAGAGTGCTGTGCCCTGAAGTGTGGGTCCAGGCCGAGGGCCGCCTGAGGCCCGGTGCAGGGGTCCTCGCGTGCCCCCACACCGGTGCCGCAGCTCAGCCCTTCTGGGCAAACATCTGGTGTGGGGGCTGTGAGTCAGACTGGTGTCTGCTGAGGCCACTCTTAAAAACCGAAGTAG
This sequence comes from Proteles cristata cristata, assembly GCA_017311185.1. Lineage (NCBI taxonomy): Eukaryota > Metazoa > Chordata > Mammalia > Carnivora > Hyaenidae > Proteles > Proteles cristata. Next base: position 1,474,598 of record JAESUZ010002642.1, on the reverse strand, counting down.
AAGGACAGGGTGGAAGACTGAGGGGACACAGTTGGCCTGGCACACTCGGAGGTAACACACTGCCCGCAGTGGTTCGGCCAGGCAGCTAGCCTGCCCTGGGAGGGTGGCTGTGCCATGCGCAGAGAGAGCATCTGCTGCGAGTTGCAAACGTGTGTCGTTTTCATGCAAATTAGTTTGTGGGACTTGGGGTTGATGTTTCCAGGCCCACGGTACTGCCCACCAGTACCCCTGCGTGCTGCCTCATCACTTCCACAGACACTGAGCCTCTGGTCGTTTGCAAGGTGACACGTCGGGCTCACTGCCGGCAGGATGGTTATGTGATTGTCATATGGTGCCACCTCACAGTAGATAATCTAGACAGTTATTTACAGAGTGTGAAGAAAGGGGAACGGTGAGGTTTATTTTCTGGCCTTGGAGTTTTCCATGGTGGAGACGACATGAAGGTTGGAGAGAACATTCCAGGTGGAGGCAGGAGGGTATGTGCAGACACGGAAGTGAATGGGGTGTTTGGGGGGGGCACCAGGTCCCCGTATTCACTGTGAGAGGGGGACTAAGGAACGGGGCGGAAGCTAGGGCTGAAAAGAGGTTTCTTACTGAGGAGCCTTGAATGCCATTCTAGAGTTTGGGCTGTTATCCTGATCTTCAGTGAGGGGGCACTCAAGGTTTTGGCTTTCAGAAAAGCACCAGCGGTAGCTGGTGGAAGGCGGATTCAGGGTACGGGGAGGTGGAGACTTGGGTGGGTACATGTGTAGGGGCGTGGCTTCAGGACTGATGCCACCAGAGTGGAGAGGGGGTGTGTCATAAGACTGAAACAGGAGAGCCCACCACGTGGTGGCCTCTGTGGGGTGTGGGAAAGGGGAAGGGAAAAACTCCTAGGTGGCCAGGAATTCTCCCCTGGATGCTTAAGGGTGTGGAGGGGTGTCAACGGCACATTTGAGTTTTAGGCTTGCAGGATTTGTGGCGTGTGGGGGCCATGCTGATGAGATAGGCTCTCGGAGAGAGCGGGGTGTCCGAGACAGAAGCCTGGGGAGCACTCGTCCGGGAGGGAAAGACGGTGGAAGGGATGCATGTCACGACGGCTACCGGGTGGTTCTCTTCTAGAAAGATCTGGAGGCTCAAGTGCCTCTAGAGGAGAGGAGGAGAGACCGGTTAACGATAGTGCTGAAGCAGATGCCACTAGTTCATCATGGTAAGAAACCACAGCTCACAGCTTGTTTTCGATTGTTTAATGGTCTCTCTGTCTTCAGAAACCAGCACTTGGTTTCACACCTGCTTGGAGTGTCTGTGGCTGCAGCCGGTCCCCCAGTCACTTGCCAGTAGATGTACACAGTGACGACTGACAGAGCAACTCCGTGCTCCCCACCACTACCCCCCCGGCAGCCTCTGTAACCATTTAGAGAACTTTGCATATGTTTCCGAGAGGAATGGGAGATGCCCAGCAGAGTTGGGGAGCAGCAAAGGTGGGGGGCTGCTCTACAAACACGAGGATGTGCGAACAGGGTCAGGGGCTCCTACACTACCAGCTGGCACTGTTCCCTTCAGGCAGGGCTGGGGAAGAGTCTTTGGGGAGCGTGAGTAGCTCCAGAGATAGGATCTAAAAATAGTGACATCAGGGGGTCCCCCACTAATGAAGTTTATAAGTCATCACCTCCCCCACTGTGGCTCAAAGCTTCCAAGTTCTCTTGGTGCCCTGCCTCTGCAGTAGGAACAGATAACCAAGGACACGCAGAGAAAGCTCAGACTTGGAAGGTAGAGAATGTAACGCACGCTTGCAGGCCGGCAAGGGTGTGTGGGAAGAAGACTGAGGAAGCTGGCTGTCACTGACGTGCACGTGCAGATTAGAGACAGGAGCAGGGTGCCCCATAAACCCAGGTCGGGGGAGCGCTCTAAGAACCCAGATGTGGAGTCCTGGGTATAAAAACACAATGCAAGAAATAAAAAGCTCAGTGATTACATGCAAGATAAAGTTGAGGAACTGAGGCAGGTGGACAAAAAAGCAGAGATGTGACTGGGAGGAAAGAGGAGGGTCAGGGGTCCGATCAGGAGACTGAGAGCTGAATGGTCTGCGTTGCTGAGAAAAAAACAGAGAAAATAGGACGGGGCCATCTGCAGCACAACGCAGGAGGACTTCCTGGAACCGAACCTTTGTGTGGAAGGGGCGCCCCGGGTGGCCAGCCCTGGATGGGGGCGGTGGGAAGGCAGGGATCCTTCACTCTCTGGTCTCTTCCCTCCCCGGGTGGGTCTTTGCAGCACGAGGAGCAGGCTTGCATAGAGAGGGGGCCTCATTTCCAGAGTGTCGAGTGAGAGTTTGGGAAACAAGGGATTTATTTGGAAACGTCTCTGGGGCTGTGGATTCAGAATTTGGGTAGCGAGAGCGTGGATGGATAGAGAGGTGTGCACCCACTCCGAGGCACGCTGTTGTGAAATTTCAGGACTCTGGGGCAGAGAGGACCTCGCTGGGTTCTAGAAAAAGCATAAAAACAGGCCACCAAAGGGGCATCATGAACGGAGCAGGGTGTCTGGGGGACCTATCCGCAGCAACATCAGAAGGTGCAAAGCGGGAGAGCGTGGCTTTCAGAATTCCGAAGGAAAACACCTTCCACCTTAACTCTGTACTCAGGCAAAGAAGGATAGAATAAAGATATTTTCCCCAAAGTTTGCGTCTTGTATACTTTAAGGGAGTGATGGACAAGCGCCCTCCCAGAGTGGGGTAGTGAGTCTGGACAGAGCCCGAGGACAGAGGGTTTTCCTGGAAGAAGGAAGAGAGGCAGCCGGTGTGCAGAGCAGGCCTGACCCGATGGGAAGGCTCCCGGGAGAGCGTTTTGGGGGGCAGGTGAAACCGACAGGACGCCTGATGTGCTGGGACATCTGGAGAGGAGATGTAGACAGCTGGCAGGGCTGGATGCGTACATGGGGGACACAGCAGATGAGAGCACAAGACCGTATTCATTCCAGGGAAAATAAACGGTCGTGCAGGGAGAGGGAAACACGGTGAGCTGCAAGGCTCCGCTGTGACTAGCCTTTGCCCAGCAGTGACAATTTGTGTAAACGTGGAATATTGCTGTGATTGAAATGCTGACGTGCCGGGCTGGGGAAGGTGTGGGAATGAGCAGGGCACGGGAGGGGGGTGCTGGGGGAGGCAGGGGAAACTGCCCTTGCACCTTGCCCGAGTAGGAAGCCAGTGGGTAAAGCCTATCCTGTTACTTCTCAGGAGGCTGTTACCCAGAGGCAGGAGCTACCACCAAAGATTCACCTGAAAAGATGAGGGAACAGTATGGCAGCGGGTCCTTGAAGGGCCAGGGTCTGCTGTGTTTTGTAATAAACTCCCTAGAATGAGTTCATTTAACATATAAAGGAGCATCTGTAAGGCTGATAAAAATAGAGGCAGGGGCACTAAGCCTCGGGCTCTGCTGGAGGGACAGCTGCTGGTCCTGGCCGGATTTTTTGCATAGCAAGATCACTCCCCAGGCCCTCTTCCTTCTGGGGGACAGCTTACTTGTTCCCATTTCCTCTTCCTCTTTGTCATTGTTCTCTGTATCCTGTCTTCTGGCTGTGGTCACAGAGCAGAGTTTTGGTGCTTTCTTTAGCTATTTTGTTTTTCTTTTAACTTCTTATCAAGGTGTTTTAAAGCGTATTCAAAAGCAGACAGAGCCCCGATATTTCATTACCCGTCAGCCAGTTTCAGAAATTATAAAATCAAGGACATTGTGTTTATCTGGTTTTTTTGTTCTTGTTGTTAGCATAATGACTCTTTATTGAGTGCCTACTGTATACCTGCCTTCTTGAATTCATATTCTAGTGTAGACAGACAGACGATGCACAGATAAGCCAGAGAATGTGCAATATTGGAGGGGATGACACATGCCACAGAGAGGGGCAGGCCTGGAGAGTGAGGAGTGCAGGGTGGGGAGTGACCCGGACGGTCTCCCTGGTGAGTTGGGGTTTGAGCTGAGATCAGAAGCAAGTGCAGGGCGGAGCCACTGGATTCCCCGGGCCAGCGTGTCTAGGCAGGGCCAGCGAGGGGACGAGGGGGGCGATGGAAGAGACCAGGGTGTGGGATCCCATCAGGCAGAACTTGTGAGGACTGGAGGTAGGAAGCCGTTGGACTCCAGTGGCTGCAGGGATTTGAGCAGACAAGTGGCATGGTCTGGCTGGTAGAATAACCGTGGCTGCCACCTTGAGAGTGGCAGAGAGCAAGTTGGAGACAGTTGTGATGTGGGTGAGGGCTGATGCTGGCTGGAGTGGGCTGGGGGCAGAGGGAGTGGGGGAGAGCCTGGAGGAGGTCAGGGTCTGGAGAGGTTTCAGAGGGAAAGCTCCAGGCACGTTCCTAAGTTAATTGTGTTGAAATTTATCATCAGTATTTTCCCCTGAGATAAATTATTTGAACAAACTCTGAGAGATGAGGCTGATCATTTGGGCTCCAGGGTCAGATGCCACGCAGCACATGTTTGCATCTCGTGAGGAGTCCGGAAGGTACAACACGTGTGTCTTGTCTTGTAAGAACTCGAAACCCAGTGTGGGAGTGTGGGAGCAGTATGGGTGCCCCAGGCAGTTACCAGTGGGGCCTGGAGACCAGGGGTGGAGACCCCTGTGAGCCCATAGCCTTCTGTGTCCTGGGCCTAGCTCAGGGGAGGTCAGGCATGGACTCCGTTTTCATTCAGTTCTTCTGGGATGCACATTAGCCCTCCAGTCCTTAAGTGTGACTGTTTGTTCCTTATTCTGTGTGGGCACACTGTCTGACGTAGCGCTCAGGGTTGACTGAATACAAGCGAAGAAATTCTATGAACAAATAACCCCTAGGGGCTCCTGGGTGGCGCTTTCAGTTGAGTGTCTGACTCTTGCTTTCGGCACAGGTCATGATCTCACGGTGTGTGGGATCGAGGCCTGTATCAGGCTGCACACTGACATTGTGGAGCCTGCTTGGGATTCTCTCTTTGCCCCTCCCCTGTGCACGTGTGCCCTCTCTCAAAATAAATAAGTAAGCTAATGATAATAATAACCCCTAGTGCTGGTGGCATCGGGTGCACATCTGTTTTGCACTGGGGACTCTCACCAGGCACGTGCGTCCGCTCCAGCTCTAGGTGACACAGCGCAGAGCGTGGACGTGGAGACCACTCATGGAAATGTCCCATGCTTCTGTGGGCTATGGTGATGGGGGCCGCGATTTCCTTGTTTTCTGTGGAATTTGTAAAGCTGGAACAGGAGTGGGTAGTTTCTGGTGTCTTTGCCAGTAGCATAAGTAAGTAAAACTGGAAACATTCTTGGACTTCTTTTTTTTTTTAATGTTTATTTATTTTGGAGAGAGCAAGCGAGGGAGGCGGGGAGGGGCAGAGAGAAAGGAGGACAGAGGGTCCAAAGCAGGCTCTGCGCCGACAGGCGAGAGAGCCTGATGTGGGGCTCGAACTCACAAACTGTGAGATCATGGCCTGAGCTTGAGTCAGACGCTTAACCGACTGTACTTCTTTTTTTTTGTTTTTTAAATTTTTTTAATGTTTTATTTATTTCTGAGAGAGAGAGACAGTGTGAACAGGGGAGTGTCAGAGAGAGAGGGAGATACAGAATCTGAAACAGGCTCCAGGCTCTGAGCTAGCTGTCAGCACAGAGCCTGACACGGGGCACGAACCCACGAACCATGAGATCATAACCTGAGCCGAAGTCAGACACTTAACCGACTCAGCCACCCAGGCGCCCCCTGCCTGTACTTCTTAATGAAGGTCATGTTTCTACTGGATTTGATGCTCAGAAGTTGCTTATTTGGACAAGAAGAAGTAAAGGTAGGAGAAATCTGAGTTTCCGCTAAACACCAGTCAATTCTGCATTAAACGTGTACGATGGAAGTTGTTAGGACATAGTGGTTGGGAGCGTAGGCTCTGTTTTCTTCATTTTGAAATTCATTTATCTTTGTGTGAGAGAGAGACCATGTGCGCAAGTGAGGGAGGTGCAGAGAGAGAATCCCAGACAGGCTCTGTGCTGTCAGCACAGAGCCCAGTGTAGGGCACAAATCCATGAACTGTGAGATCGTGACCAGAGCTGGAGTCAAGAGTTGGACGCTTAACAGGCCGAGCCCCCCGGGCACCCCAGGAAGGTAGGCTCTGAGAGGTTCTGATGTCAACTAAGGACCGGTGCTAACTTTCAGGCTTGGGCAGGCTGCCTTGGTGCCCCGCCCGATTTCCCCACAGTTATTGTGAGGAGTGAGCACGTGAACATGTCTAAGACTTTACAATAGCACTTTTGAAAACATATTTGCTCTTGTAATTATTATAAAGCCAGTTGAAAAACTTAGATACTTCTTTGATGGGTAGAAAGTATGAGTAATTAAAACAAATAACATGGTATATTTATAGAATACAAATATTTGAGGGCCCGATAAAGATGGAAAAATAAGTAAGGGCAGTGGTAGGGGCTCAAGGGGGTGGTTTAATATTTTACAAGATGTTTAGCTCATGTTTTCATTTTCATATTCGCAGTCGCCCTGGTGAGGAGAACAGCCTTGGGGGAGCTTGTCATGTAAGTAAGAGATCGAAACTCAGACTTGAGCTGGTGTTTCAGGGCCGCTCAGCAGGGACTGGCCTTGGGCTCAGGCTCCTTGCCCTCTTCCTCCTGATCTATCAGTGTCTGTAGGACCTCGGGCCCGGTGTTTCCACCCGGTGTTGTGGAAACTGGTGAGGGCTGATTCCCGGTGTTCACGTTGGAAAGGTGTAGCCTCAGGAGGTTGACTTAGTAAGACTGCTCACGTTCATTTTTGTGAAGTCAAGTGTGCTGCGGAATAATTCCCATGCAGTAAGATGCACACCACTTGAGTGCACAGTTCAGCAAATGTGGACGGACATGTCCGCCTGGGGGGTGGGGGCTACTGCTGCCGCCAATACAGTAGGACATTTTCAGAACCCCGACACCCCTCCTGTTCCTTGTATTCTGTGATTTCTGTTACTTGCTGTAAGTGGACGCATGTGGGGTGTACGTGGGTCTAGGCTCCGCTCTTCAGTTGAGTGGCTGTGAGGTCCCCCCGTGCTGTTGCAGGTCCTGGTTCCTGAGCCATGGCATGTTCTCTTCTCTTGCTGGGTAGCTTTCCACTGAACGAGCCACCACGGTTTGTTTATTCTCACTTGTAGGTGGGCCTCTGGGTTGTATTCAGTTTGTAGCTGTTGGGAAGAAAGCTGCAGTGAGTAGTCTTGTGCACATCTTTGTGTGGACAGTTACTTCCTCCAGGGGTTGGGTCCTTGGTGCTCTTTCTAAAAGGCGTCACCACACCCGAGGTCATCTGCGTCCTCTTCTGTGGCCTCTTGGGAGTTGTACAGCTTCGCCTTGTACATCTAAGTCTGTGGCCCCCTTGGAGTTGATTTCTGTGAAGGCAATAAGGTCTGTGTCAGGGTTCTTTCTCGTACTTATCTTGGCCTGTGGGTGCCCACTTGCCCCAGCGCAGTTTGTTGAAGAGGCGGACTGTCTTTGCTCCATTGTGTTGCCTTTGCTGCAGATCAGTTGACTGTATTTATGGGGGTCATTTTCTGGGTTGTCTGTTCTTTTGCCAATACCACATCCTCCTGATGACTGGCTGTATGACAAGTTCTGAGGTCGGGTAGTCAGTCCTCTGACTGTTCTTCAATATCGTGTTACCTTTTCTGGGTCTTTTGCCTCTACGTATAAACTTTGGGAACTATTGATAATAACAAAATAGTTTTTTGGGACTTTGGTTGGGATTGCATTGAATCTCTGGGGGTAAGTTGGAGAGAACTGATACCTTGACCAACATTGACTCTGTCCACACACATGGAATATCTCTCTGCATGTTGAGTTCTTCTTTTATTTCATTCATCAGGATTTTGTAGTTTTCCTCATACAGATCTTGTACATGTTTTGTTGGATTTATACCTAGATGTTTTGGGGAGTTCTAATGTAAATGGAATTAAAGGTTTTTTGTTTTTTTTTTTTAAGTTTATTTACTTTGAGAGACAGAGAATCCCAAGCAGGCTCTGCCCAGTCAGTGCAGAGCGCCATGTGGGCCTCAAACTCTCAAACTGTGAGATCGTGATCTGAGCCAGAGTCGAGAGCTGGATGCTTAACCGACTGAGCCCCCCAGGCACCCCTGGAATGGTGTTTTTAATTTCAAATTCCACGTGTTCATTGCTGATATATAGGAAAGTAGTCAACTTTTGTATATTAGCTTTGTATCCTACAACCTTGGCATAATCTCTTGAGCCCTTAAATTTTTATAATTGAAAAAGCATTGATAATCTAAGATTTGTATCTCATATTTTGATGATCAGTTTGACTGGTCTTTAAGTAGAGTCCCTAAGTGTTATAGCATATCTCCTTTTATGGATCTTGTAGAACTTTCTAGGAAGTGAAAATTTGCTTGATTTTTTTTTTAATAACAACTTTTCTGACTTTTAAAAAGTCTTAGCATAAAAAGGAATCTAGTCTATTTGCCAAAAAAGCGTTGATAATCAGCTTTGTTCATGGCAGTCAAAAAAGGAACCAATGCACAAGTCCCTTAGATAAATGGCAAATGGGTCCACAGCAGTATATCCATACAGGGAACCACTACTCAGCCAGGAGAAGACACCTTGGTGCCGACAAGCTGGACAGATCTCGAAGTGTCTTGCTAAGTGTACTGCCCTCTGTGGTCTCATTTAGGTGACGATCTAGGAAAGGCGAACCAGAGGACAGAACACAGGGTAGCGGCTGCCTGGTGCTGGGCATCAGGGGAAGAGGGAACTTTCGAGAGAGGAGAAAACACTCGCTTCTTCCTTGTGCTGTCCCTTTGCCAAAGCTCCTCAACACTCTGCCGGTGATTATTGTATGTAATTCGGACCTCCGGAACCCTGGCTTAAAGAGAGGAGAAAAAGCAGAGGCACCACCCTGATTTGAATCAGGAAAGGAAGGTCTTTTAAGCAAATGGTGTTGGAGCAGCCGGACATCTGGATGGGGGCAGATCCAGTTGTTCCCCCCCGCCCCCCGCGCCCCCCCCACCCCCCAGCCATGCTCTACTGGATCTGGGCTGAAAGGCTGCATGGACAGGCAAATACTTAGTATCCATTTCTTAATACTTTGTCTTCACTTCTCACTGAGGCAGTTGCTTCTGTCTGTGCACGCACACACACACACAGGCGCACACATGCACACACATGCACCCCTACAGACTCTGCTCTCTGGAGAACCCCAGTGTTATATTTGGCTTGTCACTTGCACTGGGGTGAGTGTGTGAAGAGATTTACTGTCGGGAATTGGCTCCTGTGATCCTGGAGGCTGAGAGGCTCAGGTCTGGAAGCCTGATGGTGGCTCCCGTCTGAGTCTGAAGGCCTGACCCCCAGGAGACAGCTGTCCCAGCTCAGGGACAGGCAGACGGGAGAGTCTCGCTTCCTTCACCTTCTTGGATGAGGTCCACCCTCACTGTCTTTACTCGGTCTGCTGAGTCCAGTGTTGGCGTCCTCTGCAGGCACCCTCACAGACATGTGCATTGTGGCCAACTGTCTGGGCCGCCCATGGCTCAGCCAAGGTGACACGGAATTAACCACACACGTGTCAACCTTTTCGTACTGGGGTCCTCAGTTCTGCTCTGGAAGTGCGGCAAGTGCCCGCCCCCCCGACAGGTCCTCACGTGGGTCTGGCCACGTGGCCTGCACTTACAGGACAGGGGGACACATACCAGCGCGTGAGGGAGCCCGGCCTTCCCCGATCTTTGCCCGTCGTGGTGTGAAGGCCCCTTGGGACGCAGGGCGCGGGCTCCCCTGGCTCACATTGCTGCACCCTCTGTGGGAAAAAACTGTCGGCAACTCCCCTCCTCCAGCTAAGAACAGCTCTGCACGGCCCCCCATCGCGATTTTAGTTTAAACCTGACCTAAAACCAAATGTCTTTATCAGTAGCGTCCACAGGACATTGGACAAAGCCCTTGTAGAGAACTAGGACCCAAGGGCCAAGCTTCGGGGTGAGACTTTCCTGTCGTCTCTGGCTGGAGGCCGAGGCCCAGGACTGACCTGCGCGATGGTTGTCACTATCTCCCAGGGATGCCGCTCGGCGCTTCGCTTGTTGGAAGCACGTCTGGTTGGCCGCTTTTCACAGTAATGGGAGAATCCCATTTGGAAATGATACCCTTAGTTTTGAATGAATGTCACGTTCGAGGTTAATGGTGTTCCCGGACTCGCTGTTGCATCGCGAAGGCAGCGAAGCATCGCCCGGAAATTCGACTTCCCCGTCCCTTTGAACAGTGAGACTTTGGGCTATGCCGTCCAGCGGCCATCTGATCGTGGCCCTTCTCTCTCCCCTGCGCCTCTGAGAAGCTGGGAACTGGCGACCGAGCGTGTGTGGAAGGAGCCACAGCCGTTCCTTCCGTGGGGCTGTCCCACGGGCCCTCAAGAGCACTCCGCCCGCCCGGCCTCCACACCGGAGGCTTGTTTGAGGTTAGAGATGACAGCACACAGGACTGCCCTTGTTCCTTGATGTTAAAAATGGACCGCGGGCTCAGCCCCATCGGTGAATGCCGCCCCGGCGTGGTGTTGGTGTACTCATCCCTACAGCTTGGAAAAGCCTGGAAGTGGATCTGGTTCTGCGGCAGTCTCCAGGCATGGCGACGCCCACAGGACACAGGCTCATAGGGCTAGGGTGACCCAAAGGGAGGGCCTGTTGTGTGTTCATGCGCCCACCCCCTCACTGCACATGTCTGAAACTTTGACATTGGTTTAGCATACTAATTGCGGGCGAAGTCGGCTCCTTGAACTTCTGTGCAGGGCTGGGAGGTGAAGTGTGGCTCCGGCAGCCGCCCCTACATGTACGGCCTTTGTTACAGTTCTCGCCCACATTTAAGGCTTTCCTTTTCTTCTTAAATTGTATTTATTTTTATTCATGTGTTTATTTTTTACACACTGCCCTGCATTTTGCTTTATTTATTCAGGAGTAACTCCTATAAACTCTTCCAGGTCTGCTGTTGGAGCTCTGATTCAGTCTTTTCTTTGCCAGCTTTTTAAGTTATGGTAAGATACACATAACATTTATCTTTACATTTTTAGGGTACCGTCCGGTGGCATTGAACACACTGACCTTGTTATGTGACCGTCACCACCCTCCTTCTCTAGAATCCATTTCATCTTTCCAGACGGAACATCCACCCCCACTAAACACTCACACCCCTTGCCCCCTGCCCAGTCCCTGGTGACCTCCCGTCTGCTCACTGTCTGGGATTCTGCTCCTCTGGGGACCTCACGTCAGTGGAATCGCACAGCGTTTGTCCTGAGTGACTGCCTGATGTCACCAAGCCTCTTGTCGTTCCTGGGGGTTCACCCACCTCGGAGCAGGTGCCGGTGTTTCCATTTCCCCCCTTTCCAAGGCCGAGTGGCACTCCATTATGCGCATGCCACATTGCATTCTCCATTTGTTCCTCAGGGCACACCTGGTGTCTTCCACCTGCCGGATGTTGTGAATGGTGCCGATCTGAGTGGGGCTGCTATACAAATATCTCTTTGAGACCCTGCTCCCAGTTCTTTTGAATATGGACCCAGAAGTGGAATTATTGGATAATATGGTAATTCTCTTGTTAATGTTTTTTAATATTTATTTATTTTTGAGAGAGCGTGAGCAGGGGAGGGCAGAGAGAGGGAGACACAGGATCCGAAGCAGGCTCCATGCTCTGAGCTAGCTGTCAGCACAGAGCCCAATGCGGGGCTTAAACCCATGAACTGTGAGATCATGACCTGAGCTGAAGTCACACACTTAACTGACTGAGCCTCCCAGGTGCCCTTGCTGTTAATGTTTTGAGGAACCTCTGTATTGTTTTCCACAGGGGCCACCCCATTTTATGTACCCGTTAATAGTGCACCAGGGTTCCAATTTCTCCACATCCTCACCAACACTTATTTTCTGGTTTTGTTTCTGTTTTAAGATATTTATTTATTTACTTGATTATTTATGAGAGGTGCAGAGAGAGAATCTTTTTTTAATGTTTATTTATTTTTGAAAGAGAGACAGAGCATGAGCAGGGGAGGGGCAGAGAGAGAGGGAGACACAGAATCTGACAGAGGCTCCAGACTCTGAGCTGTCAGCACAGAGCCTATGTGGGGCTCAAACCCATGAACCCATGAGATCGTGACCTGAGCCAAGGTCAGACGCTTAACCCGCTGAGCCACTCGGGCACCCTGAGAGAGAATCTTAAGCAGGCTCCACACCCAGCGCCGGGCCTGTTGTAAGGCTCCATCTCATGACCCTAGGGTCATGACCTGAGCTGAAATCAAGAGTTGGACACTTAACCTACCAAGCTATCCAGGTGCACTGGGTTTATCATTTTTTTTAAAGTGATACCTGACCCCTACATGAGACTTGAACTCACAACCCCAAGGTCAAGAGTTGCATGCTTCATCAGCTGAAGCCTCCGGGCACTCCTGTTTTGTTTTACTTTGTTTTGTTTGTGACTGAGCCATCGAATGGGTGTGAGGTGCTATGTCAGTGTGGGCGTGATTTCCATTTTCCTGATGAGTGATGTTTAGCATCTTTTCGTGTGCTCACGGCCCATTTGTGTGTCTTCAGAGAAATGTCCATTCACATTTTGTACCCATTCTTGAGTTGGGCTGATTTTTTTCCCTTTGAGTTAAACGAGTTCTCCATTTATTCTGGATATTAACCCCTTATTAGATGCACGATTTGCAAAAATTTTCTCCTATTCTGTGGGAATATCTGTATGGGTGGTGCCTTTTGATGTCCAAAAGTTTCTAATTTGCATGAAGTCAGATTTGTCAATTTTTTTTTGTCATTAGTGCCTTAATTTTTTATTGCCATGTATCTTTTTTTTTTTAATGTTTATTTTTGAGAGACAGCGAGAGGGGGAGGGGCAGAGAGAGAGGGAGACGGCAGATCTGAAGCAGACTCTGCACTGACAGCAGACAGCCTAATGTGGGGCTCGAACTCACAAACCATGAGATCTTGACCCGAGCTGAAGTCAGATGCTTAACCGACTGAGGCAGCCACAGGCACCCTGCCACCACGTGTCTTTTCTAAATGGGAAAATGTTTTTTTCTCACAGTAAAAACCAATCAATACTCAACGTAAACAAAAACAGTGTAAATACGAAAGGCACGGAGAAGGGAGTCAGAGTCACCCAGACGCCTGTGCGCTGTCCCAAGATATGTGCTGACTCTGACATGTGTCGGGTGGCGGTCGCGGTGCCCACTTCCCGTGTGGAGTCCGTGCTTACCTGATAGCTGGCTCCCAGCCTAAGAGCTCTCCCTGCAACGGGGTTCAGGGGAGAGGCGTGCCGTTTACACCGGGTGGTTGAGTGTGCGTGGCGTAAGCTATGAGGTGTGATAAGTTAGTGGACTCACCATTTACAGTATAAACTGTATATTCTCTGTGCCCATGAGCAAAGCACCATGGAGGACGCCATGTGGCCTGCTGCTGGCCCTGGGCTGGCAGCGAGAGGTCCCTGACCTGGATGGGGTCCTGATTGCTCAGCTGGAATGCTGGGCGGTGCCTGGTCCTGCTGACATAGGTTATCTGTGGACTAAGAACAGAACCTTAGACACTAAATGTACTAGAGGACTAAAAGCTTATAGTGTTTGGTTCTAATACACACGTTCTCGTTAAAAGAATAGAAGCTTTCTCTGAGCTTAGAGCCAAGTCCGGGACGGGAAGGGGGCCCCGAGGTGGCCTGTCCCACCTCTGCTGGGGAGCAGACTCACCTCACTGGAGCACTGGGGCTGCCTCCAGGCTGAGCGCAGCTCCCTCTGGCCGTAGCCAGTGCCATCCCGTCCCCTTGGCCTCCAGTACCAGTGTCTCTGTGTCTGTTCCAGAAAAGCCAGGAAACATTTACCCATTTTGTGACAGACAGACACAGGTGGCGTCCAGACTTCTAAGGAAGCAGGACCCTTCCAAGCCCCTTCTGTTTACCAGACTGAACTTTGAGTAAGAAGAAACTTGCATGTGTGACTTCAGTCCCTGGGAGAGATGGGAAAGTATGGGGTAGAGGTCATGTTCATGTTTGTGTGCCCTACCGTGACTCCTGTGTAAGTGCTTTCTACAGCGGATACCACGTGGTCACGGAGAAGAAGCACATGTGATAACGCATGACCACGTGGACAAGCCAAAGTACGTACCATGTGAGTCCTTTGAATCTGGGCCTTCCGAGGGCCCAGAGACCCCTCCCGGGAGCCGCAGGCAGGGCGAGGTCCGTTCCTTCACTGTGTGGCCACGCTTGCCCATCCCCTCATTTCAGAGCACGCTCTCTCCCTGCGCCTGCTGGCTCTTCCGGGTTGGAGGCCATGCCCTCGGGGAGCCTGGCGGGCCGTAAGGAACCCAGCAAACATCCTGTAGCTCCTCAAGCAGGTCCCTGACTGTCCTTTCTGAGCCTCCCTGCGTGTGTGGGTTGTGTTACGTATGTAGTGGTCTTGTTGTATGCGGGCAGATCTGCGTGGAGCCAGATGAGGCACTGCAGGCATCACGTCCTGTCCACTCTGGGCTGGCGGCCCCTGCCCCAGGCCGCCTACACTCCCCAGCTGCCTTCATTCTGGCAGTTCTAGGACACAGCCTCTTCTTCCCTGTGCTGCCTGGGACAGGACCGCTGCTCAGAGCAGCTGTCAGACAGGACTGGCCCCAGGAAGGGTTCCTCTGGCATTTTTGGGATTGACCTTGACTGTGGTGGACGACAGCTTTTATTTAGTGGAAGTTGTAAGGGAAGCGTCTATCTGTTGTCTAGCCTGCATCACCCTCCCCTGCACAAGGGTGGCAGCCTGCTGCTCGACTCGGCAGGGGTGAGGCCCCAGCACCCGCTGACATGCACAGCTGCCCTCCTGCACCCGCCTTCCCTCTACCCCTGCCACAGCCATGCCTCCACTAATGCCTGGCCCCTCCTCAGGAACACCAGCAGGCTCCTAGTGCCTGGAAAGCTGTCGCACAGACCCACTTTCAGCTGCCTGGTGCACCCTCCCTCTGTCCCCAGTGACTCGAGTGTGCCCTGCCCTTTCCACACAGAGGGAGCAGACGGGGCCCAGGGCCCAGCACGCGTCCGCCACACACACGGGCCTGCCTCCAATGTGTTTATTAGGATTAACTGTACACAGCAAAAGGTTTTCTTGGGAGGCTGGGGCATCTTTAGCCTTATTGTAAATTGCAGGAAGTATTAAACTTTAACCTTCTTGTGTGTTTGTTTTGCTGACCGCCTCTCCGTCATCTTTAGCACCTCCCGGTCATGAGGGTCTGTGTTCTCACCCCAGACTGGTCTGTCAGCTGCACCCACCCCGGGCCCCTCAAAGCAATGCTAGTTGGATTATATGGAGGAGCTGAAGCCCGCCAGGCAGCCCCACAGAGCCTGATCTGTGGGGGATGGGGTGGCAGCAGAGGGGCGGGGACACTGACCACGGGGACACTGTCCACGAAGCGAGCACCGTCTGTCACAACCCAAGGCCACAGGGGACACCTTACCTGCACACGCTCTCTAATGTGGCTCTGTGTTGCCTTTCCAGGGTCCCAAGAGCAGGTCCGCCCTACATGAAGCTGACGTGAAGGCACCTGGGTGGCAGGGCCCGCGGCACGTCCGCGCGCAGGATGAGCAAATCCCGGCTCTTCCGCCTGTGGCTGGTCTTGGGGTCCGTGTTCATGGTCCTCCTGATCATCGTTTACTGGGACAACGTGGGCACGGCCCACTTCTACCCGCATACTGCCTTCCCCAGGCCGCACCCCACGCCTGCGCGTGGAGCACAGGAGGAGCTCACGGCTGATGTGGACGCCTTTTTGCAGAAGCTGATCAGTGGCCTGAAGCAGAGCGCCCCCTCCAATAGAAGGACGGAGCCGCCATCGGCGCAGGCATCGGCCAGGCCCGTGCTGAGCAACGCAGAGGAGAGCGTGCGAGGCTACGACTGGTCGGCGCGTGATGCGCAGCAGGGCCCGGACCCCGGCGGGCAGCAGGCCGAGCGGAGGCGCGTGCTCCGCGGGCTCTGTGCCAATGCCAGCTTCGTGTTCCCCACCAAGGAGCGCTCTTTCGACGACATCCCCAACTACGAGCTGAACCACCTCATCGTGGACGACCGCCATGGTGTCATCTACTGCTATGTGCCCAAGGTGGCCTGCACCAACTGGAAGCGCGTGATGATCGTGCTGAGTGAGAGCCTCCTGGAGCGTGGCGCCCCCTACCGTGACCCGCTGCGCATCCCCCGGGAGCACGTGCACAACTCCAGCACGCACCTGACCTTCAACAAGTTCTGGCGCCGCTACGGCAAGTTCTCCCGCCACCTCATGAAGATCAAGCTCAAGAAGTATACCAAGTTCCTGTTTGTGCGGGACCCCTTCGTGCGCCTCATCTCCGCCTTCCGCAGCAAGTTCCAGCTGGAAAACGAGGAGTTCTACAGGAAGTTTGCTGTGCCCATGCTCACCATGTACGCCAACCGCACCGGCCTCCCCGCCTCCGTCAGTGAGGCCTTCAGCGCGGGCCTAAAGGTGTCCTTTGCCAACTTCATCCAGTACCTGCTGGACCCGCGCACCGAGAGGCTGGCGCCCTTCAACGAGCACTGGCGGCAGGTGCACCGGCTGTGCCACCCGTGCCAGATCGACTACGACTTCGTGGGCAAGCTGGAGACGCTGGACCAGGATGCCGCCCAGCTGCTGCGGCTCCTCAAGGTGGACGGGCTGGTGCGCTTCCCCCCAAGCTACAGGAACCGGACCGCCAGCAGCTGGGAGGAGGGCTGGTTTGCCTCCATCCCACTGGCCTGGAGGCGCCAGCTCTACAAGCTCTATGAGGCTGACTTCGTCCTGTTTGGCTACCCCAAGCCCGAGAACCTCCTCCGAGACTGAGGTGGGGCCGTCCTGGCATTGGGGCCAGCCGGGCCCGGGCGGTCTGCCACCCCACGGCCGTCTCCCGAGGCGGGTGTGTGGGCCCCCTGCGTGTGTGTCCTCAAGACCACGTCTCCCTGCCCACCCGGCCCACAGGACACGCAGCGCTCCCGCCAGCCCAGCGGCTGGGGGCTACCCCACACTCCGGTTTTTTCAATAACCCACGGTTTTGCAGCCCAGATGTACCGTTTACTCTGCTGCCTGAGTTCATGGGGTACTGTGTTAATATTGTTTTCTAAGATTAATATATTTCAGATATTTAATATGAAAGGAGCAGAAGGAAAGAACGGAGTAAATGTTACACCTGCTTCTCCCGCCTGCTCTTGTGGTTATTCCAGCAGGGCGGCGGGGGCACGGGAAGGGATTCCCAGGGCCTTAAGCGCTGATGCTGTGACCTTGGAAACTCGGGTAGAGGAAGGGAATTCTCGTGGTCGTGTGCCGCAGAAAGGAGGACCCTGCGCTTGAAATCGGGCCTCCGCTGTATTTTTAAACGGGTAGCAGGCAGCTCTCCTCGAGTGAAAGCTCCCTTGCTGTGTGATATTTCTGGAAAGGAGAGGCAGTTAGGAAGAGTCACACTCCAGGCCAGTCACAAAGCAGGCTGCTCACTTTGGCTGCTTCTGTGAGTTTATAAACCCCGGACGCCAGGATGTGCTATGACAGGGGTGCCATGAGGACTATCCCGAGAATCGATTCCTGACGTCAGCAAGGTGAGGCTCGCATGACTGACCCTGGGACCGTCACGCGTGGTGGCCCTGACTTGGGAAAGGCATCCTGTTGGCTAGTCCGGGAATGCTCTTTTTAAGATCCTGGTTCAGATTTATGTGCAGTTTTGGCCACGACCGTACAGTTGGTGAGAGATGGCAGTCCGTCCGCAGTGCACGGGGCTCACGTTGGACCTTGCGTCCTTGAAGTGTAGCATCTGGTCCCGGACGCCCAGTCCCCGAGAGCGGCAGTGCTCGCGGGAGTTCTGCCCCCAGCCCCCACCTTGGTGCGTGGTGTCCTTACTGGTCCTGGTTTTGAGATGGCACCAGGGCTCGTCTGAGCACGTGGCTTCAGGGCACTCACCTCCGAGACTCGGGGCTCTGCCGTGTGCCAAACCACCTGCTTCCCCTTTTTAGGAAACAGTTGGCAGCAAAGATCCTCGAACTCGGGAGTCCGGCTTCAGAGTAACAGAGGAGCCGTGAGTCACCACGGTGGGGCCTCCTGGGACATCCGTTTGCTCAGTCTGTGGCACCGAGAACGCTGGGCTTCAGGGTGGCTCTGCCTTCAGGGACCCCTGCAATTCTATGGTAGACATGTGAGCAGGGACCCCCATCCCAGGCCAGTGGGCTGAGTGCCTTCAGAACAAGGCGTCCGTGGGGTGACGTGAGGCAGGCTTCCTGGGAAGGTGGTGGTTGGCGCGGCCTGAGGGGTGGGGAAGCCGCGGACATCATAGAGCAGTGACATCAGCAGGTGTGCAGGGGCTGTCCGTAGAAGGTAGGTACCGACTGTTGTGACACCTCCGACAGTTGCCAAAAACATTTGCACGCCGTCCTGTTGACATCATGGTCTGTGGTACAGGACCCTCTTGCATGTTGTCCTGGAGCCCCCAGCATGGCCACTGGGCCACTGTGCCCGTCCTCTGTCAGGGACAGAGATGTGGGAGGGACCCAGCACCCAAGGCACATGTTTGCGTGCAGGTATGAGAGAGATGCTGTCGGCCCTCGTTCCTCTAAAACTGATATGTTTTCACGCACTGACGCAGAGCACCCACTTATAGTTTCTAATGCACTCTTAAGGGGCCTTATGTTGCTTTCACCATCTGTTTTGAAGGATTTTCTTTTAGAAGAATTTTAGGGGCACCTGCATGGCTCCGTCACTTGAGTGTCCAGCCCTTGATCTCACCTCAGGTTTTGATTTCAGGGTTGTGAGTCCAGGCTCCGCTTTGGGCTCCACACTGGGCGTGAAGCCTACTTAAAAAAGAAAAATCTTAAGTCTGTTTTTTGGCAAGGGTCAGGGTCTCGTTTCCTCTTCCTGGTGAGGTTGGTGTGACCTATGCACCTGCACCCAGCGTTTGGCGAAGGTGGGGCTTTAGCCGGGCTCGACCACTCACAGGGAGCCATTGGCAGAGTGGTCCCTGCCGCAGGATGGGCCCGCCTCCCCAGTGCAGGCCTGTCCCGGGGCAGCGCGTGGCCAGGGCTGGCAGGGAGTTATTCCCACCCCTGGGCTGTGCCAGGTGCCTGAGTGTGGGAGGCAGGGGCGTGTCGGTGACCCAACAAGGCAGAGGCCCTGAGAAGCACAGCCGCCCTACCCACGTGCGCCCTGAAGCTCAGTTTCAAAGCCCACACGGAGCCCCTGGCATCTCAGGACCGCCATCCAGCTAAGTCCCTGCACTCAGGCGTGGACAGTCACAGCTCCTGTGGCGGTCTATTCTGCCCGTGCACCTGCACCTGGGGCAGGGCCCGCGCGCCGGGGCACACGCTGCCTGTGGAGCGAGCGAAGGGGTGGTGCCACAGAGCCTCATCCCGAACCATCCAGGGTGACTGCCGTCACCCACTCCAGCCGTTTGTGAGGCAGCCATGGCTTGTGCAGGTTCCGCGACTGGCCCTGAGTGGGCACAGAACTCACTGCTTCTGACTTCCAACACTTTCTAAGCACCATGTTGTCTGTGCGGCTTGTGCTGTTCCTGGGGAAGTTACTGTCCCCTGAAAGATCCTCCAGCTTGCCCTTTCCCCCATGCCGGAGGGTCTGAGGCTGCCGTATCTACGCTCGTCTCCCACAGCCACCTGCCGAGGTGGCCTGCGGTCACCAGGAATGGCCTGGCCACCCTCTTTCTCCCTGCCCCTTGTCCCGAGAGGGCTGGAGACTGGGGTCTGCGGCGGGCTAGGCTGGCCCTGGCGCATGGCCACGAACTCATGGACTGACTGAGCACCTGCATGGCCCCCAGGCGGCCCTGTGAGTGCCACTAGCCCTCACGGTGTGGCCTCTGTCTCCATGGGTCTCTGCTGGTGGAGCCGCTCCCGCCCCGCCAGGCTGGCTGAGCCCCTCCCCGAAGATTTCCAGTGCGGGCCCTGGGTCTGATGGGTCCAGTTCAGGCTCTGAGGCCTGCCTCTCTCGAGCACATGGCTGTCCCGCCAGAGCTCAGGTGTGGGGTGAGGATGGCCCTGCTCAACTCTCCCGGGCTAGGAGGTAAGCGGGGAGGCGGGCTCTTTGGCCAGGAGGAATGCATGTCAGCAAAAACACATGTCTGCACGTCTGCTCCAGGCAGCCTTGTGCCTAAACCTGTTTGCATCATCTGTGCTGTCCAAGGTTTGTGGGTGGGCGGGGGTGATGTGTGGTTTATAAAGAATGGGCAAGACTTATCACAGAATGTGCTTGAGTGAGTGGACACCCCCCTCCCCCGAGGTCTGGGTGGTATCTGCTTACCTGCTCTCAGGGCGGGGACCCCAGGGCGAACAGAATGAGATGCCCGCCAGGACCATCACACCACCTCTGAGGGGCAGTCCCATCCTAGCAGGAAGAGCACACACTGAGGAGAAAGTCCAACCAGGAACCAGCCTTCCCTCCAAGAGACTGAAGGGAAAGATTCCGGGGACATCCGTCACACTCGTGTGTCATGGGTCTCTTGGAGAACTCTGTGGGTGATGGATGAACAGAGCCTGTCTGGCTGCCTTCTGCACTTTGTGGATTTCGTGCTGGAGCTCCTCGGGTCCTGTTTGCAGGCTGCCGGCAGGGGGGGACTGTGAACATGTGTGGTGTGCATGCAGAGGTGGGTCCAAGAAGGGTAGCTCTTTGCAGAATGAGGTGTTTTGAACTCAGAGTGAGAGCCTGGGCCTCCGAAACTTTCCTGGCACTTTGGGACGAGGCACAGTCAGGCCGAGTGCAGATTTGAGGGGCAATGGTGCCGAGTTTGAAGGAAAGGAAGCTTCCTTGGGTAGCAGGGACGTGGGGTCCGGTTGGTTAGTAGAGGCACCAACAGCAAGTCAGTAGACTAGCCCGTGGGTCAGCCCAAAGTTTCCTTCTTTTTCTGTGTGGTCATACATCGTCACATGAGCAGAAAGGTTTCTGTACATGCGAAATGTGAAAGGAAAACACGGCCACGCAAGCAGATGTGATGGAGGGAGCGGTTGATGTGGTAGAATGAGCCATGTGGTGATGGTCCCGTAAGTCCCCATCTGCGTCTGGTCCTGGATTTGTCTGGGGCCGAGTTCTGCGGCCTTACAGAATCCCCGCCTGGCGGGCAGTAATAAGTCTGTCTCCACGCACTTTGAAATCCTTGCATGAGCGGAGGTTACGGTTGTCTAGGCGCCTTCCAAAATGGTGGTTGGTTCTCAGAAACACGCCCGCCTTTTCCAGGCTCAGGGCAACGTCCTGCTTATCACATTTCAAAGAGCCTCAGGGTGCGAGTGCCCTGACCCGCCCTCAGAGAGGGCCCAGCCGTGCTCACCCCGCGGGCCCTAGAGGGGACCGCACACAGCCCCGGTTGCTGCAGGTCCTCCAGGCCCATGCCCAGACCTCCCCGGGTGCAGGGCAGGGGAGCAGAGGGGAGGGCCCAGGGAGCAGCGTCCAGCGAGCAGGGGGCTTTCAGCCTCGGGCCTTCCACCCTGGACTGGAGTCCATTTCTTACATGAACTTGGAGCAGGAGCCTTTACAAATGCTTTTCCCAGCTGGTCCAGCTGTATATCCTTAGATGACTAGCCATCCTCTTTAGGACAATGAGTTTCTCACAATTAAAGCCTGACTTCATAAATACGTTTTCTGGGATGAATTGGGGGTGGACGTTGGTGGTGGTCATTTCAGTTTTTTTTTAAATGGTGGTAAAATACACATGATGTGAAATTCACCATCCTAACCGTTTCTAAGCGCACAAGCCGGTGGTATTGAGAACATGCGTATGGCCATGTAGCAGTCTCCACCCTCTGTCCTCAACGCCTCGGCCCCCTACTGGTCAGGGTCACCTGCACCTGTCCTTATGTGTCTGGCTTCTGGCACTGAGCATCACGTCCTCAAGGTTCATGCATGTGTAAGCAGGTGCTGGAATGCCCCTCTGGTTTGAGGCTGAGTTGCTGTCGGTGGACACGGGTTGCTCTTGCCTGTTGGCTGTGTGAGCACAGACCCAGAAGTAGGATTTCTGGACCACATGCTAATTCTGGATTTGATTTTTTGCATGACTGAATTTCAGTTCTTTTTCCTGCCAGAAGTGCTCACGGAGGATGACAGGTGGGAGTAGCGCATGGTAGGATTTCCCCAGCGTATTTGTCCTTAATCCTGTGCACATTCACAGTCACTATGGCAGAGCTGCCGCTGCCCGCTGGCATTGTCTCTGATGTGGCGGTCCCCATGCCCACAGATTCCATGCCCCCAGCCCTTATGCCCATGGCTTCCACACTCGTGTGGCCCCCACACCCACAGCCTCAGGTGGGTTGGGGGTGGTAAGTGAGACACAGGCCCCCGTCCTAGACTGGGGGCCGCACACAGACATCCTTGCACACCTGCCACACCTCGGGCTGTGTGTCCCTTGGAGGAGTATGACCCTTGCTTCCAGCGGGGGAGAAGGCACCTCTGACCCGAGGTTTGGGGGACCCGTCCGGGGTGACACCACCACTGGGCTGGGCGCACCCGGCATCTCGGCCATCTCCCTGCAAAAGGGAGAGGTCGCTGCCCTCTGAGAAAGCTCCGCCAGATGAAAACCATAAGCAGAGTAGTGTAACTCAGGACTCTGACCCGCCCAGGGACCCCCTGCAGCCCACACACCTCGGTGCGCTCCTCACTGCTCCTCATGCTGCCGACTGCTGCCTCTGCACCAGGAGCTGGGGTGCTGGCCGCAGGGAACCATTTCCAAGCACGTATGCAGTGGTGCTTAACAGGGCCTGTTGGAGCGCCTGGAGCCAGTCAAGACTCCAGACCCCCCCCAGACCTGCAGGTGGGGGGCAGGGTTTCAGAGAACCATCTCTGCCCCATCCCCACTTGTTCACTGCGTCCTGGGGTCACGAGTTCTGTCACTGTGTGCCCGCTCAGACACAGGGTCCTGATGCGGGCCCTTGGGTGGGTGTTCCCTCCCCCACTGCCATGGGACAGCAGGGTCCAGTGGAGGGAAGAGTCTGGAGAGGGCGCTGAGCCGAGGGTGTGAGAGGGAGCAGTGGGATCCAAGACTCCTCTGAGACACATGTGCCCCTTGGGGTGCAGCGCTGCTGTGGGCCTGGTTCCAACGTCCCAGCTCCTTCCTGGGACAGTTCCAGTGGACACTGGGCCTTTGACCCATTTCAGAGCCATTGATGAAGCCTGGCAGCTGGACAACAAGCCGGACAAAGCCGTTGCGCTGTCCCGGGCGGCTTCCTAGTGCTGTCTTGCTTCCGGCAGCTTTCCAGGGGAGGTTTGGTTTCAAAACTTGGGGCACAGATTTGCAAAATGGATTTGAAAGCACCCCGTTTCAAAGTAGGCTGGTTTTGAAAGTGGTCCCGGCTTCTAAAAGGTCTGGTTGGAAAATGTTTTGGTTCTAAAATGTTCCAGAACTGTGTCCCGGAGCACAGAGCGCCCAGTGTTTCGGGAAGGGGCCGGGCCTGAACACTGGGTGAGGCGGGGTCCAGCGGGCAGGGCCGTCCCACCTTGGGGGGTCGGTGTGCCCCTGGCTCTGACTGGAAGTGGTGGCCCAGCAAGCCCAACTCGTGTCTGCGTCCTCCGAAACCCGTTCGTGCCATCCCCCTCCAGCCAGGCCCACGGGACATTGTGCTGATGGGTCCTCGGCTCCTCATGAGGGCCCTCCTTCATCCACACCTGAGGCTGCAGCCTGGGTCCTGGGCTCCTGTCCAGGGGCATCCTACTCTGAAGAGAAAGCTGACCTGAGACTGAATGTTCCTTTCAAGAAAGGAGGATCCATCCGAGAAAAACCGAATCAGTGGAAACTCGGGACTTTGAGGAAGGTTCTCGTAAAGTCATGGGCTGAGCTGGATTATTGGTCCCGTTCTGCAGATGGGGAAGTTGAGACCCAGAGAGGCTGTGATAACCTGCTCAGATCCCACCATTACTCAAGGATCCACATGTTCTGACCCCAAACTTCTGCTTTTCCCTGGCCGTTCAAAGACTCCCTCAGGAGCCCTGCCCGCCATGAGGCTTTTGACCCAGGCCCTCCCACCGCCTGTCTGCATCTGTCTGTATCAGCCCCAGCGTCGGGGATGGCAGGCCCGGCCTTTGGAGCTGACCTAGGCCCAGAGCATGGCTGGAGGGAAGGGACCGGCCTGGCCTCGGCCCTTGGCCGTCGCACTGTTGACAATGGAAAGCAGGGAGCTGGCGGGAAGGGCACGGAGCTGACAGACAGCCACGCGTCCTGGGGCCGAGTGATGCAGGCAACCCACAGTGTTGGCAGAGAGGCTCAGAACGGAGAGGAGGAGAGAGGAAAAATCCAGCACTTTGGAAAAACATTGCTAGCCGAGGGCGCGGCTGGGACATTAGCACCGCCACACCCAGGGAGCGGCCCCACCCTGAGTGCAGTGCCCATCCAGACAGCCAAGAAAGCCTTGCCTAAAATGTGCCAATTAGTTTTGGGGCCACATCCCGTCCAGCAGCTCTCACACCACTTGGGCGGCAGCCACGGAGAGCCGGGCATGCCTGTGCTCAGGGCTGCTGCGCTCTTATCTGCCGTCTGAGGCTTCCTGCTCTAACCGTGGCCATGAGCTCCTTCTAGAAGCCGGTTCTGATGCGCCTCCAGGGATGGATCTCATGGACATAATGCGAAGGGGTCCATCCTGAGGGCTCCTGAAGGGCTCAGTTCAGGTTGTGATCTCACCTTTCATGAGTTCAAGCCCTGCATTGAAGGTGCGGAGCCCACTTGGGATTCTCCCCCCCATCACTCTCTGCCCCTCCCCCTCGCACACAGGCGCTGCTACTTTCCCTCTCAAAATACATAAACCTAAAACAAAAGGAATCTATCCTAGTACAGAGATAACTGTGGAGCATCACCCCAGCGGGTGGGGAACGCCCACTGTGTCCCCCGCGTCCAGACGTCTTCCTGGGAAGTGAAGTGGGAGCCCCTTGCCCACAGCTGATGAGGGATGAGACGACCTTGGCTCTCTGTCCTCCCCAAGCTGGAACTGCCTCCTGCCTGCCTGGCTAATGACCCACATGTGTGCTTGTTACCTGGCCTGGAGATGGACCTGGGTGCCAGCCGAAGGTGAGACCGCAGCTCTGAGTGAGGCTGGTAAGAGGGCCCCAAATCACAGATTTGCTGAGTTCCTGCAGGCCTGCAGCCTTGCTTTCTAGGCTGAGAGTGGTCAAGATGGTCCCCACAGAGCCTCCCGGCACTGGCCTGACCTGCTGGGGGTTTGGGGCTCGGTGCTGGGGCCCACCCCCAGGGGGCCAGCCGGCTCCTAGGGACTGGCTGAGGGGCTCTCTACCCCTGCTGTCTGTTGGCCCCTTGGCACGCTGGGTGAGGTGGAAGGACCTGAATGCCATCTGGGGTAGCAGCTGGGCACCAGGGAGGTGGGCGGGCATAGAGGCTGGTGCCATGTCTTGTCCTGGGACTGGATGTGGGCTCCTGGGGGTAGGGCTGCCTCTGCCGGTCGCCTCCTTCAGGCCTATGTCGGCCCCACCCGCCAGCTTCCCTCTTTTCTGTTGCCTGCCTGGCTTCCGGAGGCATTTGGGTGGCTGCCCAGCAGCCAGGAACCCCCCACTTTGGAGGGATGGAAACCAGGGCACAGATGGGGACGGACTTGCCAAGGTCAGAGGCAGAGCCCACTGCCCACCCGGGCTCCCTCTTCTTGCTCTTGCCCTTGAGGCACAGGGGCCGCACTGCCCTGTGGTGACTGCGCTGCCCTGTGGTGGCCACCACGGCTTCTCTGGAGTGTGCGATGTCCTCTGGTGAGAGCACACGAGGGCCCCAGGGGGCCAGAAGCAGAGGAAGGAGAAGGCAGGAGGCCTCCTGACCGGAGGTCCCAGCCTTCATCCCACTGCACAGCTCCCGCCATACCACCTGCCGTGTGCCCACTCCCCCCCTCCCCCGCTCCCCCGTGTGCAAGGTTGTCCGTGGCCGGCCATTGGATCTGGCAGTGGCCAGGCTCACACTGCACCGCCTCCATGGGACGAGGCTAGTGATCTCCTCATGGCCTCTCCTCGCCTCTTCTAACCTATCCTATCCTTCCACTGATGACACATGGAGGCCGTGAAGGCCTGCTGCGTCCTGGCCGCTGGCTGTCTCTAAAGCTCCTCCCTCTCGAGTCTCCCCACCCGCGATCTCTGTCGCCAGGTGGACCCTCTCTGCTCCCACACGGAAGCACAGAGAGTCCACAGAGAGCACAGATTTGCAGGACGCCCCTGAGAAGTCCCCCCACCCACAGCAGTCCTCTGTCCAGAGAGTGAGCACATTTAACGTCTGGATGGGGAAGGACACGGTTGAGTTGGAGGAGAGCTCGGCGTCAGCACAGAGCCCACGGCAGGGCGCTATCCCACTGCCCCTCCTTGGCCAAAGATTGGTCGTTTAGTCTCTAACGAATACTGAGCCAGACCTGCCTCCCTTGACCTTGGGAGCTACACAGAACAGGCCCGCGGCCTCGTACACGCTGGGTGCGTTTAGATCTCAGAAGAGTGCCGCTGTGTCCCGTCTCCCCGTTTTCCCTGAGAAAAACTCGCATGAAGCTGGCAGGGGTGCGAGTCAGAGCCTGGCCTCCTGCCCCGGCCTGGCCGCCGACCCATCGCTGCCCTGGGGAGATCGGCAGCCCGCCCCCTAGCTTCTGTCCCCACTTCCTGAAGAACGTTCCAGATGGGCAAGCAGGAGGCCGCCTTCTATAGGGGGTCTGAGCCCACCTGAGTGTCTGCACTGGTGAGGAAGCTGAAAGCCCACCTGGGTCTCTGTGCTGGTGAGGAAGCCGAAGTCTGTTCTGCTCACAGACTGGTCGTGTTGTGAAGGGAAATGTGTTGTCTTGTGTGTATAAACACAAACACCTTGTGTGTTATATGATAATTGGCCCCTGGAAGCAGTTTTCCTAACCGGTCCTGAGCCCTGTGCCTGCAGAGTGTCTGAGGATGACGACCAGGCATGCAGCCTGGCTTCGAAACTCAGGAGTGTGCATGTGTATATGTGTGCGTGGGTGCGTGCATGTGTATATGTGTGCGTGTATGTGCCTGTGCATGCACATGTGCCTGAGTGCACCGTGTGCACATGAGTGCATGTGTGAGTGGGTGTGTGCCTGTGCATGCACATGTGCCTGAGTGCACTGTGTGCATGAGTGCATGTGTGAGTGGGTGTGCATGTGTGAACATGGGTGTGTGTGCACATGGGTATGTGCATGAGCGTGTATGTGTGCATGCACAGTGTGCATGTGTGTGCGCGTGGGTGTTTGCATGCACAGGGATGCATAGGTGGGCATGAGTGTGCGTGAATGTGGATTCACACATATGTGGATGTGTGTGGATGTGGGCATGCATGCCCATGTTCATAATGCACAGGTGTGTGTGCGCACGTGCCTGCATACATGTGTGCGTGGGCTCCAGCTGGATGATGGAGCAGCCGGAGGACCAGCTAAAAGTGCAGGAAAACACAGCCCCAGCAGCAGCTGGCCTCACGAGGCGTGTGATTGGGGAGGTGGAGGGGGCGCGGGCAGGTCCTCTCCTTGGGCACGTCGTGGAGGCTGGGAGCAATGTGTGCCGAGCTGAGCGTGCAGCCTCAGACATGGTCAGTACAGTGAAAAGACACCCACATCACAGGAGAAACTACTTGCAGCTCATATATCTAATACGGAATGAGTACACAGAATATACAGAGAACGGAAATGCAACAAAAAACTTACTCAAAAACAGGAAAAAGACCTGACATTTCTCCAAAGAAGACAGCTAGTCGATAAGCACCGGAAAGGCCACTGCGTGTCACTGACCGGTCCGGGAAGCGCAAACCAAGACCACAGCGAGAGATCACCTCACACCTGGCGCGTGTGGCCCCTTGCATCCTTGTGCGCTGTGCATGGGAGTGTAACGTGGGCCCCGGGGGGTCCGAAGGTGCTGAGCCCAGCAGCCAGGCTCCAGGGCCCTGGGGGGGGGGGGTATGTCCTCTGAGGCTTAGCTCCTCGGCCTCAGTGGGAGAGGGTATTCACCTCTGGCTTCCCCTGTGCCCTTCTGAAGTGTCTGGGGGTCTTGACTGGCAGGAACCCCACGGGGGTGCCTGGGGAAAGGCCTTATCCATGCCGGCCTTTCTCCAGTAATTTGAAGTGTCTGGGGGAGAGGGGGTCCCAAGGCCACCTGCTTCTCACGTTGTCCGGGACAGGGATGTCGTCACCAGGCTGGATGTGCTCCCATCTGGCAGGGACGATGCCATGTGTGTCAATGGCCAGCGACACCCACAGGGCTTGAGGTGGGCCAGTGGGAATGAACCTCCCCTCCCAGAGGCCACGTGGCCTTGTGTGCACAGCCCTCCCTGTGGCCCTTGCTGATAAGGACAGAGTTGTCTGCCCTCTGTCAGGGTTTACCGACACTCTGAGCCACACAGTAACTTAAAATTTGGGGGGAACTACCTTAAAAAGCAAACCACAAGAGGTGAAATTAATTTTGATAATATACTTGAAACAGTATTATCATTTCAACTTGTGAGTCATCTAAAACCTATTGATAAGATATTCTGTGTTCTGGGTGGTTTGGGTGTTTTTGTACAGAGTCCTTGAAGCCTGGGGTGCATTTCCCATTTCTCAGTCAGGACCGGCCCACTTCAAGTGCCCAGTGGCCTCCATAATGGAATGCGTGGCTCTGGGGGTGCTTTCCATAGGTCTTCCAGTTTTATGCATGAGGAAGCTGAGGCCCCCGGTCACACATCAAGGCCACCATCCAGCACCGGCTCCCGGGTCTTGTCCCTTGCCGGGCCATCACTTTGGCCTCTGTGACTTCCCAGGCAGTGACCCCCAGTGCTTCCACAAGGCCAATGCTCCCCTCCTGCTGGCCAGGGTGGCTCCTGCAGCCTGTGCACAAGGGAACGTGTGGAGGGGCTCAGCCTCTGAGCAGGGTGGGGCAGCAGTGCAGGCAGCCTGGGTCCTGGGAGGGGCCATGTGGAGCAGGGCTTGCCTGGTCCCGGAGGCTCCCACCAGGGGGCAGCCTCGGGTCAGAAATGCAGCCTGTCAGGGGCTCTGCTGGGGTCCCTAGGGGCTCTTCCACAAGCAGTCTGTGCCTGCTCCGTGGTCAAGTGTGTGGGCAGTCACACGGCCTGGTGAATCTTGCTCTAGTGGTGGGCCCGACTGGGGCCTTAAGACTGGCCAGGAGGAGCAGACGCTGAGGCCTCTGTTAGGGGCTAGTGTGTGCCCAGGTCCCCGCAGAAGCTGGACTGCCCACCGGAGGCAGGTTACTGGTGGCCTGGGCCTATAACTTCCCCATATCCCCTGGCTTCAGAGTGGATGCCCCCAGGTAACCCACCCGGAGCCTGAAGCTGAGCTTACCCCGGCCCACCCACCAGGGAGGGGTATTCCCCCCCCCAACCCCCCCCAGCCAGGGGCAGCGCTGAGTCCAGGGCTCAGCTGTCGCTTGTCATCCCTGAGGAAGGGAGCTCTGCCCTGGGCTCCATGTGGGGTGTCCAGTAGAGGAGTGGCTCGGTCTCCCCCAGGCCCTGGAGCCCCGCAGACATGCCCCCGGGACCACCAGGCCTGAGCCTGTCTTTGGGCCCTCTCTGTTCTGGAGGTGGTCCCAGTCATCCTGGACACACATGGGTACAGCCGTGGCCGCCCGAGTGTGGCAGGACCCGGCCCTGCCCAGCCTGTGTGGCGTCTGCCCTCCAGCACACACTGGAACACATGGGCACCGGGCAGACGCTGGCACACCTTCCCGGAGATGCTGACCCTCAAATCCCTTCTCTTGCCCTTGGCCCTTCTGAGGGAGCCCTTTGCTAAAGCAGAGGGTTCTGCTGCATCCGAGAGCCCCTGTTAGTGTGTGTCCATCCACTCCCCTCCAGCAATGCCTGGTCTCTAGAATGTTCTGTCCCTCTCGTGGGGCTTCCACCTACTGTCTCCCAACCTACAGGCTTAGTCCTTTCCAGGCCCCACCTCCAGGCAGCCTTCCCTGACCACCACTAAACTCTTGCTACATTCGAACTTGTAGCAGTGGCTCTGCCCACCCCACCTAAATTTATATTCTGATTACCTCTTCCCTGGGCCTTTCGCAGTACTGTCATTATTTTTTTTTTTTTTTAATGTTTTGTTTATTTCTGAGAGAGAGAGAGAGAGAGGCAGCATGAGCAGGGGAGGGTCAGAGAGAGAGGGAGGCACAGAATCTGAAACAGGCTCCAGGCTCCGAGCTAACTGTCAGCACAGCTGACACAGGGCTCGAACCCACGAACCATGAGATCATGACCTGAGCCGAAGTCAGATGCTTAACCGACTGAGCCACCCATGCGCCCCTGTTGTCATTACTTTCTAATTGAGGGCTCATCTACGTACAGTTAAGTGCGGAAATCCTAAGTGCACTGCTTGAGAAATTTACACATAAGATGTTCAGCAGGAGAGCAGCCCATAGCCCCAGGCGCTGGGGGGGGGGTCTCCCTGGAACCCCCCTGCCCCCCTGCCCTTCATCCGTTCAGGTCAAGCTTGCTCAGCCCCCAGAGCCCAAGGCGGCCCTTCCCTGTGTGGCCAGCCCTTCCCCCCACTCCTGATGCCTCTGTGTGTGTCAAAACCTATTGATAAGATATTCTGTGTTCTGGGTGGTTTGGGTGTTTTTGTACAGAGTCCTTGAAGCCTGGGGTGCATTTCCCATTTCTCAGTCAGGACCGGCCCACTTCAAGTGCCCAGTGGCCTCCATAATGGAATGCGTGGCTCTGGGGGTGCTTTCCATAGGTCTTCCAGTTTTATGCATGAGGAAGCTGAGGCCCCCGGTCACACATCAAGGCCACCATCCAGCACCGGCTCCCGGGTCTTGTCCCTTGCCGGGCCATCACTTTGGCCTCTGTGACTTCCCAGGCAGTGACCCCCAGTGTCCTGGGCCTGGCATGCAGTGAGTGCTCAACACCTGCTGGAAGAACAGAGGTGGGGCTTTACCTGCATCAGTCAAGGTTACGGACAATCCAAACTGACTTCAGCAAAATTTAACTAAAAGAAAAAAAAGAGTTTTAATGTCTAGGGTAGGATGGAGATTGAACACACACGCCTGCGTCCACTCGCTCTGCGGCCTCACATAGTGACAGTGGTAAGAAACTTTTATGTGTGCAAAGCTGTAGGTATGAGGAGGGCAGGAGACGTGCTGGCAAAGCAAATGTTAGAAACCAGAGCAGAGGAAACAAATGGTAGATGACACGCCGTCCTGAGGAGACAAACCCTGAACCTCCGTGGGAAAGCTGAGACCCGCCCGACTTCCCCCCCACCCCCTCAATCCTCAGAGGGCCTTGCAGGAGGTGTCCTGAGGCATGCAGGAGCGGGGCGAGACAGTCCCTGGACGCCCCTCCCCAGCCCAGCCCCCAGAGGGAAGGAATAAAGCCGTGTGCTCCTGGGGTCCCCAAGCCCCGCCGACGACAGGGGTCCTAGATGGGAACGGACTTCACACCACTCACAAACTGAGCATCTTCTCTGTGAACGGGCACCTCGAGAGGAGAGACCCAGAAGAGACCCTGACACCAAGATGCCCTGCAGCCTGCTGGCCCCTCAGACAATAGCTCCCTCCTTGACCTTCTCCTGGTCACTCACCCCAGGGGGAGCCAGCACATGTCAGGACACTCTGGTGGCCCTAAGGAGTGTGACGGGTCAAGGACCCGAGATCCTCACCAGTAGGTGATGGGAAGCAGTTGGGCCTTCAGATGAAGCACTTGCCCCCTCGTGAGGGCCGCCTCACGAGAAGCCCCAAGCCAGAGCTACTGCATGACATCCCTCTAGAACCTCTATCCCACAGAAACTAAGATAGCAAGTGATTATTTTTGCCGCTGTTGGTTTAGCCTTTTATTTTGAAATAATCACAGATTCACGGAAAGCTGCAAAGATAGAACAGAGAGGTCTTGTGTTTTCCCCATGGGCCACATCTCGTGTAATCAGAGTATCGGGTCAAAACCGGAGGTCATCTGCATTAGTGCAACGTGTGTGTCTAGTTCCATGTCCTGTGTGTAAATGTGGAACCACCATGGTGACCAGAACCCAGGATGCCCCATCCCCGTGCTGCCCCTTGTCGTACAGCCGTCCCCAGACCCAGTACCCCTTACCCTGCGGACCACGAGTCTGGCTTCCATCTCTGTAATTTTTTCTTTTCACGAACGTCACCAAAGTGGGTCATATGGAACGTCACCTTTTGAGGTTAGCGTTCCTCACTCAGCATGTTTATTGTGCCATGATGGCAGGAAAGGTTCATCCTTCTAATCCCGGAGCCTTACCCTGTGGGATGCCTGGCCACAAGTGTGCCGCTCCTGGTCCACGAGCTTTATTTCGGCTCTTATAGCAGGCTTGGCTCAGTGCTCTAGTGTGCTTGTCCAGTGGCCAGTGATGTTTGCTTCTATCCCTACACCCCCTTCAGTGAAACACCTTTGCATATTTTTTGGTCCATTTTCTAATTGGAATTTTAATCATTTGGGGATTTTGTGAGTTCTTACACCTTCTAGATAGGAGTCTTTCAGCACATATGTAGTTTGCAGGTGTTTGCTGCCAGGCTTAGCTTGTGCTTTCATCGCTCAGGAGGGCCCTCTGCAGAACAGCCGTATTTGACTTTGATGATGTTCGGTACCTTGATTTTTTTTCTTGTGTAGATGGTCATTTGGGTGTCAGTTCTAAGCCCCAGATTCCAAAGATTTTCTCCAGTATTATCTTCTAAAAGCCTTATATTTGATATTTAACGTATGACCCATTTGGAATTGGGTTTCTAAATCAGGTGTAATGTTTAGATTGAAGCTTACTTTTTTGCCTGTGAATATTCAGTTGTTCGTTTATTGAAAAGGCGACCTTTCCTCCATCAAATTGCTCTTGCAGTTTTGTCAGAAGTCAGCTGGCTGTAGCTACATGGGGCTTTTCATGGGCTCTCTATCCTGACCCATCAATCTCTGCATGTGCCTCCTGCCAATACCCTCCAGTACTGGAATTTGTTTAGGCATTGCATTAAATCTGTGTATCAGTTTCGAGAGAAGTGATGCCTTCTGTAATGTTGAGCTATATTGAGTCTTCTAATCCATGAGCATGGTATGTCTTTCCATTTATTTGATTTCTTTCTTCAGAGTTTGTGGTTTTCAGCCTAGAAGTCTGTACACATTTTGTTGGATTCACATCTATATGTTTCAGGGTTGTTGTTGTTGTTTTTTAAGGGATTGTAAATGGAATTAATGTATTTTTAACCTAACAAAATGATAAAGCAAACACGGATACAATAGTACCACAAAAATAATCAACATTTACTTCTTTAAAAATAGCTTTGTTAAGATGCAGTTAACACAATATAAAATCGACCTGTTGTGTGTGATTTCTAGTGAATTTACAGGACTGTGTAACCACTCCCACAGTCTGGTTTCAGAACATTTCTGCCGCACCCAAAGCTTCCCCAGCCATCAACAGCTGTCCCCTGCTTCCTCTTGAGCCCCTGGTGTCTGTGTCCATAAATCTGCCTTTTATGAACATTCATGGAATCCTACAGTACACAGTCCTCCATGTCCAGCTTCACCCAGCATCATACTCCTGGGGCTCATCCTTGTCACAAGTGTCAGGACCTCATTCCTTTCTTGCAGAATAGTGTTCTGTGGTGTGGATGGACTGCATCTGGCCAATTCCATTCCCCAGCTGATGGGCATTTGGACTCTTTCCAGCGTGGGGCTATTATGTAGATACTGCTATGAACATTCATATACTCGGTGTGTGGACATGTCTTCATTTCCCTTGGGTAGATTCCTGAGGGTGGAAACATTGGGTCATATTGTAAGTTCATGTCTAATTTTTTAAAGAGGCTGGCAGGTTATTCACGAAGTGGCTGTACCATGTTATTCTGGCAATGCAGGAGGCTTCCTACCGCCCCACCTCCACACCTGCACGTAGTTACCCATCTTTCTTGAGTGTAGCCCTTCCCATAGGCGTGTCCGGCAGCTCACGTGGGTCTGATTTGCATTCCCGAATGGCTAATGACAGCGAGCACTTTTTTGTACATTCTCATCAACTCACATGTCTTCTCTGGTCATCTGTCTACTCAGGTCTTCTGCCCATTTTTACATCGGGTTATTTTCTTATGGAACCGTGTTTGTTTCATCCATATGTGTATCAGGGTATGAGTCTTTTTATCAGATATGCACTCTGCACATATTGTTTCTCAATTTATACTTTTTATTTTCTTAGTGGTTTCACAAGAGAGAGTTAAAAGAAAGTTAATATTTATTTATTTTTGAGATATAGGGAGAGTCGGGGAAAGCAGAGAGGGGACAGAGGATCCGAAGCAAGTTCTGAGCTGTCAGCACAGAGCCCGATGTGGGCCTCAATCCCACAAACCACGAGATCATGACCTGAGTCAGAGTCAGACACTTAACTGATTGAGCCTCCCAGGTGCTCCAA
The DNA here is from genome assembly GCA_017311185.1 of Proteles cristata cristata. Lineage (NCBI taxonomy): Eukaryota > Metazoa > Chordata > Mammalia > Carnivora > Hyaenidae > Proteles > Proteles cristata. The sequence goes on along the minus strand of JAESUZ010002642.1, from coordinate 1,440,362 downwards.
GGAGAAATCTTTTATTTTTGGTGAAGTGCAGCTTATTGATTTTTCTCTTATGGAGTGTGCTTTCCTGGTGTACTGTCTGACCCAAGATCAGGGAGCTTTCCTCTGTTTTCTTACAGCAGTGCTAGCTGTTACAGGGAGCACTTTGAGTGATTTGTGGTGAGTGGTATAAAGTTTATCGTTTGGTTTTTCAGGACCCGATGGCTCTATGCCGTTTGTTAAAGACTGTCCTTCCTCCACTGAATTGTCTCGGTACTTTTGTTAAAAATCAACTGACTGTAAATACAAGGGCTAACTTCTGGTTTCTCACTTCTGCTCCCCCAATCTCTATGCCTGTCCTGTCTCGATTCCTGTGGTTTTTATCCTAAGTTTGGAAGTTGGTAGTGTTGACCCCCCCAGCTTCGTGCTTCTCTTTCAAAGTTGTTAATTTTGGCTGTTCTAGGCCCTTTGAATTTCCGTATCAATTTTGGGACCAGCTTGTCAATTCCTACCACTGCCCGTGCTCCCAAAAAAGTCTCTTTGAGGATGCTTGTGTTGAATCTATAAGTCACGTTGGGGGAGAATTGAACAGGGAATGTCTTTCCAGCTACTTAAATATGATTTTAAAATTCTCGTTAGTGATGTTTTATTCTTTTCAGTATACAAGGCTTGGCCTTCTTTTGTCACATTTATTCTTTTTTTTTTTTTTTTACTAGAATACTGGTTTATTATAAAAGGACTTAACTCAGGAACAGCCAGATGGAAGAGATGCACCAGGCAAACCATGGGGAACAGGTGCCGAGCTGTCCTGGAGTGTGCCACTGTCCCCAAATCCCCAAGTGTTTTTCCACCACCCCCTCCCCCACTCCAGAAGCTCTCTGAACACCATCCTTTAGGATTTTTATGAAGGCGTCATCTCTAGGCAAGGCTGACTACTTGTTGCATTATCCTTAACCATTGTGCTCTTCTCTGTGTTCTGGTGGATGGAATTATTAACTGCATTTTCAGAATGTTCATTGCTGGTACATAGAATTATACTTGGGGCACCTGGGTGGCTCAGTTGGTTAAGCATCTGTCTCTTGATTTCAGCTCAGGTCATGATCTCACAGTTCGTGGGATCAAACCCTGCGTTGGGCTCTGTGCTGACAGTGCAGAGTCTGCTTGGGATCTTCTCTCTCTGTCTCTCTCTGCCCCTCCCCAGTTCACACACACATGCTCACTCTCTTTCAAATAAATAAACATTTAAAGAAAAGATAGAACTATAATTGATTTTTTTAATATTGATCTGTGTCCTGCTATCTTGTTAATCTGGTTTATTAGTTTTGGTTGCTTTGGCACGGGGGGCTTCCTTAGGATTTTCTACATGAAGGACCATGTCATCTGTGAATAAAGATAGTTGTTGTTCTTCCTTTGCATTCTTTTAGTTTATTTACTTAGGATTTCATTAGTTTCTTTCATTTTAATTCATTTTATTTTTTCCTTCTTTCACTGGTTAGAATCTTCAGCATAATGCTGAATAACGATAACAGACATCCTTGGTTTGTTCGAGGGGGAGGAATTCAGCCTGTCATCCTTACGTACGATTACTAGCTGTAGCTTTTCATCGATGCCTGTTTCCGTTTGAGGAAATTCCTTTCTATTTCTAGCCTGTCACAAGTTTTTGTTACGGCTGGATGTTAATCTCTGTCACATGTTTTTCCTGCATCTGTTGACATGATCCTGCAGGTTTTGTCCTTTATTCTGTTAGTGCAGGTTAACTGGGGCTTGAACGGTAAGCCAGCTTGCACTCCTGGGTTAAGTCCCACTTGGTCCTTTTTACGTTGTTGCATTCGGTTTGTTACATTTTTGTTTTGTTTTGTTTTTGTTTTTGTTTTTGTTTTTTATTTCTAGGAGAGAGAGACAACGTGAGCAGGGGAGGGTCAGAGAGAGAAGGAGTCATAAACTGAAACAAGCTCCAGGCTCTGAGCTGGCAGTCAGCACAGAGCCCGACGCGGAGCTCGAACCCACGAACCGCGAGATCATGACCTAAGCGAAAGTCGGACGCTTAACCGACTAAGCCACCCAGGCGCCCCAGCGGTTTGTTACATTTTGTTGAGGGTTCTCGCATCTGGATTCCTGAGGACGTAGGTGTGTTCTTGCAATGTCTTTGGCTGGCCTTAGAATGTTTCTCTCTCCTTTATATTGTTGTGAATTTGACATTATTTTGTCTTTAAGTATTTGCTAGAATCTACAAGTAATGCCCTTGGGGCTGGACGAGAACTTGTGGGTGGTGTGGACCAGCCACCCCAGCTCCCTTAGGGCTGCCGTTTGTATATCCATGTACCTTCCTCCGTCTGTGTCTTTGAATCTAGGATTTAGATCGCCTGCAACCGGATCTTGATTTTTTAAGGCTTTAAAAAACATAGTCTGAAAACATTTGCCTTTTGATTGGGATGTTTAGGCCCCAATTTACGTGTCATGTAATTATTGAATTAATCGGTATCTCTCAAACTAATTCTCTGATCCTCCAATACCAACCGAGTGTCCTACAATTCATGTCAGTTCTGACGCCGTGGGGTCATTGCAGACCCCACAGGTGAGGGGCTCGGTCCCATAAGCTGACATCAGCTGTGGGTCTGGGGTCCCCAGGCTGCCCACACGTGGGTCTGACTTGGCCACACAGTCATTGGCCCCCACGACCTCCCTCAGGGTCAGTAATTCACTAGAATGACCCTCAGAGCAGAAGACAGCACCATACTTAGGATTCCAGTCACCTTGCAAAGAATACGGCTACAGAGACAGGTGGAGCAAGGCATGGGGATGTGGGGGCCAAGGTTCCACAGCCTCTCCAGACGCGCCACCCTCCCATGTCACCACCTGGGAGCTCCCCCAGTCTCTGTGTCTAGGGAGTCAAGATGGGGCTTCACGGCTAAGGCCCGGCTGATGAAATCATTGGCCATGAACGATTGGACTCAGTCTGGAGACCCTCTCCCTTCCCTTCGGGTGGGGAGTGAGAGTTTTGAGCCTCTGCCCACGACGGTGGTGCCTCCGGAGGTGTCCCCTTCCCCTGTTACCATAAACCTAGCTGTGGGCTGCTGCAAGGGCTTGTTATAGTAAGAGAAGGTATCGCTCAGAAAATCCTAACAGTTCAGGAGCTCTGTGCCAGGAACCAAGGCCAAATATTTACACTTTGATTGTTCCACGCTTAGGTTTACACCTTTAATTTTGCTGTTTACTTCCTATATGTCTGTCTATTTTCTTCCTCTGTTCCCCCTCCACTACCTTCTTTCATGTTTTATAAATAGTTTTTGGTTAGCGTGCCACTTAAATTTCTCTGTTGATTTTAACTCTATTTTTCAGTTTTTTCTCCTAGTGATCACTCTGGGGATTGCATGTGCCTCTAATCACAGTGTCCTGATTGATACTGACTCATTCAGTAGAACAGAGAAGCTTTGCTGCATGTAACCCTGTCTCTCCCCACTGCCCTCTGCTGTTGTTGGTGACACGCCACCTCAGCAGGACGTACGCACCTGCTCTGGTTCGCTGATGGCCACAATTCCCACCCCCATGCTCTTCTTCCTCTCCGTGGGTTCGGGCCACCACCTTGTGTCACTTCTGTGTAGCCCAAAGGACTCCTTGTAGCATGTATCGTGAGTCAGGCCTGCTGGCGACAAATTCCCTTCGACTTTTTGCACCTGGTGATGGTTTTATTGCATCATCATCTGGACGACAGTTTTGCTGGATATGAAATTCCAGGTTGACTTTTTTCCCTCAGAGCACTTTGACCGCGTCCTTCCCATTGCCTTCACCGGCTTCTCTGGTCTCTGTGAGAAGCAAGCCCCTAACCCTGTTGTTCCAGAGCACGTGAGGATTCTTTTCTTCCTGCCGTCACATGCTTTTCTCCCTGGTTTGCTCATGAACTTGTTGTGGCAACTGGCCAGCGAATGCGTACGGTAGCCCTGTCCTCTCAAACTTTGTTCAAGACCCAAGTGTGGGATGCAGACGCGGTGAGCGGGCAGCCCCTGCTGCTCTGGGTGGGGAGGAGGTTGCAGCTAGGAGACCCTCCAGGTGCCGTCAGTCTCTGGGATGGGAGGGCACCTGGGGCCATGTTGTGCAGGGCAGGACAGGTCTGCAGAGGAAAGCTGGCATGTGCTTGGAAAGGGGCAGATGAAACGGCGTCCCCTCTCTCTGGTTGGGGAGGAATGAAGGAAGGAAGTTTTTAGGGAGAGAATGAAGAGAAGGGCATATGGGCAGAGCCGTTGATGGGGGCAAAGGTTTGGAGGTGACGCGGGGTGCAGGCGGCATGTACACTCATCTGCCTGGGGATGGGAGCACAGAGTGCCGGGGGACGGCTGAGGCCATAGCACTGGCTCACACGTGTCACGATCCAGGTCACAGGACCCTGATGTTTTGCCAGCACTGCCTGGCACAGGGTGGGCATCCCACCCAATGCCTGGTGGCCACGAGTCCCAACTCAGAGTCCTGTCCCAAAGCTGACCCGGACTCCCTGATGCACGTCTTCTCCAGGCCTCAGTTTCCCCGTCTGCTGAGCCAGGGTGCACTCACCTTCCCAGAGCTGCTGAGAGGCCGGAGCGTGGGAAAGTCCTCAGCTACACGTCCACGGCCGAAGACACGCCGAGTCCATTGTGCCAGCCCGGTCTCCTGGGCGCTTGCCACACTCTGGCGCCCAAACAATGTCTGCCTCTGAGCGGAGCTGCGGGTGGGCCGTAACCATGGCAAGGGGCCCTGCCAGGCAGCAGCGCCAACTGCCTGTGCAGGGTCGCCCGGCCCGCGGCCCCGGTTACAGCTTTGTCCCGCTGGCTGGAAACGGTCCCGTGCGGGCTCAAAATGGCTGGCTGTCAGGGAGGGCAGTGCATACCGAAAAGAAGGGGGCTCTTAGCTGGGGAGGGGTTTGGGGTTGACAGGAGGGCGGGGGGGCGGGTCTTTCCAGGCTCCTGAAGCCACAGCCACGTTTGGGTGGGAGCATAGCCTGGGTCACTGTGCCTGTTGGCCGTGCCTTCCCAGCAGGACCATGAGGCCTCTCCACCCCCCACGTCCCCTCCCCTGCATGGGGCCTCACGAGGTGCAGGGCCTTGGTGCCCCCGGAAGGAGGCTGCCTCTCCAAGTTCCGGGATGTTCCAGGCAGCCAGCCAGAGAACGCGGGGTCCCCTCCGGGCTTCCCTGGGCTCTGACAGCCCGGATGCACCCGCCACTGGCTCTGCCCCACTTCCCACGAAGTGTGGGGCCTCTACCAGGGCTCCGAGTGACCTGCTCCCCTCCAGCTGTGGGGGTCAGAGTCTCCCCAAAAACTGTGTTTACAAAGCCATGTTTGTAAGTAAGGAGGAAAACAATAAAAATGGCACTGAATATTTCTAACTCTAACCACCCGAATATCAAAAAGACTCTGGAATCAGATTACCTGGGTTCACATCACAACTTTGCCATAGACATGCTATGTGATCTCAGGCAGATGCCTCCTGTCTGAGACCCCTGCTCTAGTAAGACAGCCACATAGGGCTGGATAAGTGAGATCACAGAGTTTCGAAACGCACTTGCTCTCCTGAGTCCTGGGGGCTTGGCTCTGCTCTCTTTAGGACCGCACCCTCCACGGACCTCCCTGGCCTGACAAAAAGGGTCCTTGTCCCTAGGACCCTCCAGGACACCTGCCAGAGGGGACAGACCCAGGGCTGGGGGCTTCACCCAGTCAGCTGGGGGCCAGTGCACTGGGCTCCCTCGGTGACATCCATGGTGCACCAGCGCTGCCCCTGGGGTGCCCTGCAGAGAAAGGGTGCAAACGGCGTGCTGTGCTCCCATTTTGCCCACCTACCCCTGCCTGCCCAGCAGTCCTGCAGATAGGGCAGAGGGGGATGCCTTGGGTCTCACCCAGGAGGGGTGCTCCCAAGGGAAAAGGACCTCAGTGCCCAGGTGCAGAGAGGACACGGCCTTCCGACAAGTACCCCCAAGATGAGAACCACCCCCCCATCTCCCCCCATCTCAGCCCCTGCTTGGCCCCCTCTGACCTCTGCCCCAGGCACCCCCTGCCCCGACCTCCCCTTCCTGTGGTCCCTCCTACATGGGGTTCCTCCCCCAGCCCCACCCGCACATGTGCCCAAAGCCCCCCAGCATCCCATCCCCCTGGTCCTGCTGCTCATGTCCTCCTGCCCTGAAGTCTCTGCAGCCACCGTGGGAGCAGGGGGGAGAACGGGAGGGCCGCCCTCGGGAGCCAAGGCGGCTTGGTGCTGAAAAGACAGCTCCAGTGGCCGGGCCTGCAGAGTGGGGAGTGGAAGGCGGGAGCTTGGGAGGCCTGCCTGTGCCTGGGTGACCGTGACCCGTGACCCGAGGGGGCTGGGGGCCCAGGCCAGTGGGGAGGGAACTGAGACCAGGGTCCAGGTCCCACGGCTGCCCCCCTGCTGTTGTTAACACCTTGCCACTCGTGCCTCTCTGTGCACCAAGTGCTCCTCCCCCACCCCTCAGCAGCCCCAGGGCCCCACATGGAGGCAGCCAGTTACCCTGTTTTGCAGAAGGAATTGGGTTTCAAAGAAGAGGAGGCAAGAGGCATGAACAAGTAGTGGACACTGGTTAAGGATGTGTGTGCTGGGGGGTACGGCTGCCGGGCCGAGGTGGAGTGTGGTGACACCCAGGGCTGCCGGCCAGGTCCCTTAGGTTGGAGTGCGCAGACCCCCAGGGCAGCCGCCAACCCAGGGGAGAGGGGGAGGCAGTGGAGATGGTGGTATTTCTGTATCCAGACAGCAGGTTTACTGGTATTCACTGAAAGTCACTTCCATCTTCCACATGTTTGAAACTTCATGACAAAATGTCAGGGCAAGATTGAAAATGCACATTGATGCAGACGGGCACCTCAGTCTGCTACCCCCTCGCCAGGTCTGGGCACCAGCTCCACAGCCCCCGCAGCCTGGTTTCCTGATTCCCCCACCCCGAGATGCTGGACAGAGACCCAAGTGTGTATCCGTCTCTTCTTTTTGTTCTGCCGTTAGGCTGGCCTTGCCACTGGCGGGCTTCTCTCCCCACTGCCACAGCGGCGTCCCCGCCTGTGGGAGTTCTCTGGCACAGACACCTGCAGGGCCCAGTGACAGGGCCCTGGGGCCGGAGGTAGTGAAAGGTTTGCCACTTGAGGTCACCTCTGCCCTAGGCGCATTGCCCTGGTGACCCCAGCCCTCCTAGGTCATGATGACACATGGTCAGAGTCCAACGGGGCCAGAGTGGCTGTCACATGGCTGTCACTAAACCTGAAAGAAGAGGACACATCCACGGGCCTGGCAGGGAGCAGCTTCGTACACAGGTAGCAGAGGGGCCCACACGCCTCCCGGACCACAGGGACCACAGCCTCCCGTGCTCGCAGCCGCCCCATTTGTGCATTCCATCCTTCAGTCCCGTGCCAGGTCCTGGGTTCCCCAGTGAATTAGATGGGTGGGGCCTCCCTATTCCCAATGCCCCCACCCACCTCCTGCCGCCCTCAGCCTCGGGCCTCTCATTCTGGGGCAACTTGAATTTGGGGACACTTGGGGACAAGGGAAACCTGTGTCTGGAGCGCCCTCTGCTGGGTGGTCTGTTTCTCATGGGCCCAAGTGGTTTGAGGAAGGGATTGGACTATGGGGGGCTGGAAGGCACTCCTCACCCTGGATACCAGGGAAGGCAGAGCAGGGTGAACGCTGGTTTTAGACCAGAGGTCTCGGACTGAGTGCCCCGCAGGCGGCTTGCTTAGAGATTGCTGCTGGGTGTAGACCTCACCATCGAAGCCAGTGTGGAAAAACAAGATTTCAGATAAGTTAACTTCGGATCTTTTAAGCCCAGAAGATCTGCTCATGTGCACACTTCCCTGTGCACAGGTGGAGGGGGCTGAGTGTGGTGAGGATGCACCATCCTGTTAGCCACAGACCTTACCAGCCCCTATTGCCCTACACCCATCGGTCACGTGGCCCCGTAGCCATTTGCACTCTCTCTGTCCAGAGGGCTGGTACCTTTGGCCAGCCAGTGGCATTGGAAGCCTGTTGACCTAACCCTCCGGGGGCCACCAACTCCTCGCCAAGGCTGCCATGCCTCCCCAGACAGACGGGGCCCAGTGGATGCCCCTAACACACACACACACACACACACCAGAGAAGGAAACAGGTCCTCTGAGAGATTAGGCTCCACTTGCCCGGAGCAGGGGGCTCCCCTGATTGACCTCTTTCAACTCCTTTGGGTGGAGCACACCACCCATGGAGTTTGGGGTCTCTGAAGAGCGTCAAGAAGTGTGTGTCCTCCTTCCAAGGAGCCCCTGTGATGGCGCAGAGGAGAGGCAGGGAGGCTCCGGGGGAGAAGAGCAGGTTTAAGTCGACTCTCGAATTTGCTTCCAATCACCAGGGAAATGGGCTACTGTGGTGGGCCTTGACCTGCCTATCCCCAGAAAGGTTTAGGTGGGGTCATGATTCACTAACTTCACATATACTTATTGGTGTGTACGACGTGCCAAGCATTGCTTCGGGTACGAGGAATCCGGTGGTAAGCACCCTGCCCAGCTGGCCATGCCCTGGTGCTGACCGTCGGTGGCAGGAGGTAGCTGGAGACCCTATGACCTGAGAAGTCCAGGAGCCATGATGTGCTACTTGGGACAGAGGCCTGGATAGTGAAAAGGAGCGAGCTAGGCTGAGTTCTGGGGAAGAGTGACAGGGAGTTGCTGCTGCAAAGGCCCTGAGGCAGAGATGGTGCCATGAGTTCCAGGATCGGAAGAGGCGGATGAGCAAAGGGACGGATGAGCCCAAAGGTGCGGGGCCTTTGAGCCACAGTAGGGAGGGGATTGGGTGCGTTCTCGTCTCTTGAGTTCTGGGACCAGCTTATTACAGTTCAAAGCCCATGTGACTCCATGGCCCCTGCTGGGAGTGATGTCTCTAGCTCGTTCAAGGCTCTGAGTGCTGTTTCTCAAGTCTGTGGTTCACTTGTCCGCTTACTCATTCATTCAGCAAATACACTGAGGAAGCAGGGCTAGGTGCTGGCTGTGTGTAGAGGGCAGGGGGGAGTTATGACGAGGTATGCCAACTTACAGCAGGGCCCTCTGAGACCACATCTCCCTGCACCCCCCTTCACAGAGGGGAGACTGAGGCCCAGGAAGGCAGTGGGTCTGGTGCCCTGTGGTCCGAATTGCCCCCTGGCAGCTTGTAACCCAGAGTGGACAAAGGGCTGATTCACGGCTGACTCAGCTCAGACTGGTGGTAAGGGACAGAGTGTGTGTGTGTGTGTGTGTGTGTGTGTGTGCGCGCGCGCGCATGTGTGTGCATGCATCTGTGCACACGTATGCGTATGCGCGAGATCTGTCAGACCTGGAGTTTTTGGCTTTGTCCCTCATTTGCTGAGCAAGGCTCATCAAGTAACTGAACCTCTCTGAGCCCGTTTCACATCTGCCAGATGAATGCTGCTTTCCGTACTTGGCCCAGTTCTTGGAAGGCGGTGCGGGCGGGACCCTTGGTCGAGCCCAGCAAAAACTCAGACAGTGTCTGACTGGGACTCAGGCCGTCCCCAGGCCGTGCCCCACCCCACATAGGAAAAGAGTCTTTTACTTTTTCCCCCATCCTGCCTTGCATTGCTATTAGGGAGACAGTGCTTCCCCATGAGGGGAGCCTTTTGTCTGCAGGGAAACTGAGGCCCAGAGAAGGTGAGCCACCAGCTTGGGTCACACAGCAGGGGCCCGGCACCTTGAGCAGGACAGCCACCTTTGCTGGGCGCAGATGCAGACATGTGGGTGAACCCTTCCCACCATCCCAGTCCTCCCTGGTGCGTGTTGGCCTGCAGGACCCTAGCTTCCCAGCTGACACAAAGCACCAGGCCTCCCCCAGGCGGGGGCGGGGCGGGAGGGGGCTCCTGGGCCAGCTGGGCTATGGACACCGGCAGGGAAGTGCACGGAGACAGGAAGGAAGCAGCACCGCTGGAGTCTGGGGCCACCATTGTCTCACCTGGGGTGGGGGAGCCCAGACGCCTCTCCCCACCCCCACTCAGGAGGGCAGCAGGTCACTGGGCTGTCCCTTCTCTGGGCCCCACCCTGCTGCCGACTTCCCCTTAGCCTCAGTGTCCCTCTCTGTAGAGCCTCAGATGGCCAGATCATGTAGTGCCTGGAATTGTACAGCAGGTGATGCGTGGACCAGGCCCGTCAGCCAGTGCTTTGCCTGAAGCAGCTCATCTGAGCCTCCCTCACCGTCCCGTCTGAGCTGAGGGCTCCAGTTGTCCCCCAAGTTCGGGAACTTGCCCAAGGTCACACATCAGGGCAGGAAGGCTCGAACTCAGATCCTGGAAGCAGGTTCTGGAGTCCAGGAGGGCAGCCTAGTGGCCTCCTGCCTGCTGCACTGACCGGCCTTGCTTTAAGTAACCCTCTGGTCCAGGCTAATTACTGGTTAAGCCTCATGTGGGACTGTGACATCACCTATTTAATTAAGGTGGATGGACGACAGGTGAACACATAGTAGGTAGGTGACAAATGGATAGGTAGAGACTCGGATGCCAATGCATAGACACCTGGATAGTAGGTAGATGGGCTGGGTCTGAAGCCAGCCTTAGGTGGTGGCCGGCCGCACTCACTGTCCCCGGAGGCAGCCCTCCAGGGCTCCCTCCCTTCCTCTACCCCTCTGCCCCACCCTCTTCACACACACACACACACACACACACACACACACACACACACACACACACCAGGGCCGGGAGCACGTCTCCTGTCCAGGTGGGATGAGGAGAAACAGGAAAGACTCCTTCCTTCCACCCAACAGGAAGCAGGGCAAGGAGGCTTGGGGACCTCGCAGCAGACTGTCCGACTGGGCAGGACACGCCCCCAAGCTGAGCCAGAGGGTGGTGTGTCCAGTGGCTTTGCAAGGGCGGCTGGCCAGGAGCCCCCTGCTATTAGATGTCATCTGACACCACTCCCCTTGGAAGGGAAGGAGGGGAAGAGGTGAGGGCTCAGACCATCCCCAGGGCATAGGTCTCATGGAACACCCCTGCACGCATCACCCTCCTTCCCCCATCCCATCCCCTTCATAGCAGCCAAGCCCCTGCAGCCTGCTCAAACTTTATTGAAGGTGGAGGTGGAGTGGGGATGGGCCCAGAACCACAGACCACTCCCCCCTACCCCCTTGCTCCCCCAGGGTGGGCTCCGGGACACGAGAGGGATGGCTGATGGCTTAGGCTCCCTCCGGGGACTTCAGGCACAGCTCAGTGGCCCTCATCCCTGCAAATATCCAAGATACCTGCCTCAGCCCCACCCCAGACCCCAGCCTGGCCTCGGGGTTGGGATGTGGACAATGGACCCTACTCCCTCAGGCTTGCAGAGGTGCGGGGCAGCGGGCCCAGGGGCCAAGCCCACAGCCTCCCTCCCGGGGTTGGTACAGCCTAATGGGCCCTGAGGACAAGGCTACGCAGCACAGTCCCCACTGTGCTGGGCAGAGGGCAGAGCTGGGTGGGGTGGGGTGGGGGGTGCAGGTACCTTACCACCAACTCAGGTCCCTCCTGGCCAGCTCCACCTGGGCCAGGCGGTGTTCGCTCAGCACCTGCACCCGGGTGATGGCTGCCAGTGGCCTGTGGCGATGTGCAAACTGGAGCACCTTGTGCTCCTGCGCGTGGACGTGGAAGTGCTCCGCGTCTGAGCTGACCTCCATCTGGGGGCGGGAGGCCAGTGACCCACGGGGTCCCCTCACCACGTGGAGTCCCCCGTCACGCAGGCCAGGCCTGGATGGGAGCTCTGAGTCCCCTCCTCCCACCCACACCCAGCAGTGACCCTTGCAGCAAACACCCATGATGAGCTGGGGACACGGCGCATCTGGCTGAGACAGAGCGTCCTTCCTGCAAAGCAGCCAGGTAGCCCGGACACCTCCACAGGTGCCCCGAGCCTGGCCTCCCGGCCCCCCCTCCCCAGGGCTCCCTTAACCCCTTGGGCCTCCCGCAACCCCAGGGCCTCCCCTCCCCTTCCCCAGCACCTCGAAGGGCTCGCCCAGCGCCAGCGGGAAGACCCCGGACACCTCCTCCGGACCCCAGCGGCCACCCTGGCAGGTGTTGCCCACTATGGTAGCGCTGGAGAAACGGGGCTTGACATGGAAGGCGATGTCCCCCGCCTCAGACAAGAAGTTGATCTCAAACCTGGGGGAGTCATGGGGTTTGTGAGACTGCAGACAGCTGGGAGGTCAACCCGCCCAAGGCCAAGAGGGGCCCCTGGGGAGGGTGGGACCCTTACTTGTCCTCTCCGGAGTCAGAGTGTCCCTGGACCAGCAGGCTCCAGCCCGGGGCCAGGCCCCCTGCACAGAAGGCTTCAAACTGCATGCCAAAGGGGGGTGAGTGTACCCCACTTGTTCAGGGGAGCCCAGCCAGTCTCCCCCAACCCCCAGCATGTGCTCTTTCCCAGGACCCTGGCTCTCTGAGCAACGTTCCCTTCATGCCGGGTAGGGGTCCTCCACCCCATGCCGTCTCAGCCTGCAGGCCTGGGAAAGGATGCCGGGGACTCAGGGTTCTTCTTCCACCACGCCCCCACCCAGGCCTGCTCCTTCCTCACCCACCTGCAGTGCCATCCTGCCAGCTTCTACAGGCAGGGAGTGGGAGCCAGGGTATATAGGCAGGTGGGCAGGCAGGCTGGGCCCTGTGTAGGAGCCCCACCCTTGGGACAGGCGACAGGAGACTCCGCCCCTCCCTCCCCCACTTTCCCTCCCCATTATCAGCAGGTCCAGCATTCCAGTGAGAGATGGTAGCTGGCCCTGGCCCCCTTCCCACCCCCACTTCCCTTTTTAGGGTCCTTCGGGAGGGTCCTTGGGACCCAGACCCTCATCTCTATGCCAGTGAGGCGGGGGAGGGAGGCAGCCTACCCACCCTGCCCGGGTCCTCTGGGGGCTGAGCCTGTGACCCCTGGCCCGGCCTCCCCAGCTGCCTGCTACGGGCTCCAGCCAGGGCCCCGTGGGGCCCTGTGCCGGGATTAGGCTGGGGCTGTGGTCAGCGCATTCCAGGGTTCTGACTGACAGCATGGGGGACGGCCTTTCCCACACCCTGGCGCCCCTGCTGGCTTGGCACCCTGGCCCCTATCAACTGAGCTGGGGAGGGGGCAGGACTCAGGCCCCCACTGAGTGTTGGGGGGAGACGGGCAGGGCCTCCCCAGGCTTTTGGACTGTCCAGCAAGCTGGCCCAAAGAGGGGGCAGGCTGGGCCCACGGAGCACTTGGCTGTTGCTTGCCGTGAGCGTGCAAGTGTGTGGTGTGGGTGAGTGTGAAGCTGAGCGTACACGTGTGGGGTTGTGGGTGTGTTGTGAGTGTGCAAGCATGGTGTGGGTGAATGTGTAGGTGAACATGGAAGTGTGTGGTGTGGTGAGTGTGTGTGCTGAGTGTGGATGCAAGTGTGTGAGTATGTGGTGCAGGCAAGCATGCAGTGAGTGTGCAGGTGAGTGCATGCTGTGAGTGTGCAGATGAGCATGAGTGTGTGGTGCAGATGAGCGTGCTGTGAGTGTGCAGGTAAGTGTTCATGCTGTGAGTGTGCAGGTGAGCATGTTGTGAGTGTATGGTGAAGGCATGTGAGTGTGTGGTACAGGTGAGTGCACAGTGAGTGTGCAGGTGAGCATGCAGTGAGTGCATGCTGTGAGTGCAGATGAGCATGTGAGGGTGTGGTACAGCTGAGTGCGTGTGTGGTGCAGGTGAGCGTGCAGTGAGTGTGGGATCCTATGGCTGCACAAACAAGTGTCCATGTCCTCGCCCGTGTCCTTGCCCATGTGTATTCAAGGTGTTGTGTGCGAGGGCACACGTGTGTGGCTCCGCCGTTTCCCTGCCCAGGGCATCTCAGGAGGACGGGCCCTCATTGGGACACCCAGGCTGGGGCGGGGGGGTAACCCAGCCCCTGTAACCCCCTTGTCCCCACCCCGTCCCCTGGGGGCCCTGCATGGCCTCCCCCTGTGCCGGCCAGTCTCGGCAAGCTGGACGATGCTAAGTCTGGGAAGGGACGCGGAGGCGGCCTTGGCTGCCCATGGCGGTGCAGGGCACAGGGCTGGCGGGGCCTGCAGGGGGCAGTCCTGAGCAGCGGAGGTGCTGCCAGAGGGCTTTCCTACCGCGCTGTCCTAGCCAAGACACCTGGCCTGCCGCCCAGAGCCATGTCCCGACCTGGCCTGGCCAGCCAGACCCCACGCACCTGCCTCGGCACAAGGACCAGGAGGGGGAAGTGCCTTCCGGCATGGCTGGGTGCTGGGTGCTGGGCCTGCGCCCTGGGAGCAAACAGACCTGCTGGGCCAGGTGCTACCCAGGCCTTCTCCCGGATGCGCGGTTTTGCCCCGGGCTGTTGACTTTCCCGGGCTGCAGGAGGCAGCAGGTCTCCACCCAGTTCTGAATTGCATCCAGTGGGATGGGGGTCCTCAGGGTTGGCTTCCTGGAGGAAGGGCACCTCACACTGGTCCTGAGGAATGAGTAGGACCGCGAAGGGTGCTGAAAGGTGACGCAGCACAGGGGCATCAACCCAGGAACCACCTGATCCGCCTCGGTGGCTCCAGGGGCATCAGGCGCGGGTCCCGCGGGACAGTGTGGGAGGGCAGCACACCTTCCGTGGCCTCCTGGAGCCAGGCATCACTGCGCCCACTGGAGCCGCGGGCAGACCACTGAGGAGGCCCCCAGTGACCACAGAGGCGGGTGGAGGCACCAGAACATGGGTGCAGCCTCTGGACTTCCCAGTCTGGTGCTCTTTCCAGATCCCCATCCGCTTGTGTCTCCAGCCCAGCGCGAGCCCCCAGCCAAGCCCTCCGGTGTGTGACTCCGAATGTGGGGCCCTGGCAGCCCTCAGGACCCTCCCAGGACCCCCAGCCCCTCCCCAGCCCGCATCTGGAGCCACTTGCTGATGGTGAGGTCAGTGTGGAAATTCTCAGCCCCCGCCTGGCGAGGGGGCGGGAGCGGCGCTGGATCTGGGCCACAGGGCTGGGGCTGCCCTCCCCTGGCTCCAGTGCCCAGCGGCTCGCTATTTCCCTCTGGGTCAGCACGGAGTGCGAGGGCGGTCAGGAGGCTCTGTGCCACCTCGTTCTGTGGGGAGGTGGCTAGAGGCTGGGAAGGGCTGATCCGGGGCTGACCAGGACCCCAGGGCTCTGGGGAGGGAATAGCAGGGTGCCCACCCCCTGGGGCTCCCTCTGAGTCCCCTTCCAGCCACACCCAACCACTACCTGCCCTGAGGTCCATGCTCTCATAGCTTAGCTCTATCCCGCCTAAAACCCTCCTGGCTCGCTCCTTCCTCTGAGTCACTCTCAGGACAGAGGTCATTTTCTCCCTGGGGCATTCAGGGAGGCCCTGCTGAAGGCCAGGAGGGAAGAGGCAGGTCTGAACTTGACCCATGGGGCCCCTTCTCTTGCTTCCTCTTACCGCCTGCCGGCATACCTGAGCACACAGTAGATGCTCCAGAAATGCAATGACCCCCAAGGATGGAGGCTCCAGGACCAGGGGAGGCAGATGTGGGAGCATGGAAGTCAGTTCATCATGGCTGTGGTGGTTGTGACTTCTGGCTCCAGCAGTGCTGAGCTAGGTGCTGGCAGTGCTGTGCTAGGTGCCAGCCACTCTGCTGGCAGCTAGGTTACTACCTCTACACCACTGAGAGGGAGGCACCAGCTTATCATGTACTTGTTCAACACATATTTGTTGAGCATCTATAATGTGACAGGTTCACAAGGACAGACAGGCACACACAGCCCATGCCCTCACAGGACTCCTGGTGTCTATGGGAGGTGGTCAGACAGTGAATGACAAATCCCCCATCACTTTATCCAATTATCTTCATACAGGATCTGAAGAGAAATTATAGGGAGTGACAGTTGTTTTCCGGGGGGGCGGGGGGCGGGGGGGAGCTGGTTTGATACGGAAAGGCCAGGGAGACTTCCTAAGAGGAGATGACATTTGAGCTGAGGCCAGAAGAGGAGGGGCTCACCAGAAGAAGGGGTGGGAGGAAGAGTGTGGCCTGCAAAGGAAACAGTATGTACAAAGGCCCTGGGGAACCCAGAGCTGTGGGAGTGTGGAAGGGCCAAGGGTCTGGGGAAGGCATGTCCTCCCTGCCCCAGCTTTGCTGCCTGGCTGGGGCCCAGCCCTTCCCAGCCTCCCCTGCCGGGCACCACGTTCCACTCCCCTAATTTGGCAGGGCCGTGTTCCTGGCCAGGCTGCCCACCCAGTGCCTGGCCATTGTCTCTGTCTCCTGCTTCCCACCCTTGAGTCTCTTATCACCCAGGGAACCTGCTCACTTGGGGGCATCTGGGGGCTGATAAGGTTTTACTGGAGCCAGTGCTGCTCATGGGCTGCCTGTTCTGATGCCACCCCTCTTGCTGGCCAGGGGCGGCTGAAGGGCGCTCAACAAACGTGGCCGCCATCCTGAAGGGACCCGTGAGCCTGCCCCTCTCGTCCCACACCTTTCTCTCCACACTCTACAAATCAAAGCAGACACCCCTGCTGGGGACGGGCCCCCTTCTGGGCCTCAGTTCCTCCATCTGAGGCTGCAGAGTGGGACAGTGAGCTTGGCCTATATTGCTTGGCCAGGGCACAGAAGCAAGGCTTCCCTCGGCCCAAAGGGGGACAGAAGGTGCAAGGACCACTCTGGGCGGTCCGGGCCACTGAGATGCCACACCGTGCAGGTGAGGCTGGTGTTTCTCTCTCCCCAAGGGGCCTGAGCCTCGGGCAGCAAATGGAGCCTTTGACCCAGACAGAGGCTCTCCTGCAGGGAGGGCAGGGCTCATGTGCACAGGGAGCCCACCCCAGGCCAGGCCTTATCCCCCACGGTCTCACGACCCCCTGGGAGTGGAGCACCCCATTCTCTTTCACTTCCCATTTTACAGATGTGACAACTGAGGCTCAAAGGGGAGGTGTGACCTGCCCAGGTCCGCACAGCCAGGAGCTGCTGTTGCTAACCATGCCCCTGCAGAGGTGGGGCTGGGATTTGGGGGGCAGGACAGAGCCTCTCCCTGCTTCCTCCCCTCATTTGCCTGCTCCCACAGTGAGGCTCTGTGGCCCACCACCCAGTCCTTAAAGTTCATTCATGTCTGTTCACAGCCCTGCTGAGCGAGCATCTCCATTCCCATTTCACTGACGGGGACACTGATGTCACTGTGCATGTGTCATTGCTGCCAAAAACCCTTAAGGAGTCATGAGGGAGCCCAGTCAAAAGGATATGCCCAAGGGACGGTAAAAGCACTTGGTGGGCCGCTGGGGAGCTAGGGGCTGCTGGAGATGCTTCCCGTGGCCTTGGCCTGGGCAGGCCGGGGCCTGGCTGGCACTGTGGGAACGTCTTGGGCCTTGACCAGCCGTGTGCATGCTGGCAGCCTGTCTGAAGGAGCTCGGCTCTCCTGGATGGGTCATCAGAAAGGCTGTCTGGGTTCCGGGGCCCTGGACCAGGCACGGTAGCCAGTAGGAGGCCCTGTGCAGGGCAAGGGCTGGGGACTGGCAGGGCAGGGCGGGGGAGACATCTGGCCTGGAGGGGGTGCTGTGATGATTTCTCCAGTTGGGCGTGGGGCCCCGCAGCCTCCAGGGACGGAGGCCACTCAAGGTTTATAACCGGCAGCCCAGAATCGAGGACGGAGAGCCAGGAATCCGATCAGATGATAAAGCAGCTAGGTGGGAGATGGGGCTGGGCTGCAGGTGGCCTGAAGTTGCCCCGTGGCCCTGCCCCGGCGGAGCCAGGGAGGACCAGGGGAGCACAGGAGTGTGGGCTCAAGCCCCAACTCTGTAGAGAGTGGGCCTCGCCGTGCTACCTGGAGTAGTAGTTCCTCCAGGGTGGGGAAGAGGCTGGGGGAGGGGCCCAGGCCCCACAGCTCCCCTTCCCTCCTTCCCGAATGTTGACAGAGTCCGCTTCATGGCCTCACGGGGGGCAAGACAGATGTGTGTTACAGCGGGAGAGATGGGTGATAAATAGCTCAACAAGTACATGGAAACTTCTAGATGGTGGTATGTGCTAGGAAGAAAGTAAAACAGGACAGGAGCACACAGCTGGGCAGTCCTATTTGGTGGCCCTGGCCACACGTGCCCACGGGGCAGCTGAAATGGGTTTGCAAGACTCAGTGCAAAAAAGAAAATCTCAATAATTTTATACTGGCTACTTATTAAATGAAAATATTTTTGGATATAGTGGATTAAATAAAATATATTAAAATTAGAGGTGCCTTCCCGGCTCAGTTGGTTAAGCATCTGACTTCGGCTCAGGTCATGATCTCATGGTTCATAGGTTCAAGCCCCATGTTGGGCTCTGTGCTGACAGTGCAGAGCCTGCTTGGGATTCTCTCTCGTCCTCTCTCTCTCTGCCCTTCCCCTGCTTATGCTGTTTCTCTCTTAAAATAAATAAACTATTTTAAAAAGTTAAAATAAATATAAATATAAAATAATACAAAAATATCGTAATGTCAAGTTACACGTGTGGCTTGCGTTCTGTTTGTACAGGACAGTGCAGAATAGAGTGGGGGGGGTGTCCTGGGGGTACTGGGCCAGAGCTGGGAGGGGGCTCTCAGGGGAGGTGACTGCTGCCCTGAGACCTTATGTTGAAAAAGACCCAGCCCAAGAGACCCAGGAAGAATGAGCCAGGCAGAAAGAACTGTCTGTGCAAAGGTCCTGAGGTAGAACCAGCTAGGAGGCCTGTGGGGCCAGACCATGGGAGGGTAGGGCAGGGGTTGTGTGAGGCGAGGTCGTGGAGGTGAGCTGAGGCCACATCTGTGAAGGGACAGGCTGGGGCTGCATAAAGAGCCTCCAGCATTCCCCCCAGGGCAGGGCCAGCTGGTGGGGAATGAGTTGGTCTGGGCCCAGCACAGCCAGGGAGCCCCCGGCCCCCGGCCGCCTCTCCCCCAGACACCAGGCTATGTCTCCACAACTGCCACACGCCCCCTCCTGCTCCGGCTGACCCTTGCTGGCCTCCAGAGCTCCCGCCAAGACTCTCGGGAAAGGCCCAAGGGAGCCGCCAGCTCCCAAAATAACCTCACACCCATTCCAGGCCATCTGCGGAGGGGCGGGTTGTTGGAACCCAGGGCTGGGAGCAGTGCAGAGCCCTCGTGGGGTGGGGGCTGGGAGCGGGGACAGGGAGAGGGGGACCTGGACCCCCACGGAGGCTCCCAGGCCAGGCGGGCCTCGGGGGAGAGCTGCACCCCTGAGTGGAGGTGCAGAGGTGGGGCCTGGGTGGAGGACCGGGGTGGCATGGGGCCCACAGGGTCTCAGAGGTCTGCACTGCCTGTCCTGGCCCCCCACCTTCCCGGACGGGAAATGGGTGCAGAGAGGCCGAGTGCTTGTCTGAGGGCCCCGGCACATGTGTGGCAGGCCCGGCGCCTTCCCTCTGTGTCCTTCGCAAGCTTGGTCACCACCCTCCCAGCTGGCCAGCAGGCTGACAGAGTGCTGTCCCCTGCCCGAGTCCCCAGAGGGCCGGACTGTCCTCTGATCAACGTGGCTCGCAGCAGCCAGGCCTGTGGAATTTCCCCATCCTGAGGAGCAGTGGGGCCAGGGAGAGCCGTGTGTGGGTGGGGTGGGGAGGCTGAGTCAGAGAGGGGCTGTCTGGGGAGCCCAGCCCCCCCAACCCAGGGCCTGCCTGAGATTCTGGGAGGAGGAACTGAGGGGTGCTCTTTGGAGATTAAAGGGTCCCTCTTCCGGGCCCACAGGATCCATCCTTCCATCCAACACACACCTGGATGCTGGCTGTGTGCTGGTGGCTGCATGGCCACAGTGGACAGGGAACAATCTAGAGGGAACATTAAGGCCATCTGAGCAGGGGGTGGGCAGCCACGGACGGACTGGTCAGGAGTCTGGGTGGTCAGGGCCAGGACTGTCCCTGTGGGGGCTGGGGAGCTCCAGCCCCGCGACCCCTCCCAGAGAGGAGAGGTCCCTCCTACTGAGAACCTAGCCACTATTTAGGGACCATGGCGGCTGCCCCCCCCAATCCCCCATGGGGGCTGTTTGTTTTGTGATGGTGGAAATTTTCTATCATGTTTCTCAGGATAGAAAATAAAAGCAAAGAAAAAAAGCGAAGTTAAAAGGGCCTTCGTAGAGGAAGCAAGGGCCGAGGTCAAGAAGAGGGTGCCCAAAAGGTGCCCAAGGCCACAGCGGCACGTGGGAGGGCAGGCCAGGCTCATGGGGGCACCGGCTTGTGTCCCAGGGGGAAGGGGAGCTGTCCAGGCGGAGGCCAGGGTGGCAGAACAGAGCCCAGGGGACTTCAGGGGGCAGGAGGTGGCCGGGAGGAGAGGAAGGTGGGGGCACCAGCACGGAACAGGGCAAAAGCTTCCAGGCGAGCCGGTCTCCCCAGTGAAAGGGTGCAGGAGGCCCCTGGGAAGGCCCGAACTCAGGGGTGGGGGGCCCCAGGGCAGGCAGGGGGCAAAAGTGGGCGGAAGTGGAGACGCTCCTCCCACTATGCCCTTGGCCTCCTCCGTCCCCCGCCCTCCCCACCCCAGACAGGCTCAGGGCCAGCTCACCAGCTCACTCCAGCCCACCAGGGCCACCGTGGTCACCCCCACCCTTGTTCCCGCCCTGAGCCCCCACTGCTGCTGCCACTTCCCCGGGGTTGGGACGGACATGGGATTCTTTCAAAAACATTTCCTTTGCAAAATAATCCCTCGAAATATGTTTTTGGAAACAGACTCCTGATCTGAACAGGAAGAAGTTAATTACGGTCCCTCCCCAGAGGGGTGCGGGGGAGGAAGCCTCATGTTCAGAAACATGGGTGAGGGCCAGGGCGGACGCCCCCTGAAGCCCGGCCTCGGCTCCCCTTCCCCAGGACGATCCGTCGTCCCTGCCCCCACCCCCTACCTCCAAAGGCCCAAGCTCCTCAGCCCACAGATGGGGAGACAAAGAGTGGGGATGGGGGAGCGGCCAGGGACCCGGCCAAGGTCAGCGGTTTGAGGCTGCACAGGGCGGGGCCCCTCCTCTGCATGGCATGGGTAAGGGCGTGCACGCAGGTGTGCGCGAGAACCAGCTGCGTGCTGCATCCGGGTGGCTGGAAGGAGGCACACAGGGTCAACGGTGCTGGCTGGGCGGACGGGGCCTCCAGCTTCCCCACCTACCAGGCCACCTTCCCAGGTGCAGAGGCACTGGATGGATTAGCACCGTGGAGGCAGAAGATGGGGGCACCCTTCTGCACACTTGTCCTGAACCCCATTCCCTGGTCACCCTCTAGACAAGGGTCACCTGGGTCCCCGTGGGCCTAGATTGTCTCTGGATGTCTCTGAATGTCTCTGGCCCCCCAGTTAGCTGTGGCGCTCAGGTTCTGAGCCATGTGTCTTAACGGGTACTAAGTGGTTATCTTGGAAGTTGGGGCGTCTGATCTCCAGCCCAGCCCAGGGGGGTCTTCCCACCCAGCCTACAACCCCAGGGGTCATCCAAGTGTAAATCTGCAGAACGAGCCCTGGGCCCCTCCTCCACCGTCCGCCCATCCCACGTCCCTCTATCCATCTGTGCTGTGTCCTGTCGCCGTTGTACTAAATCACCATAAACCTAGTGGCTTCAAACAACACAACGTACCGTCTTGCGGTTCTGTGGGTCAGAGATGGGTCGTGCGGGCTAAATTGTGCTCCTCATGCAGGTTCTGGGGGAGAATCGGCTTCCTTGCTTTTTCCAGCTTCTAGAAGGCTCCGGCATCCTCAGCTGGAGGCAGGCTGCCGGGTTCAGGGGTGGCGAGAGCGCTCCCCCAAAGCAGCTTTCCTTCTCCCCTAACTCCCACTGGGAAGACCTGTGTGATTCCTCGGGTGGGGGGCAGCCGCAGAACCCCAGTAATCCCCCCCTCGATAGCTTCACTTGACCACTGCCACTTCTTTGATGTCCCTTTGACCGCGAAAAGTGACCGGCACCAGGGACGAGCACCTGGACATCTCTGGGGGGCTCTGTTCTGCCCGCCACAGCCTCCTTGCGTGCGTCTGTCCGTGTGCCCGTGCACTTCTCTGACTGTCGCTGCCCGCATGCTATCTTCCTGTCTGTCTGGCCAGCCGGGAGTGGGGTCCCCTCTCTGTCCACCTTTCCATCTGCCAGCTTGACTCCCCTCCTTCCTTTCCATCCCCGGGCCATCCTTCTAGCCGTCCGTTCATCCACTCACATGCCCATCTAACCGTCTGTCTGTCCACAGCTGGCAGGATGCTAAGGGGGGAGGCTCAGAGAGTCACAGCATGTGTGGGGGGCACAGGCCGGGCTGGCTCAGTCACCTCTTCCTCAGCACTCCTTCCTGAGGCCACCAGCTGGCCCTGCCCCCCCACAGACCAGTGGCTTCCCGGGTGCAGAGCAGGGCTCTTGGAGGTCAGAGGGGCGCGGACCACCCTCCTGGTCTCTGGCCCTGGCCCCGTGGAGGGTGGAGGTGGGAGGTGTCTGCGCAGTGGGATCAGACCCCGCGCCGGCCCTGGGGACCGTGGAGGGAGCCGCTGCCCGCATGGACAGAGGGACGCAGGGCTGCAAGGACAGGCGGGGGCGGGCCGCTCTGCCCCACACACGTTCCCTCTTTGCCCCTCCAGCTCTCAGTGGCCGGACCGAGCCCTGGATTCCGGGAGAGGCTGTGGGAAAGGCCCCTTGTGGGCCCCTCGCCGGCTTCAGGGCATCTGTGGGGGAGCGGCAGTCACCAGGGCTTGGGGAGAGGGCCCTGGGCCGAGCCCAGGATGACTCGATGAGGAAAAAATGCCCCCAAGAGGAGAATCCCGCCACAGCTGCCAAGACAGCCCTGCTCATCCCAGCCTCATCCTCCGAGTCCCCCGGCGGGCCGAGCACGGGGACTCCAGGCTCCCCGGGCCCCTGCAGGGGCCCCAGACTAGAGCCCCGGACCCGGGGCACAGTCACACCCCTTCTGCGTGTATCTCACTGTCTCTGTGTCTCATTGTCTCTCACTGTCCCTGTCTCTCACTGTCTCTGTTTTTTACAGTGTCTCTCACTGTCTCTGTCCCTCATGTCTCTGTGTCTCTCACTGTCTCTGTATTCCACTATCTCTGTCTCACTGTCCCTGTCCCTCACTGTCTCAGTCTGTCACCGACTCTGTCTCTCACTGACTCTGTCTCTTACTGTCTCTGTCTCTCACTGACTGTCTCTCACTGACTCCATCCCTCTCTGTCTGTCCCTCATGTCTCCCTCTCTCACTGTCTCTGTGTCTGTCTCTGCGTCTCTGCTCCCTACACTCGCTCTCTGACCTCTCAGGGCCTCACCAGCACAGAACCTATCCTGTAGTCCAACAGCCCAGGATTCTACCCTCATGCCCTCCACTCCCTCGGCCTCAGGGGCCCCTACCCCAGGATGGCATCCTATTGGCCACCAGGAGTGACCTCAGTGCAGGCAGCGACCCCCATGGGTACCCCCCAGGACCTGCCTTTCCCTATCTGCCTGCCTGGGTGTTGAGGAGCGGCCAGCCTGGGGCCTAGAGTGGGATCCGATATGGTCAGGGCCTGGGACCCAGCATGGTCCAGGGGCTGCGGCCGGCACACAGGAAGAAGTGCTGAGTGTGTGTGTGTGTGTGTGTGTGTGTGTGTGTGTGTGGGGTGTGTGTGTATGACTGTGGACAGGTCAGGTGTGTGTGTCTGGATGGGAGTTATAGGTGAGTGGTGGGGGTTGGTGGATGAGGGGATGTGGACAGTGAGGTGTGGACAGGTGAGGGTGTGTGTGGACGGGGTGTGTGGACGGGGTGTGTGTGGACAGGTGTTGGGGAGGTGGATAGGGGGGTGTGGACAGGTGGGGGGTGTGGACGGGGGGATGTGGATGGGGGTGTGTGGACAGATGGGGGGTATGGATGCGGGCGGGTGTGGGTGGCTGGGTTGGAGGCGGTGTGGACATGTGCACTGGGAGGGGTATACTCGTCTGGGCTGAGACAGACGATTCATGTCCCCTGGCCCCAGCAGGGCAGTGGCGGTCACCTGTGCCCCAAACTCACCCCCACCCACTGGCAGGTTCAGTGCCCCCACAGGCTTCCCACGTGGCCTCTGGCGGCACAGGCCAGAGAGGCTGCCGAGGGCCCTTGGCGCGTGGCCTCTGGGAGGTGAGCAGGAAGGGGTGCGGCTGCCTCGTGGGCCGGGGCTGCTGGGGGGGCAGGAAGGGAGGCGGGCTGTGCCGGGGGTGTCCCGGAGGTCACTGGGAGCCGGGGCGGGCGGGGCAGACGGCCACTCAAGAGC
Organism: Proteles cristata cristata; assembly: GCA_017311185.1. Taxonomy (NCBI): domain Eukaryota; kingdom Metazoa; phylum Chordata; class Mammalia; order Carnivora; family Hyaenidae; genus Proteles; species Proteles cristata. The sequence goes on along the minus strand of JAESUZ010002642.1, from coordinate 1,416,359 downwards.
CCTGCCCCCCACCCCGCCCCTGGCCTGCCTCTGGTGACGCCTGTACTCTTGGCCCTCCCTGTGGCCTCCCCCAGACCCATCCTCCCCCGAGTCTGGGCCCAGCCGGGCCTACATGGTCACACCGCTGAGGTGTCCTGCTGCAGGAGGACCCCTGCCAGCAAGATCAGACCCCCCAGCCCGGAACCCCATGCATGCGGGATCCTGGGCCTCCTCCCGAAGCCCTTCATGAGGCCAGGATCTCCCCTTTCCTCCCCTGCCCGGCCTCCCGCAGCTCTGGGCCCAGATGCCCGGCTCCACTCGGATGCTGACAGAGCCTGAGAGTCCCAGCCCCACCCAGACCCCTCCCCACCCCCGGTGCAGGGCCCCAGTCCCTCACCTGCTACCTGCTCACCCATGGGATGCACCATCCCGTCAGCAGGGACCTGAGGACCAGTTAGTTGTTTGATGAGGAAGGGGAGTAACATGCTATGTTGTGCCCAGGCTGACCCCTGGGCCCCTGCCCTAGCAGGGTGGGCCTCTCACCTTGCTCCCCGATGCTGCGGCAGCCCCCATGCGCTCCTGCACCTGTGAGGCCGGTGGGGCCCTGGGGCTGGTGAACGGAACGGGGGTGGGTCTCCTCTGCCCATTTGGGGCACTTTCCAAGTGGGGGCTATGGGTGGGGGTTGGGGTCCAGAAAAGCAGAGAGGCTGGTAGGTAGGGGCGGAGAACTGGCAGGGAGGTGGCAGGCCCCCTCTGTCCCCAAGCTGCTGCTTCTTAGCCCCCTCCCTACCATACACACATGTGCAAACACACACACACGTGTGTACATGCGGGACACGCACCTCACACTCTAAATACTGGTGCTGGGCTGGGAGGAAGCCACCCTGGGGCAGTGATGGGCCCTCACCAGCTTCCTCCCCCCCAAACACTGGCCCCGCTCAGCCACCAGCACCCGGCTGCCCTGCCAACGGCCAGCAGTGTGGGACCACTGGGACCCGGCCTTTCCGTCCGGGCAGTGGGTTAGGTCCTGAATTTCAGAGGCTGCCTCCACTTCCACTCTCTGGTGTCTGCTCAGAGGCCCTCACCCCAGGCCCATTTCTGTTGGTGGTGGGGGGCCCCAAGGCCCACAGAGCCGTGCCAGCTCCCGGGGGTCAAGGCTGGCAGGCAGGACCAGGGCACAGGCCAGGCTTCCCTCTCATCCACTCAGGCTCTGTCGCGGACAGGGGCCACGTCCTGTCTGTCTGTCCGTTATTCCTAGCCACTGCAGAGGGGAGGGGCTGGGAGAGGGGGGAGGGAAGAGCAAGAGTGGGGAGGGGAGGGCCGACCCGTTCACAAGCTTCTTCCCAGCCTCCGCCCCTCCTTACCTCCCCAGGCCCTTCCCAGGCGGAAAATTCAATTAGTTTCGAGCAACTGCTTTGCTGAAGAGCCAGAGAGAGGGGCCATGAGGGAGCCGGGGTCCGCCTGGCGGCTGGGGTGCATGCCAGGGAGACGGGGGAGGCAAATAGCCCACGTGTGTCCCTGTGCCTGTGTGACTGTGGGTGAGACTGTGGGTCCCAGGGTGTTTGTGTGCCCATGTCTGTCCCCCGCGCAAACACGGCCGTCGTAGCCTCAGCACCCCCACATGTGCACTGGCATCTGCCATAACTGCAGGCCAGGCCCCGGGTTCTGGTGGGTAGATGTCTGGGGCACATGGGGCAGGGGGTGGGGGCGACCTCCCTGCAAATTGCCACATGCCACTTCTCACACACAGGGTGTGGGGTGGCCCCTTATCTCTCCAGACTGGGTGCCACCCCCTTGGTTCCACACTGGCTCCTTATCTAGTACCCATCACTCTAGCCTTCTGGCCACAGGGCCTTTGCCCATACCGTCCCCTGATGCCTGTAAGCTTCCCCGTGAAGAACCTTTTCTCCAGCGTGGGTCTGCCCTGTTTTTCATTCTCCTTTCATCCCGGGGCTTTATAGCACGCAGCCAAAAGTGTCCCTCTGCGAGAAAGTGGGGGTCATCCTGTCTGGTCCCTGTGCCCAGAGTGGTGCTCAATAAACGTTGGTTGAGTGAATGAAGAGTCAGGCCCACACAGAAATTTAGAAAATGAATCCTGCTGTAGACACACCCTTCTCTGCCTAGCCAACTCCTATGCAGCCTGCTATGGACTGGCTTCTGGCACCCCTTCCTCCCGGGCGTGCAGAGTGCTCTGAGGACCAGTGAGGACAAAGGCCCTGAGCCTGGGGTCTCTGTGCTTTCTTCTGGGACCCAGTGTCCCTTGTCTCTGGCCCATGGTCTGCCATCATCCCCCCCCCCCCATTACCCTGACCCAGTGAGTGCACAGACCCCTCCTTCTGGCTGGGATCACTCAGGCCCTGCACAGGGCCCCTGGGAGAAGATCTGATCTCCTGCCTCTTTGTGGAGGGCTCTCATGCCACCCAAGGTGCAGGCTGTGGCAGGGGTGCCCATCTGACCCAGTCCTTTGTCCTGGCACTGCTGCCCTACACTGCCCAGCTGGCCTTCCCCCCGGGGTCTCCCTCTCGCTCCGCTCCCTGATTCCAGGGGCTCTCTGAGGTCATGAGGAATGGAGGGGTGGGTGCCTGCCTGAACTGGCACTCCGTGGGCGCCTAGAACACAGACCCATGGGGCGACCAGGTTTTGGGGAAGGGAGGCCGCTGCCTGTTTGAGTGTGTATCTTTATCCGAGTCCTCAGACACTGGTAGGGACGGGTCCCTGCCATCCTGAGGGGTCCCTCCCAGCAGGTAGAGGGTGGGGAGGGGGCTCCCAGGGCCAGCTAGGGAAGGAAGGAAGTTTGGGAAGGCCAGATGAGGGGAAGGGCCCCGTGCAGAGGAATGTGGGCCAGCCCCTCCTTCTTCCCCAGGAGGGACAGAGGCAGATGGCAGCTGGGGGGTTGAGGACAGGGGGGAGGCCCAGCCGGCCCAGCCTGAGGCTCCGAAGGGCGCCTGTGGCCCCTCCTCAGTAGCGGTGGGGGCACGTCCTTCTCAAGTTCCCAGCCCCCCGGCCCGCACAGCTGTGTGCAGCTGGGGCCTCACCCTGAGGAAACCCAACACTGGTAGGGGGGTGGGGTGGGGGCCAGGGCGCCAGCCTGCTCCCCGACCCCTGTGCCTGGGCTCCAACCACCACCATTTGTGGCCTGCCGGGCTGCTCATCAGTAAGGAGGGTGACATGTGACACGGAGCCGGGGGGAGGGGGGCCCGGCGTATGACCTCATCCCGGAGAAGGCTGGAGGATGCGGTGCTGAGGGGTGGGTGCCCGTGAGGGGCCTGTTCTCCTCTTGACAACCTCCACTGGCCACGCTCTGGCAGCTCCTACCCTGGTGGGAGCCTCCCCATCTCCCAGAGGGGACAGGGTGGAGCCCAGGAGCTTGTGCTCAGGATAAGGGGCTGAGCTCTGGAGGCGCAGCCACTTGCCTGATGCCTTCGCAGCAAGCAGGATGCCCACCGAGGGCCTGCCTTCTCCCAGCCCCGCCAGAGGCCCTCCGCGCCCTTATGCCCATGCCTGCCACCACCCCACTTCATAGTCGGGGCCACTGTGCTCTGCCTGGGCTGTGCCTCCAGGCCCTTGGTCCCGCCCAAGAGCCCAGAGGGTAGAGCCACGCAGGAAGGGGGCTTCCAGATGGCTGTAATCCCGAGTCAGCGGGGCTTAGACAACTGCCCAGCGTCTCCCCACCCTCTGCTCGGTCTGCCCAAACTTCTGCACATCTTAGCTTTCGAGGGGCTTTGTTTCCCTGGCGGAGTCTGGATCTCCTGCCCCGGGGTGGGGGGCACCGTCTCCCCATCCTGTCCCTGGCAGGAGTTCCCTAGTCCCAGGCACAGACGGGTCCCACAAGCCAGGCCCTTCGTGGGCGCCGTGTCCTGCCGAGGGCTAGCCTGGTGATGACTGGCACATTCTCTGGGCATGCCAGCATAAGGCAGTGGGAGAGAGGCTGGGGAGATGGAGGCCAGAGCAGTGTGGAAGGAGCCCAGCAGGCAGGGTATCCCAGGGGGAAGGCCAGGGAGGCCAGAAGGCGTGGCCGAGGCAGTCACCCAGCCAGCGCACAGGTCATTTCTGGGGCTCAGAGTGGAAGCCCAAGGCGGAGCCGGCAGGAGGGGTCGGCATGGCAGTGGGGGTGGTCCCCAGTGCTCGGCCCAGGCTCCCCTCCCCCACAGTGCAGGACAGAGGCGGAGACTCTGGCCCACCGCCCCACACTGTGGCCCTCAGACCTGGCTTGGGCTGGCACGGTCAGGGGACCTTGTGGTTTCTGCCATCTACAGCTCACCGCCCACCCCCCAACCCTAGGGCCCCAATAGCTCCCTATCCTGTGGTGTCTGGCTGCACAACTGATCTCAGCCCCTCTCGGACAGTGGGGGAATGCAGGGAGGAAGGTGGGGGCTCATTCCTGCCTGGGTCCCGCACCTGCCCGCCCACCCCCCCGCCTGCCCTGCGGCCCAGTGGGCTCCTCCTTCTCGGCTACATCTTTTCAGGGTCCGACAGGCCTTTTCAGGGCTGACGGATGACGAGTCTGGATTTCCATGTCAATGGGCCGGGCGGCGCCTGGTAAGCTGGTTAACAAGCCCCCAGCCCCACTGGGGAGGCTGTGCCGGTGTTAACACAGGCCCCTTTCTCCCAGGGCTCCGTGGCCTTGCGGTTGCCATGGCGCCCTGCGTGGCCTTTTGGGCCACGGTTAATCCTTTCTCTGGGGCTTTCATCCTGGCCGTTCCACCCTCAGGCTGGTCGCCGGTAGCTCAGCCTCGCCCAACAAGGCTGGTTTCTCTGCCGGGGTCAGAGGAGGCCGTAAATCCAGCCCCCTGCCCCAGCCCTTTGTCCCTGGCATTGTCCCCAAGTCCCCAGCCCTCCCCCTCCGGGGACTCTGGTGGCGGGAAGGGAGCCTTTGCCAAGTGGTCAGCTCCTATCCTGTGGAGGAGGGCGTCCTGTCCTCAGCTAGTCTGTCCACCCTCGAGCCTGGGGTCCTTGGCCCTATTCTTTCTGCTGCTCTTTCCAGTGCAGCCTCGGCCTCCCTACTCTTCCAGGGATGTGCCTGTTCCTGCCTCAGTGCCTTTGCTCCAGCTGTTTGTGCGCTTGTCTGGACTGTTCTTCCCTAGACATCACCCCAGCTGACCCCTTTCGAATTTCCACTGGAACGTCACCTTCCCCATGAGGCCACGGGCCCTGCGCATCCCACTCCAGCCCTGGCTCTGTTTTCCCCGCCGCCCAGTGCCTTCCAGCCAGCCACGAGGACTCCGTGTGCGGCCCTCCTTCCGTGTGGGCTGCGGGCTGCTCCGGGCATGCTATGGGCCTGGGGCAGGCAGTGGGCATGCTGCATGAGAGGATGGAGGCTCTCATCTCAGAGCAGGGGCAGCCGAGCCCCAAGGACATGCAGCACCAGGAGGTGGAGGAGGCCCTAAGCCTGGGCTGGTCTGACTTCCCACTCGAGGTTAAAACTGAGCCCAGAATCCCACCAAAGAGACCGCCTCTGCTCTGTCCTCAGAAGCCAGGATATCAGACTCCTGGAACCACAGGACCCAGTGAGCCTGGCCTCCAGTCCCAGGTGTGGCTCCTGCCCCATGTGCATGCGTCCAGCGATGGGGAGCTCACCACCTGGGGGTGCCGACTGGGAGGAAGTGCCTGGTTGTGGGCTCCGGCTCGGATGGCAGGGAAGCTTAGTCTCGAACGAAACTTGTCTGGGGCTACCGGTCTTGGGGTGAAACTGTCACGTGGGGGGACCTGGCCTGTCCCTCCTCCCCGTTCAGGCAGGGATGCTGGCATTTCCCTGGGTCCTGTAGTGATCGCAGGGGTCAGGAAGGCCAGGCGTGGCTCCATTTTACAGCTGAGAAAACTTTGGAGGCATGGGCTGGAGACTCCTGGGGGAGGCAGAGCCTCACTTCCAACCCTGAGACCTCCCACAGGTCACCTGGCAAAGTTCCTGAGCCGTGGTGCACCCAGTGAGGTGGATGCGGAGGGCGCTTGTGGGCCGGTGGCCCAGCCCAGGCCCACCCACTCCCACTGTCTGGACTCTTGAACCCCAGGGGCGTGCTGACAGCCTCCAGGTGGGGGTGGGGGGGTGAGGGGATGGAGAACCTTCCAGCCTCGGTGTCCTCATCTGTCACAGGGACTGAGGAGGGGAGCCCCCACCTCACAGGGCAGCAGGGGCCCCACAGTGCGGGGAAGGACTGTCAGGAGGGGAAGAGGGGAAGAGGCGGTGGGGAGGACCTCTCCGCCATGGCGTGGGCGAGAGCGGGATTCCAGAGCCCCCTGGGGAGGCCCGGGAGGCTCCAGCCTCGCAGCTGCCATTGGTCAGGGACTGTGGCTGCCCCCACCCTGCGCTTCCTGCCCCCCACTCCTCCCAGGGGCCCTCCACTGATGAGTCGTGAGGGTCGGGCACCTCTTGCCAGATGGGAGGCATCACGGCCTGGAGAGGACAAGCAGCTTGCTCACCAGAGCCCACGACACAGAATGAAGGAGTGAGTGTGGGAATAAATGAAGGCCTCATGGAGCACCCCGTGAGCAGCTGGTGGCCTGGGCTGCCTCCTCCAAGCAGGACGCCCAGCAGAGGGCAAAGCCCAAAAGCAGGCAGGCCTTGCAGCCACACAGGGGGCAAACACCCGCTGTGCTGGCCTCCCCCTCCCCAAGCCCGGGCTCGGGCGGAGGTGGCAGAGACAGTGGCTGGTGGAGGCTGGCACGGCCCCTCGGGGGGCACACGGGTCTGCAGCTGTGTGGGCGCCGAAGCCCTGAGCGGTGCCGGTCGGCGCGAGTCGGGGCAGGCCCGCCCACCCGGGAGCAGGCTCAGCCCTGTGCCTGCAGGAGCCTGAGGCCCCCCGCCCGCCACCCTGCCTTCCGGTGCCTCCTGACCCCCAGCCTTAGCCCCCAGCCCAACGCCCACCCCAACAGCTCCTTGGCATCAAACGAACCTGGGCTGCCTTTGGTACTAGGTTTTGCCCTCTCTGGCCTCAGTTTCCCGATGGCCATCGTGCAGACCCAGGCAGCCTCTTAGGGACACGGAGACACTCCCACCCCACCCCTCCCCCCACGTGAGGCGTGCTCGGCTCATGGGACAATCAGATTCGGGGAGCCTGCATCTCTGGGGTGAGGCGGATCTGGGCTCAGGCTGCTGCTCATGGTTGGAAAACAGTTCCTGAGTGTAGCTCCATGCCTGGGCCCGGTGACTCGGCGCAGAACCAGATGAGGTCGGGACTCTGGTGTCTATGGTGCAGCAGGAAGGGCCGGCAGGGACAGTGACCATCGTGGTGATGACTGTGGCCTGTTCGGCAGCCTCACCCTGCACCAGGCCACGTGCAACACCCTGCCGAGTGGACCTTTTTCTTTTTTTTTTTTTAAAGTGTATTCATTTTTGAGAGAGAGCATGCCCTAGTTGGGGGAGGGGCAGAAAGAGGGAGCCAGAGAATCCCAAGCAGGCTTCGTGCTGTCACGGAGGGAGCCCAGCGTGGAGCTCAAACCCACACACCCTGAGATCATGAGCCAAATCGGATGCTGAACCAACTGAGCCACCCAGAAACCCCAGAGCGGGCCTTCTGATTATTCCGTTTTACAGTTGAACAAACTGAGGCACAGAGAGGCCATGTAACTCACCTGAGGTCACCCAGCTGATAATAAGCAGAGGCAAGATTTAAACCCCTTGTAGCTGGCTTCAGTAGGCAGACAGACAAGCTGAGCCCCCCTCCCAGCCTCAGTTTCCCCAAACTGACCTGAGGCAAACTGAGGGCGAGTCTGACACAGTTGGAAGTGGGAAGTGGTGGGCAGAGCATCTGAGTGTGGGCTGTGGGGCTCCCCCTGCATCTGGCCGCACTGCAAAGTGGGGTCTTGATCCCAACCCCCCAGGAAAGACCCGGCAGCTGAGGAGCGCAGACCCTTCCATCCGGGAGTGTTTTCAGCATCCATCTGGACAGTGGCCACCTCCCCGTTTGCCCGAGCCGGGGACAATAGGTGGGCCCTGTACCCCTTAACAGGAGTGGGATGAGAGCTGCAGGGCTGGCTTGGGGGGTGGGCTAAGGGGTCCTGGGATGGGGCGGAGGGGGCACCGTGGACACACACTGGCGGCCCAGCCTCCTGAGAAGCAGGAGACAGCATTGGCGTTGGCCCAGCAGCAGCCAGACGGCCACCCGCCTGCCCACCATCCTCGCCCGTGGCCCCTGGGGAGTGACCTTCCCTCTGGCTCCACAGAGGCGAGGACAGGAGGAGGCAGACGAACCGGCTGTGCGGGACACCTGAGCCCAATGACCAGGCCTCCCAGGGGGCAGCCGCCTGGGGGCTGAGAGGCAAAGATGGGGCTGGTTCCCACCGCCTACCCCCAGAGGGCCTGGGAGGAAGCAGGTCAGCAGGTGGATGGCAGCTGGGGCCTGGGTCAGCCTCAACGCGCTTTTGCTGGGCAGGGGAGACCAGGCCGGGAGCCTTCTGGCCTCAGTTTCTGAACCTGTGACCGGGGACTCTGGCCGTCCCCACCAGGGCCCCTGGGGGTAGGGCAGAGGGGCAGGACTCTCACCCCAGGTCACATGCGGGAGGCTGAGACCCTGAGCAGGCCTCACAAGAGACAACGGTGCTCCCGGCTCCACTGCCATGGGGCCAATGTTCAGGGCCAAGGAGGCTCCCCCCAGCATGGGGTCCTTTGGACCCAGCTTCGAACCTGGCTCTGCAGCCCCCCGGCTGGGTGAGGTCAGCCTTCCACGTGGTGTGAGAGATGCGCTGGAAGATGAGTTGAGCCGGCGTCTTGGCACAGGTGATTGCCAGATGGAAGGCGCCTTCCGGTCGCTGTGGCAATCAAGGGGGGCAAGTGCTGAGCCTTGCTGGCCCAGGGCCTGGTGGCCCCCTGCCCGGTGCTCATGCCTGGACCTGAGGGCCGAGACAGAAATGTGCTACTAGTGAGAAGGCCCAGCAGAGCCCTGGGCAGTGAGGGGGTCCTGGCCCCCATCCTTAGGCTGGCCACGTGGCCAGAGGCACAGAGGCTGGCCATCTATCTGTCCTTGCATCCCATGTGGAGTTGGGCACCGTGGCTGCACCCCGATGGGTGGGCCCGATGGTGCCCACTCCTGGAGCGGCCCCCTGCCCCCCACCATCGACCAGGCCCTCTGCCCCTCCAAACTCACACATGCCAGCCATGCGCTCACGGCCTGGGGCTGCTCTGATCAAGACAGAGGCGCTGGCTTGACAGTGAGAGTAGGTGCAGCCCCCAGATCCCTGGCAGTCAGGGTGTACTGGGGAGAATGGTGGCCCCCCAAAAAGGTTCAAGTCCTGCCTCCCCAGAACATGCGAAGGGACCTTATGTGGAAAAAGGGTCATGCAGGTATAATTAAGTAAAGGATCTTGAGATCTTGAGCCTGGGTTTGAGGTGGGCCCTAAGTCTAATGACAAGTGTCCCTCTAAGAAGAGAGGAGGACACAGAGGCACCAAGGGAAGGTGGCCTCGTGAAAGTGAAAGTGGAGGTCGGCATGATGCAGCCTTGAGCTGGAGAAGACCATGGTGGCTGGCAGCCCCTGGAAGCTGGGAGAGGGGCCCGGGGCAGGCTTGGGGCCTCTGGCAGGGCCACCCTGCCCACTCCTTCATCTCGGACTTTAGGCCTCCAAAAGTGTAAGACGCTAATTATTTGTTTAAAGGCAAGTTTGCAGTAATCTGTTACAGAAGCCCCAGGACACCAATGTGTGTCAGGCCTGGAGGGGGTCTGAAAAGGCTTGTCACCCAAACCTAGGTGGGTGGGAAAGGAGCAGGGGCCCCGCCGGGGTACCGTGTGGGCAAGCGGTCCCCAGCAACCTTTGCAGACATGAGTCCCACAGACCCCTACCCCAAATCGGGTCCACACTCCATTGGTCCTGGTGAAGACCAGCCTTCCTGGCCCTGCAGGACTTGCTGGGACCTCTTCCTGCAGCCCAGCCACAGGTCCCTCCCATGGCTACCTTCCCAGCCACGGGTCCCTCCCATGGCCACCACCTTGCAGACTGGTCCCCTTCATAGGGAACCTCCTGCCTTCTCCTCTCTTCTCAAGTTCCAGCTCCTCCAGGAAGGATATCCCCGGGTGGCTGGCCCCGCCCTCACCCAACCGCCCGAGGCAGGCCCTACCTAAGGTGACTTCCCTCTGAGATCTGTTCCATGGCCCATGGAGCTCTGGCTTATGGCAGGTGCTGCACATGAATGTCCCATGAGGGACAAGCAAGTAGGGAGCAGGGAGCCTTTGTTGACCCCAGTGCCTTTGCAGCTGCTGTTTCCCTTGGCTATCAGCCCACACGTTGCCTCCTCCGTTCTCTCCTTGACTGTCCAGCCCAGGCGTGGTCCTTTGTTAGCTCCATCTCCACCTCCTTCCTTTATTTTACCCTGCTGATCCTGATGTGAGCGACATCTGTTGGCTCACGCTCTCTGCTGGTCCTCAGAATACCGTGAGCTCAGAGCGTAAGCCTGGGTCTGTCCTGCTCCCGTTCTGTCTCTAACGTACAGCCTGTGGTGTCCATATGCTGCTGACTGAATGACCAGGAGGGTGTGGTGGCTGCTCAGGACAACTATGAAGCCAGCATGACCTGGGGATCCCCCAGTATGAGCCCCCCAGTTGTCTACCCACTACCTGCCTCCTACCACCTCAAGATGGGCTACTCCTGGGCACCTGACCTCTCTCTCTGTATCTGGAGGGGTCGCCAGGCCTGGCCCAACCTGGAGGGTGCCCAGCCTCACACCACCACCACCACCACTCCCCACCCCCCGCTCCCAGAGCTGAGCTCAGCAGGGCCCAGGGTCACTGCCCAGACAGAAGGGTCTTCTGGAGTCAGTGGTTCAGGGAGGGTCTGTGGCTGCCATGGTCACAAGGGCCCTGAATGGGAACGAGGCTTCCCCAACGTCCAGCCACATCTCTCCAGGGCCAGCTGTGGGCCCCTGAGCGCACCCTGCCCCGTCAGGGGCCTCGGCTGCTCCTTAGGGCAGTGAGAACTGGGGAAGTACGCATCTTGGGGAATCAGCGACTCAGCCCGGGGGTGCCAGCTGATACCGAGAGAGCCATGTCTCGGCTCACCCCTGGGCGCCACTCTTGGGCCCACTCTGGGGACGGCGACAGCTAGGGCGGCAGCAGAGGGCAGGGAAGGCTCTGGAGGAAGATCGGATGCACTCTGGGGGAAGCTGACTCAGCCTCCACAAGCCTGGCTGCTCCAGCAGCGCCTTCCCGATGGGGCCAACCTTCCGTCCAAAGTTGCTGCCGCCGGCTGGACAGGAAGCGCGTGGCGGGGCCGCACCCTGGCCCTGGCCCCCACCCGGCGCTCCGGCCTGGCCTCAGCCTCCCACCTTGGCCCAGCTGCCTCTCTAGGGAACGAGGCTGAAGCAGGCCTGCTGCTCGCCCCTTTCCAAGTCTGCAGCTGTGCCGGACGGAAGGAGCCGGCTCGGGCCGCGGGCTCCTGCCCTGGGGTGTGTGCACGCAGTCACACGCATCCTCGGCTGGCACGTGCAGCACCTCACCCCCGCTCGCGGGCTCCCCTGCACGTGTGGAGGTGCACACACGTCCGCACACTCAAGTACTTGTGTCTGGGGCACTGACAGAGAGAGAGAGAGAGCAGAGCAGGGTCTCTCTCTGCCCAGCCAGGCAAATGGCCCCGCAAAACAGGTGCTTAGGGCCGCAGCCAAGACCGTGCAGGTGATGGAGAGGGGGCGCATTCAGGCCCCTGCTGGGGACATCCCACCCTCTGACAGGCCTCCTCACTCCTGCACTTGAGTCTTCAGGGAGGGAACGCAAGACCTTGCAGTCAGCACCTGAAATTGGTGTCCCTCCCGCTTCTCACACAGCTACCGGCCTGCGGCTTTGTAGCAGAGGACACGTGGCTGGGGGCTCAGGGGGAGGACTTGGCCAAAGGGAGCAGAAGAGGCTGGAGAAAGCCTCAAGGGAGTGGGGAGGGGCCAGAGGTGGAGTGAGGTTTGCTGTGCACATGTGTGCAGGTGGTGCACTGACCAAGGGTAAACACCTGAAGTTCAGGCCACGCTCTGCTTACCAGACCGCAAAAAGGAGCACCTTTCCCCAGGCAGCACACAGGGGTCTGGGAGGGTTCTGAGGACCCAATGTGGATACATTGCAGACTGCTGGGCCGCAGCCCAGGCCTCCCCGATACCCCAGGTGGACGCCTAGTTGTGAGTGTGTATGTACCTGTGCCTGCGCATGCTCCTTCCCCGCGGGATGCCCGGTCGGCCCCCAGGCCGGGCTCCTGTGCACAGGGAGGCGCATCCCTGTCTGGCCCAGAATGCCTCAGTTCCCACGCCATCACAATGGCCACACAACAGGGCCCCCAGGGACGGAACCTAATCTCAGGCTATTGAAGACCTGAAAGCCGTGGCCCCTGCCCCTAGCCGGCAGAGGCCCCACCTGGGACATCTGATCCACCACCGCCCTTGCCTCAAAGGGGGACGCTGTCTCCCCAGGGCCCGCCCCCCACCCCCCTGGCACAGACAGGAAGGAAACTGGGTCATTGGGATAGAGTGACAGCGGTGGCCGGCAGGGATGAGACTGAAGGCTACTCCTGGCCTGAAGACCTGCCCCAGGGCACCCGACTCTGGGAGGGGGGGTTCAGGCACAGCCCCGAGAGCCCCATAGAGCTTGGGGAAGAGCTGAGGCAAGAAACTGTCCGCCTAAGACCTGCACAGTGTGTTGGAGACAGAACTGAGATTGGGGACCCTCCCTTCCCGCCACTAGAAAGGTGCCCACAGGCCCCCTGCCCCCATTCCCTGAGCAGGCCATCCGGCCACCTAGGTCCTCGAAGAGCTTTCTAGGGCAGCCAGGAAGAGCCAGGCCTGGCCAGGAGCCACTTGTACCAGCAGAGATGCAGCCCTCCTGTGTCTGAGGTATGGTCATGGTCAGCAGCCTGCCTCGGAGGGGAGCACCCCATCCACCTTACACCCTGCGTGGGGGCTGGGAGCTCAGCCCTGCAGTAGACCCCCAAGAGGCTGGAGCCCGCAGATTCTTGCTCTCAGGGCTAACTGGAGACACGAGCTCACCGCTGCCATGTCCTTGGGCAGGACCCTGCCTTCCTATCCAGGAAATGGCCTTAGCTCCTTATTGCCCCCTTGCACATCTAGCAAATTCTTAGCTCTTTTTGGTTGCCCCCGTCACAAAGCACTTTCTGGGTGTCAGAATGTGTGTTAGGGGCTGGAAGGGACCCAGGAATAGATAAGAAGGGACGGACCTAGGAAAACTTCTCCAAGGAGGTGGCCACTGAGTGGTAAGGCTGGGCTGGAGGGGCTGAGCCTTCCAGGCAGAGGGAGGGGGCAGCAGAGACAGTTGGAGGCTGGCAGGCAGCGAATGACAGGGGCAGGGCTAGCCCTCCAGAGTGGGGACCAAGGAGACAGCGACAAGGAGACAGTGTCAGACCAGGAGCCCTTTCCTAGGACTTGGGGGCCAGCCCTTATGTCCATCCAAGACCACAGTGCCTGCACCCCACTCAGAGCCAGCAGCTCCGGGCAAGGAACTGCCTGGGAATTGTGTCCACCACCCACCTCAGGCGGACAGGGAGAGATGCGTGGCCTTCAAGATGGTCCAGAGGGCAGGCTGGTGTCAGCCCACGAAACTTGGTCCCACACGGAGTCAGCTGTTTGGGAAGAGGAGGGGCTGCCGGGCCCTGACCAGACCTGCCACCGCGAGTGGCCTCCCAGAAGGCCCAGGCTGCCTGGGGGCACACCTGCCCTGCCTGTTCCAGTGGGGGGACCTGGGGCCTTGGCCACATTTGCTGCCATGGCGAGTCCAGAGCCAGGCCGCTTGGGAGGGCCCTTGGGGATCCGCTGGGCCCTACCTCTTCTTTTAGCAGCACCAGCCCACGCATGTTTCAGAACCGGGGTGCGGGCACCAGGGCAGACAGCCACCACCCCACCCCTGTGTGACCCAGGCCAGCTCACTTCCCTCCCTGAGCCTCAGCTTCCTCAATTGCAAAATGAGTGCAGAGACACACCCTGCTAAGCCTGTCACTCTGCCCCCCCGCCCCGTTCCCTCCACTTTCCTGACCCCCCCCCCCAATCCCTCCCTGCAGTGGGCAGAGCGGGCTGGGATACCCTCTCGCTGGCATGTGGGTGGCATCGAGTGGCACAGCTTCGGGGCTGTGGGACAGGGGGTGGGGGCATTTATACTAGAAGGCAGGATCTGTGAGGGGCCCCCCCAGGACAGGGGCAGGAGGAGGGGGGCCCAGGGAGCCTAACCTGGCAGGCGCTCCGGCAATTCCGTCTGCTGCTTCTGTCAATACGGACCTTCCTGTTTTGGAGATTAAACCTCGGCTGAGCAAACAGCTTTCAAGGAGGCCCCTCCCTGCCACCTTCCCAAACGCAGCCTGGCCGGAGGCGGGGACCACCTGGAGGCTGTCAGGGGCCACAGGGCCCGGGGCCCAGCTCCACAGCCCCTGCCTTGGTCAAGCCCTGGCCTGTGGCCCTGGGCAGCCCGGCCCAGCCCCAGCCCCCACTGACATCTGTCGAGGCCACTGCAGGAGCCCCCCGTGTCATCCTTCCGCCGCCGGGCGGGCGTACTGTCCCGGCAGCCCTGCCTGCTGCATCCTATGCCCTCATGTAACCTCGGCAGGAAGTGGGGAGCAAGCTGCCTCTCGGGGCCTCGCTGCAAGGCACATGCCTACCTGTTGGGGACCCCAGGAACAGCCGGAGAGCCCCTCACCCTTGCCCCCGATCCCCAACTGACCCCTGGGCTAGTCCCTGCAGGCTGTGTGTGTACAAGGCAAGCAGGGCTGCAGGGAGAGGCCTGGCCTCCCGTCTGATGCGGGCCTCAGTCCGGCCTCCGTCCTGTCCTCCTTGCCTCCCCACCCCTTCCCATCAGGGCCCCCCTACCTCTAAAGAGCTGGCCCTGCCCCCCTGCAAGAATCCTCCGTAGACTACACTTTCCTGTTTTGGAGCCTCCCGGGATGGGGAGGGGAGGAGGGAGAGCGAAGGCCTGGCAGCAAGGGCGTGAAGCCCGGAGGGACAGATGGCTCTGGCAGACCCCTCTAGTCCCTGTTTCCTCCTACAGTGCAACTCAAACCACATCCCTTTTGCTCACAGACCTTCTGTGCTTCCCCATTGCCTCCCAGGCCTGACCCTGACCCTGACCCTGAGCCAGGACTGGCTGGCTTGCCGCTTAGCTCCTAGCTACTAGTAGCTCCTAGCTACTCACGTCCCTCTGCTCTTGGACCCAGACCCCCACTGAACCGCACGACATCCCCGACACGCCTCTGGGCGGCACCCTCCCTGCCTTCCCACCCACCTCTGCCTGCCCAAACCTTCGACAGTCACCGTCATTTCCCAGAAACCTTGCCTGAAGCTCTCTACCCCTGGCCCTGCCACATAGTGGATTATCCCTCGCCTGGGCTCTGGGCACACTTGGGCTTGACCTATCTTCCAGCCTTGAGCCCCATCTCTCTGTTTGGAGGACATCTGAGAGCCTGACTAATTCTCCCCACGAGTCTGTGAGCTCCCTAGGGCCAGGGGCTGTGTCTGACTCACCTCCTAAACTACCCCGGAGCCAAGCAGAGCCGGGGGTGGAGAAAGTGCCCAGGGATCCTGTTGAGTGGTTGGGTGAGTAGACGGATGGACAGAAAGACAGGTGGATGAATGGGTCCCATGGTGGTGGCTTATCTTTTTGTGGGTGAGACACTCACTCCTGGGCACATAACCTCCCCTCCCCTCACTTCCCTGGCCACCTAAAACAGATATCAATGCCACATCCTTCTCCAGCCCTGGGAGTGAAGGGCTTACTCTACTCAACTCCTGTTACAGAGGAGGAGCCTGGGGTCAGGGAGTTATAGAGATAAGGTTGGGATCGTGCAGGGATGAAGTGGGGGTGGTCATTGAGGCAAGACTCTGATCCTTACCACCTCCATCTGGCCAGAAGCCCCCTTTCCACTGCCTCCAGGGTCTGGTCCCATTGACATGGGCACCGGGTCATGACTGGGGCGAGGGGTCATGCATGGGGCCTGGCAGGGAGGGGAACAGCCCCGCCCCGTGGCCACAGCACAAGCTAGCCATTCTTGGCAAAGACAAAGGCTGGTTGGGGCGAAGCGGCTCTGGTGGCTCCCCGGTGGGTGTCTGGCCTGTGTAGGACGTCAGTGATATGTTCTCATGGCCAGGGCCCTGCTCCTGGGGGCTGCAAATCAGATTAGCCCAGTCTGCCCCCGGCGCCGAGCCACCAGGGAGAGGCACAGCTGCTGGGCCTGGGCCCGTCTCCCTTCTGGTGTTCGAAACGTGCCCCGTGACTGAGAGGCTCGTTCCTGACTGGCTGTGGGCTCAGAGGCTGGCCCCTTCTCCTCTCAGGAGTCCCCAGGTCCAATCTGCAAGACCAAGACCTTGAATGAGACCTTTAGAAGCCTTCTTGTGGTGGCTTTTGGAAACCCTCCCAGTGCGGGGTGGGCACACAGGGTATGGTCACCAACAACTTCTATGGGTGTCAGCCCCTGCCCCCCTCCACAACTCTGCACTCAGGCCCTGGTGGGCCAGCTCATGGTGCAGTGGGTAGCCATGCCAGGCCTCCCTTCTTACCCTGAAACCCACATGTCCTGGGGCTGGGTGCTTGGGGTGAAGCAGCAGGGGGCACCTCCTGAGCCTCTGCATGTCCGTATATCAGCATCGATCCATGCATCTGCCCCGTCTATCCATCTGTGCATCCATCCATCTATTCATCTGTCCATCCATCCATCATCCAGCAAATGTTTCTAAAGTACCCAAAACGTGCCCCATACCATTCTAAGCACTGAGGACAGCAGCTACGAATGACACAGTGTTTCTGCCTTCAGGTAGCCCACATTCCGGCACCTTTCCAGTCATCCACACGACATCTCTTTGTCTTTTTGTCTTTTCATCCATCTCTCCCTCCTGTCCCTTCTTCATCTGTTCAGCCAGTGTTTCCCGAGCACCTACTTTGTGGCAGGCACCGGTGAGGAACTCAGCACGGCCCCTGGCCTCCTAGGGCTCCAGGCTAGCTGGGGAGGCAGGCAGGGGAAGGGCAGTTACCATCTCACGTGGTGAGAGCCAGGACGGGGGGCGGGTGCCTCAGAGACTGGAGGAGGACTACCTGGAAGAGGTGGGACACGGCCAGCCTTGAAGGGTGTCCCCAGAAGCCTTACTCAGCCACCTAGGCCACGTCACCAGGTCACTCTGACCGCTCCAGGCCCCAGAGTTCAGGCCAATGGGCCATGTCACCAGCGCTCACTGTTGCCCTATGCCTGCAGAGTACCAGCAGGGGTGGGTGGGGAGGGAAGGCACTGCCATATCCCTATTACAAAATCAAGTGACATCCCCAGATCTACAGAGGGAGGGAACCGGCCCAAGACCACACAAAGCGCGGTCTGCGAGTGAGGGGTTCCAGGCAGAGCCGGTGCGCGGGCGGGCGGGCCAGGCTGGGCTGGGGGCTCTATTCACAGCTGTAGGCTGTCTATTCTTCCCGTGGGGGCAGTGCCCACCCCAGCTGCAGTAATGGGAATCAGCTGTCGATGCCCATTGTGCCCCCTCCCTCCTGCCATGGAGCCGGCTGCACTAGGCTCGGGAGCCAACCCTCCCTTCCTGCCAGCAGGACTCTCTGTCCAGAAGCTTCCGTGATCATGCCGCTCAGTGCCTGTTAGGGAGCCCGTGGGCACCTTGGCATCTAGAAATCTCCCTCATTGCCAGTTATGCTCTGATGCCCTCACAGCGGTCCCTGTGTCTGTTCGTTCATGAGCCCAGCTCCATCTTCTGGCCACCAGCTCGCAGTGGGGCTGGGACAGTGCCTTCCCTGGTGTGGGGACATAAACAGGCCTGCCTCCAATGACTTACTGCGAGCTAATGGGTCACCTGATATGTCTCTTGGATCTTCCCAGGAAAGAAACAATTGTGGGGAGGCCGGCCCCAAGGTCTCCAGGAGCCTGTGGAGAAGGGGTTTCCAGTAGCTGGTAGGACAGACCCCAACCACGGGAGGCCCCAGGCTGAGCCCTGGCAGAGAGAGGCTGAGCTCAGGTGGGGACACAGTACTGCCTCTGAGCCTGATGTGGGGACAGAGTAGGGCCCCACAGGGCTTTGTGGTAGCACGGGCCCCCTTTCCTTGGCCACCTCTCCACAACTTCAATGGGCGGCTCTGAAGCCATCAGCCGAGTGGCTGCCAGAAACACCATGCTGAGTGGAGGTCAGCTGCCCAGGAGGCACCTAGGCCCAAGGTCCCCAGGCAAGAGAGCCAGGCTGCCTGTTTGTCTGACCTTTGGCCCATGAGCACCTTATAACACGGATGGTAGTGTTATCCTCATGTTACGGGTGGAGAAACTGAGGTTCGGAGAAGGACCATCCTGGGTAAGTCTTATGGCTGAGAAGGGGCCCCTCTGGGTTTGCAAGGCCAGCTGTCTGGCTCCAGAAGGCAACCCCCATTCCCGGGCTGGGTTTGTGCTTGTGCCCACAGCAGGGCCCCTGGCCCAGTCTCCACTCCCAGCCCCCTCCCCCAGGACCTGAAGGCCCCAAGAGGCTTCCTGGCAACCTGGTCATCCCTCCCCCTGTCCTCTGGACTCCCCATTTCCTGTTCTGAGCTGAGCACCTCCCCTTCCCCCGAAGCTGTTTGGCTCACCGGGTCCCTGGTGGGAGCCTCTGGGCCCAAGGCAGGGGCAGGGAGGGGCACACCTCAGACTGGGGAAGGGGGACAGGGGCAGCGAACTGGGCCACCCCCCTACAGTTTTCAGACCTCGAGGAGTCACCACGGAATTCCATTCTCCTGACAGCAAAGAAACTGAATCACTCTTGCCAAAGCCCACGGCCCCCACAAGAATGCTATAAGGCTCTGTCCTGCTGTTCCCCGCCGGGCGGCTGCACCCAGAGACCCTACTCCCCAGCTTGGCTGTGGAGAGGCACAGGAAACCCCCTCTGGCCCCTGCAAGGCTGGACCAGCTCCGCTCGGTAACTCCCCCTCCTGCCTCCCCGTGTGTGATGCAGCGGCCCGCCGAGCACCTTGCATTCTGTACAATGGGTTCACTGCTCCTGCTGTCTGGTATGTCAAAGGGCACAAGTCAGAGAAAGCAGGGGTGCTCTGGGGTGCGGGACAGGCAGTGCCATCTCCTTGGCTGGGGGCCACAGAGGGATTTGTCACAGGACCTTGTCTAGGGGGAGCGTGGGCAGACATGGCTGTGTGCTGTTTTGCTCTTGCAGAACACTCAGTGTCTAGTGGGTCCCCTTAAGTATGGATGCCACTGACCTGAATCCCGGGCATGGCTCTACAAAGATTTGGGGGTTCAGTGATGCTTGGGCTATTGGAGAATGGGGAGGACTGCAGGACGCAGCCAGAAACGGAGCTGGGAATAAGTTCTAAGGGGAGTAGGTAGCAGGCCAGGATTTGAACTCAGAGGCAATGGAGAGTAGTGGAAGATTCTGATCTATTTGTGTGTGGGGGAGGGAAGCGTGGGGGGGAATAATTAGATCTATCTGGTCACTGAGTGGAGAATACACAGAGCAGTTAGGGAAGGAAGACCAGGGTGGAGACTGCCCAAGACGACCCGAGGAGAGAGGAAGGCAGTGAAGGGGGCTCCTTCTCAAAAGAGCCCAGATGTGGGATCGATGGGAGCTGGTGGTGGGGCAAGGGCACAGGGACTTCAGACCTGAGGCTGGGCTGGGCTGCGACTCAGGGGACTGTTTGGGGGCAGCCCATGTATCCTTTTCTCCCCTGCCCACCCCCACTGCTCCAGATGCCTAGAGGCTCCAAGGCTGGGCTCTGGCTGAAGGGGGCGGGGTTTATGGCAGGAGGTGACACCACAGGAGACTTGTCACTTGGGCACAGCCAGCACCATCTGCTCAGGCATCTGCCTGCCTGAGGTGGCGCCTGCTAATTACCTGGGGCGGGGTGGGGGGGGGCAGGAAGAGGCCTGGGAACCACTATCTCACTATCTCCCATCATGCCATGACACAGGGGCCAGGATTAGGGCCCCAGAGCTCTAAGAGCAAATGGGCCACAGCCCCCTGCGGTGGGAGCCTGGTGTGAGGCCATTTACCCAGTAAACCCTCATAGCGCTCCCCCTGTGCTCCAGGCCCTGTTCTCCTGCAGGCGACATTCAGGTGGAGGAAGAGGCACTGTCACCCACAGTGCTAAGCTCTGCGGAAGTAACTGGCCAACGGGCAGAGTGAGCTGTGACCCGAGTGGGCAGGGACCTGTGGCCCCAGTGGTAGCAGAGGGCCTCCCGAGGAGGGGATGGCAGAGCCGAGGAGGGACGGGAAAGGAGGCGCAGCCAAGCGGAGAGCCGCCCCCAGCTGCGCTTCCGGAAGATGCTGAGGGCAGTGAGTTCGGACCCAGACCCCGCGCCAGGGGGCCCCTGGGCCACTTCCGGGCCCCTCGCCCCCTCACCGTCTACCCGAGCTGCTGGCGCGCATTCCTACCGCCCCTGCTCGTGCGGTGGGCCGGCCCGACCCGTGGGAAGGCCTGGGGGTGGGGGCCGCCGTGTGCCGCGGAGGCGGGGCGGGGGCACAGCTGGGCCACATCTGGCCAGAGCCGAGGGGGACCAAATGGGACAAAAAGTAGCCTTTCATCCCTCGAGGGGAGGGGCGATCTCAGTTCCTTCTCGCCACAGGGCGCCTGGAGGATTTGGGGAACAACCCCACCACCCGCGCCGTTGTGCCAGGGTTTGAGTAAATTAGCTCGGGGTGGGGGTGGGGGTGGGGAGTGGAGCCGAAGGTGGAATTCGATACAGGTGCTTTCGCCCTGCAACCTCGTGTCCCCACCTGCGGCTCAGACGGCTAGGCCCCTCCTCGGGACTAATAACCGCTGCCTTAGACCGAAAGGTCTGTCCACGAGTGGACGTGGACCTCAGTCCACCTAGACGCCGGCCCATAGTCTCGGCACGCACCACCCCAAGCGAAGGACGCCGGGCTCCGGGAAGGGCAGCGCACAGGGAGGAAATAAGGACATCTCCGGCGGGACTACTGCGCCCGAAGCCCCTGTGCCAGAACCCGGGACACCACATTTAGGGCGCGCCCTTCCGCGTGCCAGACGCCCGGTGCAGCCCCCGCCGGCGCTGGCCAGCCTGGTTTTCCCTTCGGGGCCACCGGGGCAGGCCCGGCCCCAAACCCCACGCCCCTCGGCTGCCCACGGAGGAGGACCCGGACGGGGCGGGGCGTGCACGTGCTCACAAGGGGCGGGGGCGGAGGCGCCTGCCGGGCCTTTCCCAGACCCCCGCCGCGGCCCCACGTGGGCGCTGAGCGTCTCGGGGGGCGACCCGCGCGGGGGCCCGCCCCTGGGCCCGCGAGCCAGTGAGCGCGCGGCAGGGGTGGGGCGTCGATGAAGGCCACGCCCCCATGAAGGCGGGGTCCGGCGGGGAGGTTTAAGAGCGTGCGGCGAGGGTAGTGGACAGCCGAACGCGCCGCGGGATCTGGGATTCCCGGTGCTGGTCTGTGGGGAAGGGCGGGGCGCACCGGACAGGGCGCACCCGGGGCCGCCACCCCACGATGCTCAAGCGCTGCGGCCGTCGCCTGCTGCTGGCACTGGCGGGCGCGCTGCTCGCCTGCCTGCTGGTGCTCACCGCGGACCCGCCCCCGCCCCCGGTGCCCGCGGAGCGCGGCCGGCGAGCGCTGCGCAGTCTGGCGGGCCCCGTGGGGAGGGCCCCGGCTCCCGGGCTGGAGGCGGCGGCGGCGCCCGTCGCGCTCGCCCGCGAGGTGCACAGTTTGTCCGAGTACTTCAGCCTCCTGACCCGTGCACGCAGAGCCGCGGGCCCGCCGCCCGGGGGCGCCCCCCGCCCCGCCGACGGCCACCCGCAGCTCCCAGCGGAGCCGCTGGCGCCCCACGACGTCTTCATCGCGGTCAAGACCACCAGAAAGTTTCACCGCGCGCGCCTCGACCTGCTGCTGGAGACCTGGATCTCACGCCACACGCAGATGGTG
Organism: Proteles cristata cristata; assembly: GCA_017311185.1. Classification (NCBI taxonomy): domain Eukaryota; kingdom Metazoa; phylum Chordata; class Mammalia; order Carnivora; family Hyaenidae; genus Proteles; species Proteles cristata. Next base: position 1,394,594 of record JAESUZ010002642.1, on the reverse strand, counting down.
AGCCCCCACACCTGGGCGGGGTAAGGGTGCCGTCTTGGGCAGCCGCTTGGGCAGTATCCGATGGGCGCCAGGCTGCGCTTCTGGCCAGCCACCTGGAGTATCTGGTGCAGTGACAGCAATCCATCCTTTTCCAGACCAGTCTGCTTGATGGGGTCCCTCTCCCCAAAGAGTAAGTGTCAGATGGGGACCCGACTCCATCCAACCTCCAGAGTGTGGTGGATGGTGTATGCTGACTCTGCATCAGCTTCCAGTGCTAGGGCTCGGTGCCCTGTAATGCTTCTTCCCTCCTCCGCCAAACATTGGAGTGCATTATAAGGTGCTGTTGTCTCCAGACCACCCCAAGGCAGATTTTTAGTGGGGCATCCACCCTGGGCTCACCTTTCCCTGGAAAGGAAGACTCATTAGTGATGGAGGAGTCAGAGGGCTGGGAGAGTCTTTGCTGTGGATGGAAGACAAGATCTTGCTAAAGATAATCTGGAGTTCAGGTGGGCATAGGTGATTCCTGGAGACCGTATCTCGAAAGAGAGCCCTGCGTTTTGGGGGCCTGTGCGGAGACCCTTTCCCCACAGCATAGGAATCTTTGGAGCCTGGAACCTTGTGCTTAACTGCACCCTCATTGAACGTTGGCTCCCTTCACACATAAAGACACACCCCACTTTGAAAATCTCCCTCGAGGCTGCAGCGGGATGGTTGGGTTGGGGCGGGACAGGGCACTGTGGGCCCTGCTGGACGGCAGGAGGGGCAGTGGGGGAATGCCCCTGGGCTGGGAGGTTCAAGGGACAAAGTGGGCATTTCGGGTAAAGTTGAGGGACCCTTGCCTGCGATGAGGGCTGAGAGAAGACCCCACACCTCTTCCTCCCCGTTTAAAGCTCAAGGCTTGGGATCTTCTGGGGTGGCTTAGCCTGTTTGGGGACAGGGTTCTGGTGAGGTCATGATGGGGTCCTCTCTGGTCCCAGCGTAGTGAGGGAGCCCTGGGAGCCCCGTGGCAGCCTTCTGGGAGAGCAGCATCCCCGTTCCCAGGGGCTCAGCGGGCCGGTGGGAGGGGGCGGCGGGGGCCGTGGGTTTTGTTTGGCCGCCGGGGCCGTTAGGATTCCCAGCGCCCCAGCGGCTCTCACGCCGGCCGCTTGGGCAAGGTAACAAAGCCCCTTTCTCCAACGGAGAAAGGCACCCGGCCTCTTGTGTGCAGCTATGCACTCCATGGGAACCGCTGCTGGCGCGCTGGCCACTCAGGTTGCCTGGCGATGAGGGGGCCTGTGGGGCCCCCCCATCCCTGACTGACAGCCCTCATGGGGCACCATCCCTGTGCCAGGCCCCCTGCCCCCCCAACTCTGCCTTCCTGCTGTGTGACCTTTGGTAGGCATTCAGCTTCCCCTGGGCTGCTCCCAGCTCTGAGCTCTGCTCAGCTTGGACGTTGGGGACTTTATCTGGCAGAGGGGACATGGTCAGGGGGTCTCAGGTACCAGTCCCAGCCAGGGTGGGTGATCCTGGGCAAGACCTAGGGTCTTTTTGATCCTCAGTCTCCTTATCTCTGAAATGGGGCAAGTGTTGTCCTTCCAGCATGATGTTGTAATAGGGCCGGCCAAACCTGGAGGCAGAGGGAATGAGCCCAACAGATCCTCGGGCTATCACTGCCCTGGGTGGGCCCTGACGTCCCTGTTGAAGGGCCACTCAGGTTTCCTCCTCGATGGCTGACCCCAACCAGGACAGGCTGAATCTGCCCCCCACCCCAGCCTGGGCATCAGTTCCTGTGTCACAGCAAGCAAGGGCTCCTCACATCCCTGTGTGGGGGAGGGGGTCCTCAAAACTGTCACAGCTGAGGGTCCTCCTCTGCCAGGCCTGTGCATGGTGACTCAGACCAGTTTGATGTGGACCCAAAGAAGTCAGGGCTTTGGCGGTGGAAACCCAGAAAGGCCGTGCAAGCTGAGAGTGGGCATCTGACTCACACAGAGGGTTGGGAGACTTCCTGGAGGAGGTGCCATTTGAGCTATACTGAGAGCACAAGTATGGGGTATGTGTAAAACACTTCCTGCAATTGGAGTGATAGCAGGGGCTGAGGGCGGGGTGGCAGTCAGCAGGGGCCACACTGTGACAGTCCCTGAAGTCCAGGATGAGGGGCTGGACCTTTGGCCCCTACGTTCCTCCCCCACCCCTCTGAGGAGCGGGCCAGGCTGCAGCGGCTGCCACCACAGCAGCCACAATTGCTGGGGGAGAGCTTGGCATCCTGTGTTTCTTTGAATCGCAGCTCCAGGAACAATGCCGCTTCCTGTGGGTGTCCCCCCGCCCGCGCCCTGCCGCCCCTGCTGCCCCGCTCCTCCTCCTGCAGCCCCATTATAGGGAAGCAGGGAGGAAGCCTTGGAGGGGGTCGTCTCAGTCCCTGGGAGGTACTTTGGGCTAGATGAGCACCACCTCTGCCCCAGGGTATGACCACAGACCAGAGGCTGGCCCTCTCTGGTCCTCAGTTTCCCCACTGTACACTCAGGTAGTAACAGTGTCCACCTCTCAGGACGGTTAGGGAGACCAAAGAAAGGAATGTGTCTTGGCACTTTGCTCTGGGTACACATGAGCTCCCGTTATGCCCATTTAACAGAGAGAGAAAATGAGGCTCAGAGCCACCAGGCAGTCTGTCCGTCCCCTCCTCTGCTGGGTGCTCTGATGCAGGGAGACTGGAGGCCTGGCACCTTCACCACCCTCCCACAACCCCCCCTTCCCTGAACTCCTTTTCAGGCCGCCCGCCTTGCTTTCCCCACAGCTGAACAAAGGTGACTTTAATCTCCGTAGCCTTGGGCTGGGTTTTTAGGGCACCACCAAAGCGCGGGAGAACAGGCCTCGCTTGATCTCATTAAGAAAGCATTTTCCTTTTAATCCAGCGACGGCAGTGGCGCGTCTGCACTGGCCGGCCTGGGCCTCCCACAGCATTCCTGGGCTGAGATGCTGGGGAGTGGGTGGGGGGCTGGGTGCGAGTCTGTGCGTGCGGGCCGCCTTGGGGTGCCTGCAGGGCCCTGCAAGGAGGGGGTGTGCACGTGGAGAGGACGGGATGGACCCGGGGCCTGCTCCCTCCCCAGCTCTGAGCCAGTGCTCAGCAGTCCCTGGCCTCACCTGAGTACGCTCAGGTCTGAAGTCAGGCTGGGCAAGGAGCTGGGGCCATCCAAAAGAGGGTGAGGCCCCAGGTGGGTCTCCCCCCGCCCCTGTTCCTGGGTGTGTCCTGTACTCTGACCTCCACGTGCTAGAGCCTCCCTTGGACTCATTAAAGGAAACTGAGGTCTGGTGGGCATGGAGGTGGGGTTCTCCCACTGCCTGTGCTCAGAGCACCCCTCCCCCGCAGGCCCCAGGCTTTGCGCTCAGCCATGCCTGGGTGCGCGGGGCGGCACGCGCTGGGCGGGCCAGGCGGAGGCAGGAACATTCCTCCCCGTGTGCTGACGGGCCCAGGCGGGTGCCGGCAGCTCCTGGCCCCGCCCCACTGCCCGCCCCCTTCCTCGGAGCAATCCTGGCAGGGGTGGCCCTGTGCTGGCACAGGTGGAGCCTTGATGTGGCCTTGGGCAAGGCCTGTCTGCCAGCCTGGATTTCCTTGCCGGAGCTGCGGGGGGCAGGGTGCCAGGCCCCATGGTGCTGGGGGTGCTGGTCAGTGGGCTGGGGCATAGGCGGTTTCCTGCCTCAACCCTGCTGACCATCGGAGGCTCCGGAGAACAGCGGTGGCTTCTTTGGCTCAGAGAAGGTGACCTGCCCCGCTAGTCACACTGTCTGGTGTGGGGGGGGAGCCCAGAGGACCACAGTGCTGTGGCTGCACCCCTGCTTGTTGGACCTCTTGCCCAGCCCGGCCCAGTTAAACAGGCCAGCTGTATGGTAATGGGCAGCGCGGCCACTCCCGCTTAATGCCGCCGAGTTAAGGCCAGCCCAGCGCCCCTCGCCGCGCGGCCCAGGACAAAGCTGGCGGACAATGCCTGGTGATTCATCCTCCCTCCGGGCCCTTTGTCCGCCAGGGCTTGGCGGCCATCCAGCAGAGGCCTTTGTCCCTGACTGATTGAGACTTGGCTTCCCGAAGCCGACCTCCTCTGCTTGTCCCCCCCACCACGGCCCTCTGCCCCCTCCCACAGGGTAGGCGCTGTGTCAATAAGGGTGTGTGCCCCGCCAGGTGTGCGGGGAGCTGGTTACCTGGCGGGTGGGCGGGGTGACCCACCTGGCTCGTGCAGGCACAGCCGCTGAGCGACCTTGGGCCCAGCTGTCGACGGGGGGCAGGGGAGGTGATCTGCACTAGTCCCAGCCCTCCTTCTACTTAGGGTGGGCACTTGAGATCTACTCTGGGCACCTGGGGAAACTGAGGCCCACAGATGGGCAAAGAGTGGGTATGCCTGAGCTCTAGCTGCCGAAGCCCCAGGGTGCCCAGTCCTGGACCCCCTACCCCCACAGTGGCCCCAGGGAGGGGGCGACACAGCTGTCTACTCAAGACTGCATTTCTCCTTCCAGACATTCATTTTCACCGACGGGGAGGATGAAGTTCTGGCCAGGCGCACCGGTGAGCTGGGGACTTGGGGAGGCGTGGGGGGGAGCTCCACTCCTGGGAGGAACGCTTCCCTCCCCTCTGGAGAGGTCGCAGAGGCCACAGGCCTGGGAGGGCAGTTTACTCAACGGGTTTGCTCAATGCTCCGCCCCACCACTGGGGGGGGGCACCCAATTCTCATGCAAATGAGGCCCCTTTCAGCTCCCTGGGCCCTTTGAGCTGATGTGGCGGCAACAGGTGGCCGGTGCTGGGAAAAAGCCGCCTGAATGGGCAGGGGCGGAACAGGGTTGTTCTGGAGGGGGTTGGGCTGGGCGGGGGGGAGCGTGATCACCAGGCGGGGATCCCTGTGTGAGCCAGTGGGGCAGAGGGAGGAGGTCCTGCTGCAGGGTACAGCTTGCACTGGGGCGCCCTGAGACAGTCCCCAACTCTGTGGGCTCTGCTGCCCCCGGACCTGTAGTCGTCTCTGAGCCAGCTTGGACCCTTTACAGCCCCTCCCTTGTTCACAGGCAATGTGGTCAACACCAACTGCTCCGCGGCCCACAGCCGCCAGGCCCTGTCCTGCAAGATGGCCGTGGAGTTCGACCACTTCATGGGATCTGGGAGGAAGTGAGTGCTGGCCCCGTTCATCCCCTTCAGGTTCTCCTCCGGAGGTCCTCACCCTGTGAAGGTCTCTCTTCCTCTCTTACTGGCCCTGCTTCTCCCCAGGTGGTTCTGTCATGTGGATGATGACAACTACGTCAATGTTAGGGCTTTGCTGCGGCTGCTGGCCAGCTACCCGCACACCCAGGATGTTTACATCGGCAAGCCCAGCCTGGACAGGCCCATCCAGGCCACTGAGAGGGTCAGCGAGAACCAGATGGTGAGTGTCCCCCCCCACACACACACACGCCTGAGTCGAGCGGGGAGGAGGCCAGAGGTGTCCCTGCCGCCTGGGCCGAGGGTCTCACTGTCCCCTGCGTTCCCTCCTGCAGCGCCCTGTCCACTTCTGGTTTGCCACTGGGGGGGCTGGCTTCTGCATCAGCCGTGGCCTGGCCCTGAAGATGAGCCCATGGGCCAGGTGAGTGCCCTGGGGACACAGGTGAGGCTGCCCTCGGTCCTAAAGTCCCCCCACTGTGGACCATGGCTCCTTTTGGTTGATCTCAGCAGCGGGTGCCCCAACCTCATGTGCACGGGCAGGCTCAGTCATGTTCCCCACCACTGGTCCCCTCCTGCCTATGAGGCCCAGGGGCTGGTGTGAGGATTGCTTTCTGTACCCAGTCACCTCTCGGACTCAGAATTATCACACTGGTGCAGAGGAGAGTTCTGGGTTGGGGCCCTGGCCGGTGAGCCCGTGAGAAAGGCAGACAGGGTCTGTACCCTGCCCCACGGGGGAGCATCCCCCTCCCTTTGGGGCCTGGCTGCTTCATCTTGGCAGGAGCCTGCCTCTGCTCATCCCTGTCCTCCTGTCCTCCCTTTCTGCAGCAGGGGCCACTTCATGAACACGGCTGAGCGCATCCGCCTGCCGGACGACTGCACCATCGGCTACATCGTGGAGGCCCTCCTGGGGGTGCCACTCATCCGCAGTGGGCTCTTCCATTCCCACCTGGAGAACCTGCAGCAGGTGCCGGCCTCGGAGCTCCAGGAGCAGGTGTGCCTCCTCGCCCCCTCCCCGCCTCCCCTTGCTGGGCGCCCCCTTCCCCCCCCTCCCCTTGCCGGGTGAGAGGGAAGGGGCAAGCAGGAAGGGGCAAGCGGGGAAGGGGAAGGGAGTGCTGAGGGAAGAGGGGGCGCTGGGTGGAGTCACTGTGGTAACTCAGGAAGGTAGGAAGGGCCTTGCCATGGCACACAGACCCTGGGCCACACCCCCACTCTGTGCTACATGGGGCTTCTGATACAGCAGCAGAGGATGCTGCTGGCCCTGCCTCCATTCTGGACCTCATTCACAGCTTGTGTGGAGCCAGCGTGACTCACAGTCCTCCCTTCTTGGTCCAAGGGAGGCCGGAAGGCAAGGCTGCTCCGTGGCTCACAGCCACATGGCCAGCCGTGGACAAAGTCGTGGAGGGGAGGGTGCCAGGGCCACTCCCGGCTTCACGCTGCCCCTCTCCCCACAGGTGACCCTCAGCTATGGCATGTTTGAAAATAAGCGCAACGCCATCCACGTGAAGGGGCCCTTCTCGGTGGAGGCTGACCCATCCAGGTGAGGAAACTGAGGCCCAGGGAGAGGCGGCTGGGACTCAGGTAGTGTGTGGAGCTGGTGGATAAGCCGCATGAGGCAGGACTACAAAGAGGGCCCCCCAAGCCTCGCTCGGGCCTCGGGGCCTCTCCTGGGGCTGTGGGCCCAAAGATGGGTGCTGGGCACGCCCTCCCCACACAGACCGGCCCCCTCCTCTGTCCCCACAGGTTCCGCTCCATCCACTGCCACCTGTACCCCGACACACCCTGGTGTCCTCACACCACCGTCTTCTAGCAGCCATGGCTGAGACCCTGTCCTCGGGCACCCCTGGTATCCAAAGGGCCTGAGGACTCATGTTGTGCCGCCCTGGCCTTGGCATTCGAGGCTTCCCAGGGCTGTGCCTTTGTCCGTGGAGCAGGCTGCTGAGCGGTTCTGTTCTGCCAGGGAGCAGGCATCAGTGCCACTTGTCTGCGTTCCCATGTGCCTCGGGTCAGAGCCCCACACCGGAAGGACGTGTGCGCAGCGGAGGTCGCTCTGAGGGTAGTTTCATGATCACTTTGGGGTCTTTGGGCAACAAGGGAATGGGGGCTGCATGCATGGACATGCAGGTGCCTTTTCCTTCCTGTCAAGTGCAGGCTCCGAGCTGGGGCCCTGGCCTCAGAGCCCCCAGGACAACTGAGTGCTGCTTCACACAAGGAAGCTGGGTTTTGTCGGGGTGTCCTGAGCCCCCTTTTCCCCTGGCCCCGGGACGCAGAGGAGCAGCGGCTGGCACCTGCGTCTAGGCACCCCGTTAAGCCCCTCGTGGCCATGTGGCTCGGGGAACGGGCTACCCTCCCAACCACCCTGGAGCGGGAGGCTCTCCAGTCCTCTCTGAGGTCTTCTCTTTGTCTCCCCATGGTAGGGGGACAGAGCTGAGCATATTATCTCCTCTTCGAAGCAGAGAGAAAGTCGCCCATAGTGGGTGTGTCTGTAAATATTGTGACAGTATTTTTTTACTGTGCTTGTTTTTCTAATGGGGTGGGTAAAATTTGGGTGCTTTTGTTGTTTGGGGGAGGGGGAGGCAGGTGTTATTTTATCTTTTCTGTGGATCAGAAAAAGCAGAAGCCAAACAAGCGATATCTTTGTTGTTAAACCTGATGGAAATGTCTAGCACTCCGTGTATTTATGTGTCCTGGGCTCTGGACCCACCTCCCCGCCTCGTGCGTGGCGGCAGGGGGAGCGGGATTTGTCTTCTGTTTTTCCTTCTGCAAGACCTAGCTAGGAAAGTGACAGATAATGGGAAAGTTCTCAGGGAATTGAAGTGTGGTTGCTATGGTGACGTCCTTTGCTGTGAATAAAGGTGCTCTTTGGGGCAACCCCAGGGGGTCCTGGTCTTGCTGGAAGTTGGCCGTGAGGTGCAGGTCTGTCTGAGGTGGTCCCAGGGGACTGGGGGCTTGTTTGAGCTCATGTTGGGGAGGGGGAAAGAGGGGAATCAGAATAACTACTTGCAGGTGCAAGTAGAGGTATGGTCAGCCCTGGGCCCTGTGGACCTCGGTGGTGGTGGGGTGGCCAGAGCCTTCATCCAGAGGAGCAGCCCACAGGCTCTGCAGCTGTGTGGGCCCGGCCCAGCCTGGGAACCTCCTTACCCAGCTTCATCCCCATCACCAACCCAGAGGCCACATCCTTGTCCCATTTGGCAGATGGGCAAATGGAGGCTCAGAGCAGGTGACAGCCAAGGTCAGGCAACTGAACTGGGCCAGCAGGGTGGTAGACAGCTCCAACTCAGAGGTGTGGTGGGCCATGGATCCTGGCCACCCCTCGTGCCGGGGACCTCACACGTGACCTCCTCTGTGAAGGGACTCAATGCCTGGACTATTCTGGGAGCTGGGCCCCCACCCCACACAGACAGGGCCTAGGAGGCTAGGTCAGGATTTAAGCTGCCCTTGTTTTCTACAAAAAGCAACTCCCTGATGCCCTTTCTTCCTCACATCCAGTGGAGGGTGGCTGGAGTGGGCAGGGGCTGGTCCAGCCTCAGCTGGGAATTCCCTCCCTGGTCCCCAGCAGACTGGAGCCACACTCATGCCCTCTTTCTCAGCCCCCGCTGTCTCTGTTCCTTGGCTCCAGGCTCCCAGAGCTCCCAGCTCCCCACTCTGCTCCAAGCTTAGCCTTCTCAACACATCAGGATAACAACCATTTGCAAAGTGTTTCCTTTCCCCACCCCTGACCTGCTGGGGATGGATGCCCGTCCCATCCCCCCTGGATACATGCTCCCATACTCAGCACCTCCAAATGGAGGGAGTGGCCAAGGAGGTCCCCATTTCTCACAACCCTTGCAGGTGACTACTCTGGCCTGGGGGCCACTGGCTGGGGCCTGACTCTACCTTGGCCTTGTGTAGCCCTGAGTTAGCAGAGTGTGGCTTCCAAAGGCCAAGGAGCAGCTGCCCTAGGGCTGTGGGCAGTGACGGGGACACAGGGAGGGAAGGAGGAACCCTCACCACCACAGCCCGGTCCCTGTCTTGGGGGGCAACCCTTCGGTGCCACATCCACCCTGATGCTGCAGAAGCCATGCCATGGACAAGGAAGCGGAGGAAACAGATGCTCAGGTTGGGGGAGGCAGTCTCAGTGGGGCTGCTGCCACCTGCGGGCATAGACCGCGGGCCTCCTTCCTGCATGGGTGAGTCAGAGAAGCCTCCTGCTGTGTCCTGAGTATAGACCCAGGGCTCTGGCCCTGCTCTGGCAGCTGGCATCAGCCTCCCCAGAGCTGGTGGGGCCCTGGGGCACAGGTATGTATGTGCAGCCCCTGGTGGGGGCAGGTGGAGTCTGCAGCAGGGCTGGTCCAGGCCCTCCCGTAGCCTTGGCGTTAGTCTGAGGCCAGCGCTCAGTGCTGCCGAGTCCCCAGGGCTCTGGGTCTCGGAGGCGGCACAGAGGACACGGCCCAGGCCTTCCCTCTTCTCAAGGAGAAGCTGAGGGAGGAGGAACTTCTTACTCCCCAGAAGGGGAAGCGGGGCCTGAGGGGGCCTTACGGGAACCAGCAGCCTGATTTCTTCCATGGGCTGCCCTCTGGGGTATGAGGACCAGGCCCTCCCCCCAGGAGATGAGTCACAGATCACAGATAGGGAGATGACCCAAGCAGCATGACCTGAGCAGTGTGGTGGCTAGTGGCTGGCTGCACTTCCCCTCCCCCACCCCCTGCCCTGCCCCACCCCGCCCCTCCCGAAGTGCCCGTCATCTGTGGGCTTTCAGAATCAGAAGTTAAACTGCCACACCGGTGCTCCCCACCCCCACGGGCTTCCGTGCTGCCAGGCGGCAGGCCCTGAGCCAGGTCTGGGAGGTGGGAGGGGTGCGGGTGGGGCCCCCCGTTTAAATAAACTTCCCTTCACCTGGGGCCATCATGGCCAGTGGACTTCCCCAAGAGGTGCATCAGAGCCACCGCTGCCTTCCGGTGCTGGAGTCAGAAGACCTTGCAGAAGTGGGGTGGGGAGAGCGGTCTGGGTCTCAGAACAGCAGGGGCGGAGGTGCGAAGGCAGGACTCCTCAGGATGCCTGGAAGGCTGGGAGGGAGGGTGGGCAGCAGCGGGTCTCCACAGCCCTTCCCAACCCCCTGCAGGCAGCTGGGGCTTGCCCAGAGACTCCCTTCCCTGCCCTGGCTTCGCCCTGGGCCTGGGGTCGTGGTGGTGGGCCACCGGAGCCAGCCCCAGACCAACCAGTCAGCTTGCTGTCGCCCCAGGCCCACCAGCCCACCCCAGCAGAACGTGCTGCAGGTGACCCCCTTCCCAAACCCTTTCTGCCCAGGGCAGGACACACACAGACACTTGATACATCACTAGAAGGGACACAGGGACCTGGGGGACATGGTCCAGGTTACGTTAGAGAACTGAGTAGGGAGCTCAGAGCTGTGGCTGCTGCCCCCACATGCTCCCTAGCATCCCTGCCCAGGCTTCAGCCCCTCCCCCATCCATGTGCAGCCCACCTAGTCCCTGGGTGCTGGTGGGTGGTGAGCACTGGCAGTTCTGTCCCTGCCCAAATTAACCTTCCTGGGACCCACCAGCATCCCGGTTTGTCTAAGGGCCCTGTTTGTGCCCTTAGAAGCTCACATCACGAACCTGAATGTTGTTACTGATATTTGGTTCCTGTAATTGTGTAAGCCCAGGCCACTCCTGATGCCCTCCTGTCCCTGGGGGCTCACGGGGGCTGGCCACTGTGTGTCCTCGTGACTCATTCTGGTGGGACCCTGGACCCTCCACTCAGCGGAGTCCCAGGGCGCCCTAGACCAGACCCCAGTTCCGGGAACTTGCTGGGGATGCAAAAGGTCCCAGGCTCCTGCCCCGCGCCTCTCGTCCTCCGAGGGCCCAGCGCCCCCTGCTGGGCATCTGCCTCAATCCTGGAGATGCGCACCCCACCACTTACAGACCCTTCTCCTTCAGTCCCCACCCGCTGTGGGCGTCCCCTCATTCCTGGAAATGTGGGCTCCTGGCTCACAGGCTCACTCTCCCACCCTGGACCCTGCATCCACTACTTGTTACTTCAGTGTCATGATCCTTCCCCCACCCTTCATCACCCCTGCCTCATTGGTCCCCACTGCATGGTCGCTCCCCAGACCGTGCCTGCCCCAATCCCACTCTGCCTCCACCTCCTGCCTGTGCAGCTCTCTCCCTCCAACCCTGCTGGGCCCCCAGCTCCCTCACACCTAACAGGCCTGTCCTCTCCTGGCTGGAGCTCCAGGTCCAGTCACGCCCTTGAACTCACCTTCACGTCCCTTGGCGTCTTGTTTTCACACCCTCTCTCAGGCCTCTAGTGTCCGCCCTCCTGCAGCCTGCACTCCCCGTCCCCCACCCCAGAACACCTAGAGGAAAACTCAAACTCGCCCTGAGTTCCAGATGGGGAATCCCCTGTCCCTACTAGGCCCCTGCCTGCTGTCTGGCTCTCCTGCCTCTCCCCTCTCCCCAGCCCCCAACCACTTCTTTTCAGCCTCCCTCTTTCCCCCACCCCGCCCCCAGTGCTGCCCAAACCACCACTCTGACCCTGGGGCCAGCAGGGTCCCACTGTGACCTAGGCCCCACTCTTCTTGGGGACTCAGGAACACCACTGCACCTATGGGGGCCCCTCTCCCCCCGCCCCCTGCAGCCAAGCCCTGTGCCAGTCTTTCCAATGCACTGTTATCCTAAAACATCCTGATCTTAAAACATGAACGACACAGATGCGCACACTCCTCTGGGCCATGGCACCTCTGGCTGTGGCACTGTTTACTGCTTCATGGCTAAACTCCAGGAGGAGTCACTGCTTGCTGTCCCCAAGTCCTCTCCCACGGTCTCCTGAGCCATCTGTCAGGTTCTTGTCCAAGACTCCAGTGGTGACCAGCTTCCTGAGTCCACTGGACTCTGTCACCTTCCAGTGCTCATGGACCCTGGTTATCAGCAGCACGTGATGTGGTCCCTCACCTCTCCTTGACACTGTGTGGCTCCCAGACAACTGCCTGTCCTGGGCTCCTCCCGCCTGGCTGGTGGTTCCTCCCCAGTCCCAGACCCCAAACAGGGGTCCTGCCGTCTCCGCTTCTGCACCCACTCCCTGGGGGGTGTCATCCAGACTCCTGGCTTCAAACACAGTACCCAAGCCAAAGACTCTGATTGACCGTCGCTGCCCGGTGCCCTCTCCTGACCCCCAGACTCATTCTTCCTCCACCTTCCCACACCTCCCCAGGGCACCCCCAATCCCAAGCCTGCTCCTTCCCCAGCTCCCCATCTCAATGTATGACAACACATCCCCACCCCCACCACAGCTCATCCCAAGCCCCATCCCCACAGAGTGTGCCAGGAAGTGCTGCTGGGGCTCCTTCCAGAACCCAGACCTGTCTCACCCCTCCTGGGCTGGCCGCCACCCCCTGGCCTGCCCCAGGCTCTGGCCCTGCCTCCTAGCTGCTCTCCTAGCTGCCGTCTAGACTCAGCACCCAGGTCCATCCGTAAATGTTAATTGGTGTCAGTCTGTTCAGATCCTCCACGGCTTCCCTCCCCTCAGAGTCCATCTCTGAGTCCTTATGAGACGCATAGGCCCTCTGTAATCTTCCCAGCTTTGCTTCACATCGGACCACTCTTCTCTGCTCCACCACTGCAGTCACTCTCGCCTCCCTGTGTGAACACACCAGGCATGTATCTGCCTCAGGACCTTTGCACTGGCTGTTCTCTCTGGCCAGAACTCTTTCCCCACATATTCTCAAGACTAGCTTCCCCTGGTGGGCAGAACGGTAGCCCCCAAAGATGTCCGCATCTTAATCTCCTTCACCTATGAATATGCTACCTTCATGGCAAAGGGGACTTTGTAGATGTGAGTAAATTAAGAACCTCGAGACAGGGAGATTGTTATCCTGGATAACCCAGGTGGGTCCAGTGCAATCACAAAGGCCCTTCTCTATAAGAGGGAGGCAACGAGGCTCAGGGTCAGACCGAGACCCGGAGCATGCTATGCTGCTCGCTTTGAAGATGGAGGGGCCATGAGCCAAGGAAGGCAGCAGCTTCTAGAACTAGGGTGTCGCTGTACCCTCCCTGACACGCAGACAGGGAAACTGAGGTCCAAGAAGGGCAGGAAGAGCCTGGGCGCTTTGCCTCAAGGGGCTCTTGCCTTGTGGGTTCCTTGGCCCAATGTCCCTAGTTCTCCCTCCTTAGCACAAGGCACCGTGGGCTCAGTGGTCTCCACTGCCCTGGGTGCTCAGCGTCCCCTCTTCAGAGCTGACCAGTTCTGGGCCCCCGTCCCCCGGAGGCAGCTGGACCAGCCCCACCGCACCCACACCCCCACCCCAGGTGCTCACAGCAATGCCACCAGAGCCTGGTGTCTTCCACTGGGCCTTTGCAGGTCCCTTGCCCACCTGTGCCCCAAGCATGGGACACAGATGCTTTCCTGATCCGAAGTCGCGTCCCCCCATTACCCAGGGCACTGAGGCCTCCTGTCAGGTGGGTGGGTGGTATTACCTATAGGGAAGGAAAGTGAACTCACCAGCAACCGTCCAAAGTTCCCTGCTGGACTATGTGGCACCTTCCAGAGTCCATTTCTCAGATGAGAACAAGAATGATTGGTAACCTTAAAGCAGCCAGTTCTTTTGCCAGCAAAAACAAGCTTATTTGGGAACGGCAGAGGAACAACAACACCCCGCATCAGACAGGTGAACCACAAACTGAGCCCAAAGTGCGCACGGGGCTTATACAGAGGGAAGAGGGGGCGTGGAGGAGGCTGTTCGGGACAAGAGCCCATTGGAGGAGAGCGGAATGGCGGCCTCTCATTGGCTGAGTAGTATGGCTTCTCACTGGCTGGGATGTTGCTGGGCGAGGGGAACCACCTTCCACCTGTCTTGGGGTTGGGTCAGTGGCCAGGAGTTAGGGGCAGGCGCGCCCCTGCTGGCCGCCATGCATACAGCAGGGCTCCTTTCCCCCTCTTCCCGCCACCATCCCACCTGGGAGGAAGGACTCTGGGGAGGCCAGTGGCTGGAGATGCCCCAGGGGAAGTGTCCTGAACCCCAGCTCCGTGGGTTCATCCCTCCTACCTGGCCCCCTCCAAAGCCCCTGCCCTGGGCCAGGCCCGTCACCTCTCCGGGTAGCTGGAGGAACCTCCTCACTGGTGTCCTGTACCCCCTGGCCGCTCCAGCGCACGTCCAGACTGCAAAGTGAGGCCTTTAACATGTCAAGACTATCGCTGTGGCCCGTCTCACAAGGCCCCACCTCCGGGACTCCTGGGTGGGCTCAAGGCCACGACAGTGCCTCCCCCACCTCCGGGGGTCTCTTGGCTCCCCAGCACAAGACCACACTGGGCACAGACTTGGGCAGGACAGGAGCCAAATCAACTCAGGAAGAGAGGCTTGTTTTTGAAAATTTGTTTATTTTAAAACATGAAACCCAAGCTGAATAGAAACCACAGAAATTACATTGATGAGATTTTTAGTTATTTGCCAAGAAAAATAAAGCCCCCAAAGAAATAAAAATCAAACCCCAAACCCAGTTAAAAAACAAAAACAAAAATAAAAATAAAAACACAGCGACAGCACACACAGCCGTGGCCCTACGGAGGTCGGAAGAAGGCGCTGGAGGAAGGTGCTGAATGGTTCAGGCCTCAGTTCCCCCTTACCGCCCAGGGCATTAAATCTCACTGGGGAGAGGGTGCAGGGGCCGGGAGGGTGGGAGTCTTAACAAAATCATATCGAATGATAGGTTATATATAACAAAGTGGCACAGCACGCAACCATCACGGTCAAATAAAATGTCCCTGCCTGCCCCCAGCTGCGGCCCAGGGAGGCTACCCACCCCTCCTGGGCTGGGCAGGGATCCCAGGTAGGGAGGGAATGGTACTTGGGCTGGAATTGCATAGTGAGATGGGGTGGGTGACACAGCAGGGGACCCAGGGGCAGTGGATGCTGGCATGGGGAGCCCCATCAGCCAGGTGTCCTGGCTGGACCCTGCCTCCCACTTGCCCAGCCTGTCGGGGCCCTGGGAGCCAGCTGGACCCTGCAGGGGGGGAGGGGGCGCTTCAAGGCCCCAAGGGGCTCCTCCCTCCCACTTGCCACCCACTTTGCCAAGGGCCTGCAGGAAGCGAGGCCCAGCGGTGCAGGGGTGGGAAGGGATGTGGAGAAGTCACCAGGATGGAGGGTGGTGAGAAAGGGGACCCTGAAAACTTTGAACAAAAAGGAAATCAATGGCAAGACCTGCTCCCCTCCACAGACTGAGGCCTGGGTCCGAGCCCCTTGCGACCATTCTCCTTTTCCTGAACCAGCCTCGGTGAGCAGAAGGGACCTGCTGACGTCGTAGATGGGGCAGGCGCACACGCACACGATGCACGGAGGGAACTTGCGGGACAGCCGCGGTCCACAGCCTGTCCGGGCAGCGCCCGCCCCTCATGCTATGTACATTCACATTGCGGGCGGTCTCCCAGAGCTGTGGGTGGCCTCCCAGGGCTGTGGGCAGCCGTTTGTGCTTCTGCGCAGCGGCACCAGGCAGGGCTGCGGGGCGTCCTCCCACCCTGGGCCTGGAGCCCTCTCGCCACTGGTGGAGCCCGGAGAACCTGGGCAGCTCTGCCATGGGGGCCCAGGGCACACAGTGCCCTGCAGTGAGGTTTGGCCGTGCCCATGGGCTCAGACGCAGGGTTCAGGGCCCCAGAACCTCCTAGGGCACCCCAGTGTTTGCCTGCTCATTCCCTTCCCTTCCCGGGGCAGGGGCTTGCCCCAGGAGTGGGGCAGATGTGGCCTGGCCTCCAGCCCACCCACCCTTTTGGTCCCAGACACCAGCACAGGGAGAGGATTGTGGAGGAAGGGCAGGCAGCCTGGCCCCGGGACAGGCACTGCCCCAACTCTGGAAGGAAGAGCCCACATGTCTGTAAGCTGCTTGGCCAGCTGCTCACCTCCCACTGCAGGACCCTGGCCCGGGCCCTCACACATGGCCGCCGATGGTACTCTGACACACAGGCCGGAGCCTCTCCGTTTCAGGCTGGCTAGACCAAGGCTGGGACTGGCGGGGGACACCCCAACCTGATTTGTGGGTGGCCTGCCCTTCATGGCAGGAAACACAGCAAACATTGTACACTAAAGCCAAAGCACCTTAGGGAAGCCTTGTTCCCACTTCACAGGTAGGGAGACTGAGGCCGCAGGGACCTCAGTCCTACAGCCCAAGGGACATTCGTTCCCTAGGACACAGTCATCCTGGGGCAGCACCTGCCCAGGACGGCTCCCCAGGCTCCTGGGCTGCCTGTCAGTCTACAGCCCTTCCCCAGCAGCACCCCAACAAGAAACGGCTACTCCAGCTGGATTCCCAGCCGGCCGGCTTAGGCCTCATCTCTGGCCTGGACTCGGGGTTACACGTGCAGGCTCTGCGTCGGCCAGGAGTGCCCGCGGAGGCTGGGTGAGGTTAGTGGTTAGTCCCAGGAGGGGCAGCAGGGGCCCAGGGCACGTTCACAGCCAGCTCAGGTCCAGCCCCATGGCCCGGCACGGGACACTGCGCCTGTCCTGAACAGAGAGGGAACCGAGGAGGGGGAGGGAACCGAGGAGGGGGGCCTGCCCGGCCCGCAGACCTGCCTGCCCCAGGGTGACAAATGTGGTTAGTGCAAAAATGAACCAGACGAGCTGCCAAGTCTCGGGGTGGGGGAGGGGGTTTGGCACCAAGAAGGTGGCCAGCACTGAGTGCACAGCCCGGGCTCAGTGCGGCCCCTGCTGTCCTCCTGCCACTGTGGGGGGCTGGGCGCTGCAGGAGAGAGCAGTGCTGGGCAGGAGGCAGAGGAAGTGGAGCCTCCCTGGGAGGCTTCTGGCAACTGGCAGGAGGGGCCTGTGGTCAGTGGAGAGAAAAGGAAAAGCTACAGATGGCACAGAGGCGCCCCGGGAACTCTCTGCACAGGAGCCTGGCGGGCAGGCACGCACCAAGGTCCCTCCGGGTGGTGCGCACAGCAGGGGTGCTACACAGCCTGTGGACAGAAGCCTGGCGGGCGCGGGAGCACAGAGCTGTGGGAGGAAAGGGGCAGGTTGGGTGCGAGCTGAGAATGCAGGCGTCCCCAGGGTCAGCGAGCTGCAGAGCGAGGGGTGGGGACACGGCACTGAGATGGGCCCAGGGCAGGGTGAACCCAAATCCTCAGGTGGGCAGGCGTGGGGGGCGCGGGCCCAGCGCTGGTGGCATCGCTTGCAGGGGTCCAGGCGTGTGGCCCGAGGTGAGGATGCGGGCCCGGAGCTCCTCACCTCCATGCCCCTGCGGGAAGGGGAGGGGAAGGGCGAGGGGCCGCAGAGGGGCCTGCAGCGGGCCTGGCGTGTGTGCGGAGGGTCCGGCGAGTGGTCGCGGGTTAAAGCGGCAGTGCTGGCACAGGGAGGAGTGGGGCAATTGGCACACGGGCGGGTGGCCAGCCGGGGCTGTCTAGTGGCCGCTGCCGCTGGAGTCGGGGCGAGGCTGGCTGGTGGCGAGGTATTTGGCTCTCATGCTGGAGGTGTACTGGAGGGAGACAAGGGGGAGAGGGGGTCAACGGGGCACTGGACGCAGCCGAGGGAAGGCTTCAGCGAGGTGAGCCAGGAGCAACCGGAGGGCAGGACAGGATGGCAGTGGCCCAGCTGCCAGAGCCTCCCCTGGTGGAGGGCTCAGGAGTGGCCGGTGGGCTCCATGAGCAGAGGCCAGCCCCCGTGGCCCAGGCTCCTCTCCCAGGGACAGGAGCACACTCAGTGAGGTTGCCTTCCAGGGCTGGGCTGAGGGGACAGGGGTGGGGTGGGGGGCTCCTGCCCCAGTGAGAGAGCATCATGCAAAGGTAGAGTCAGGCTGTGTTCGAGAAAGGGCCAGGGCCCAGGCCACTCTGACCCTTTGCCCCAGGAAAGGAGGGCACACAGGGTCATGCAGTGTCACGCAGGCTCCCTGGCTGCGAGCTCCTCCCGGCTCACAGGTGCAGGGACAGAGGTGGCTGGAGGGAGGCCACAGACGGCATGTCTTGGCCGCCCCTCATCCGACCTGAAGCACATTTGTGCGCGGGTATGCTCATGATGAATACACCCACAGAGGAGGCGTGTGTTGCAGCTGGGCAGTGTGCAAGGGCCCCAGGCCCAACGGGACATGGACAAAGGCCAGGCTAAGTGCCAAGGGTTGCTGGCATCAGGGAGCCTGGGCAGGCTGACCCCACAGGCACGCGCTGATGTCACCCAAGTCCCCAGATGGGGAGGGACAACACTCCCCAGTCCCCAGAGCCCTCCCGAACTCCAGGTGGTGAAGAAGGTGGAAGGTGCCAGGCGGCTGGCCTGGACAGTGTCAGGAGGCCAAGCAGTGGGCGCCTGGGAGCGGGTCATTCCACGGGCACGCGGCAGGGGTGGGATGACACCCCAGACCCCTGAAGGAGCCCAAGTAGGCACGCACACATGTGTGGGGCAGCTGAGGACAGCGTGCACGCTTGCCTGCATGCACCTGTGTGCACTGCTGAACATGCACGGTGGCACCTCCCAGGCTGGGCCTGCTGGGCACACCCAGGGGCCGGGGCAGATGGTCTCCTTGCTGGGAGGTGGTAAGAAGGGCTGCCTGCAACTGGGCCAGGGGTAGGGAGGGGGCTCACTGCCCCTGATGTGAGGGTCACCTGCCGGAAGCCGGCACGAGGTTGGGCTGGGGGCTGACGAGCTCACAGGCCGGCAGGTGCTGAGCTGTGATGGCCCTGGGGCACGTCACATGGTTCCAAGCCCGGCACTGGCGAGGGGGTAGCAGTAAGCCGAGAGCACAAGGCAGAGAGGTGCAGTGGGCAGGCCGTGCGGGGCAGGGCACCCGGGGCGGGTCAGTACCTGTCACTCTGAGGGCACAGCCGCCACAGCGTTCAGGCACTATCCGTGGGCTTAAACTGCCAGCCTGTGTGGCTGCCAGAATCCAAGGCAGCCAGATAGCGCTAGGAAGGCCCAGGGCAGGAGGGAGGGGTGCAGGAGAGAGAGAGAGAGAGAGAGGGGGCAGCCTCAACGCCAGGGTGGGGGCCCAGCCCTCAGCAGGCCATGGGGGGCCAGAGCACTGTGCCGATAAGGAGGGCTGCGAGCCTGCACAGCCCTGGTCCAAGGTCTAGGGCAGCCCAGGGTCTGGAGGGCAGGACAGGGCCACCGCACACACACTATTTCTGAAGACGGGTGGCCTTCGGCCCCTCTGGGCCTGTCCTTGGCAGCCCACCTCGTCCAGCAGGGCCACCAGGGCCCCTGCCAGTCTGCAAGCTCCTTCTCCTGGGCACCAAACCTCCCTGTCTCTTCTTTTCTGTCTCGCCCCCAAGACCAGAGGGGACACTGGCTGCAAGTGCCAGAGGCCCAGCTCAGGGAGTCCATGGAGGAAATGAAAGGAAGCGGCCGCCTGAGAAAGGAGATGCCAGGGCCCCTCGGAGTCGAGCTGACTCACCAGGCAGCTGGGGCTCGGGGGTGCCTCACGGCCAGCTCGTGGGCCCACCTGGCACCGTCCGTGCAGGTCCCGGCCCTGGAGGCTCACCACCACCCCCACGGAGCCTGCACTGCCCATGAGAGCAACATGATCATCAAGGCAGCCACGCAGCACCCCACCCGGGCCTGCCCCCCACCCCAGCCTGATACTTACTGAGGGCGGTGGGGACTCGCGTCCGATGAGGGGTGTGTTCTCACAGCGCGGGTTCTGGAAGTTGGCATTCTGGCTCCTGTGGTTGAGGGGTGGGTGCTGTGAGTGGCTGCCGGCCGAGCAGAGGCCCCTCCGGAGCCGGGCAGACCCCCTGCCCACCCACCCCTGCCCGGCCCTCTCCAGCCTTGGCCGTTCTCATCACCACCCTGTATGCAGCCCCTAGCAAGGGCCTGGGGTGCCTGTGATGGTGGCATAGGAAGGAGGGCTCCGCCCAGGTTGCCTCGGCCCAGCTCAGCCCACCCCACCTGAATGCCCGCCCACCACGTGGCTGGCTTCGGGCCGTCCACGGCACCCCCACATTCTCCACACAGACCCTGCACCTGACAGAGGAGCCTCACTGTGGCCCGGGCAACCCCACCCAAAGCCCAGGCAGCCCCCGGGGAGGCCCCTTCTGACCCTGCCTTTCAGCTTCCCTGAAGCGGGGCGCACAGAGCTCCACACGACCTGTCCCCCCTCCCCGGGCCCGGTTCCACCCGTCCCCACCCAGCCCCCACCCCCCAACTGCGGGCACAGCTCACATGTACTCAGTGACCGGGGCGTTGCTGACAGTGTGGGCTGCGGCGGGGATGCTCGTCTCGCTGCCGTAGCTGCTGCCACAGCTGTACAGGCTCGGCATGTGCACGCGGTAGAGGCTGTCGTGTGCCTGCCTGGGCCCCGGGGCAGCCTCCTCCTCCCCGTCCTCCTCGGGGCCTCTGCAGGGAGGGGTACCCACACAGGGTCAGGGCCCATCCGAGGGGGCCTGCCGCCACACCTGTGCGGGGTCAGCTTGGACGCAGACACTCCTCGTTCATTCCTGGCTTGGGCAGGCTCAGGCTCTGGGACTGTGGGAAAGTCACCCTGGCTTCCTCCTCTGGGAGATGGGGTGCCGAGGGCACTGTGCCTCAGCCTGTACAGGGAATGGGGTCTGCCTCCGAGAACACGGGCCATGATCCCTCCTGGCAGGGTAGGAGGGCCGGGACCTGGATGTGGGGTGCCCCCTCTATGCCCTACAGGTCTCTACCTGCATTTCCGGGTGGCCTGAGCCCACAGGGAGGGTGTACCCCTGGGGCCTGAACCCACCCTCTCGCTCTGCTGTGCTTCCAATCCACTCTGCCCAGGGTGCCCAGGCCTCTGGCACACTCAAGGCTTAGCAGGTCCTGCCTGTTCCCAGGCTGGACTTAGGGCGACACTGCCTGGCGGGTGTTGGCCTAGGTGAGCCAGGCCCACCTCCTGACCGCGAGCAGCCGGCTTCCTCTCTGAGCCTCCTGCAGTGAGATGAACAGGACAGTGGCAGCAACTGGCTGAGTTTCAATTACCAGCCATGCCCAGGGTTAAGCCCTTATGCATAATGGTTCATCTAGTACCTATCTGACCCCAAGAGGTGGGAACTTTACAACCCACATTTTACAGTTAGAGAGATGAAGGCCCAGAGTGGTAAGTGGCTTGCCCGTGGTCATCCAGTAAGCAAAGGCAGAGCCGGGATCTGGAATGTGGTTCCAGGTCTGTTCTGTTCTTTCAGCCCCTTCCCTATAACTGCCACCATTATTACCACTGCCACCATCACCACTAGTGCCCTCACCACCACCACCCCCATCATCACCATCACCATCAACACGTGTCATCGCCATACCATCCTCACCACCACCATCATCACCACCACCACCATCACCATCACCATCAACACCATCACCACCAACACCATCATCACCATCAACACCTGTCATCACCACCCCCATTATCACCATCACCAATACCTGCAATCACCATACTATCATCACCACCACCACCACCAACACCCCAATCATCACCATCACCATCATCAATATCATCACCACCATCATCACCTGTCATCACCACCCCCATTGTCACCATCACCATCAACACCTGTCATCTGTCATCACCATCACCATGACAACCACCACCATCGTCACCATCACCACCGCCATCGTCCCTATCATCATCGCCACCATTATCACAGCCATCATCACTGTCATCACTAACACTGTCACTGGCAGGACCACCACGGAAAACAGCAGAGTAGAAATCCAGACACAGGGAAGAGATCTAAGCTGAGCTACTTGTCCTCTGAGCTGGGCCATCAAGAAGCAGCCACAGCCCAAATGGGAAGGGAGGTGGTGGGTCTGGGAGATGAAGAGTGGGGCCCAAGCCAGGGAGTGGACCCGGCTCCTCCACTCAACCTAGTACTGACTGGGGAGACTAACGCAGGGGTTCCCAGGAAGCCCACTTCAAAGATAAGGTCACCCAGCTAAATGGGCCACAGAGGCCACGGCCACTGGGGCCTGCCCTTGCAGAACCTCTGAGTCCCCACAGCCGACTGGCTGGTCTTTCCACCCACAAGCCCTGCACATCTGCACCTGGGGGTGGAGAGATGGACAGGTATCCCGAGGCCAGCCGGGCAGAGGCAGGCAAGGGCGTGGTGCGCGGGGCCAGCACTAGCTGCCAGGAGACCGTGCATGTCACCTGGGCTAGGAGCTCCTCTACCCTGTTTTCCATCTGTGAAGTGCGGAGGCTCACCCTGGACGTGCCAGCCTCCAAGCACCGTGGAAGTTTATAGAGGGTGAGGGGCTGAGGCACTTGCTCCTGTCTCTGGGAACTGGGGTGCGGGTGTCCAGAAGGTGCATCCCCAAGACACTCTGCATAGGGTACAGTCTGCTGCAAGCACCGAGCCCCTCACCTTTTCTGCTGCCAGGTGTGTGGGACGCTGCAGACGATGGAGCTGAACATGAGGGCTGTGACGAAGGAGAAGAGGGCCAGGTAGATGAGGCCCTCAACGCCGTCGTAACAGAAGCCTGTCAGGGCCTGCACGTAGTCCTGAGGCCAGACGGCACGGGGACGGCGAGGCCCACGGAGACCGGGAGAGAGACAGGGAAGGCAGGGTGAGATGAGATGTGCCAGAGACTCAGCCCAGCGCACAGAGGCCTGGACCGCCCTTGATTCGAGCCTGGGCTTCAGGCCCACCACCCACCCGTGAGCTCCCCTTCTCTTGAGGTCCCTCACCCCTAGCTGCCCCTCCTTCCCCCAGCTGTTCCTATCTGTTCCCCTAACCCTCTAGCAACTACCTGCTGTTCCCCTTGCCCTTCCAGCTGCTCCCTCCTGGCCCCCAGCTGCTCCCTCCTGCCCCACAGTGGCTCCCTCCAGACCCCCAGTGGCTCTCTCCTGCCCCCCAGCTGCTCCCTCCTGCCCCACAGCTCTGCCCTCTTGTCCCCCTGTGCCCTGCACCCAGGCCCCCAAGGCCGGCCCTCACCAGGTGCAGGCTGCGACAGTCCACCAGGGCAGTGAGGTGCTGCAGGTTCACTTCTGTGCCATTCAGTACCTCCTGGACATGGAGCAGGGGGTCCTGGGGGGACACGTACCACACAAGTCAGCACCACAGCCAAAAGGGCAGACCTGAGCTGGGCACAGGCAACCTGGGAGCCCCCCCTGTGTCTGCCCAACCACACCCATGGTCTTGGCACAGGCCTTGAGGACCTTGGGCTTCTAGAAATGATGTCCCCAGTCTGTGTCCTGGCCTCAGGGGGACTGTTGAGGATGTGAGTGTAGTGGGGAAAGGCGGACCCACCGATATACCTATGGCTTCTGATGGGGGCCTGATTTACAAATCTTAGTTTATGGAACAGTGAGAGGGAGTTTTCATGGTATTTTAAATGACAAAACATGGTGTGAACCCTTTGTATAGAACAAGCCGGATCTGTAGAGAATGAATGTGTGTGCACGTGTATGTTTATATGTGTATGCAGGCGCCTCCATCCACATCTTCTCTGTGGAAAGATGACCTCATAGACACACTTCAGGGTCAACAGTGGCTCCTCTAGATTGGCCACTGGACCCAGCACCGCCTTTTTTTTGGTAATGTTTATTTTTGAGAGAGAGAAAGCACGTGTGTACAGGCACCTGTGAGCAGGGGAGGGGCAGACAGAGAGGGAGACACAGAATTGGAAGCAGGCTCCAGGCTCCAAGCCATCAGCACAGAGCCTGACCTGGGGCTTGACCTCGGGAACCACAAGATCATGACCTGAGCCGAAGCTGGATGCTCAACTGACCGAGCCGCCCAGGCGCTGCCAGCACTGCCTTTTAGAACATGTATTCGAGGAGCACTCTGTGAGTCAGAAATGGATTTCAGGATAACAAAACTCATTATTTATTAAGGGCTGAATCGTGTCCTCCCCTCCCCAAATTCCTACGTTTACGTTACATGCCTAACCATCAACACCTCAGACTGTGTCTGTGTTTGGAGGCGGAGCCTTTAAGAAGGTAATTGGGATAGGCAGAGGTCACAAGGGGGGCCCCATCCACTGAGACTGACGACTTGTAAGAGGAGGTCGGGGCCCAGACACACGCAGAGGAATGACCGTGCGAAGCCATGAGAGGCCTTGGAGGAGGCGGCCCTGCCCGAGCCCTGGTCCTGATCACCTTGACCTCCAGCCTCCAGACTGTCAGGACATCAATCTCTACTGCCTCAGCCCCCTGTGCACGTTCTGTACCGCCAGCCCCAGGACATGGACATACCTTCCTATCCACTCAATTGCAAAATACCCAGAGGATGCCCTCTGCCCCAGACCTGGGAAGCAACTTACAAACGTGTGTACTCTTTTTTAATTTAAATTTTGGGAGATTACAGAAAATCCAGCTGGTCACAAAAATGGTGGAGAGCAAGCCATGTCCCCCTCTGCGGTGGTGCACACAGGCCAGGCAGGGCTCCCCTGGGCTGACCGCTGCCTTTGGGGAGTCCGCGCTCTGCCAGCAGTACGGTAACAAACGTGTGGGGTGAAGCTCTCAGGCCCCAGAACGTCACCCCTCCAATCCCCGGAACACCCCAACTTTGTTCCCACATCTATCCCCATTTTCCTTATTTTTTTCATTCGAAGTGTGATTTCTTTAAAAATAAAGAACAGAGGGGCCTGGGTGGCTCAGTCGGTTGAGCGTCCGACTTCAGCTCAGGTCATCATCTCGCAGTTTATGGGTTGAGCCCCACGTTGGGCTCTGTGCTGACAGCTCACTCAGAGCCTGGAGCCTGTCTTCAGATTCTGTGTCCCCCCCCCACCCCCGTCCCTCCCCTCCTTGTCCTCTGTCTCTCTCTCAAAAGTATACATTAAACACACACACACACACATATATATACATATATATTTTAAAATGGTAAAGAACAGAACTACTTCTAAAAGGCTACCAAAATTCCCCAGGGTGCTGAAGGGTGGACGCAGGGGAAGAAGGGAAGGGGCCGCAGGGAAGGGTGGGAGAGAGGCACGGACCTCCAGTAGGGGCTGGGCAGGGGGCGCTGCTCTGTGTCTAGCTCACCAGTGGCCCACTGTCCACTCACCTTGGTGGCCGGGTACTCCCGGGGGACTGTCTTCAGCAGCTCGGCCACAACGTCCTGCATCTCCACCAGTGCCTTGTGGCTGCCAGACAGCTTCTGCTCCACAGACAGGCTGGCTGACCCCAGTAGGGGCAGGGGCAGCCCGTCTCTCCCACCCCAGGGCCGCACCCACACAGTGCCCCAGGCCCATGCCAGCCCTCGGGCACTCTGCTCTGTGGGCACTGTGGGACATCCCCCGCTGGCTCCCTGGGAGATGGCCCCCGCACCCAGAGGGGACCCAGATCACCAAAAGCATGGTGTTTTCAGGATGCCTGAGGGCCATGTGGTCATGTGGAGTGATGGGCAGTGGGCCGAAGGGCTTCCCTCCAAACTCCACCCTGACGACACCTGTGCCGTCATTCCAGAGGTGGGCACAGGACCCTTCCCGCAAGGCAACTGGCTTTGCTCTGTAGGGTGGCCAAGGGCAACCCAAGAAATGAAAAGAATCCCAGGTATTTGGGGGGGTAGTAAGCAGTCCACCCCAAAAGGGTACACTGAGGGCATCAGGGTGCTAACCCTGGGGGCAGTCGGTGAGGTCAGTGTGGCATTCATCCAGTTGCTCCTTGGGTCCCAGGGTCTAATGATATCTGAGAGAGGGGCTGGAGGGCTGCGGGGGTCAGAGTCCATGTGGCACCCCAGGGGCAGGAGGGGGCCCAGCACTCACCTGCTGGAAGGGGTTGGAGGCATGGGGTGAGCAGGCCAGGTAGTACTGCAAGATGTCTGCAGAGAGAGGTCAGGGCGGCCGAGTGCGGCTGGCCGTCCGCATGTCCTGTGTGTCTACGTGTGCGTGCACGTGTCTGTACGCTGTGCCTGTGTGTGCTGGAGCACACGAGTGTGCAGAACCACACGTGACGGGGATGTGGCCTGCAGAGAGCCCCCTGCCCCGGGCAGTGTCCCTGCAGCACGCACAGGGGTCGCTTGGGTGCAGCCACGTTCCTCCCCTCCCTCTGGAGCAGCAGACAGGGCACCAGAGGTGGGCAAGGGGTCAGAAGATGCCCGGGGATACATGTGCTCATGGGTCACTTGGGCAGAATGACAGTTCTCAGGCCAGAGCGTTGCCCCAAAGAGGAGGTGACACAGCCCATACGTTGCCGCCCGGAGTGCCCAGGACTTGGGTGGCCTACCTGTCTAATCCTCATTAGAACAGGTCGATTCAGTGTCCCACATCTGAAGATGGGGACGCACTTGCAGTTCTGATTCAGGAAACCCTGAGAGACCTGAGCCTGGCTGCCGCTGATGGAGGAACCCTGGAATCCCCTCGCTCCCCCACAAGGCTCTCCGGACCTTTCCCTGAAGCAGTGACCCTGGCTTTGGAATTCCAGGCACCTCCCTTCTGGGGTCCCTCCAGGGCCCAGTGTGAGGTGGGGACCTGGAGCAAGTGCTTAGGCAGAGGGCTGGCTGCGGCCTGGGGCAGCCTCCCACGGGGGTCCTGCCCTTTGCTCCTTGGGCCTGGGCTGCAACCAACCTTAAGAAGCGAACACCTCCAGGCTCTGCCTGGCCCATGAGAGGCGGCCTACAGGCGGGAGCCTACACTCACATGAGGTTGGGGGCTGCTCACGCTTGCCAATGACCCAAGAGTTCTGAGCAGTGAGGACCCGGCAGGCTGATGGCGCCGGGACCAGGGACAGTGGTGGGAACAGCCACCACCGGTCCTGCTGGGTCTGAGCTCTGCACGTCCGCCCTCCCTCACTGGGAGCTCCTCTGGCTTAGATGAAAATGGTTCCTCCAACCAAATAAGCTAAAAACCTGACCACAGGCTCCCCTCTGTGGCTTTGTTGGGCAAGGAGGGGAAGACAGTCCTGTGAAGGCCAGTGTTTCAAGGCCACTCAGAACCCCTGTCCCATGGGGACAGTCCCTGTACCCTTCTCCCAACGGGCACACAGCACACACAGCAAGGGAAACCATTGAGCTCAGCACCCTCCAGCCCTGGCTGCACCTGCACCTGCCTCCTGGGATGGGCAGCATGCATACTGCTGCTGACCCCCCGCCCCAGACACGCTCTCTGCCCCCAGCTCCATCCAGGGCTCCTGCAAGGACAGCAGCTCAGGACATGCCCCACTGGCTCAAGGCACCTGTGTCCTGCCTGTCGGAGTGCAATGGCCTCCCTGCCTTCCTGCCTGACCTCCTTGTTGCTCCAACAGCCCAAAGAAACTTGGAAAAAGAAACTGAATCATGGACCATGTCTCTTCCAGGCTTCCCACCTCCAATGCAACCCCGAGAATTAAGCCCAAATTCTTTTCCTCAACCTGTCCCTACTGGCCTCCCCACCCCCTCCTCTCCCAATTGGTCTATTTACTGCCTTACAGACATATCAGGTCTGTCTCTGCCCCAGTGCCTTTGCACAAAACACACAGCCTTCCCTACCTCTTTGGTAGGCCACTCTGTCTGCTCTGAAGTAGTCTGTCATCACTTGCTGCCCCCTCTTGTCAGTTACCTCCACTCATACTCCTCCTCTGTCATCTGGCCTGGCACAGCTCCTGTCCTCATTCTCAGAGTCCCCCACCCCCACTCACAGGCGTTCCTGTCCACTCACTAGCTTCTTGATGTGCATGGGTCCTGCCCCCACAAGACCAAGGGCCCATGAGGGAAAGAGTGGCTTGTCCTCGCTCAGTTGGGTCTCCCCAGCCTAGCCACTGGGGTGCCAGCTGCAGACTCACCCCCACTCAGCACGGAGTGCTCCTCCACCATCCTGGTCACGTAGGTGTCGGGGTCCACACAGAAGTCACTGGAGCCCTGGGACAGATGGGGGCAGGCAGATGGGGTGACTGAACTAAGCCCCCATAGCTCCAGCTCTCGGAAATTGAGCCTGCCTCCCAGGTCTGCTCTTAGCTCCAGAAGGGCAGTCAGGGACGGGAGGGAGGCACTGACTTGCCGTGTGCCCACGGGAAGGTCCCTACTCCTCGCTGAACCTTGGCATCCAAGGGTGGGGTGGGGAAAGGAGTACGACCTGCCCCACCTCTCCCCCATGCTCAGGCCCAGCACGCAGGGACAACACTCCCCCTCTGCCACTCACCACGGACACGGCCAACTCCAAGCCCAGTGCGCCCCAGCTGATGACCAGGGCCAGGACCCCCAGCAGGCAGACCCTTAGGGCAAAAACAGCCAATCAGCCACTGCCAGGCCGGAGCAGCTGCAAGTCAGAGGGCCAGGTCCCCCAGGAGCTTCTAGGAGCTCTGTCCACAGAAGGGCTATGGCTCCTCTAAGGCCAGAACCACCAGGCCAGGCACAGACGGATCTCCCTCCCACCTGGGGAGGGGCTGGAGGGGGTGCTCAGGGTAGGGCTGGGAAGGGAGGTCTTCCCGCTTCCCCTCCCCCCCGGCAGACAACGGGTCTCAGCCTTCACCCTGCACTCCACAGCGTGGCAGGAAGGGCCTGTTAGCCCAGCCCAGATTCCATGGGGTTCAAGCCCTGCCTTGCCTGAGACCTACCCTCCCTTCTCTCCCCATTCCCTGCTGTCCATACACTCAGGCCTCCCTGCTCTCCTCACGCACCCCACTCTGGGCCCTAGCGTTGCTGGTAAGACGTCCAGACCCCTCCCTGCCAGGGCTCCTCCTGGAGCATGTATGCTGCAGACTGGCCTGCCTGTCCTCCCCACATGCCTGCCTCCTCATCCTCCCCTCCTGCCTGCCTCCCCATCCTCCCCACCTGCCTGTCCTCCCCACATGCCTGCCTCATGGTCCTCCCCACATGCCTGTCCCCCCCACCCTCCCCGCCTGCCTGTCCTTCTGCCTCTCTGCCCTCCCTACCTGCCCGCCTCCTCGTCCTCCCCACCTGCCCGTCCTCCCCGCATGCCTGTCCTCCCCACATGCCTATCCTCCCCATCCTCCTTGCCTGCCTGTCCTTCTGCCTCCCTTCCTCCCTACCTGCCTGCCTCCCCGTCCTGCCCCCCTGCCCGTCCTTTAGGCTGCCCGTCTTCCCCGTCCTCCCTGCCTCCCCATCCTCCTCACCTGCCCGCCTTCCCTGCGTGCCCACCTCCCCATCCTCTCCACCTGCCCGCCCTCCCCACCACCTGCTCTCCCCTTCTCCACAGCACCGCCACCTCTGACACAAGGCATGTTACAGGGGCCTGTGTGCTCACTAGTCTCTGCCTGTGCCTGGCCCGGAGAGGGCACAGGACGTGGCTGTTCGATTGTTCAGTGAGGAAGTGACAGGTGCTCACAGCTAGCACTGTCTTCATCTTTCAGATGAAGAGATGGAGTATCAGGGCCAACGAGCCACCTGCCCCAGGTGGCCAGCTAAGTGAGCGGCACAGTGGGGCTATGAGCCCAGACTGCGGATGTAGGGAATGGAGGAGACTCCAGCCTGACTCTCTGGTGTCCCCATGACTTGGTGACCTGGACAGGGCTTCAGGTCTAAGGGTTACAATATGCAGGCTCAGTGGGGGAGGAACCCAGAGGGAGCCAAGGGCAGACAGGGCAGATGTGCCCCCCACAGGGGCACCAGAAGTGTTGGAGTGGGCTCCCACCATGGAAGCCCCACCCTCAGGCAGGCCTGTGGCTAGACCCACAGATGGGGGTGGGGGAGAGAAGATGGTGCTGCAGGTACCAACCCCCTGCCCTCTGCCCTCTGCCCCACAGACTCACCCAACCAGAATGCCCTTGGAGCTGCGGATGAGGCCGACCAGCACCAGCAGGCAGATGGCCACGTCGAGCAGCAGCAGGCCCAAGTAGCCCAGCCACCTGTGGGCACACAGGGATGGGGTGAGAGGACAGCCTGGGGCCCAGAGGGGCATCCACAGGCAGCTCTAGAATATAGGGGTTGGCATCAATTCTGATCAAAGAACTCCTCGGGAACTCCCACCCATAAAAACTCAGGCACTGGGCTCTGAAGTCCATTAGCCCATGGAGGGAGACTGACACCCGGGCAGTAGGGGCCAGGTGGGGGGACAGAACAGAGGGCCAGCCGCACCTGTACCAGTCGTAGAGATCCACCTGCTCGGCCAGTGCCTCCAGGGACACAGCCGGGTTCCTCCAGAAGGGGATGGCAGCGGTGTAGCCCAGTAGCGTGTCGAGAAGGCCCTGTAGCCTCCGGACTGCACGCAAGGGCTCTGGGCGCGCGGCCAGCTGCCGCTCCAGGCTCTGCAGGCTGGGCTCTGCCGTGCGGTTCAGCGCGGCCGCGGTGTCCCACACCTGCGCCGGGCGTGGGGCCAGTGAGCCAGGGCACGGACCTGTTCCCCACACATGCCCGTCCCTTGGGCACATATGCAGACACAGGGTGCAGGAATGGAACCCCCCTCCCCATCGGACAGCCACTCACGCGGTCCTGGACGCCCGCCACTGTGCGGTTGGCGTGGCGGAGCGAATAGGTAGCCCGATGGATGCCGTCACTGGTCTCCCCGTTGCCATAGAACCCCACGGCGATGCCGGCGCTGGGGCAGGGCGGGGAAGGGGGGAGCTTGAGGGCGTGTCCGGGGCGCCTGGCCCAGGCCCCGCCCCTCGCCCAGGCCCCGCCCCCATCGGGCCCGCCCCCACCTGGCCTGGCCCCGCCCCGCGCTCACCTGCAGACCAGCGTGGCGATGATGACGCACCAGGCGGTGCAGCAGCAGTCGGCGTCCAGGTGCTCCTCGCTCTTGCGCCGCCGGCAGCAGAGCCAGAAGGAGTAGAAGAGCAGGAAGAGGAGGTCCAGGGCGAGGCAGGCCAGCGCGGCGGCCCCCAGCAGCAGCAGCGCCTGTGGGAGCGGAGGCGGCGCTGGAAGGGCGGAGCGGCAT
Source organism: Proteles cristata cristata (assembly GCA_017311185.1). Lineage (NCBI taxonomy): Eukaryota > Metazoa > Chordata > Mammalia > Carnivora > Hyaenidae > Proteles > Proteles cristata. The sequence goes on along the minus strand of JAESUZ010002642.1, from coordinate 1,363,818 downwards.
GGTTCTGCACCTTAACGCAGGGACCTGGCTGGCTCCCACCCAACCGGCCTCCGGCTCCGGGCATGGAGGCTCCCTACGCTTGAGCGACTCCTGCCCTTAGCCCTGTTCTGGACCCAAGCCATACTCGGAGGGGCCAGCTGGACATGGCCATGTCTGAACAGGGGTCCCTGACCAAGCCCAGTAAGGGGGTGCTGGGTGAGCAGGGGCTCCTGGGCTGGGCCAGCACAGCTGTTGATGGCCACGTGGCTGAGGAAGGCCCCTCATCTCCCAGAGCCCCGGTTTTCTCTTTTGCAAAAGGGGGCAATGCTCTCCCCAGAAGAGGCTGATGGATTGTGTTGGCGAAGGCTATGCCTGCAGTGGCCCTTGCCCTCAGCGCAGAGACTAATCTGGACCTGGCCATCTTTGCAAGTCACTGGACCAGGGGCAGCCTGAAGGGCCCAGAATTCTCCATCCACATCTTGGGAGTGCCTCCTGGGGCCCCCTCCTAGCAGTGAGGTCGGCATCCCCCTCCTCCCCACCCCATTTTACTGGTAAAGAAACTGGCTTCAGAGAAGATGCGGAGGAAGGACAGGTGTCATGGCACCTCTGGGACCTCAGCACAGGTCTCTTGTTGGGGCGGGAGTGGTGGCCTGTTAGGGCTGTAGGCCGGGCCTGACCACGTGCCCTCATGGGGCAGCTACCAAGTTCCACACAGCAGGCCCACTACCACACACGGCCATCAGGTCTATGGTGTGGACACTGGGCACCGCTCAGCTGCTCTCACTGGAAGGACCCCAAGAGACCTGGAAACGCTCTTTCTCCCCATGTCTGAACACTGGGGTGCCGCTGGGGGGAAGGCCCACCTGCCCGCTGCAGGGCCCCCTTGGGAAGAGAGGCTGGGCTGCAGAGGCCCTGGCACCCAGGGATGGCTGCCGGGCTGTGGAGGATGGCACACCCTCCCCTCGCAGGAGCCTGGTGACCTCCAAGGTCTCCCACCAGACTCACCATCCCTGGCCACACCCCAGAAGTGAGGCCCTCCCCCCTCCTGCCTGACCAGGGAGGCACATAGCAGCCACCCTTCAGAGCAACACTGGGGCCCTGGGAGCTGGTGGGAGGCTGGGCCTCTGCCCTCCCCCCACAAGGCCCAGAATGGAGGCACCATTCAGGGGCCGACCAGGGTGACACCCTGAGGCCACAGCCTTGCCCTGCTAGGGTGCAATGGGCGTTGGGGGCTGGCACCCTCCACTGTTCCTTCAGGCTGAGGGTGCCTCCCATCCCTGCCCTGGCAGGAGGGCCTGGGAACTCCTGCTCACGAGCTGGGGGGAGGAGGGAAGCAGGCCCTGGGGGGCTGTACCAGGGCCACTTCATCAGCCTGGGGCTCCCCTTAGGTCAGGGGCACTCATGTCACAGAGAGTACGCCCCAGACCCAGGCCACAGCCAGGGGCCTCCAGGCAGGAATCAGGGTGTGTCAGGGATCGGGGACCAGCCACGGAGGGGGCTCACCTTAAGGGTCCCGGAACCAGCAACCTCCCCTACCCGTGGGGTGAGACGGCACTGTCTTACAGGCGCTCCAGGTCTGCCCTCACGTGCACAGGCTGGACGTTGACCGGGGGTGCCACAGGCACTGCCCAGCCCCTCCTCACAGGACAGAGGCAAAGGGCAGAACACAGCACCGCCCCGGGGCCGTGGCTCACAAGGGACATCTGTGTTTCCATAACCAAGGCCCCCTCTGCCCCCGGTTACCGTGTCCTGACCACTGCCACCCCTTCTCCACCCTGCCTACATCTCCTCCCCTCCCTGAAACCCTCAGGGACCCTACCACACCCCTACCTAGAACCCTTCAACCAGAATGAGCCCTTGGGCCCCCTCCCCACCCTCCGCCGATGGTCCCCCTGGAGGCCACGCTCTGCTCTGACTTCCCTTGGCCTCGGCTGGAGTAGTTCCCAACCCCCACGGTGCCACCTCCTCTCCCGTCTGATCCCCACCCCCGACAATTGGGCACAATCCAGAAAAGTCCAGAACACAGAGAGCTGGGTGCTGGAGCTTAAATGCGTCCATCAACACACATCGTCTTGAGGACACCCCCCCCATTCAGAGGAGGGAAAACTGGGACCAGGGCTGGCAGAGCCCCAACAGTCCAGGTTCCCAGCCTCCCAGGCCCACATGACCCCACCATCAACTGAGAGGGGTGTGGTGTGGCTGCCAGGCCCTGTTCCCACAGAGCGGCCCAGGGTGGCTGGGGAAGGCTCACACCACCCCACAAAGGCAAAAACAGGGTGCAGAGAGCCGTAGGGGCTCTCACGTGGGGGTACAGCCGGGCTCAGGCCAGGGGCCTCCCACGCTCAGCTGAAGGGAGCTACTAACAGGCTTTTGGTTCTGTGTTTTAATTATAAAGTTAGTACAATCTTGTGGTTTAAAAAAAGAGAAAAAAGAAAACCGAAAAAGACCCACAACAACAAACAAAACAAACCAAATCAAAGCACTGTAGGAGGACACCCAAGAGAGGGACAGTGTGACTCACGCCCGCAGGGGCACAGTGCCTTCCGGACACCGTCTGCCTGTGGCAGCCTCTGCCCATGCCGCTCTTCCCCAACCTCCTGGGCGAGGACAGGCCCCGTCAGGGAGGCGGCCCGGGCACAGGTCTTCCCGGGTGCGCCCACCTGTCCTACTCTCTGGTCTCCATGGCCCAGCCTGTATCCAACAGCCCCAGGTGCCTCAGGACCCTGGCACGGCTCCTCCCCCACCCCCAAGCCTCACCCCAGGCACTAGGGCCCCCTGGATCTTGCCTCAGGTTCTCATCTGGCAAATGGGAGTGGGTGGTCCTGGCACCACTGAGGCAGTGATTGGAGCCTGTGAGCACTCTGATGAGTCAGGACAACCCTTTGACAAGCCCTTTGCCGGGCAGGGTGGGCTCAGGGCCCCAGCTGGAGGCCTGCTAGGGTTCTGCCGGCCCTGGTCCCAGTTTCCCCTCCTCAGAGTAGGGGGTGGAGTCCTCAAGACAATGTGTGTTGATGCACAGATTTAGGAGCCAGCACCAAGTCACAGACTAGAGGTTCTGGGGCTCGGAGCTGGGTACCAAGGAGGTGAGTTACTTTCCAGAGGCTTCTCTGGAGGCAATGGCAGGCAGAAGCCAGGTGGCCCCCCTCACTCCCACCTCACCCCTGGCCTGGAGCCTGGCTTCCAGGGTTCACCTCATCCCCTCCTGGTCTGTTTGCCTGGCTCCAGGAAGCTCCCCGAAATGAGGAAGGGATCCTCTTTCTACCATCTCTGTGCTGGGTCTGTCCACCCACACCTCCCCCAGGAGGGTGCTGGAAAGGCCTTGCTGAGCTCATCAATTTTAGCAGGGGCAGTGCCCCCTCTGGCACTGAGGCCTGACACACAGCGGACACTCAGAAGCATGGCCCCCTGGCTCCCCACCCCAAGGTCCGACAGGCTGGGGAGCTCTCTCTCTGGCAGGACATCAGGCTCTGGGGCCTATACCACAACAGCTTCTCTCAGCCCCCATGGAAGGTGCCAGCTCCCTCCCAGTTCACACAGGAGGGCACCGGGGTTGGGGGGGCAGCCCATCACACTGACCGTGCAGAGCCCGTCGCCATCTGGATGCACGAGCCAGGCATGGGGGTGCCTGGCGTGCCCTCTGCCCCCATCTCCTGAGGCCACATTCCCGGATGACAGCCTTCCCGGGCATTCCTGGGCCAGCCCCGCCTCCCCTGGCCGTGGGCTGCTGTCCCCTTCACCCCCCCGCCCCGGGCCCATTCAGAAAGAGAATGGGAAATGCCTGATCAGCATCTGGGCTCTGACCAAATGGAATTTTCCGTCTGTGATGGAGGTGATGTCAGCACTCGGTCAGGCGAGGCGAGATGCTTGGGCCCGTGTCCTGACCACTGGCCACAGCGCTGGCTGCCGGCCATCTGAGGCGCTCAGAATGCACAGGGTTCCGCGCGGCGCCTGCAGTGAAGCCTCGGTGTGGCCCAGCCCCTGCTTCTGGCCCCATGGCTCCCCCCATCTCTCAGCCACAGACCACCCCAGCCTTCTCAAGTCCCCTGCAGCCTTGGCCTATGCCCACACTGTCCTCCATGCCCTATGGCTCCCCAAAGCCCCCGTCGACTCTGGAAACACCCAATGAGCCAGAGTCTAAGGCCTTTCCCTGTCCCCGTTCAGGCCCCAGCCCAGGACCCCAGCTGTCCTCCACATGAGCCTAAATTAGTTCCCTGCACAGGGTGGGGGGATACCCAAGCCAGCCTTGTGAGGGGAGGGCCCACAGTGGGTCACAAAGCCTTGCTAAGAGCTTTGCAGCAGGAGACCTGGCCCCGTCCAGAGACGGAGGCCATGGTTTGAGGGCTCAAGGCTCCAATGTCCCACCGCTGGCCTGCACACGGCCAGTCAGCGCACGGGCACATGCACCCCACTTAGCTTCAGCACCGGCCACGCTGACATGCCCGAGGCCACCAGGCCAGGGTAGCCGCATGGGGTCCTGGGACAGCACGTCTGTGCACCGGCTGTACCCCGGAGCACACCAGGAGTATAGCACACATCAGAACCCCTGACGGATGGTCTCCCCCATCGACACGCCCCACAGAGGCACCTCCATGCCCTCAGCAACTGCCCCTAAGCACCGCCCACACAGTCAACCCCTCTGTGGGCCACCACAGCCTTCAGCCAGGCAAGAGAGCCTCACGGGGGCTCTGAAGGGAAGTGGCCTGCTCCCTGCCCCAGTCATGGCCCCAAAGGCCACAGCAGCACACCCCCCTGGCCAGCCTCCTGGTGGAAGTCATGTTCACCCGGGCCCCGGTGCTCGTGGGTAAGGAGAACGTGGGGGCCAGAAGTCCAGGACTGACTCCGGTATTCTCGGAGGATCAGGGGCGTCTGCACAGTCACATGACAGGTTCTGCCACTGCTTGTGGTGCAGGCCCACAGCCTGCAAAGGTGGTTGTCCCTGGAGAAAGCTGTGGCCGGAAGGCCCGCCCTTCAGCTCGTCCTCACCCCTACCCTGCACCAGCCCTCCTTTCGAGGCAGTTCCACCAGCTTTAAAGGATGAGGCCCCAAAGAGAAGGCAAGTGCAAATTCCTCCAGGGGCCTGGGACCTCCCTGCCCTGCACCCCAATGTCCTCGTGGTGGTCACACCTGCCTCACTGCCACCCTGCCTCAGAGCAGGGAGGCCCAAGTCGCCACATGAAGGGCCCTCGGCCCAGGGCCAGCCTGAGCCCGAGGCACACCAGCACCAGGCCTGAGACGGGGGACACATCTCCTGGGACCCCAGCAGCACAGACCCGGGACCGCAGAAGACTGGAGGTGACAACAGGTGTCAGAGGGCACCATCAGGGCACCACAAGAGTAGGGCACACTCCCAGAGGGGGCAGCCTGGGCGAAGGCCCGGCATGAGGACCAGGCCGCACACCCAGGTCCCGAGGGGCTCCGGGGACGGGGTGGGGGCTGGCAGGTGGGGTGGGAGGGGGAGCAGCAGGACCCTCCACTGCTTCCCAGTGGGGGAGGCCCTACCCCAGCCCCAGAACCACCGAGGCCCTTTCTCCAAAAGAAGAGACCAGGTTAGGTCTTCCACGAGGCTGGTGGGATCCCAAACCCCAGAGCACCATCTAGGAAGCCACAGGCGTCTCAGCCAGAGCCCCGGGCCTGGGTTGAGGGCTGGGCCGCTGCCACAGCTCATTTGTGCCCATGGTCCCTTGCTGGGAAGGGCTCACGCCACGCAGTGCTGCCTGCTCCCCTGGGGCTGGCGCTCTGCCTCAGCACCCACCCAGCCTCACGCATGGCCTCCCTGGTCCCCAGCCCTCCTGGGAAGGGGGTGGCACCCACCTTCCAGGCCAGGGGCCTGAGGCCAGAAGGGACCCTGGGGGTCCACGCACTTAAGTGACAGAGGAAGTGGGGTGTGAGTCCACATGGGCCTCCTGCGGAAAGCTCTGGAAAAGGCCCCCTCTCACCCCCCAGGCCAGGCTGAGTGGGTGCTGAGGGCCCCGGCCATGCAGCGGAGTTGGGCGCCTGGCTGGCTGTTGGGCCCACAGCCCCCCACCCCTCTAACACACTTGGCCACGGCTCCCACACGCCGACCAGAAATTAAAAACAGATTTTCCAGTGAGCCGGGCTTGGGTTTCACGAATTCCATGACGGTGAGCTAGTGGCCGTCCTGGAGAAAACAGAGCCAACAGCCGCCGAGCAGGGGCCCAGGAGGGGCCTGGACCCAGAGCACCAGGCCACACGTGGACACACCTCAGCAGCACGCCCACATCCTATATCCTAGCGGCATGCACACCGTACTCACCCTTGCCCTCCAGGGACCATGGGGATGGAGGCCTGGTGAGGCTGGACTTGGGCTCGAGGTCCCGGGAGATGCTCTGGAGGGTCATCCCAAGGCAGCTCCCGCCCCGCTGCCCTTCCCGTGGCGAGGGTGTCTACATCGGTCCCAGCACAGCGCCCAGAACAGCCCTGCTCTTCCCCAGGCTCGTCCGCACATACCCCTCCACTCTCCACCTCTAGGGACCTGGGTCACAGGCCTCGGATGCAGCCAGGAGCCAGCTGATGGACCTGGCCACACCATCGGGCCAGCTGGAGCCCTGTCCCAGGACTCACTAGGGGGATGTGGCCCAGGGGCGCAGCCTAACCAGCGCCCGGGGCCAGGGCTGGACTAGACACCCGAACTTCTACAGTGGCCCTTATGACAGTCAGGAGCGTACGCGGCCAGAGCAGGCAGAACTAGGTGGGCGGCATCCCAGGCCAGGACCTTCCTCAGAGCTAGAAGGAAGCGGTTACTCAGGCTTTGGGCAGGTCGGTCTCACTCCTGTGCCCTCAGCCAATACTGACCGGCCCGACCCCTGAGGGTACCTGTGGGACAAAACAGCGCCCTCTCTGAGACACCTACCTCTCACAGCCCACTACCCCTCCTGTGGGGAACCGGGCCTCAGCCGCCTCCTCTGGGGAGTGAAAGGGGCAGGCCAACTGAGGCCTGTGGGAGGGCTACAAGTGCAGGCTCGTGGGTGTGCATGAACCCAACCCAGGCCTCAGGCAGGGGGCAGGGGCCAGTGGCCGGGGAGGCCATGGAGGGGCCCTGCACAGCCCATCTCCCACAGCCCACCCAGCCACAGCCTGGGTCGTCCACCTGGTCCTGCCCAAGGGCACCCCCCACACGTAGGCCCCTCCTCTGCAGCCCCCATCCTGCCCCAGCTCAGGGCCTGGAGGCCTGGCCTTGACCGAGGCCTGACAAAGCCCTTGCAGCCCCTCTACAGCCAGAGGCATACTCGCTGCCTCAGCCCATGTCTGTGGCGCCACAGCTCCCCCAGGAGGCCTGCCAGGCAGGCCACACACCCAGTTCCGGAGGCACATGCCGTCCCATCTCCAGCGGGGACCCCAGGACAGGACAGGCATTCGTGCGCCCCTCCACGGGACCTCTGCTCAGGGGTGCCCTCTGGAAAGTGGCCCCCCCACTGACCGCGTGAGTGGCTCCCTGCTCTGGGCGACAGTGCCCAATGTGTGCCCATCAGACCCTCCCCCGAACCACGGGAAGCCCCTCAGAGCCACGGGAGGGCCATGCGTGTGTCCTGGCATAGCGCCAGGCTAAGTGCAGACCCCAGCAGGCAGGAACGGGCACAGCTGGGTCCTGCCACATCTACCACCAGCCCTGTCACATGCCCCAGCCACTTCCCATATCTGTGACCCAATCCGGGTCCCTGGGCTACAGATTTGGTTCCTCTTGAGCAGCCAAAGCAAAGTTGCCTGTGGGGGGAGGGGGACCTGGTCCCAACAGCCACTGAGCTTTCCTGAGCCAGGTCCTGCTGGGGGACCGTGTCCACAGAAGGGGAGCACCATGCTGGGGCAGGAGCCTGCCCACACTCCTCCAGCCCACCGCTGCTGGCTCGCCAGTGGCCTCAATTCTGCTTCTAGCGGTGACGATGCCCTCCCACTCCCGAGGGCCACTGTGTGGCTGCCCAGGGGGATGTTCGCGAGCCTCTGGCACAGCAGCTGTGACCTGGGGCAAGAGCCACAGCGCATGCTGCCCAAAGCCTGCCCAGAGCCCAAACAGCTCCTGTCCCTTCCTTCATGTCCTCCGGGCAGGGGAGTACAGTGTTGGGGACACGGCTTGTCACATCCACAGACCCTTGAAAAGCAGGAGGCACCAAATGGCAGAATAACAGGGCCTGGTGACACAGACCCCACACCAATGCTAAGCGGGGGATGTGCTAAGCTTCAACACGTTTTCTAACCTGCTGATCAGCAAGGAGAACAACAGGGCCAGCCCCGCCCATAAGACCCGGTGCCCTGCTGAAGTCTGGTACTCGGTGGGCCTTTCTTGGGTCACAGCTTTTAACCAAGGCACTGGCTGCAGTTTTAGCTAGGAGACCACTGGGCCCTGACAGTCATACAGCCTAGACCTCAAATGCCCTCTAAGTGGCCACCCAATTAGGGTTCACACACTTCTGGGCACAGAGCCCTCACTATCTCCTGAGGCAGCACATTCAGACCAGAGGAACTCCCTTATTTTGGGCTGAGGCTCTGGCTTCCCTCTGCCTCCGGGCCTTTGCACATCCTGTTCCAGCTGCCAGGGACTGTCTCTCCCAGGGTCTCTGAATGGCTACCTCTGTCTTAGCTTTAGGGTCTCAACAGAAATCTCCCGGCACTCAGGGCTCTAACAGGAAACAGGCCTCACGGGCTGGGCAAACCTGAGGCGAATGCTACCATCTGACCTGGAAGGTAAGCCACTGTGCCCACTTACTGCCAAGTTCCAGGCAGATCCCAGCCCTCTGGGTGTTCACAGCCTGGCTGGCACCCTCCACACCTCTTCCAAGAAGCCTTCCCTGACCACTGGGCTCCTGCAGACCCTGTCCTGATGCCTCCATCACCTCGCAGCTTCTAGCCCTGAACTGGCAGAGACAAGGAGCAAGAATAAGAGAAGCTGAGGACAAAGAGAGTGAATCTGGCCTCTGCTTCAGGACACAGGGGTGCAGAGGGCTTGGAAGGGGAGTCATGGGGGGGTCCAGGACTGATGGGCAGACTCCCCAAGGGGAGCCCAGAAAGGCAGAGGGTCCCACCCAAGGTCACACAGACAGGAAGCAACAGAGGGGGCCCAGGCCCCTACTCTCCAACCAGCAGAGGAGGCTCTGGGACCCCTGCCCGAATCCCCTGCCATCACTGCAGAGCACAGACTGGCCTCAAGGCACGTCAGGCCCCCAGATATTGGGCCCAGCCCACCAGCTCGGCTGTGCAACCGTAGGAGAGTCTTCTCCTTTCTCACACCAGCAAGGCTCCCCACTGCCCCCTAAAATGACCATCCCTGGCCATCCAGGTGCCCCTTGTGTGGGGAGCTCTGGGCCCCGCCTCAGGGGAGTCAGACTAGCAGCCCCTCCTGGGGGGGATGGGGGGGTGGGGGGTGGAGTAGCACAGAGCAAACTCCAGAAGCTTCTCTGCCTCCTTCTAGTACCCATCCACCCTCAGATCCCATCAGCCCCCACAGAACCCACAGTGGCACCCTCCCTATAATCTGTCCCTTCAGCAAACAGCACGGGCCCCCAAGAGATGGACGCAATGGCCAGGGAGCGTGGGAGCACCTCCCCCCCAAATTGGAAGCCTGAGACCTTCAGCCTCAAGAGAAATACCAATCTTGCTTCTGCAGAGGTTCCAAGCCAGCCAGGACTGTGGGAGCCCTCAGAATAGCCCCTCATCTGCTCCTGACCCCTGCAGGGGGCCGGCAGAGCGGGGCCCAGGAGGCTGACTCTGGCTCCTACCACCTCATCATCATGTGATTCTGACCTGATTCCCTCTCTGAGCCTCAGTTTGCCAATCTGTACAAGGGAGACAATCACCCTCATTTCCTGGCTTGTATGGGAAAGGACTAGTGACAGACAGCCCTGCACAGAGCCTCAAAACAGGGCGGGCCATGGGGGTTTCCAGCGGGTTTCACAGAGCACCCAGCAGTGGACGGTGGGGGCAGGAAATGGCAAAGAAGGACAAAGCTTGGCCTCCTCAAGCCGTATACGTCCCCTACTCCCCTGGACCCAGGCCCCACTCTTCCTCTGGACAGTCTAGGAGGCAGAAGCCCTCCTCCCGCAGCTGGGCCAACACCACATGGGGGTGGGGGCATCACCAGACCCTGCACCCCAGGTAGAAGCTGGCCAAGAGGGGGCACCTAGGTCAAGAGGATGAGGGGTCTGCCACCAACCGGCAGGGAGGGGAATGGGAACACTGCCCCCTCCACAGCCAGGAATACTAAACCAAGGGAGGCAGGAAGGGGCCCTAAGCCACAGGGCCCACACTGACCTACTGCCCAGCCACCCAGGAAGGGAGCTCTGTCTGCTGCCACCAAAAATGGAGCAAGAGCACGAGGCTCTTGCACCCCCCACTGTGGCCCTGCAGAAGTGCGCCAGCGCAGATTTCAATATGTGGCAGTGAAGGATCAGAGAGGTCAAGGGCTTGCCCAAAAGCACCAGCCCTGGGAGGGCAGGGGCAGGACGCATGTCCGGGTCTGGCTCACTCTACTAGCCCCCAGCCAGGAGCGAGGGTGGCGGGGGATGGAGACAGGCTGGTTTCCACACCGTGGTGAATTATTCAGCGGCTAATTCTGCTCGGCAGAGAGGAGGCAGGAGAGTGAGTCAGAGCCCTCCCACAGCGGAGGAGGGGAAAGTGCTCACAGAAGCTGGGGGCACACACCTGCAGGGGCACAGGGCCTTGCAGGAGGGCCGGCTGAGTCAGGGGGGCTGGCCATCACTCTGGAGGGCGCCACAGGCTGCAAGCATCAGGCCCTCACTCACACCCCACAATGTGTTCCAGGAGCCCCAGTGGGCGAGGGGCCGCAGCCAGTCCACCAGGCTGGCGGGATGGTGGGTGCAGCCTGCAGGCCAGCAGGAAAGCTCTGTGCGGGTCCAGATGTCCCAGGCGCCCCAGGGATGCCCCCCGGAGCTTCAGGACTCAAAACTGGCAGAGAACTTCTAAAGTAAAGCACAGTCCCTGGCCTGGGACAGCCAGGGGACCGACGTGACGCAACCATGACATGTGGAAGACCATGGGGGTCACAAAAGGGTGGTCTCCAACACCAGTCGGCACCCCACGTTTGGTTTCTAGAATGTGGGCATCGAGTTTTATAAAAATCTTGCTGTCTCTGGGCATGCTTGGGCCAATCCCTGGCCCCCTTTCTAATCTGCTTAGGAGCAGATGAGCAGGGATGGGGGGATAGGGGTGCAGGCCCCAGGTGAGCAACGAGGCCGGGAGTGCTGGGATGTGCAGAGCTGGGATGCCCATGGTGCCCTAGCTCGCTGCTTCCAGTCTCATCCTGTAGCTAAGGGAAGACAGTCCTACACAGGCGAGGCGCGAGACTGTCCACGGAATGCTGGACTCCCAGGCCATGTCGACAAGCAATGCTGTTCCACTCCACCCAGGGCTCTGCAATGACCACTGGAGGGAACGAACCCCAGAGGAGTTCCGGGTGACCAGGCAGCCTGGCCATGGGACCTCTGGAATCCGGATCCCCAGGCAGGAAGGAAATGCCCACAGCCTAGTGCCCTGCCCTGCACTGAAATGACAGTGGCTCGGTGATGGGGGTGGTGCTGCTTGGGCTTGGCATGACCCCAGGACTAGGGTTCTACTGGAAGAGGCTGATCCCTTGGGGAGAAGGCTGCAGACTCCCACTGCCCCCCATTCTGTCCAGGCTCGGCCCCTTTCCAGCCTCCCGTACTGAGGCCCACCTTGAGTGTCTGTGGCCAGGCCTCCCTTCCTCAGGGGCAGCTGGATCTCCAGGCAGGCCAGGTGTCACGACAGCACACACTGCACTGTGTGCATCCCACAGCCTGGCCACCCAGCAGGGGGACACTACCGGCCAGAGAGGGCTGGCATCTGCCCATCTCACTCACCCACCAAAATCTTGGCAGTGAGTCGGCTTCCCCAACTGGGGGTGAGGGGGCCACAAATCCCCTCCTGGCTGGACCCAGTGCTCTCAGGTATGGGCTTGGTCTCAGAGCCCTGGGGTCTGCTGGGTAGGGGGCTCTGCAGGGCCACGGTTCAGGGCTACCCCAGGTGATGGACAGGGGCCTGGGCTGGTGCTGACAGCTGGCAGAGGGGGCTCCGTGGAGAGAAGAGAGTCTCCACATGACCCCAGAAGGAGGGCCTAAGCGACACCAGGGGAGAAGGCTAGAATCTGCAGGAGGGCCGCGGACCCTCCATGCAGGATGGGGGTCTCTAGACGCTCAAGGAGGGGAGTCCCAAGGACGCAGGGGGAGACCCTCGAGGAGAAATGGGTTGTGACTCACGAGAAGGCGGAGGCCGTGACCCTAGAGGAGGACTGGGGCTGCGACCCTCTGGGAGGAAGACGCCCCCCCGCCCAAGACCCTCGATGGGTGGTTCGGTAGTCTTCAGACCTTCGAAAGGACGGGACAGTGACCCTCGGCATGAGGGGCCCTGACCCAGGGCCTTGACCCTCAACCCGGGGGGCCGCGTCACCTGCTGGTAGTCCGTATCCTCGGGCCGGAACTGGCTACTGGTGGTCTCCCAGCGCAGATCGAAGTGGGGCAGCCGGTGCAGTAGGTTCACCCACCAGGGCGCCGCGTAGCTGACCCCGGCCATGGCGGGCCGGCCGCCTCGGGAGCGCGCCGCCGCGGGGCTCCCTCGCTGGCCCAGGGAGCGCGGGGTTCAGGGGCCGGCCAACCCTCGCCCAGACGCCCGCATCGCCCGCGCGCTCCTGGGCCCGGCCCGGCCCGGATCGGCCCGGCTCGGCTGCGCTCGGCTCCGCTCGGCCGCCCGCGCCCGCCGCCTCTTTGTTCGCCGCCGCCGCCGCCGCCGCCGCCGCCTCCGCGCGCCCCCGCCCGCGTCCCGCCGCTCCGCCCCCGCGTCGCCATTGGCTCGCAGTTCGACGGCCCCGCCCCTGTCTCCGGCCCCGCCCCCTACCGACATTGGTCCGCAGCTCTTCTGCCCCGCCCCCATCCTCCCTCCCGCCGTCCTTGGCCCTCTAGCCCAGCCCCTCCGCGCTCTCTTGCCCGCCAGCCCCTCCCCCGCGCCGCCATTGGCACGCTGGACGAGGCTCCGCCCATCAGGGACCCTCCCCGCGCCGGGAGGGCGCCGGGCCGTCGTGTCTCCACCCGTAAGTGGGGGCGGGGGCCAGAACCCTGTTCTCACGTCCACACATCAAGCCGCACTTCCCGCGGACACTCCCTCGTGGGCAAGACTATTGCACAGTTCTTGAGCTTCTTCGGGGGTCGGCCTGGAAGAGCTGGCCTGGCCTCCTCCGCATGCAGCCTGAGTAGCCGGCAAGCCTGTCTGTCAAATGAGGGCGATGTGGACTCAGCCTGGCTTGACCACCCACAGCTGTGTGATCTTGGACGAGTTACTCACCCTCTCTGTTCATCAGTGTCTTCGTCCGTGAAAGGGAAGTACAATGAGTGTAAAGTGCTCAGGACATCAAAGTGCGAACCAGTTCGAGTGTGTAAAGGAATGGGCTGGTAGCCTGGCCACCTTCCTTTGGGGAAGGTTGTGTCTTTTGTGAGAAAGACACGGCTCTGTCCTGGCCTCCTTGAGCTTGGAAATTAATGCATCTGCCAGAGAGGGCCCAGCGTAGACTTTGGAGCCTCGTAGTCACACTTCCTAATAGGCATTATCATGCTTTATTAAAGTGGAGGTGGGAACCCCAAGAACAGAGGAGACTGGAAATGCTGTACATACATGGTAGGCTCGCCCCTCTCTGCACCTCAGGGCACAAGGTGCATCCTCTTGGCTCTGGCTTGTCACCACCCTGGGACATTACTTCTGGACCCGTTGCATTCTTTTTTTTTTCTTTCAATTTTTTTGTTTTAATGTTTATTTATTTTGGAGAGAGAGACAGAGTGTGAATAGTGGAGGGGCAGAGACAGAGGGAGACACAGAATCCAAAGCAGGCTCCAGGCTCTGAGCTGTCAGCACAGAGCCTGACATGGGGCTCGAACCCACAAATTGCGAGATCATGACCTGAGTCAAAGTCAGATGCTCAACTGACTGAGCCACCCAGACACCCCAGGACCCCTTGCATTCTGAGAAAGAGGTTCCTACACCTGGGATTCTGAGGTCTGCTATGCTCTGTGAGCAGACAGGCCCCTTCCAACAGGCTGGGCTGGGCTTTTGCAGACAGGGACAACTCTGGACAGTGGCCTCCCAAAAGGCCTATCCATCTGCTCATCTGATCAACTTGACTGGTCTGTTTTCTTGTAATAAGGCTGGGTGGCTCGCTCAGCCTCCCGCAAAGGCCTGTGGACACAGGAGAGGCCTTTTCAAAACCTCAGTTTCCACCCTCAGGATAATTTACATACCACCCAGTTGGAAAGTAACAGTGGGGCAGGAAGAGAAGGGTCACATTCTCCATCCCTAAAGGGCATAGTTTTCTGGTTCCTGTTACTGGAAATGGGACACACAGTCACAGACCCCCTGCTTCACCCTGACTCCCATGCCCGTGGCACCAGTGTGGCTGGCCTACCAGGGTCCCCATGTGAAATGCATGGGTCCTTATGAGCTCTTTTCCATGTTTCCAGAAGCCTCAAAATATTGTGCATTTTCCTCTGATAAGGCCAGAAAGCATGACCCAAACATATAAAATGCCAGCCTAGCTGTACTGAAGTTGACTTGTGTCCCCCTCAAAAGATATGTCTGTGACCTAACTCCTGGTGCTTGTATGATTTTACCCAGAAATAGGGTCACTGCAAATGCCATCAAGTTCAGATGAAGTCATCATAGATTATGGAGGGCCCCAATCCAATGACGGTGTATCTCTATGAGATAGAATTTGGATCCATTGACTAGGAGATACTGAGGCACAGGGAGAAACACCATATGAAGACGGAAGCAGGTGATGTGTCCTACAGCCAAGGAACCGGAGGGTCACCAGAGCCACCAGCGGCCAGGAGAGAGGCATGGAGGAGAGTCTCCCTCAAGGCCCCAGAAGGAACCAGCCCCGTGGACAGTTTGAGCTGAGGCTTGGAGGTCTGGAACTGAGAGATGGTAACTTCCTGTTGTTCAGGCTGCCTATTTTATGGTGCTGTGTTACAGCAGCCACAAGAAACTCATACATTGGGCTGTTCAGAGCATCCAGGGGGGCAGGTGTCCTCTGCCTCTGATTGGCGTGCAATGGAAGGGAGGTCATCACTGATTAATACTTGCAATGTGTGTGATCTGTGAAACCTTTTCCTAAAGTGAGGGGCAGTCCCTGGAGAAAGAACACTAAAGGGGGTCCAGGGTGGAGAAAAGGAGGGACCCACAATATACGGTCCTGGAAAAGCACTGCCAGAGCCCCAAACCTACTGTTCCTTGGGGCCTGGGTATTGGAGAGAAAATCCCCACAGTACTGAAGGGCCTCCAGGAACCACACTTTCTTGGGAGGGGGGGGCAGGATCCAGGGGCTCTGGAGCCTGACACTTGCAGCTATGTAATCTCAGGGAAGATTCTTGTGACTCTCGTCCCTGATGTGCAAACTGGGGTTCCTGCTGCTAGGCCCCTAGAAAGGCAGGGGGTAAAGGGGGAACACTGGGTAGAGGGTGTGGGGCATGAGGAAGGCCTGTCCCCACCCTACCCTCCTTTTGTCTGGAGGCACTGGCTGGACCTATGGTGGTTTTTCCTGCCTGGTCCTGAATGACTGTGGCCAGACTCTGGCCCCACTCTACAGATGCAGAAACTGAGGCCCAGGTCCCACCATTGCTCTGGAGGCATGAGAATCACCTCCCAACCAGGAACCGAGATTCAGCCTTGTGCAGTTGGCCACAGACCGAATGACCTGAAATAGGGCACTAGTGGCCCAAGAAGTCAGAGAGGATCGGCTGTGCTGGCCCCTGACCAGGGCGCCAAGGGACACACTTCAGTGACTCAGCAGTGACTCAGGAGGAGGAAGCAGATGGGGAAACCTAGTCCTCTCCCAGTTAGGGAAGTAGCCCCAGGTGGTGATAAGCAGCTGGGAGTCCGATACCCTTTACTCTGGGGACCCAGAGCCAGGAACCCCGGAGGCCTCAGCACAGCCTTTCTGTGAAGTCAGGAAGGGAAGCCTGGCAGTCCCCAGATGGGCAGCCCTGAGCCACAGGCCCGGGAACACCCGGCCCCACCAGGTGCCGACATCACAGAGGGGGTGAGAAGGGGGTGCTTCAAGGTTCAGAAATGAAGGAAATTTTTCCTAATTCCCACAGTCAGACGGCAGATGGATGGGCCTCAGTTTACTGTATTTGAAATGGGTCTAAAAACAGTCCCACATCCTGGGGAGGTCATGTGGTGGAGGCCACGTGCAGAAACCTGTGCTCTGCATGCTCTGTGCATGCTCCACCCATGCTCCGCGCATGCTCTGTCCGCACTCCGTGGACACCATGCTCAGTCTCACCCACAACTTTTCCGCGTCCAAAGCCAAACACTTTCTATCCTGTGTTTCCGAGTTAACTTTTGCTTACACCCCAGTCACAGATTCTGTGAGCCTTAGCCTCTCATGGTGGAGCTCAGAGGAAGGTGAGACGTCTGTGAGATGACAGGACACAGCAGCACTATTCTCGAGAGCCGGGAGGTGGGAAGCACCCACGGGCCCTTCAGTGGATGAACGAGATGCGGTCGGGCCTTGCCGCAGGGCATCTGCCGGCCACGGAAAGGAACGAAGCACCAGCTCATGCTGCAACGTGGATGGATGTTGAAAATGTGACACGGAGAGACAGTAGCCAGACACAGGGCCACGTCTCATGTGATTCCATTTAGTCGACCCACAGTAAGTAAATCCACAGAAACAGAAAGTGGGTTAGTGGTAGCTGGGGGTTGGGGGAGGGGCAGGAGGAAGCATGGGGAGTGACTGATGAATAGGCCTGGGGTCTCTGCTCAGGGCGATGGAAGTATTTTGGAGATGATAGAGGCGGTGATTGCATAACGTTGTGAATGTACCAAAGGCCACTGAATTATTCACTTAAAAACGGTCAGAATAGTTGTGTATATCTTAACGCACACACAGAATAGGATTACGATCCTCCCTCTGCCCGCCCGCCCTCCCTTCCTTCCTTCCTTCCTTCCTTCCTTCCTTCCTTCCTTCCTTCCTTCCTTCCTTCTGGTGAAGTGCAGTTTGTGAGTGGAGGATAGAGACAAGAAGGCGGCTTGGAAGCATCTGGAACGGAGTGGGAGGGCAAGCCAGGCCAACTCCCCAGTATCTGTGTCCCAGGCCAGGAAGGTAGCTGGGTTGAGGCTCCTGAACGGCTGCTCCAAGACCTGTGGGTGCCTGGAGAAAGGCCAGGGAGGGCCAGGCCCCCAGATGCCAGGCCAGAAGCCAGGATAATGGCATCCCCTGCATTTAGACCCCTTCCAGAGAGGCTCACATTTTCCATGGAGGCAGCGCTCACAAGAACTGGCAGGGAGAAGAGACAGCCAGAGGCGGGTTTCCCGCTCCCAGTGCCTGCGCCCCACGGACACATGGCTCGTGGGCCCTGGCCGCAGAAGGCTGCGGGAGCCCTGCTGGCATTGGCCACGTGGCTCGGAGGCTGGGAGAGCTGCCATCCAGCGTGCTCCGTAAGAGGTCCACCAGGTGAGCCCAACACGCACCCAGCCGGACTGAGGGTGTGAGCACCCCAGGCTTGTCTGGAGCGACGTCGCTGCAGCCTGCCTGTCCAGAGAGCCCCTGGAACCAGTAAGTCAGCAGGGACGGGCCGTGGCAGCCGGGGATCCTGCCCCGGGTCCCAACCTGCAAGCCTCATGTTGCTCAGAGCCTCCTTACTCTTTGCCGGACACGCAGCATGGACAGGACTGGTGTCTAGGCCCCAGGGCTCTGATGAGAGGAGACTGGCACCCGAATGGAAAGCAATCAATCACTGACACCCTCCTCCCAGGGCAGGGCCCCTCAGCCCGATAACGATGTGTCACCTGATGGGCATTGTGCAGAGCATCACGGAACTGAGGGCTTGTGACAGACTTCCCCTGCCACCTTCAAGGCCCTTGGGAACCTGTGTCATCTTCGGAGGCTTTATGCCTGCTAAGCTCTGCCTCCCCGTTTTACAGCTGGGAAAACTGAGCCTCCATTCCACAACCCCAGCTCGTCAGGAAAGTGGAAGCTGTGTTTGGTAGCTCTTCTCACGCCAGGAGAGACTGTGTGCAAGCGCAAACATTAGCACGAACACATGTGACCTGAGCCAGATAGTCCGGTCTGCACAGTTTACGAGAGGACCATCGCTCCTTGTTCTACAGACCAGGGGTCTGAAACCCAGAAGATGAAGTTGCTCACCCTGAGTCCAGAGCCAGGGACCTGGAGACAGCGTCGCCGGTGTGGCAGGTACCATGGGGCCACTGTGGAGTGAGCAGCTCAACCTGGCCCAAACCAAGGTCCAGCCTTTGCCTTCGGCTTTGCAGAGACCTGCATCGCATCCGATGGATGTGTGTTTGTTTAGGTGGGGATTGGTCACACGCTCTGCATTTTGTCACACATCAGTGCTGGAGGGCCATGCACCCTCAGCGCCACAGAGACTTCTCCCACGGACCCCACCCCCACCCCGGGCTGGCATCTCGGGTCGCCTCCTATCGCTGGTTTTAATCTGTATTCTCTGCTGTTGTGAACCATAACTGTGAGCGTATCTGCGTTTGTGAGTTCCATGGGTCCTTCTAGCCAGGTTTGGAATCTCAGTGTGGTTTGGGGAACTCTCCCAGCTTGCACCTGGTAAAGTGAGGCATGAGACAGTGTCAGGGTGATGCCACCTCTCCTTTCACACTCGGGTCTTGCTAATCCCTACATGGAACAGATGACCACCATCCCCCTGTCACCAGGAGGACAAGGGCTCAGAGGATTAGGTATAGGTGCAAGGTGTAAACCTCTGTCTCTCAAAATTTCTGGTTTGATTCTCTGTGCCGTGCAAGCCACCAAATGATGTATTTTTAAAAGGCCAACGGGAGATGTATTTATTGCTGCATGATGAACCACCCCAAATCTCAGTGGTTTAAAACCACCTGTGCCATATCTGTTGGTAAGTGTGGGGCTGAGCAGCGTGGACTCAGCCGGGTGGCCCTTCAGGGGCTGTCAGAGTCGTGCAGCACCTGCAGTCATACAGAAGGCCCACTGGACCGCCTGGACATTCTCAGATGGCTGGTGGTCGGTGCTGAGTCAGTGGGCCACAAGCCTTCGGCCAGCTGGCTTGGGTAGGCTTCTACCCAGGTGTCTTGGGGAGGAAAGCACGCAAGCCCTGCAGCATGAGCACTTGTCTGCTCATGTCACATTTAATAACAGGTCCCAGTGGCCAATGCCAGTCACAGCTAAGCACAGAGACAATGGGCAGGACTGAACAAGGCACGGACATGGGCCGGGGCTATGTCAGTCTTGATCGAGTGGATTTCCAAAATGGGGGAGAGATTCTTAAAGTCCTGTACAGTCCCTTCCTCCCTGGCAGGTGCAGAGGAGGAAATGGATGTGAGCAGCTGGGATGAGAGGGTCCCCGCAGCTCAGGAATGTCGCCTCTGTCTCCAGGAGCTGTGGGAAGGGGACTCGGGCTTGGTCTCTGGCTTCAAGCTGGTGACAAAGGCTGGCTGGGCAGCTGTTGGAAGGATGGACTGTCAGTCACACTGTTCCTGTGCTTGGGAAGAGAGGCCCTTTCTCGGACCTTCAGAAGCAGGCCAGTAAGTGTGGGGAGAGATTGGGGCCTCTCACCCAGGGCCATGGGAGAGATGGGCTCTCTCTGCCCCCTCCTGAGCCCCGCCACCAGCTGCTCCCAGGGTTGGGATGTCTGGTGACACCGTTCCCCTTCCAAGAGCCGAGACCCTTCAGTCGGGCAGCCTTCCAAGCCTTGGTCTCCCGGTCTGCCTCCCTCCCTGGGCGGGGGTCAGGGTTATGCTGGAAAGGGGGTGTTCACAGCTGAAAGCCAGCTTCCTTCCCTCAATGTAAGCAGTTTCCCCGCGTGATGCGCCCAAGCGCCTTTGGGGGCCTGTCACTCACCCCACAGCCACTCTGACTGTGTCTTGCCTGGGTAGAGGCCAGCCACTGCATCCCCACTTGGGGGGCCTAGGGGCCCAGACTCCATGGGGTCAGACAATCCTCATTTCCTCACATGCTGTTCCTCTGGCCAGGATGGGGCCCAGGGGGTCAGGGTCTCTCTCTCTCTCCCCGGGGTGGGCCATCCCTGGAAGGGAATCCCTGGAAGGAAATGTCTACCAACAGGGGTGGTAGAAGGAAGCATCTCCAGCAGGTCACCAGGAGCACGGAGCAGGCGGGGAGGGCTGTGCTCTTGGCCTGAGCTTCTCCCCACCACTGTCTGCATGAAGGACACTGACCGTACCATCCCCTCACTGTTCCCATCCTCCTCATCTCTCCCGGAGGCTCCCGGAGGCAGGGGTCAGGGCAGGAGCAAGGCAGAAGCTTCTGGAAGTGAGGCCAAGATGACAGCATTATCGTGGCCTTGACAGGTACTCAGTGCATGTTTCTGGAACAGATGTCGTCATGCCTGCCGAGAGCCACCTTGGCTGGCACAGGCCTTCCCCGGCCACGTGCTCACAGCCACCCAGAGACATGGCCCCTGTCGCTCCCCATGTTACATATGTGGAAACCCAGGCTCAGTTCACCGCAGGTCACTGGCCAGTACCGCCTGGCTGGGTCCTGTGGCCTGGCTTACACTGAGGGAAGGAAGTTGCCTGCAGGCCCAGGAGCCCTTTCCTCCCCAGATACCCCAGCTGGTCAGCAGCATGGGCAGGGGGACGTGGGCAAGTGGGTGGCCCCACCAGGCCCACCTCCCTGCCTGCCCCAACTCTCTGCTCCATTAGGGCCCTGGGGGTGCACCGAGATCGGGGAGGCCAGAATGTGCTGGAAATGTGTCCTGATCTGAGGCTGCTCCATGCCTGGCAGGCACGGGATGGCCCAGCCCTCTCCTGTCTTTGGGGGTGGCTAAGAGGGGCTGGCCTTATCTGGTGGGCGCTGGGGGAACAGCCTTCCCAGGGCCCCTGAACTATCTTCAGCCCTCCTAGCTGGGAGGACCCTTCACCTTCTGAAATGCAAATTGGAGCCAGCATCCCACTGCCAACAGCTCTTCCCTTCTCCCATGGTTCCCAGGGCTCCCAGGGTGAAGGCCAAACTCTTCCACAGAGCAGAACATGCAGTCCCCCCTGCAGCCCCTGCTTCTGCCCCAGCCCACCAGCCCCGGCTACCTCGGAGCCACTTGTGGCTCCAGCGTGAGGGCCAAGGGCAGCCTAGGCAGGAAGACCCCCATTCCTTCCTCCGGAGGCAGGAGCTGTGTGTTCCTGACCCTCTGGCCACTGCCCACGCTGCACTTTGTGCCACTGGGCCTCTCTCGCCTGGACCCTCGCCAGCCTGGTAGGGAGGTGTGCCCGCCTGGGTCCTGGCATCTGGGCAGGTGGGTGTTTGGTGGGTGAAGGAATTTACTCTGGTCTGTGTGGCGCTCAGCCTAGCTGATGGACTTGCAAACAGATGAAATAAACCTTGATACTTGGAGGTCCGCGGTGCCTTCCCCCCTCAGAGCCTGGCCCGCTGCAGATGTGCAGCCAATACTAAAGCAGGCAGAATGAACTCAGGGGCTGGTCCCGGGGAGCTTCTCGGCAGGGCCATTCGGGCAGGCCTGTGGGACGGGACACTGCTGGTGGTCAGCTGGAGGGGGAAGGGCATGCTCTGGGCAGGCTGTGCACGCTTGCCTGGAGGGGAGGCCAGGGGTCAGGGCCAGAGTGGAGAGGCGTGCCAAGCTGGGGCATGGAGGGAATCCAGGTCGCCACGTGGAACATCAGTGAGTCTGTTGGGGAGATAAGGTGTGTGTTTACACTGGGTCTTAACCAAGGAGCACAGGGCAGCCTGGCGCCAGGCCTGACCTTAGATTCATAGCGCTGGACAGAGATGAGGAACAGGGAGGAGGTGCTGGCCCCCCACTAGATCTATCCTTCTCATCCTCCTTAGGAAGAACCCCCCCATTTTCATCACATCTATGGCCACCGAGAATAGGCAACGTTTTCCAAGCTCCTTGGCAGCTGGATAGGTGAATGACTCCCTCTGACCAATGGAATACCAGTGGAAGTGTCCTCAAGTGAGGGGACACCCCCTTTCTCCTTCCTCCCTGTGGCTTGAGTGCGTGTTATGGCCGAGCCCAAGCAGCCATTTGGGCCATGAAGCCTTGTGTTCGGGGAGTGAAGCAATAAGAAGAGTGTGGGTCTTTGAAAAGCATGCAGCCACCATATCTCACCTGCGCTGTTTTCCTGGGGGCTCTGGAAACTTCTGGTGAGTTTGGGATACTGGTATTTTGGGTGTTGGCAGTACCCAGCTAGACCTAAACCTAATGAATGGAAGGATGGAGGGGAGGGCTCAGATTCTGAGGACTCTACTGAGACTTACTGGGGACAGGGGAGTGAGAAGAGAGTCAAGGCCACCTCCAAGCTCCTGTGGGAAGTGGTGGAATACTTTCCTGTGTATGCATTATGCATTAAACACTTTTTGTGTACGCTGAGGGAGTATATAGGTGAACGGTATGTCTGCTTTCTTCAGAGAGCTCTCGGTCACACACTGGAAGGGCTCAGCTGGAGGAAAGGCAGTACCTAGCCTGTGAGTTGCTAAGCGCTTCATATGTTCGTTCTACACAGTTACTGAGTACCTCCTGTATACCAGATGGGAACGGCAGTGAGCATCGCAAACTCGGTGTGGAATGGAGGGGGTCTGATGGGAGTCACACAGCCATCAGATGGACTCAGCCTTGAGCGACAGGGCAGCGGAAGTTGCCAAGTGCCACAAAGGGTGAGTCTTGTGCTGTGAGGGTGATTGTACCAGGGGCCATGGGAAGCCCTGAGGACTGTGTGACACTCCTCCCCACCGGGTAGACATCTCAGGGTTCTTGCAAAGCAATGCCACAGCCCCAGGAAATCTCCTGCTTGTTCCTGGCAGTCCCTGGCCTTGGCCGTGGCACAGGACAGACAGACCGGACCAAAGCGAGTCTGGGCCCACAGAATGAGGGGGCACGGCTGTGCAGGTGAGGCTGAGATGGTGGCTTCAGCTGTCCTGGGCAGGGATGGACATCTGGAGGAGTGGACAGACAGGGGCCACCTTTTGGAGGCGAAAGCCTTAGGGAGTATTGTTGACACATTGAGATGGTGATGGGAGCCTCTCCCTCTCTTGGGAGCCCTCCAGGCTTCTGGCCCATGCGCGGACGGTGGGGTGCAGGAGGGGTCCCCAAGGGTGTGCCTGCATGGGAGGAGAGATTTGTGTCATTTACAAAGATTTTTTTCAATTTCTTAAACCTTGATTTATTTTTGAGAGCGAGAGAGAGAACACAAGTGGGGGAGGAACAGAGAGAGAGAGAGGGAGACACAGAATCCAAAGCAGGCTCCAGGCTCTGAGCTGTCAGCACAGAACCCAACGAGGGGCTGGAACTCATGAAGCTCAAGTTTATGACCTGAGCCAAAGTCAGAAGTTTAACCGCTGAGCCACCCGGGCACCCCATTTTTAGAAAGATTTTTAAATTGGGGTAGAATACATATAACAAACAATTTACCATCTTAACCGCTCTCAAGTGCCCAGTTGAGGGGCATCAAGCACAGCCACCCTGTTGTGCGACCACTACCTCCCTTGTCTGGTTCCAGAACATTCCATCTCCCCACATGAAACTCTATCCCTGTCACACACTAACCCTCATCCCCTTCCAAAGCCGGGCTCCACCCTCCAGTCTGTCTGTGTGGTTTTGGTGATTCCAGGGACCTCAGACAAGTGGAGTCCTGCCATGTTTGTGTTCTCGTGCCTGCCTCATTTCACCGAGCACGATGTCCTGCAGATGTGCCCATGCACTGGTGTGTGTGAGGGCTGCCCTCCTATGTCAGGTTGAGAGTAACCTGTTGTGTGTGTGGACCATGACTTACTTATCTGATGGCGGACACTTGGGCTCTTTCCACCTCTGACTGCTGTGGGTGCTGCTGCCGCGGACGTGAGTGTGCGGTCACCCTGTCCCCTGAGTCCCTTATTTGCGTTCTCTGCTGGATCTTGTGGTGGTTCTGTTTCTTTTCTTGAGGAGCCGCCACACAGTCTTCCAGAGTAGCAAACGCGGGTTACCCCCACCGGTTGTGCACGAGGCCTCCGATCCCTCCATGTCCTCACTGACACCTGTGACCACAACTTTGATTTTTCATTTTCATAGTGGCCATCCCAGTGGGGTGGGGCTGTTGAGTGTCAGTTTGGACAAGTGAGGTGGGTGTCTTGGGGACATCCCCAAGGTGCCAAGGACGGGGTGGCTGGGTGGTGGGGGCTGGGAAGGTACAGGTGCTGTCATCCACGCGGCAGGAAGGATGAAGGCGGTGGCACGTGTGAGCAGGTGGGAGGATTTCTGCCACCATGGCGGCCAGGGTGGCAGTGGTCTGCAGAGCAGGGGTGTGGGGTTTCGTGGCAGCCGAGGGGAAGGGAGGTAGTCAGCAACGTCACCTGTCACCAGGAGGTCAGAACAGTTGCGGGGCGAAGACAGGGACTGAGGCTGGAGCAGAGAGCCTCCTGTCAGTACCCAATGGGGAGAGAAGATTAGATGCAGGGGAGAGAAGTCAAAGTTCCACCAGCAGTAACCAAATAAGGACAGGAGTGCCATCATTGGCCACAAACTGAAGCGTGAAGATTCTGGAAGCATACACACAGAACTTACCCCTGCCCCAGGCCTCCAGAAACAAAGAAGGAAGGAAGCAGAGTCCACAGAATTCTGAGATTTTGTCAGGGCCTCTCCCGATTTGTAAAGAACTCCCTGCAGGGGTGAATGGGGAGGGGACAGTGAGGGAGATGTTCCAGAGGGCCCTGAGACACCCCCCCACCCCACGGCTGCTGGATGCACTTTCTTGGATCTCTACATGCCCTGCTGGGCGACAGTTGGAAACCTTCCAAAGGGCTCTGGGCAGAGGAGCAGCTTCTGATTCAGGACGAGCCTGAGGGCGGCCTCCACCCTACACTGCAGCTCGAGTACACCCACTCGTGATATTTGCCAAGCATCAACAGCGGCTATTTCTAGGGAGGAGTGTGGACGATGTGTGTGTGGCTGCTGTATGTTTTCTGTCTTTGGGAATGATGTGTTACATGTGCAGGGCGTGGCTCGAGGATGGGGCGGGAGGCCGAGGTGGGCAGGACCCGGGTGAGGCGTCCGGGCAGGAGCAGAGGTGGTCTGTGTGGGAGGCCCCAGTGTGAGAAGGATGTCCCCCCAAACACACCCCAGGGGAAAGAGGACTCTGCCTTCCCTCCCACCTAAGTGCCTACAGCGTCCCACCATGGGGCTCTCGGTGGCCACAGCCTTGTGGCCTTCGGGAAGGCAGCTGGGACACCGGCAGCTGGGGACAGCTGACACAGCCCCATAAGGGGAGGGAAGAGCTGTCACTCTGGCCTGGTCACCGCCGCGGGAGAGCGAATACTGGTCGTCCCTGTGAAGCAGCCTTCAGCAAATCCCTTCGCGTGCACAGCCGTGGCCATGCTGCGCAGAGGGCGACCCCGCGGAGACCAGCATGCTCCTGCGCTCACACCTTTGTTCCTTGGTGCTCGGCAACAAAGACTGCGTATCCCATTTGGATCTTTACATGGCTGAGGACTCAAACAGCTGAGGCACGAGTGGGGATGATGTGTGTCAGAGAAGTGCGTCAGGTGACCCGTGCAGAGTGTTGTAGATGCCCAGGGGAGCTCACGAAACCCACGAGCAGCTTCTGTGATCATAATCATGTGCGTACGGCCCACTAAAGGACCACTTACTAATGAGCTGGCATTGGCCAGTCCCGTCCACCCTGTTGGAAGTCCCTGTTGTCACATTGGTCACACGTTTTCCTTTATGTGGTCTCCGTGGGAAAACGGGGGTGTCCTATATAGCCTAGCATGGCTTGAGTTTACGGCGGGTGTGTGTGTGTGTGCCCGTGTGCACACACGCACCAGTTATGTATCTTTGGGTATGTGTTTGTACATGCAAGTGTGTACTTTGTGTGTGCACGCATGTGTGTGCATGCGTGTGCATGTCTGTCAGCGAGTGTCTGCCTGTGGTCGGGCGTTCTGCACAGTAGCCCCGGGCCTGGTGGCAGGCTGTGGGGTGAGGACGATGGAGAGAGACGGGGCCCATGCCCAGGCGTTCTGGCCCAAAAAACCAAGTGGCTCGTGGAGATGCCCACAGAGACATCACTGGATTGCTGGACAGGGGGCAGGTTAGGGGTGAAGGTCATTGAGCTGGGCCAAGCTGAGCTTGAGGCATCTGAGACACATTGGTGCAGATGTCCTATGTGTGTTTGGGGAGTGTGGGTATTGGGGACGGAGCCCCGGGGATGCCCGCATCTAACAGGCAGGGGAAGGGGCTAGTTACAGGGGAGAAAGCTGGTTACAGGCCAGAGGCAGGAGAAAAATCGTATAAGGGCAGAGATGAGACATGAAGGCAGGGCCACCACATCTCACTCTGCTGCCGAGAGTGAGAGCCATTGCTGAGCTGGGGAAAAGATGGCCTAGATGGTGGCGAGAGACGAGGCCACCATCAGCAGGGACAGCCGCGCTGGGGCCATGACCCCAGCCACTCCCCCTTCCTGGCTTTCACTCCTTCAGAACCTACTGCGGGAAGGGGAGGGTGGAGGAAGCAGGCTGGCGGGCTGGGAGCCTGAATGGCAGCCCCGGGGGCCTTGGCACTCAGTGGACCCGGGCCTTTGAGTCCCAGGCTGTTCTGGAGCTTAATTACCAGCTAGCTCCGGGGCACCTCTCTCCCTATTCAGAAAGGGCTCCATGGAAACTTCACAGACTCCTCTGGCAGGCTCTGGCTCACGGGGCTGCCCCTCTGCACTGTCAGCAGCCCGGCTGGGTTCCCAGGATATAAGTGGAAGGTACTGGCCGAAGGCCATTAACTGGTATCCCAGCCCGGAACGTGGGCCTGTTCCTCCTCCTCATTCATGTCCTCAGTCCAGTGGCAGGTGCTGAAAGGAACCGGGGATTCAGACTCTGACAGTTTTTCTCATATTCCTGGTGACTTTTGAAGAATCTCATTAATATCATCTTGGTGAAGGCCTGGGGGGAACTCTCAGTTAAGAGTCTATAAGGAGGCCCACATGCTCCTTGTGGGCCAGGCTGGCCACTACTTTCAAACTAACAGTTCCCAAGGGCTGCAAGCCAGTGGCAGGAATGGAGAGTGGGGCGTGTGTGTGCCTACGTGTGTGTATCTATGTGCACGCTTACAGATCCACGTGGCAGGAATGGGAAGTGGGGCGTGTGTCTGTGCATGTGTGTTACCTGAGTGCATGCTTACAGATCCACGTGGCAGGAGCGAGGAGTGGGGCATGTGTGTGCATGTGTGTATCTGCGTGCGTGCCTCCAGATCCTCATGGCAGGAAGGGGGAGCAGGGCGTGTGTGTGCATGTGTGTTACCTATGTGCATGTTTACAGATCCTCGTGGCAGGAATGGGGAGCGGGAGTGTGCATGTCCGTATCTCTGAGCATGCGTGCAGATCCACACGTCTGTCTACAGCTGGCCAGGGCCCGAGGCCAGGCCTTACTCCTTTACCTTGTAAGCTGCAACTAAGACCCCCACCCTAGAGGCTCCCTCTCTGTGAGTGAACCCCAGCCTCTCAGGAGGACACACAGGGGCAGGCGTGTGGCTGGGGAAGGTGATTGATGCGCTCAGCCCTCTACCATCAGACTCCTTAAGGCCCAAGCAGCTCCTTGCTCGACAAAGCCCAGAGCCTTCCAGACAAGCCATGTGCGGAGACACATGGTGATGGGGCAGGAGGCGGGCTCGGGCGAGCCCAGAACCGGCTGACAAGCCCCTGGTGGGGCTCCGGTGGATTCCCGTGGGGTCTATGGGCCCAGCAAGCAGCAGTGTGCAAACAAAAGCTTGAAAAGCAGTATTCCCCAGAGATCAGCTTTCTCCTGCCACCGGCTTTGTGGATTCCTGTCAGAGATTCCTTCCTTGTTCTGAAAGCAACAATAAAATAAATATGAAAAGTAATAATAATAAATAATAATAAATATGAAAAATAAATCTGAAAAATAAAAATATTTTTATTTTTTATTTATAAAAATAAAAAATAAATTTTATAAAAATATTTTAAATTTTTTTATTTTTTTATTTTATTAAATAATATAAATGTTATTTATATTATAAAAATATAAATTTATTAATATTTATAATAAATATCTATTTATTATAAAATAATTTTATTTAATTTTAATAAAAAATTAAAATATTTTTATATATTTTTTTATTTTGAGAGTGAGTGCAAGCGCAGGAGTGGAGGAGGAGCAGAGGGAATCTCAAGCAGGCTCCTTGATCCCAGCTGGACCCTGACCTGAGCCAAAATCAAGAGTCACACGCTCCACACGCTCCACACGCTCCAGGCGGCCCTCATGCTTTCGTTTCTTGATGCCCAAGTCCTCATAGGCCAGCAGGGAGAAAGGACAGAGGGGCAGCGTAAGAGGAGGGAGTGGTGGGCTGGCGGCAGGGCCCCTTCCCCCCGGCCGGCCCTCTACATCCCAGCTGGGGCCAAGCAGAGGCCCAGGGGCCCCTGAGAGGGAAGCTTCTGAAGCACCCAGCCCAGGCTGCAGCGTCATGCCCCTGGGGGTAGTTAAAAGTGACAGGATTTCCGGGGCACACGAGACAGACATCCTGCCAAGGCCACTGACGAGCAGTGCAGAGTGAACCCTCCTCCCTTCCGAGGACTCGTGCACGAATGGTGCATTGAGTCAGAATGAATTCTAAACAGAAGTGCCGAAGGCTGGAGGGGCCCTGCTCCCTGTCCTGACACCTGATGGTGTCATGTTTAAGTCCCAGGTGGGATTTCCCATCTTTCAGGACACTTAGCCGGCAGGCATGTGGGGCCAGTGGGCCCCTGGGAACTCGATAAGGTGGGACCCTGGGAGGTAGCCCACCGGACCCCCTCCTTCTCCCCAGTCCTCCCCGCCCCCCTGCCCTCAGAGACGCTGAGCCATGTGACAGCAGGCGCTGCTTCCTGAGCCACAGCAGGGGCTTTTCTTTAGCTCACGTGGACTCCCCAGAATTGAAACTGCGTTCAGATCGTGAAGGGTAGCGGGCTTTCCGTTCAGGGTGTTTAGTTCTTAAGCAAAGCACAGGGAGAAAGCTGTGCGGTGCTCACTCCAGGAAACGAGCCAGGCTGGCCTACCTTCTAACACGGTTGTGCTTTTGCCAGGACAGAGGCTTCCACTCCATCTGAAGGGCTGAGAGCACTTGTCAAGACGACAGGGGACATTCACAGGACGGATCACAAACAGCATGTGCTGTCGGAGCCATTGGTCTGCTCAGAGTCTCTCCCTCACACAGTGTCCTAAAAACTCCATCGCAGGGCCCCCCGGGTGCTCAGTCGGTGAAGCCTCTGACTCTTGGTTTCAGCTCAGGTCATGATCTGCCAGTTCATGGGATTGAGCCCTGTGTCGGGCTCTGTACTGATGGTGTGGAGCTTGTTTGGGATTCTCTCCCCCCACCCCGCCTCTGCCCCTCCCCACTCATGTCCCCCCCAAATAAATAAACTTAAAAAAAAAACACCAAGCCATCAAGCTGCCCAGTCAGTGGCCTCCCCACTGGGTGGTCTCCCCCGGTGGGCCCTCACCTGTCCACCCCACCAGGGGCACCTCCCGGCCGAGAGCCTCTCCCGGGTCACTTGGCACGGAGACCCGCAGCCGAGCGCCCTGGAAACCGCCTACCACCCAGCTTGCCCCTCAGCACGGCACTCACACCTCCTGGCTGGGAAGCCGCCTGTTCCTGCCCCAGCTCTTCCCACTGGCACTGCCCTCTGTGCCCTTTCTCAGCGTGTGCCTGGTGGGTGGGTGCGAGTCCAGGGCCGCAGAGGGCCATGGCACTGCCAGGATCCCCCGTGACCACCTGGCTCCATCCCTGGCTCCTGGGCTGGGATCTCCCACGGCCCAGGCAATGGGAGCAGCATCTCAGTGGCCAGGCCAGCCTCGGTGCATGCCAGTGGGGGACAGCACCACTTCAGGAGGGAGGGGGGTGGCGGTGGCAGCAGCCTGGAAGCCTCCCCTCCCCTGCTCAGAAGGCCGGCTCTGGTGGGGCAGGTCAGCCGGATCAGGGCCGGGAGATGCTGCTGCTGCTCCAGCACCGTGAGGGCAGCCGGGGTGGAGACAGGGCGTGCTTCTCAGATCAGCACCGTCTGACAGCCCCCAGCCGGCATGCAGGTGCTGTGGTGACAGCAGGGCACAGTGAGCCACACATGCTCCTGGACTCCCCCCCGGGAGGGGATGGACCTGTGCCTCTGGGGCGCATAGTGCCTGATGTCGCAGGTGCCTATCTCCCTTCTGCTGGACCCTCCCCAAACTGGCCTTGGTGCCCTGAGGCTGTGTCTGGGGAGCGCCTGGGGCCGAGCGGGCACATCACCATAGGGCCTCTAGGCCCTTCTTGCTCTCAGCCCTGGAAGCCCAGCCCTGTGGCCTGGAGTTCTCCTCAGGGCCTGTGGGGTCACAGAGCCACCAGGCTGGCCCCCAGAGGGCGCGCACACTGCACCAGGGATAAACTCAGCCTGGACGTGCATCAGTGACTGAGGCAGCTTTGAAAATGTTTGCTTTTAATAGATCACCAAGAAGAAGCGCACAGGCAGACAAATGTACATATTTACAATGCTTGAGGGTGTCTCCTTGGAAAACACAGGCGCACAGGTCAGCCTGGACACCACGCGGGGCCTTGTTCTCCAGGCCCAAGTGATGAGTAGGACGGAGATGCCCGTTGTTTGAGTGCCGGGCAGGCCCCCAGGGCTTGCCCAGCCCCTACAGAACCTTAGCTCTGAGCTCAGGACCCAGACGAGGGTGGTCGGGTCAGTAGGGAACAGACCCCATGCATGAAACAAGCCAGGGATGGCGGTGAATTCGGTCCAGTTACCAATCGGTCCAGTGAGAGAGACAAAAAACAAGAAAATGGGCTTTGCAGCCCACAGACTGAGCAAACGAGACTAAACAAATTGAGCCTTCTGGCTGAGCTTTTTCTCCAGCTGTTGTATGGACGCAGCCGGGCCGGGTGGTCCCGGGGTAGACACAGGTGGGCGACGCTGCACACCAGCTGGTCCTGGTGCCAGAAGCTTCCTGACTACAGGGAGGAGGCCCAAAGTTTTCCCCAGAGAAGAATTACCTACTCCCCAAGTTTGACCTTGGAAACAGTGCAGCTGGCACACTCCGTCCCGGCCAGAATGAGCTTCCTAACAGCAGCTGTGGGCCCGGGGAGACTCGGATGCCCAACCTGGGGGCACGGGGCTCTAGGTGCCCTTGACATCGCACCCATGCCTGAGGCTCTTTGCGGTCCCATGAGCAAGGGCTGACCTTGCAGACAAAGGGGGAGCTCTGTGGCACAGACTGAGCAGGAGCCAGGGCCTGCATGCAGCAAGGGCCTAGGGCGCCCCCCACCTGTGGCCACTCTGATCCCTCCCCAGGGTGAGCCCAGCAGCACTCCTGCTCTGCCCCGGGGCCTGGGGACAGCCGCCCCGCTGCACTTCTCAAAGGCAAACCTGATGCTACTTTGTGGTTAGAGTTTGGTACTTTTTAAGGCTTGATCTACCCACTGACAAGAGACTGCCAAACTCCTTCCTGGGCACAGCAGCTCTTGGGGACAGGGCCCTGGGAGTGGGGACGATGGCAGGTGAAGGTCTGTGTGGAGAGGGGCAGGAGGAGGAGCCTGAGGACCATGAGCCCATCTTGGGGCCCCGACGTCTTCATGTCTCATGAGACTTGGAAACGCCATGCCCTGTCACAGGGGTCTGTCCCGTCTCTCTCTTCCAGAAGGTACGGCCCGGCATATCCTGCTTCACCTACTTACTGGGTGGAGATCAGAGCACGTGGTGCTGGAGAAGATGTGGGAGAGGAAGGAGGTGCCGTCAGCACGGCTCTAGACAAGGCTGGTCTTCTGGCTCCCGGCCAGAGGTGCCTAGGAAGCTGCTCCCAAGCACTGAGTGCAGGGTTCCTGGCTGGAGGTGCCCAGGAAGCCGCTCCTGAGCACGTGTGTGCAGGGCTTCCCGCTGCCCTGCCCAGGCAGAAGCGGCTGTGTGTCTGACACTGAGAACCAGCCCAGCTGGCCCTTCCTGGAGATGAAATCAAGGCACTCAGGATTCCCTGAACAACCAACCAAAAAGGTGACCAAATGCAACAGAAGAGAAGAACCGATGAGGGCACTGAGGTGTGTGTGGAGCAGGGAGCTCTTTCCTAACAAGATAAAATACTTTCCAGTCATAGTTAGGATGCACTTCATCCTCTGAACCCTGAGCTTCCCTGCAGGGCCATCGCCGTGTGAAGGGCAGGCCCGGGGCCTAGGGTGGGGAAGTGGCCTTCCGCATGGCCATAGCCGGAGCCACCACAATCTCATCGGAGTCGTCGGAGCTGCCGTCGTCCGCAGGTCCTGGTCCCGAGGGAGAAGACAGCCCTGTAAGGAACCAGAGTGGGGTCATCACCGCAGCTGCTCAGGACTGGGGTGCACCCCGGCTGCCAGTCTTGGATGCTCTGCACAGCACCTACTTCCTGCCAGGCAAGCCCCAGGTCAGGCCCAAAAGTAGCAAGGGAGGGAATGACCTTCGGGATTAGTGTCACACAGCACTGACCACCTGAGTCTCCAAGCTCAGCCCTGGACACTGTGGCCATTTCCAAAAAGCAGACACCTGCAGAAGGTAAAGGCCGGCCAGCAGTGGGCAAGCTCGGGCTCAGCCAGGGGTCCTGGGGGCCACCCTTGCCACAGCACCCCAAGCCTGGGGCCTGGGCAGAAGCTGTGACCCAGCGCTGGCAAGGCTGGCGGCCACCTGTGGTGTCAGAACCTGCTTCCTGGTGGCACATCCACCTGGCAGTAAGGCAGGGCCACACCGCGCCCGGCAACCCCTCTCCTGCACTCTTCCCGCACTGCAACCTTCCAGGCTCCTCCTGGAAGGGACGCCACCTGTAGACCGCCTGTGCCCTGGGGGGGCCTGGCGAAGGCCCAACAGGGTGAGGGATGGGAGGAAGGGCCACACTCTGCCTGGGGAGGAGTGAGAGAGGGCCGGTGCTGGTCTGGGGTAAAGAGGGAAGGAAGCTGGGCTCAGCTGCTCCTGGCGCTTTCGAGAGAGCATACGAGAGGAGAGCCTTAGGATGCTAAAATGTTCGTCTTCAAGTTTTTTTTTTCTTCAAAAACACTGTCACAATCGGACCAAACAAAGGCCAGACCGCCCTGCTGGGACCTGAGAGCAGCGTGTGTGATAACCCCCCTGGCAGGAGACGACACAGTGTGGGGAGGGACTTCGGGAGCCCGGAGTTCTGGACGGCTCCGCGGGCCCCAAGCATGTGCGTGTCTTTCGGTGTATCCTGCTGCTGCTGCCGTTCGCTCAATACTTGGGGCCTGGGGGCCGCCATGGTGCAGCATCTGCGAGCTCTGACAGGCTGGGCCACGTGACTGGAACGGACACAGCGTGATTTCCCACGCTATGGTGATGTCCAGGGCAGATGCCCCCTCAGCTCCTGGGGACCTTCTCTGAGACCCAGTCCCCCAAAGGCCGCAGCCACCCCCACTCACTGGAGCAGGGCTGCATGGCTGCTGGCTTCCCCGGTGCCTCGGCCTCGGCCGCCGGCCCGTCCACGGTCTCCCCGCTGCTCGCTTCACTGTCCTCTTGAGCTGAAATGACATGCAAACTAGAAGTGCCTGCCCTGTACATGGCTGGCGTGGGACCCGGGAGGGACTCGTCACCTCCACCTGTCTTTACACCTCAGTGGGTCTGGCTTCCTCTGGTTACGTTTCCTGACATGAAGCACCACTTCCCACCTGTCCTCAGACTCCATCTCTGTGACCTGCGAGCTCAAGACAGAAAAGTCCCAGAAATGGTCCCACTGTCACTAATAGGACTGCATTTCTTGGTCCAGTGACCGTCTCAGACCTCATGGCACCACCTTCTCGCTCATTGCCAACATCACAGTAAGAGCACGAATGAGTCACAGAGGAAGCGTGAGGAGAGAAAGCAATGTCCAGGATCTCACCCGGCATCTACTTCACGTGCGGGGAGACAGGCCCCGAAGACCAGGGCCCTGCCCGGGACACCATGTCTGCCACTGGGCAGAGCTGGGCTGGGGCTCGCCACTGGGGCGCAGCACCTCTGCCAGTCCCAGGAGTCTCTGCACTGTCTGGGGTCTTCGTGGGGCCGAAGAGCAAATACAAGCAAAGCTTCACCTAAACTCAACAAACAGGGAAAGCCCTGGCCCAGAGGGGGGAAACCAGCAGCTCCAGTTAGAGCCAAGAATCAGAACGAGTCATGATGCTCCAACCATGTGGCCTGCAGGTGCCCAGAAGCTGCCACCACTGACCCCGAAGCCACCTCTAGAGGTCCAGGATTTCCCTGCTGTGGCTGCGCTGTTGGTAGGTGGCCGCAGTGGACAAGCCCCCATGTGCCCACACCCCACGCTTCCGAGGCAGCGGCAGCTCTTTGCAGGGAGCCCAGAGGGCCAGGGAAATGGAGACAGAAGTGAAATTACCAGGAGAGGCGGCAGGCCAGGGTGGAGACGACGGCTGGCTGTGTGTGGCTGGAAGGGGCCTCCTCCTGGATGCTGTGGTGATGGTCCTCTGACTGGCGGCACTGCAGAAGAGAGACAGGCCAGCTGCTTGGACTTCACAGAAGGCCCACATGGACTGAGGCCCACAGCGGGGCTCACGGATGTGCGGGAGGCCAACAGCACTGGTGCATGGCTGAGGTCAGGGCCAGATGCCTTCCTTTCCATCTCCCGTGCCTTTCCCATCCTAGTGGACATGGTCACTGGCCCTGCTGGCCACGCTGGGATGGACCCTGACCCACGTGGAGTCCCCAGCTGTCCTCGCTTACAGGGAACCAGGACCATGAGATTCTGGCTACACCTGGCTCTCCTGTGGGGGAGAGGAGCTGAGACTGAAATTGGGGAGGAAGAGCAGGGCGGGGAGGTGCAGGGAGCCTGAGCCCGGGAGCAGCGCAGCCCGCCCCCCCCAGGGACACTCCCTCTGCTTCCATGCACACCCCTCCCAGGGATACTCCAGGGAGAACCCCCCCCTCAGGGGAATCAGATGGACTCCGAGGCTCTGCAAGCCAGTGCCCCCGCAGGTCTGGCAGCAGTGGTGCTATGGAGAACAGCATTGTTGCCCCAGGAAGGCTCTGACGATGCCCATCTTTCCCAGGACACTGGGGTTGTGTCACGTTTTGTTTGAAAAAGGACTATGCGTTAGGACAAGATGGCCAGCCTACAAAGTGGCGGGTGCTGGAACCACGCAGAGGACCGTTGCAGGAAGGCATCTTCCTGAAGGCCAGAACTCGCGGGTTATCCCAGCTGCACACACGGGTGGAACTCCTCATGGGGTGTTTTCGTCCGGGCGACCCGCCAAGGTCCCAGCTCCCACTCCCTGCATCTGTGCACTACAGGCAGGCCTCCTGGACGGGCAGCTCCCTGCGCTGCATCTGTGGCGGGCATTTCCCAGGGACACAGAACAGAGGCAGGCCTGAGGGTTGGATTTACCTGTGCCTGATCCGTGCCAGGTGCGCCCGGAGGACGGACTGGATGGTGGTGACAGCCTCCTCCTGTCCCAGGCTGCCCTCTGCCTGGACAGTGGGGCTTGGAACACGTGGTGACAGAGGGTCCTGCAGCAAAATGACAGTGGGTGTGGCCAGAACCCCGCCTGGCCCTCAGGGGCCCCATTCCAGGAGGCTCAACTGGGTACTAGGTGCTTAGCAGCTTCCTGATTCTCAGATTCTAGAGATTCTTAAAATGAACATCTTGTTTTCACAGAGCAGGAAAATGCTTACCTTCACGCATTAAGATTATATCTTAATTGTGAAATGGATGAGCTATCTAGCATGTGAGCACCTCAAAGCGGGTTGGCCCCTGACGTTAAACCCATCTGAGCCTGCCTGGCCTGATGTGCCTTGTGACGGACAGTAAGGTACAAGGAGTGACATGAAGACAGGAAGATGCCATGCTGCCTCTGTAGATGAGGCAGGAGATGCAGAAATGGGGAGAGAGCAGTCAGCGCGTTGCTGTGCCCGTCCCCGGGGGTTACCTGGCTGGGCAGGCCGGGAGGCCCCGAAGCATGCCCTTGGCTTGCTAATAGCTTCGCCCGCGTGAGATGTCCTCTGAATGCCGCCTGAAGCACCGTAGCTGCCTGGCAGGGACCGAGGAGAGAGGGAAGGGGATGTTAATTCCCCTGGAAGATGGCAGGTGCAGAGAAGGGAGACCAGAGAGCAGAGCCTGAGCAGCAGAGAAACGACTTCTCTCGCTACTGCATCATGGCAGCTGATCCCGCAGGAAACCAGATCATCTGTTAAAGGCTATTAAATTTAGCTGCTAGTTATTCGTCCATATTTTACAGTAGTTATGTTTCTGTTTGGGCAGCTTATGCTGCACCACAGCTCTTCATACACATCTTCCAAAATCAGGTAGGCCAGGGTTGCCTGGGCAGCTCAGTCAGATGAGCCTCTGACTTCAACTCCACATGATCTCACAGTTCGTGAGCTCTCCACACTAGGCTCACTGCTCTCGGCACAGAACCTGCTTGGGATCCTCTATCCCCTTCTCTCTCTCTGCCCCTCCCCGCCTGTGCTTGCTTTCTCTCTCAAAAATAAACAATAAGAAAACATAAACTCAAGCAGGGCAGAGCATGATCTCAAACTGTTGCAAAGGAATTGTTTATCCTTTGAACTTAATCTTCAATAATTTCTTCAGACGCACATGTGGACGCTCTGCTGAGTTCTGGAATCAGGGTTGTAGGTCTCGGGCAGTGGCCGCCAGCCCAGGGTGAACACGGCACAGCGTGATAAAGGATTTCAGCTTTCACAGCATTTTAGGGGAATGACATGCTATTACGTTGAGTCTCTAAACATCGTGTGTTTAGAGATCTAGATGCTTCCAGAATCAGTCATGGAAATAGAGCCACCTTTGCTTTGTCCCTGTTGAGAAGAAGGTGAAGCAGATATCCTGAACTCAAGGTTAAGAAACAGGCCCAAGAAGGGGCACCTGGGGGGCTCAATCTGTTGACTGTCTGACTTTGGCTCAGGTCATGATCTCACGGTTCATGGGTTCGAGCCCCGCTTCGGGCTCTGTGCTGACAGCGAGGAGCCTGGAGCCTCTCTGGACTCTGTGTCTCCCTCCCCCTCTGTCCCTCCCCTGCTCATGCTCTGTGTCTCTCCAAAAATAAATAACCATTAAAAAAAAAACAGCCCTAACAAAGTACAGTAATGGAACCTTCGTTAAGGCAAATACATACGCAGGCTCACCCAGGGGGCTAGCGGCACAGGGATGACAGGGACCTCCCCACACACAGACGACAGGGACCTAGGGCTCCTTGTGGGTAACACGGGCTGAGGGTGATGGCTGCCAGCTTACACCACCCAAAGCTTGACAGAAGCCCAGCCCCCTGGACGCACTACAGCTGCCTGGCAAGGGGTGGATGCTCAGACCCAGGGCGGCGCCAGGAGGCTCGCGGCAGAGCACGACAGCCCGTACCAGCCGGCTGGGAAACACACAACAGGTCCCTGGAGGAGTCCCAGGTTCACCCATTCACCCTCCTGTTCCACAGATACTTGCCGAGAGCCTACCACATGGCAGGCTCCACTCTGGGAGCTGTGGACACAGTGGCCCAGGCAGAGATGGTCCTTGCCTCTGCGGAACCTCCATCACAATGCGAGACAAGCAATTAAAAAAAAAAAGTAAACTATCAAAATATCAAGTAGGGATGAAAACTACACAGAGAAATAAAGCAGGACACAGGGCTGGAGTGATGGCTGGCACAGGGTAGTCGGGGCGGGGGGTCTCTGAGAAGATAATGTTTCAATATGGACCTGCATAAAGCAAGGGGGCAAGATGTGCACGTATCTGGAAGAAGAGCCTTCTAGGCACGGGGAGCAGCAAGTGGAAAGGCCCTGTGGTGGGAATATGCCTGGTGGTGTCGACGAGTGCTGAAAAAGCCTCCAGACTGGCTAGAGAGGGACAGGGCTGGAGGGTCGCCAGGGCGTGTGGCACAGAGGGGGTTTAGGCCACAGCTTTGGATTTTGTTTTGAGTTTGAGAACAAGGCTTATGCGGCGGTGGCTGTTATGTATCATGGAAGACATGTTGCCCTGAAGGCTGTGTGCAAAACAGGCTGGGAAGCAACAGCATCCGCAAGGGGCTGGGCGGGTTGCAGCCCCAACACTTCCCGGCCGCACCCAGCCCGGCTCTCCCGGCACACCTGGCTCGAGCCCTAAACCACACCTGTGCCCTGACCTGCAATGGTCCGTCTGCTGTTTGTGTAAACATCGTTTTGGGCCCAAGGGCCTCCGGGTGCCTCACTCTGAATTGATGACCGAGAAAAGTGTGTTGAAAGAAAGAAAGAGGGGCGCCTGGGTGGCTTAGTCGGTTGAGTGTCTGACTTTCGCTTAGGTCATGATCTCACGGTTTGTAGGTTTGGGCCCCGCGTCGGGCTCTGTGCTGACTGCCAGCTCAGAGCCTGGAGCCTGTTTCACAGTCTGTGTCTCCCTCTCTCTCTGACCCTCCCCTGTTCACGCTGTCTCTCTCTCTCTCCTAGAATAAAAAAAAAAAAGAAAGAAAGAAAGGAAGGAAGGAAGGAAGGAAGGAAGGAAGGAAGAAAGAAAGAAAGAAAGAAAGAAAGAAAGAAAGAAAAGATGAATGAATGAATGAATGAATGAATGAATCTCAAAGTGTGAAACTGCCCGAATACTCAGTTGGTGTTCACATCCCCTGGGGCTGACATCACCAAAATAGGCGCCTGGGATGCTTCCTGAGAGATACGTCCCACCCGCACTCTGCTCCAGTGCAGAAGTACATATTCTGAAACGGATGAAATAACTGTTGCTTACCTCGTCCAGAACAGCCCTTTTTTTCTGAAATAAAGAGATAAGTCATGAATTAAGTCATGAATAAGTCATGAGGGTGAGTTTTTTACCAGAGTATTTCTTTCCTGATCCTGGCCCCCCAACGGTTGCCATGGATGGAAAAGCAGAGTCAAGGTAGCGGGCCCACCCCTCACAGAGAGTCCCCCCTCCCACATCCCTGGGGCTCACTGCATCCCTGATCCTCCTTGGACCAGTGGACAGTGTTGAGGGGCCAGTAGCCATAGCTGGGTAGCCGGCTTCCTCAGGCCAGGTCACAGTTAAAGACAAGCCACATTGGTGTCACCTGCGGCTCTTGGCCAGCCCGCAGGAGCGATCGCTGAGATGTGACTTACGAGCATCACCATGTGTCTTCAACTCCGGGTGGGGAAGCCCCTCCCCACAGCCGGAGCTGTCCCCACCCAGGTGCCCTCTCCAGGGGGTCACGCGGTGGCTGGGCACTGCCCGCTGGACAAAGTCGTCCACAGGTCTGGGTCATTGGCTCCCAAATCTGACCCATCGTCAGAAGCACCCAGAGACTTGGGAAAGGCAGGCTACGCTCCAGACAGGCTGATCCAGACAGGTCCCAAGAACGTGTATTTTTATAGATATAAGTGAAGCCCAAGTCTTCCAGTGTGGGAGCCCCAGGATGATATGCGCACAGTCCATCAAGCGTGCATTAGCCAGCACGCTGTCAGTATTAATCAGAGCGCACGGCCCCTGTAGCTGTCACAGAAGAGGATTCGTCCCTTGACAGGTTAAGGGAAAATGGAGTATGAGGACCGGCATGGTATAAAAGAAAGAAAGAGAGAGAAAGAAGGAAAGAAAGGAAGACAGAAATACATGTCTGATAACAGTCACTATCGAGACTGGCCGAGATCATCTGCAGCAGCAGATGAGGACAAGGAAGGCACTGGCTGGGATACGGGGTAGGAATGACGAAGTCTGACATTAAGCCTGAAAAGAGCAGAGTGGAGGAGTGGAGATGTGCTATGACTTGAGGCACACAGGAAGAAGGAATCGTGTGGCCAGCGGAAACGGCCTCTGAGTCAGGAGACATGTTGGACTGTGGCCAGCACTGCCTGCGGTTCACCCCACAGCTCACGGGGTGTCTAGGTGGCTCGGTCACTTAGGTGTCCAACTCGTGATCTCACCGTTCGTGGGACCGAGCCCCACACGAGGCTCTGTACTGACAGTGTGGAGCCTGTGTGCGATTCTCTCTCGGTCTCTCTCTCTCTCTGCCCCTCCCCACTCTCTCTCCCAAAATAAGTAAATAAACCAAAAAAAGAAAAAAGCTGGGTGTGGGGCACAACCACAGTGACCAGGAGGGCTCCGGGCAAGTCCAGGGCCTCCCTGCTCACAGCCTCAGATGCCCTCGAACGCCAGCATGAGCCCAAGACCTGCAGACCCAGAGGACCTCGATTTCCAACCAAGTGGCCTTTGAGATGCTTTATTCTCACATGTAGGTACGTGTGTTTCATTGTTCTGAGTTCTTTTAATGTGGAATTGTGAAGGAAGGAAGGACTTCACTCATGAGTCACGAAGCAGGCCATGCCGCAGCTCCTGGCAGGAAGGGGTGGAAGCCCGTGCCTAGGAGGTGGGGAGGAGCGAGCGAGGGCGCTGCTCTCCCAGCACCTTTTGTGTCATCTTTTTAATGCAGCAAATGACTGATCAGGAGAAACAGACAAGTGGCTCAGGAACCACAAGCGCCATCCAGCTCTGGGGTAAGGAGGACTGGGAGCCTGTGATGCCTCCTTGTGCCAGAAACAAGGGAGCCTACAAGGCCACAGGCCCGACGGGAGCCAGCCCCACGTGCTCCCACCGCCCAGATGCGGGATGGCCTCCACGCTACAAAGGCTACAATGATGACTCCTGGACGCAGCACTGCTGCCACCCAGCAGGAAGGGTGGGGAGGACCTTTCCGGTTGCTGAGCAACCACCAGACCATTCCCTGCTCAGAAACCAGTGCTTACCTAGCACTCAAAGCTTTGACCCTGCCTTTCTGGAAGGCCCGGGAGCTGTGCTCTGGTGACTAGCTGGTAAGGAAGACTGCTTTACAGAAGGGTGCCAGACACTAAGGGGTGGGGGTAGGGGGGCAAGGGGATCGTGGGCCCCGCACTTGGGATGGACCTGCCTCGCCCTGGGCCCAGAGCTCGGGATGGACCTGCCTTACTGTGGGCAGAGGAACAGGGCAGTGATTCCACGATGTGGCTGCCGTGTGCACCGGCTCACTTCCTTCCCCCAGGACCCACTCCTCCACTGTGGGGCCAGGCACTGGTGTCTCCCTCACCCCCCACGGTATTCTCCTCTCCTGCACTTTCCCACGTGCCAGCTGCTGCGTGTAATAGGGGCTCCGCGCGCAGACCGTGGCAGGGCCTGCCGGGCTCTCACCTGGTGTCTGTATGCCCTCCACCGGCTCTGCACAACCCTGGCCGCCGTGTCTCTTCGGCCCTCGGAGCAGGTGGATGGGGGCCGGGAGAAACCCTCCTCGCTTGTGTCTGGCTCAGCATCCTGCTGACAGGGCCTGCTGGCGGGAAGTGACAGTCCGGGCTCTTCTGGGGTCTGTGGGAAATTCAAGGTGCAAAGGATGATTAAGCCAGGCAGGGAAGACGGGGATCCAGTAAGGTGGCAGGTGTTACTTGGCACGACACAGGCAAAGCTCGTCAGACGAGACTTTCAGTTTAGAGGAAAAATCTGCACCCACGCGTCCAGCCTTACAACAAAAGACGTCTGCAGAAACAACGTGTAGCTAACAGATTTCAGCTCTATCTTCATCCACCTCCCTAACGCTGGCGGGGGCAGTGCTCCCCTGCGGGGTGGGGGGTGCTGGGAGGCGGCCCCTTCAACCTAGGCCGCACTTCCTGAGTGTTCCTGCCAGGTTTACCGGCTTTTCAGGCATCTTGTTTTTGGTCTTTTAGCCTAAGACTTAGAGCAACAGGACCTCTGTGATTAGAGGAAACTGATATGTAGCTTGGTTTTCAAGGTGAGAAGAATTGCTACTTTGATCGTTGAAATAAACCTGATATCTACCACACTGAAGGGTCCAAATTCATTGTCTGCAGACACCTCTCAATAAAAACAACATATGGGACTATTCATCTCGCCCACGGAGACACGTGTAGCTGGAGAATGCCCTCGCAGAGAATGGAACTTAAAAACTGCAAGGCTGCCCTGGGTTTGAGGTACCTGGCTTGCCGCCCAAGCCCCAGTGCCCCCGAGTGGGTCAGCCACTGTCACCCAGTACCCCCGCTGCCCAACCTCAGGGGGCTGTCTCCTGCCCCAGTCATAATGCACCCCCACATCTCTGCTTCTCTGGAGCCAGGAAAGACCTGTCATCGTGTCCCAACCTGAGCAAAAAAGTGACATCAGTCACCTAAAGATAAAGGAACATTTACTCAAAAACTCTAGGCAATCAGCTGAAAGAATTCTAAATTTTCATGTACATATAAATTCCTCAAGGCCACCGTTAAAAACAGACACCCCCCCAATTTGTGTATTTATTTTATTTTTCTAAGTAGGCAATGTGCTCAGTGCGGAGCCCAACGTGGGGCTTAAATGCAGGATCCTGAGATCGAGCCCTGAGCAGAGACCCAGAGCCGGAGGCCTAACCGACTGAGCCATACAGGCGCCCCCCCCAACCCCCCAATTTAAACCTACAACTAATCCTTCATGTCCAAATGCTGAGGGCCAAGTCCCGCAGGAAGAAAAAAACAAAGCCTGTGTGATATACATGCCTGTTGTAAAAAATTCAGACTATACTAGAAGAAAATTAAAAAGCGCTCATGATCCCACCATACTTTGGTAATCTGTTCAGACATCTTCCCGGGTTTTATAAATTTTTTTCCTAATAAAAAGGGATCAATGCTATGACTTTTTCTGGAGAAGGATTTGTTCCCATCAAACAATAGGTCACAGGCAGCTTTCTGAGTCAGTAAACGGAGACCCTTTCATCCTTGGTGGTGGCTGTATGATGTTCTGATGACTCAGTTCACACTGTGTGGGCACCTGTCCACGGCACGTGGCACCACTCACACAGATCGGCAGTCCACGGTGGGCGGGCACCTGTCCACAGCACGTGGCACCGCTCACACGGGCCTGCAGTCCACGGTGGGTGGGTACCTGTCCACGGCGCATGGCACTGCTCACACGGGCCTGCAGTCCACAGTGGGCGGGCACCTGTCCATGGCGTGTGGCGCCGCTCACATGGGCCTGCAGTCCATGGCATGTCTGCACTGCTGCCTCGAGGCTATAAGATCCGTTTCTGCCATTTGTAGGGACACAAACCTCTGGGTGGCATACGATGTCTACATAAGTACCAAGTGTAATTCTGACTCCGAGCAAATCGCCCAGAGCCCTGTTGGAAGGAATGGAGAGAGTGATTATGGATATAATCCCGTGAGGAAAAGAACTGTTATCATGGGTCCCTGCTGACACGGACGCTCTGCTCGCACTGAGTCAGGAGGATCGAAATCCCAGACTTCTGGAATCAGCCGGAAAAGCGGCATGCCTGGCGGTGGAGGTGCTCAAAGAGGTGGCCCTGCAGTCTCGGCTCGGGTCCTCCGGGCGACAGCGTGGGGCTTGAGGGACTGGGAGCCACAGCCAGGGCCACCCTCCCGACCGGACATGCTCGAGTGCGCCTGAATGCGCTGGAGCGACTTTTCTCCGTCTCCACGTAGACATGCTGGGGAGGCAGCGGGAGGACATGTGTTTCTTCCTGTGTCTGTGAGCAGGCCTGAGCAGGCCTCCCTGCAGAGGGAGGGACTCCAAGAACCAGACGGATTAACATAGGAAGAAAAATCTACACTGACTTCTGCTGGTGCCTCCCAGGGTCAAGATCACCCGGAGCAGCCATGT
This sequence comes from Proteles cristata cristata, assembly GCA_017311185.1. NCBI lineage: Eukaryota > Metazoa > Chordata > Mammalia > Carnivora > Hyaenidae > Proteles > Proteles cristata. Next base: position 1,320,308 of record JAESUZ010002642.1, on the reverse strand, counting down.
CACAGTTGGTGAGCCCCCCCCTTGGAAAGTCACTGTCATCGTGCCCCTAACAGTGATGTGGCGCCTGGGGACAGATGAGCCTGCACGCCCCTGCATGCCCCTGCATGCCTGGGCTGCCAGCCGCCCTGGCCAACATCCCCGGGGGTGGTCAGTGAGGGTGTGTAGATAAGGAGGGGGTCTCCTGGGAAGGGACAGTCACACACACTGGCTTGCTGCCTGGACCCCGGCCCAGGGAATCTGCAGGGCTCAGGCCATTCTCCAAAGCACCGGGAAAACCTCCGATCCGCAGCCCTGGCCTGCGGGGTGTGCCGGGGCCAAGGCCGCCGTGCAGGCTCCAGGGGCTCCAGCAAGCATGCACCGTGAAACTGCCTTCCCCTGCCTCATGGCAGGGCTGTGCTCCTCGGCTTCTCTAGGTCTCGACTTCTAGCTCTTTCCTTTCTTGAAGTGCACGCAGTGTCACGTGGAAGACTCGCAGGTTGGGGGGGGGGCCCACCAGAGAAGCCTCGGATGGTGGAAGCCGGTCCAGGCTCGGAGGCCATCGGGAAGACGCACCCCTAGAGCCGCGTCACCCTCCTTCCTCCTCGTGGCCAGTGACCATCTCCATCAGGCCGCTTGCTACCACACAGGAAGTCACCTTCGAAGCGACAGCACTTCTGGGCTAATGGGCGCGTCAGGGATAGCCTACCATCCAGTGGACTCCCAGGTCACTGCGTCTTTGGCCACAGAGAGACTGCCACGTGTACCCTACCGTCTCTGACATGCGCTCATTTTGGACACTTCCCAGACCAACCTGGTTTGATCTACCACACATTTACATGGGAAGGTCCTCTCGGAGCCCAGTGTGGCCTCGGGGTTTTAACGCTTCTGCCATTTGTTAATGGGTGTACCTGCCATCTGGAGAAACCCATCAGTTGGAAAAAAGGATTAGCTAGGAGGACATTGAGCCCCTGGCAGCCCAAGTGCAGGTAGCACTGAGCCAGGTGTCATCAGGGGAGCTCCTCATGGCCACAGAGACCCCCTCAGTGCAGCTGCCTCCACAAAGCAGCAGGACAGGAGGGTGCTTGGCTTGCACTTACCCCTGATCTCCAATCTGCCATTCGCCACACATGCCTTCAACACCTGGACATGTGCAACGTTCGGTGGCAGAGGACGCCTCCTCCGGGCCATGCCTGCTCTCTGCCCTAGTCAGAAGCTCACACTAAACACGCAGGGTTGGGTACAGGATGTCCTCACCAAGTATCACTCCTTCCCTGTAGGGCCTCCTCACATTCCTCTCACCCGCTGATGGACAACCCTCGTGGGGCAATTACACTTCCTGCATATGTGAAATCTGGGGAAGATCTTCACTGGGCAGCTTAGCTGACTGAGACTCAAAGCTAGTTCAAAAAGTCACTTAACTAACAGTTAGTTTAGAACTCCGGATTCAACACACACAATTTATGGAAATCAGTGGTGATGATAAGAGGGAAGTGGATTGCCAGCCTTGGAGTCAGGAAAATCCTCAGGACAGAAACAGCAGAACCTTCACGAGTCAGCCGAGAGCCCCACTGTGCCCGGACGGGAAGCCAGAAATGCAGCTGGACCATCATACCTCGGCAGTCGTTTCCATGGGGTCGTCGGTTTCTTCTCGCTTGATTTCTTCCAGTTCTCGAAACTTCCTGGTAAGTGTTTGAATTTCCTCTCTAAAGTGGGAGGGAAAAGACACCATCTTACTGGTCATGGTGCCATGACACGTGTCTGTGTGTGGCATGGCCGCCTGTGGAGCTGGCGGGCCCACCTGTCCCGGAGCGATGTGGGGCCTTGGCTACTACCCCTCCTGCGCCGCGGGCCAGTCCGGGGTCCCCACCTCAGGATTGCACTCTGCAGTCTGTGTCCTTGTCTAGATCAGGGGCCCTGAGAGGGCAGGGACAGAGATGCCCAGGCAGCACTGGCTCCGGACTGTGGTAAGAAGTGGAAAAGTTCTGAGGGCATGAGGGACGAATGGGCAGGAGTTATTTGGTTTTTATTATTATTTTTTTAAATTTCTTAATTTTAGATGAGTATGTGGGGAAATCTCAGGCAGGCTCTAAATTGTCAGCACAGAGTCCAACGCAGGCTCGAACTCACGACCGTGAGATCATGACCTGAGCCAAAGTCACATTCAACTGACTGAGCCGTCCAGATGCCCCCTATTTGGGGGTTTGACAAACAGTGTGACTGGAAGAAAATACAACGTGTGCCTTTGCTACAGGTTTCCAAGGCCAAGTAAGAACAACTCTACCCTATGGGGCACCTGGGTGGCTCAGTTGGTTAAGTGTCCAACTTTGGTCATGATCTCACAGTTCGTGAGTTCAAGCCCCGCATCGGGCTCCGTGCTGACAGCTAGCTCAGAGCCTGGAGCCTCCTTCAGATTCTATGTCTCCCTCTCTCTCTGACCCTCCCCTGCTCACGCTGTCTCTCTCTCTCAGAAATAAATAAAACATTTAAAAAAAAAAAAAAAAGAACAACTCTACCCTGTGTACCTACCCTTTCTGGTCTCCTTCAATCCTGCCTTCTGACAAAACCCAGTCAGTTCTCCTGGAAATGAACATTTTATTCATTCCAGCAGTCTGTGTCTTACTTATTATTTCTGAGCGCTAAATATTTCTGCTCAGGGTTCTCACCTACTTTTGGGGCATTTTTTATTGAGGTGAAATTCGTGTAAAGTGAAACTCCCCGTTGTGAAGCCTGGGGTGAAGTGGGATTTAGCGCATGCGCTGTGTGGCACAGCCGCCACTGGCTCCTGAACGCCCCCGTCGCCCCCAGAGCCCATGCCCGGCAGCAGTCCCTCCCCTGAATTTGCCTAGCCCTGTATTTAGGAACCCGGCCCCATGCAGCCTTCCTGTCTGCTTCCTCCGCGCGACACGAGGTTGGTCCCCGCTGGCCCATGTGTCAGAGCCTACTCCTATTGTCGTACGAACATACTTGTTTCTCAGCTATTTCTCATAGATGGGCTTTGGGGCTGTTTTCACTTTCTGGCCAACTGTGAATGGTGACACTGAGGGAGCAGGAGGCAGGCGGCTCAACACTGGGCTGTGTCCAGACCCGGGTGACCCCCCGCGGTGGCCACAGCCGCGGTGAAAGGTGCGTGCCGAGGACCGGGCATCACGTCAGAGAGGCAAACACCAGCCTAATCATGAAGACCCCTTTCCAAGAATTGGGAATTTTACTCCGACAGAAAGGAAGAGCCACTGAAGGATGTCAGGGCGGGAGTGATGGAACCAGGCTGGAGCTGTATAAAAGCCACTGCAGAAGCTGTGCCGAGGAAAGACGGAAATGCTTTGAGTTGTGTGATATCTTTACAGCTCTGCCTCTCATGCACTCACCTCAAAGCCTCCTCTCTTCCTCTTCTCTCCTCCTCACTTTCCTTTACGCTCTCCAGCTCCTTCTGCAAGTCGGCGTTTGTCTGTAGCAGCTGTCTCACTTCCAAACTGAGCACACAGAACCAGAGACATTTCAGTGCCACAGCAACAGCGATTATCACCGATCAGGAAGGGCTTTCAGAAAACGTCACGTGGCCTGAACTCCCTATGATGGGGGTGGACACACAGCCTGACCTCTGTCCCCTGTGACAGGGTGGACGGCAGGGGCACTCGCTTACAGCCACACAGAGTCAGAGATAGACCCGAGAGGCCCGCCAACCCGGCGGCTGTTCATGCAGATATTCACTGGGCACCTGCTAGGCGCCAGCGACCATCCCGTGCCTAGGACACAGAGGTAAGCACATCACACGAGCCGTGGGCCCTGCTCGCACGGGCCTGTCTCACACGGAGGCACTATCCCAATAGGCACAAAATCAGATTCATAACCCACATGTGAGGTGGGTGCTGAGGCTCCTGCCGCCCAAGCCAGGGCACTGAGGACGAGGGAGGTTACCCCATCACCTCCAACTAAACTGCTGCCCAGTGGGTTCTCCTGGGTCCCACAGGTGGCACGTGGCTCCAAGACAAGACCCCTGTCTGACCTCGGCTCCACTGGTCACTGTCCTGTGACCTAATGTCCAAGGTTCACTTACTCTCCATGGGAGTCAGAGGGGACACCATGACTGCTTAGCAGAGCACCTGTCACTTAGTAAGGGCTCAGTAAGTGGAAGCTGTCATCAGGCCATGTGACGGCTGAAGATAAAATCACAGATGTTCTTTATCTTTCCAAGCGACTAGCCCAATTTTTAAAACCTCTCATGAAACACTAATTTTTACAAAGAACCTACGAATTAGCAGAGATGCACTTGGATTGGAGTAAGAACAAGGGGAGTGTGAAGTGATTTTCCTCTGCCATAAACAGGCAGCAGAGAACTTAGTAGGTGAGGAGTCAGCTAGGGAGTCCTTCTCAGACCTAAGTGTGCACATGAATCGCCAGGAGGTCTCATTAGACACACAGATCTGGGTCTGAGAAGGTTCTACATCTCTAACCAGCTCCCAGGGGGGCGGGGCCGAAGTTCTGCATCTCTAACCAGCTCCCAGGTGGGCAGGGCTGACTTCTGCATCTCTAACCAGCTCCAGGTGATGCTGAGGCTGCCGGTTGCCCAGGCCATACTCTGAGAGATAACCCCCATCTCAGAAGACACATGGGTGTGGCTTACTCATGACAGAGCTTTGACCAGAGAAGCCACCAGAGAAGGGAGGAGACAGTGCATTTTCAATAAGCTACAATTCAAGACACTAGAGAAAAAAACAGTGAATAAGCAAAATCTGCAAGCTTTTCCTTCCAAAGTCTCAGTGTCACAGGGACTGCTTCACAGCATGTATGTCTCATGTGTTTACACTATACCCTTAAACATATCACTGACTCTAAACCTTAAGGACAATTTAACTGATGGCCTATCTATTTCACAAATCAATGAAAGTAAATTAGTCTCTAATTAGGAATTTGGAAATGGCTCTGGAATTCAGAGTCAAGAGATTTAAATGATCCCTCCCTCCTTTCAATAACGTAATATGGGCAATTACTATCTTCTTTTTACCACTAAAGTGGCTTTTATTTCACATGCAAAACATAGGGCTTTTGAATCACATAGAACTAGGTCAGCAATTACTAGCACTTGCCAGGAGGGCGACCCCCTTCCAGGGCGCAAGGCGCTGGCCGTGCTGCGCAACCTACTCTTTCTCCTGCAGCTGCCCCTGCAGGGCATTCCGCTCGCCTCTCAGGCTCCGCATCGCCTCCCGGAGATGCTCGCTCTCCTGGTGCCGGTCACATCGCTGCTGCCGGGGCATGGAGGAGCTGGACGCAGACTGCACCGGGCCGTCTGATTTGTCTGCTCCAGAGGCCTGTGGTTTGGGGCCTTCCATCGAATTTACTTTCTGGGGGCAACACAGGCATTTGTTAGATGTTCTTTCTTGTTTTATGTGGCGGTTATGAAACCCAAAGAAGAAACCAAGGCTGATGGAAACTGGTCTCAGGCATACATTTGGGCCAAGCTCTGCGTGTGACCCCATAAGCTGAGCCGGAGCCCCTCTGCCAGCAGAGCCCAGCCTGCATGGCAGGCACAAGGCGCCGTGAATGCGGAACAGAGGACACATGGGAGGCAACTTTGTAAGCTGCTCTTCTCGGTGCTCATCAACCCTAGTATGTTTAGGATTTCTGAATTTTCGGCCTCTGTGCTTTTAACCTTATGTGACAGCCCAGTTTTGCTAGCTAAGAGATACTGCCTGAGCACCTTCGGCTCCCCATGATGGCAGGTCCCTCAGCTGAGAAACCATTGCCCATTGCGGTTTGGAGCCACCTCTGCCTGACCTGCTTTCCCAACAAGCTTTATTCTCAAAATACCCATGGTATATAAAACTCGGGTTTCCTGCTGTGTAAATCTGTAGTTATTTGATTTTTCCTTCTAGGTGTAGTCTGCTCAGCCAACCTGGGGACAGCTTTCACTGCTTTCCCAGACCAGTCAGCAGACACGGACTCTTCTGACCCACTCCAAAGGAATGGACTGAGTACTGACCAGTGGAGTGAAATCAAATCTGAAAATCCACATGGCAGCTATGTGGAAGTATTAACCTCCCCAAGTTTCTGGTGGATAAACAGAATTTTCTGATGACTCAAACATTCAGGCCGGGGAGTGACATGTACGCATCAGGCTGGGTTTCTGGAAGACCTTAGGATGCGCATCCATCCCTGGTCACACACAGAGTCCAAAACCATGGGCCGTGTGACCATGGCTTTGCCGCCCGTGACACCAGGAACAGGAACGACCGTGGGTCTCCTACAGACCTGCTCAGAGTGTGCTCGTTCCCGTCATCAGCACCGTGGTGCACGGGGGACAGCCACTATGCATGCGCTCACTGCGAGCGTTCTGTCCCCACTTTATAAGCGGCCCGGCTTCTCCACAGTGGGTGGGTCCTAAAGGACCGGCTGCTGAGGGTGCACCACTCACTTTTTCCAGCTCCGCGATCCGTCTGAGCAGCCGGGGCTTACTCCACTCCACGTAACCTGATGGAAGAAATGGTTTTAAAAGACAAACTTCACACAAATCCCAAGGGCCCCGTCAGCCCCGACTGCCTGTCTCAACATGGCCCGTGAGCGTCCCCATTGGCAGGCTGGTGCGACGAGCAGAAAGGGTGCCTCCCCGTGAGGGGTTCTGTGCCCCACACCGTGGAGCTGGCCGTACCTGTGGCCTCCTCAGCCCTCAGTGGGACATCGGCACCTGGGTCTACACTCCAGGCCAAGACAGAAATTCTCAAGGTCACACTGAGTCCACACCTGCTCTGGCCTCTGTTCTCCTCCGCTCCCAGCACTTCCTTCCCCTGTGCTCTGAGCTCCATTACCATCTGCGCTCGCCCTCCACACCCTGCCGCCTTGCCGCGTCACACCAGGGGCTGGACCCGGGCCCTCCTCTCCCCTCCTCACCCACCGGTGTGCTGAGTCCCACCCTGGCCATCTGCTTGCTGGTGACCCCCGTGGGGGGCTCTCCTGCTGAAGCCTCTGTCCTAAACTCACGGATGCACCCTCCTCCTCCGCAGATTTGACACACCCCTGTCCCCAGACCTGCTCTTCCCTCCATCACTTCTACCTCACAGGGACACCCTGTCCTTCCAGCAGCTCAGATCAAAGTTTTGGAAGCTGGCTCCTCCCTTCTCTAAGGCTACACCAGATATCCAGGAGGGACGTCTCACCCCTGTGGCACCACCATGCCTGGGGCCACCAGCAGCCCCCAGGGGGACACCGCGGAAGCCTCGTCTTCCCGCCCTCTTTTCTACACATGATCCATTCAGTGCTTCTCACCCCTGCCCCAACCCGCCTCCAGGCCGGCCCCACTACTTCTGCCATCATTGCCAACACCCTCCCACTGCCTATGTGTGCTGGGCACACTGGCTGTGAGCACAGCTATCCCTGAAGACCCTACTCACAGGTGTACGCCCCTGCCCCCGACACCTGCTGTCCTTCCTCTTTAGTTGGCTGCATGGCACTTGGTGCCACCAGATCTATGATTGACCTGCAGGCTTCTCCCTCCCAGTACGATGTCGCCTTTCATCCATTATCCTCCCCCACTAGCTGCAAGGGTGCTTGGCTCACAGCAGGTGCTCCTTAGATCTTGGAATAAATTTTAGGGTTGCCCAGCAGTGTACTCATCTGCATTTCTGGCAACTGAAAGAGGGCCCTGGGGGTTGAGAGGGAGGACCAGACTCTCCCACATCTCGCCACCTGCATCTTTCCTCAAAAAGCCCATGATGTGACCTCTCCTCGAGTGCCCCTCCACAGGTGGCTCCCGGGCCGGTACCCTTGATGGTGGAGACAGTGGGGGAGTTGCTCAGCACACGGTCCAGGTCCTCCTTCAGGCTCTGGTTCTCCTCTGTGAGCTCTTGGACACTCCGAGACAAGCTCAGGAGGGCACTGCTCACTCTCTTCTGCCTCCTGAGGCCCGTCTTCTTCTCCCCTGGAGCCCTGGGAACAACAAAGCCAAGGGCTCCATTTGGGTTTCTACGCCAGCCGAATAAATGCCTTAAAAGAGGGGCCACCACACACCACCTGTGGGTGCCTGTCTGTGGCTCAGAGTGGCCTCTGCAGATATCTGCAGTGGAACCAGGAACCCTGACTTTGAACTACAAGTGAGCAAACTGCTATCCCCCAAACAGAATTCTATGCTCATTCATAAACCTGCAAATCAAAATACTGTATTCGATGCTAGCAACACATTTGAAATTGTATTCCCAAAACGTTTGTGAGAACTTAACTCTCTCATTATGTAAATGGCTGTATCATAGCTGATTTGCCTCTTATTCCACAAAGTCTGAAATAGAGCCAGTCCTCGTTCAGATTCTGTATCTGCAAATTTGTGTGCTTGCTAAAATTTACGTGTGACCCCTTCATGGTGGTCGGTGGTCGTTCAGGGCCAGAAGCTGGGTGCTGGAAGGCCTGAGGGGCAAGTTCCTGGCGGCTGGGGAGGGGGGCAGGCAGTCCGCTCTGCTCTCATGGCCCTTAGGCTTCACAGCCTACTGAGTATGTGCTTTTCACATGTTTGTGCTTTTCGTTGTGAGTTCACAATTTAAAACGGCCCCCTTCACACTGCCCTGCGTTCCTCTCGGGAGAAGGCTGCGATGCGCCTCGCGAGAAAGCCCGTGTGTGAGACACATGAGTGGAAACGGGTGGTATGCTGACCAGTGGGGGACACTTCTGCCACCCGAGGTGCACAGGAAGCTCCTCTGCACGCATCCTGGGAGCGACGGTGTAGCACACACCACACCCACTCAGCATTTGCGGACACTTTATAGAGTGTGCCTGCTTCCAACAGTGCGCAGTGACTGTTGGGTACGGAAAGTCTGCCAACCCCAGAAAGAAGAAACGGAAGGCTGTGCCTGGCTCGGGCGAACGCCTGATATGTTTTCACAGCTCAGTGCTGAGGCAGTGACATGGCCAAATCTGTGAAAAGGGAATCTTCGAGATAGGGAACCCCTGATGTCTCTAATAAACTTCTTCGGGGGAAATGAACTTGTACTCGGCACTAAATGCCTTCTGAGTAAGGGAACCCTGCTTGGAACAATGGCGCTTTCTAATGCTAAGCTGGAAGCTGTTACAGAGCAGGAATTAAGGAATCAGAGCATGGGGAGGTGAGCATGCTGTTAGCGGCCAGCACATGGCTCTGCGGGGACGTGCATAACCTTCCCAGATGGAAACACGCCATCTCTAACCATAACAGAGAGATGCAGGTGCGTGTACTGCTCCAAAGAGAAGGGCAGTACATGCAGTTTCCATGGGGTGTCTGTGCTACTTGTGGGACGAGACATGAAACACGGTTCCCAAGGACATGATCGTACTTCTTTCCTGCAGTCTCGGAGCTCGCCAAGAGAGTCTGGAGACGGTGAATCTGTAAACATCAAAGCATGGTACGTTACGGTACAAAATGAGCATGAAGACCACCTTCCTCTGAAAAAGCTGTAATCAGATTCCTGATACCTGCCCGGGGGGCAGAAGTAAGCCTGAGTTGCTAGGATTCACATTCAAGCTCAGACAAAATGTGAAAGCAGGGTCCCCAGGTTTGGTGGGGCGCCCACCCAGGTCAGCAGCTGACTCCCCACCCCCCTGCCCCCCATGAAGGGCACACACCTCCTCATAGTACGTCTCCATGGCGATCCTCATCTCCTCCAAGTTAGTGGTCTTCATATCGGTCTGCAGTTTGCTAGAAACCCAAGTTCACAGTTAACAGGGAAGCACCCGCACCACGGGGGCAGAGCGAGAACAAGAGTGCTTCCCAGGATGTCAGCAAAGGAAAGGGCTTGCAAGAGAAGAGAGGCGGGCTGGGTGGAGACCTACGGAGAATGCTCCCAGCCACGGACCCCCTTCCATGGGGAAACAGACTCCCTAAAGCTACTCCTCACTAAGGAGGAGGCTATCTGGAAGAGGCAGAGGACCTGTGAGGTGTGGGGTGAGAACAGCCATGTATGGGGGCGGTGGGATGAGGATCCTGTAAGGAAGGAGCACTCCCCTCCCCCACTCAGCATCTAACAGACTTCAGATAAAAAAGGGCTAGCAAATCAAAGTGCAGAGTTCAGCATGCTGAAATACAGAAGAAATCAGCATGACACAATTTTTTACAAGGGACAATTTCAGCAAAAAGTGCAGGGGGTGGGTAGAGGAATGGAGAAAACACGCAGGGAGAGAAAGTAGAAACAGATTTCAGGCGCCTCTAGGCAGGACTCTGCTCTGTGTCACATCACTGGGACCACACGGGACCAGGGCGGGCCACTGGGGTCCCAGCACCCATAGATCCACAGGGAGATAATACGTGATCCACACAAAGCTGAGGAGAAAAAGCGTGGCTTAAATGCAACAGGAACAAGAAAAGATGAAAGGGAAACACTGTTCCCCAGTGACATTTGGAAGGTGGCTAATACCTGCTTTCATAGTTTTGGTACAGAGAGGATGCTGGGACAAGGGACATGGGACCGAGGGTGGCGGGTGGGGACTAGAGCTGCAGTCTGAGCAGACACGCCTACTGGGTGTGAGGCGAGCGGCCATGCGTGTGGGCTCCAGCCGGCCTACGGCAGGGCACGGCCGAGGAGACCCTCCGGAGCCCCCCGCCCCCCGTCCCCCTACCAGTGCGTCCGTACTTGATCATGTGGTCCTTCTCCTTGCACTGCTGCTCCAGCTTGAGGATCCTCTGCTTTAGCCCATTAATGACCTTCCAAGTGAACACCCGCACGTCAAGCTGACTGCTTCCACGTCCACAACCGCTCCCTCCCTCCTGTCCCCAGGCTGGGTTAGGTGTCCCCTGCAAGCTGGTCCTCCCTCACTTAGTCGCTGGCTTCTTCCATAGTCCCTAGGCACAGCGAAGAGAGGGCCCAACTGTCCCACTGTCAATGCAGGGTGCAGGGCAGGGCAGGGGCAGAGTCTTACCCTCCCGCCCCCATTCCATATTCAGAACAGACAGACGCACGGCCATCACTAGCTACAAAGGACAGCTGTATCTGCAGTACCCCCTAGGGAGCGAGCAGAGCTGATCCTGGAGGCCCGGCACCACCCTGTGGGGCATGGAGGACTGCAGCCTTCATTGTCCCTTCTGTCTGTCAACCTGCCACTCAGGGAGACAGCACCCTTACGTTCCTATGGCCAAACACCTTCTCAGTTGGGTTTTAAACTGATTTTACATTATATTTAGTAATACATGAATACGTCTTCTGGGAAAAAAGTTAAAACACATATCAAACTATGCTTCTCGTCCTTACCCCTCTCAACTAAATATTGTCAACTGAATGTGTTTTCTCTAGACGTCAGGTGGGTGTGTCCCCACTGACATGTCATTCAGTTGTCTGCAGAAATGGCATCCTGCCACCCAGTCAGTAACTTGGATTTTTCATGCCGCACGTGGTCTAGACGGTCCATCCCCGTGGGGCCTCAGTCCTGCATTATTCTTGCCCCGCTGTCATGCAGTGTGCACACCCTCCACGATCAATGATCTATAAGTTGCTATTATGATCAAGACTCAGTAGAGATCAGCCCTTCTTGTGCCAAGTGCAGACGTTTCTTGAGGGGAGGTGCTCCCCAGCACGAGTGCTCCCCGGCTCAGTGCTCCCCGGTACAATGCTCCCCAGCACAAGTGCTCCCTGGCACAATGTTCAATCACAGGATGCAGCAGCTCAGAAGGGCAGTTTGGCAGCGAGTATTAAGGTGGAAACTGCACACACCCACAGATCTAGAATTTCTACTCTCAATCAACTTTCATTACAAAACCCGAGGTGTCTGCACGGCTAAGTCAAAGGATCCTAGGGTCGTGGGATCAAGACCTGGGTGGGGCTTGGCACTGAGCACAGAGCCTGCTTGGGATTCTCTCTCTCTCTGCCCTTCCCTCACTTGCGCTCTCTCTCAAAACAAACAAACAAACAAAAAAACCGAAAAAACCCACAGCATCAAAACAGAAATGCAAAGCCCTTTGTCTAAAGTATGCGTTATTTACAAAGTTCTAAACCCTCACTCAATCACTTAGGCATTTCTGAACACAGCTATACTCATTTATATTCTTAAATTTTTTTTTCTGAAAATGTGTTTTCATGTGGCATTATTCAAATTTTAATGGTTTCTCCTCAACGTTCCCCCGCAAATTGGGCAGCTATAAATATCCTTGTCTGAAAGGCTTTTTATTTTGGAGTCTTTCCCTGAGACACAGCCCGAAAGAGAGTGGTACTGGGCAAACGGAAGGCACAATTTCACAGGCCATTCCTCTGCTCGGTCACGCCCACCTCAAACACAGTGTCTCAGCTCTGAGCATGACTGGGTGTTCTCAGCCCTGCTGACACTGGTTTTGATCATTTGTGTTTATCCTACTGGTTTAAGGCGTGAGGTTTTACTCAAGGTGGCTTAGGACAAGGTCTTCTCTCCAGTATTGACCACTGGACAAACGGAACCACGGCAGATGCCGCCTGGCCTGCGTGGTGCTTGCAGATCCACTACAAACCCAATTTGGGCAAATCTCTTAACCTCAGTTTCCGGATTTTAAAAATGGGGCATGAGGGGTGCCTAGATGGCTCAGTCGGTTAGGCATCTGACTTCATCCTTGAGATCATGATCTCATGGTTCGTGGGTTCGAGCCCCACATTGGGGTCTCTGCTGTCAGCACAGTGGCTGCTTTGGATCCTCTCCCTCTCTCTCTGCCCCTCTCCCCTTCACACTCAGTCTCTCCTTCTCTCAAAAAGAAATAAACATGGAAAACAAATTTAAAAAAAAAAATGGGGAGTGAGGGGCGCCTGGGTGGCTCAGTCAGTTTAAGCGTCCAACTTCAGCTCAGGTCATGATCTCAGTTCGTGGGTTTGAGCCCCGCATCAGGCTCTGTGCTGACAGCTCAGAGCCTGGAGCCTGTTTCAGATTCTGTGTCTCCCTCTGTCTCTGACCCTCCCCTGCTCACGCTGTCTCTCTCTGAAATAAATTTAAAAAAAATTTTTTAATTTAAAAAATAAAAATAAAAACAGGGAGTGAGTCCCTATCACAAAAAATCCAATAAGATTATGTACAACTGTTCAATGTCTAAGAGTTGCTGTTAATCTAAAACCGATGTTCGTGTGGAAACACTCCGATTCGTCCTCCCTCCGTGAACAGGGCCAGGGTTCACCGTGCACAGGGCGCTGACCATGTGCTTTTTGTACAGGTGCGCCTGGGCTTGTGCGTCGTATGGACCCATGTCCTTCCACTCCTGTCGTATTGATCCGGCTCCCCCACAGCCCCATGTGGCTTTGTTGCAAACCTTATGTCATCAAACCCAATAATCACACCATTGACATGACTTAATTCCTTGGGTTGAATGATCTCAAAATTGCATCCCTTCCAGATCTCTTTTTGCATTTCATCTTTTGTCAGGAAAAGTGCTTCCTTGACTCAGGAGACTTATCGTGGTACATTTTCCACCTGCGCAGTTTACGGCCACAGCGCTGAGCGCAGAAGGGCCCCAATGCCTGGCTCCTTGCTTCACCCGCCACTTTCGTGTCATGCGGCCCTGTGGCAGAGCTGGTGTGTGTGCTAATAAGCCGAAGGCTTTATCCTAGTCCAAACTTGCTTCCTCAGCGTCTCTGGTTCAGTGTGCTAGACCGTGACCGCTTCTCCACTAGGCACCTTCTGCCCTGCGCGGCCTGTGCAGCCTCCCCTCACGCACCCCAGCAGTGCCCACAGCGTCTTCTGTGAACCCTCCGGCTCCGTGGATGGTGCTCTTAGGGACTCTTGGGCCCTGAATCCCTGTCACTCGTCTTGCACGACTGCGTTAGAGGAAAGGTGTCCCTCAACTCTGGACTGTTCTGAGATTCAGATTTCCGCGGGAAGGTTATTGGTCCTGCTGGAGACGGTACTCACCCAGCCAGCGTCGGGCCTTTTCTCTGCCAGAGTCCGAACAAAATCCGGGCCCTGTGGTAAGCAGATGGAGACATGAAGACATGGGCGGGCGGCCTCTCCCCACTGCAGCCTGAGGAGTGGAGCCTGTGCCGTCCCTGCCCGTGGCTGGGCACTGCCACTGCGGGGCCACAACTCACTCGGGATGTGTCTAAGAGCTGCTCGATCTGCCGGTCCTTCCTGCTGTTTTCCTCCTCTAGGCGCCGGAGCTTTGTCCTCATGACGTCCACATCGCTTTTCTGCATGTGCAGGGACTGGGAGGAGACAGAAGCACACACACACCCCCGTGCACATGCGCGCACACGACCATCCAGGTGAAACACCAGACGGAGTAGACCTTGTAAGGTGGCCCAGTTCCCGGTCAGGGTGCCGTGCGCAGCGCGGGGGGGAGGGAGGCAGCTGGTGCCCAGGGAACAGGGGAGACCATCCCACGCGACTAGGAATGCCCCCTCCCTAAAGGCACCTCTACACAGAAATGCTGCTCTGCAAATCCACACTTCTGGAAAGTGCTATCTTCCACGGCCACCTGAGGGAGCCCACGTCCCTCACAGCACGTGCCACCAAAACTCATCCAAGGCTATCGTCCACCTAAAACTCCTGACCTCAGTTCAGGCTCTGGGGGTGAGCGCGGTGGCCGTGCCAGTTCCCACCAGTCTGCCGTGAACACAGCGGGTAGCCTGGGGGGATGTTTTTTCACAGAACTAAATCGATTCAATTCCACAACTGCCCTCTCTTTAGAAATCTTTCCTCCCTCCTATTTTGGGCTTCGGTCGTCCCTTTTAGGAAATGGTGATGGTAAGGGATTTTTTTTTTTTAATATTTTCTTTCTTTATTTATTTCTAGGAGAGAGAGAGAGACAGCGTGAGCAGGGGAGGGTCAGAGAGAGAGGGAGTCACAGACTGAAACAGGTTCCAGGCTCCGAGCTGGCAGTCAGCACAGAGCCCGACGCGGGGCTCGAACCCATGAACCGCGAGATCATAACCTAAGCGAAAGTCGGACGCTTAACCGACTAAGCCACCCAGGCGCCCTGATGGTAAGGGATTTTTAATTTTTGTTTCCATGTCCTCACTTGAAAAAGCCTTCTCCCAGTCCATGAAACCGCAAGGCCTAGAGAGTAAGAGGCTTGGACGCGCTCACAAGCCCACACAGGGTAGCCAGGGCACTTAACCATCAGCATCAGCCTGCGTCTGAACTCACCAGTTATCCTGAAATGCCCTTCTCCTTCCGGGACTCACGGGGTATAGGAGAGAGACAGTGCCTGAATGAACCCAGCCTCCACCCCCAGCAAGCTGACTCGCTGTGTGCACTGCACGGAGGCCTGGCAGGGCAGCGCGGGCCCGACCGCCACATTGTTCTGGGAGATGAGGGGCCCTGGCACTCGCTGAGTGTTTCATGAGTAAGTAAGTTCATGCAAGGCTGTTGAGAAGAAGATATCTAATTATGGGAATTCTGCTTCCGGAAACAGGGTACACTCACTGTTCCCTATGCCTGCAGCCATGCACACTGTATGTAAGACACCGTAAGAAGGCGCAAAAGGGTGGACAGAAGACAGGCGAGGCGGGGGCTCAGAGCCCCCCATTTTCCCTCTGCCTCACATGTCCTAGACCGAGTGTGGGGGAAGCCAGCAGTCTGGACAAGCCCACAGGCGCAGACAGGACAGGGGCAGCCTAGCCAGGCAGAGAGTGCACAGGAGGTAACTGCTCCCCACAGGTAGACACTGCAGAACGCAGCGTGCCTCACCCCTGCTGGTGAAGGCTGTGGGGGGAGCTAAGCCCCCACACCTGCCAGGCTGTAGTGAGGTACCTTGCCCGCTCCTTGCAGGGGGTTCTGGTGGGGGGAGAGCGGTGGTCAGAAGAGGCCTGCTGAAAGTCAGGGCTTGCACTTCCAGGGGTAATGAGGCCACACAGACAATAAGATGGAAGACTTACACCCTACCTACCAAAAATTACATTAAATATAAATGATCTAAACAAACCAACTAGGAGACAGAAAGTGGCACAGCAGATTAAAAAACACGCCCAACCATATGCTGCCTACAAGAAACTCGTTTTAACATGATGTGATAGGAGGTCGAATAAAAGGATGGGAAGACAGATGCTATCGAAGCACTAACCGAGGAGTGCAGCAGCGCTGGTATTAGTACCAGACAGAGCAGACTCGGGGAACAGAAATGACACAGTGACAGTGACTCTAAAGGTTAGACATGTGACTAAACAGGTGGAGCTCCTGCCACAGGGGGGCCTTCAACACCCTTCTCTCAGCAACGAGAGAGCAGCCAGACAGCCCGCAAGGGTGCCAGGGGATCCCCCCTCTGCACCCGGGCCGCCTGCCGTCACACTCCAGGCCACCCAGCAGCAGGGTGCGAGCTCTCTTCCAGTGCCTGTGGCTGCACAAACAACCTTCATGCACTCAGAAGTGAGATGACACAGTGCGTGTTCCACAGCCACACTGTGGGCCAAACTACACGTCAGCAATGAAGACATCAGGAAGATCTCCAAACTCAGAAACTTAACGGCCAATCCCAAATAATCGTAGATCAAAGGGTCTTAAGGGAAATAGCACTCAAAATACAGCATCTCAGACTTTTCAAGACACGGCTGCTGTGGGGCTGAGTGGAGTGCGGGCTGTCCTGGCAGGGTCCCACAGCATGACACTGAGTGGAAAAAGCCAGTCTCAAGAGGTCACATGCTGTATAATTCCATGTATGGAACATTACAGGATGCCAGAATTACAGAGATGGGCAGAACAGTCAGTGGCCGCCAGGACTCAGGGATGGCGAACAGGGTGGGAGGTGGGTATGACCACGAAAGGCAGCTGGACGGGCAGCCTGGTGGCGTGGGGCAGCGCGTGTGTTGACTGCAGTGGCAGGGACATGGGTACACACACACACACACACACACACACACACACACAGCAACACGGCGTGGAACCAGACACGTGCACTGTGTCCACATCTGTGTCCTGGTTTCGACAGCGCATTGACCGCTGTGGGAGGCAGGTGCAGGGGACCCGCCGTGCCATCTCGGCCACTCCCCAGGACGCTCTGCACCTGTGGCATCTCACGGAGTGCCGGCACAGAAGCACTCACTCAGGCACTGTGCTGACTCACAGCCACTGCATGAAACCATGCCTTTATTATCCCCATTTTTCAACAGGAAACTGAGGCATGAGACTTGCCACAGAAAAACAGCTCTGAAGGTCAAGTTCCCAGAGTGACAGAGTCCTGGAAATGAAGCTCTCCTCCCCATGCATTTAGAAGCCTCAGCTGATTTTCCTCTAAGTCCATGATGGGAAGTTTGAGTAAAGTTGCTATCATTTTACCCAGGGACATTTCTAGCCCCAAGAAGATTCAAGACTGCTACTGTGGTGGCGGTTCAGAGTTCAAAATAAGGGCTCTCTCACAATAACTCGGATAAACAGCTGTCCAACGTTTGCTTGAAATTCCTAAGGACAGGGAGTGCGGGCGCACCAGCAGCACCTTCGCTACTGGACAGCTCCCGTGGCTGAGCAATCTCAATCTCTTGATGGCCCCTGACATTGGAGCATCTTGTCTGGACCACGGAAGGGCTGTGTCTTGTGCAAGGGGCCAAGGCTGGGTGCTCCTTGGGTAAGATGGTTCGAAGGCTCCTCACCATGGCTGTGCTCGGGATGTGCTGGCTGCCCACGTCCCATGTAACCTCTGGTGCCCAGGCGGGCCATGGCCCTCCAGATGCGGAGGAAGTGAACCCTGGCTGCTTCTCCAGGGGCACGAGAATGCACATGGACACTAAGAGTGGTGTGGTGGCAGTGGTTCTAGTGAAGGTGATAAGGGTGACGATAATCTATTCCAGCGTAATTTATCCTATAAGGAGTAGGAGGTAGGACAGGACAGTAAAAATAGCCTTGGGCTTGGGAGGCAGGTGGCCTTGGGGGAAATCCTCATTCTGCTACTTGGAGCCATAAGCTCCCTCAGACTCCCATAGAGACCCACTGAGCTAGGGAGCATGGAGCATCTGGTTAGCACCGAAGAGTCACGCACGTGGGAGGCAACGATTCCAGGGACACCAGAGGCCCGTCTGATGCCAGATCCCTGAGCAGAGGGACTGTGACGTCAGCCCCGTCTTTCCCATTCTGTGTGCCGGGCTGCTGGAGCAGGGCACAGGTGCTCCTGTGGCAGCCTCTCCTGCCCCAGACACTGGTGGGCCTCCCAGCTTCCAATGATAGGGCTGGAGTTTAAACTCAGGTGCTCCTCGGGGTGCCTGGGGGCTCAGAAGGTTAAGCGTGCAACTCTTGATTTTAGCTCACATCATGATCTTGAGGTTTGTGAGTTTGAGCGTTGCTTCAGGCTCTGCGCTGACAGCGCAGATTCTGCTTGGGATTTTTTCTCTCTGTCTGCCCCTCCCCTGTTGTGCATGCACACGCATTCTCTCTCTCCAAAAATAAGCTTAAAAAAAAAAAAACAAAACAACTCAGGTGTCCCTCTAGAGCTCATGTTCTTTCCATATGGACACATCTCGGTACTGATCCTGACTTTGCCACCCATTGTTACAGAAGGCTCTTCTGGTCGAAAACCAACAAAGGACAGACAAAAATAACTACCTTCTTCAGCTCAATGATCTCGTCATACATGTCTTCTTTTTCTCTGTAGATAGGGGTCCTGGGAGCATGACCTGGAGGGGGATACGCAAACGTCTGAAAAGGTTACCTGAACAGTAGAAAGAACTCTTGGCTGTACCTTAAGAAAATCCTGGAACTTTGATAAAATTACCCTTTAAAAAAAGGAAGGTAAAAAAGAAGAGCAAAAGTATTTCACCATTTTTAGCCTGACTGTGATCCTTCCCCCAAACATAAGGAAACCAACACCGACAGAGATTAGAAAGGCAAAGCAGCAGAAAACCGAAACGTGTGAACTTGCAGGAGAAGAGAAGAAGGGGGTCAGAAGGAGAAGCGATATGTTTAGATTTTAAATCACAAACAAAGCAAAAAGACAGAGACAAACAAACAGCAGCCCTTCCAACGCTGACAGAGAGAGGTGGAGAAGCAGACTCCCATCTCCGTAGCACATGTGATATACTGAGACTGCAATATTTAAGCCCAAAGTAGAACTCAGAGCCAGCGCACGCAGGAAGGGGTCAGCTCAGGGGTCATGGTGACGGGCTCACCATGCTCCCTGCAGAGCCCATGAGGACAGCCATGAGAGCCAGGGAGGAGATGTGGGGAAAGACCAGACAGTAGGACGGAGACAGGAGATTTGGGCCTTTCTCTCTGTGCAACTGTTATATTTCTGATACTGTCCATCTGATGATCTCAGCAAGCCTCTGAGTCGGGGGGGGCAGGCCTGACTAGAGCCTGGGGGCACATCACTGTCACGTTAGGAGAGCTACATTCTAGGAGGCAGAATGGACTTGCAGGGTCCCGGCCCTCTCTCCACGCTCTCGCAGGGACAGAGCCGGGACAGGAAGCCCAAAATCTCACATCGTCAAACGACAAACCCCGAGCATTCCCGGACTCATGGCCTCGTCACCATCGACATGCTCACCGTTGCTGGCAGAATGCCTGAGATTGGACCTCTTCACTCTTAAGGCTGCTGCCAGATAGTCGGGAGTTGTGCTGGGGGGGCTGGCCCATGCATGCTCCAAGGTCAGGTCTGACTTCAGGGGCTGGGTCAGACTTCCTGGTTTGAACGTGCATGGATTTAATATAACAGGTACAGACAAACACAACGGAAGGCTTTGCCTCTATGAATCAACCCTCCTGGGCCGGAGAAAGCTTAAGTCAAGCAGCAGATGGTGGCAATCAGTGAAGTGCTGATAAATGTTCAATAACTGGTTCTCAAAACAAAAAAAACAAAAAACTAAACAAACAAACAAAAACAATAAAGCCCAGCAGCATTTGCCTATTTCCATGGTATACATTTTCCCACCATGTCCAACGTTAATCTGCCAGTGTGACATCAACCAGCTTACCAAATTCTTAAAAATTTAACAACTTGGGACGAGCCTCCAGGGATAAAGTGTCACATACACAAACTGTCAGAAACCACACTTACAGATTCTGTATACATTATGAGGTTCAGCATCTTTGAGAAGTTGAGAAACAGTGCCATTCAAATAAGTCTTATTACAAACTCGGTCTGAAATCTCCACGCACGATTCCTAAAACTCCCTCAGGACTGGAAAGGCCTCTTGGTTGGAATAAACACGAACCACGTACCTTGCTTCGAGCTTCCCAGCCACAGCTTCTGTGGGGTCAAGGACATTCTGGTACCCAGAGGCACGCTTGCTGCTGTCCTCACAGATCTCCAGGATGCCACTTTCCTCGGTTTAGAGTGATAAGGTGACTCTAAAAAGCCAAGAGATGGTTTCAGGGATGCAAGACCAATGCCTCCCAATGTTTGTGCTTTAAGTGACACAAAATCAGTGCAACAGAATGTTTATAAGGACATTCTTACAAAAGTAAAAATGTACAGTATAGACCTATGTATTACATATTACATAGCTATATTAGTTTTATATACATAGGTAGTGTATATTTAAAAAAAACTTTTTAATGTTTTTATTTATTTCTGAGAGAAAGACAGCACGAGGAGGGGAGGGTCAGAGAGAGGGAAACAGAATCTGAAGCAGGCTCCAGGCTCTGAGCTAGCTGTCAGCTCAGAGCTTGACGCGGGGCTCGAACCCACGAACCGTGAGATTGTGACCTGAGCCGAAGTCGGACGCCTAACTGACTGAGCCATCCAGGTGCCGCTATACTTATAATTCTTTTAAGATTTTATTATAAAGATAAAAAGGAAAATTTATCTAAAAATCCAATCATAATTCTACCAATATTTGATGTTTTCAGATACAGGGGTATTGTTACAGTCACAGCACGGTGAACACACAGTTCTATCCTTTATACTTAACACTGAATATTTTTCATTTTGCTATACAGTGATACTAGCAATACTATCTAGAACTTAACTATGTAAAAAAAAATCTAGAAAAAAAATGAGAAAAAATTACCTTTCTAGGTGTTTTTGATTATGTTATCTACACAAGGGAAATGTTTTAAAGTTATTTTTTAATCTGACTTCGTCTCTTTAATTACTTAAAATAAGACAAATTTAGGCAAGCACTCAATTATTCATAAAACATAAGTAGCAAAGAAATTTTGCTTTCTTTGCTTATAAGTAGCAAAGAAATTCAGGACTTCCTATAGTAAGTGTTGAAAACCTAAGGCTATTATATTTAATTTTTTAAAAATCTCTAAGTTTTCTCCATGGCTTCAAAATTATGGGAAATTTCTCATTATAATTTGGGACGAGAAAATAGATGTGTTAGACCTGGACGCATTTTCCCTCAGCAGGACCACAGCTTTCTGTGCTTGAAGGCCTTCCAAAGTCTGTCCATTTAAGTGCTCCCTTAGGAAGTAAGCTGGCCATCAGGGAAAAGCGCCTCCAGTCACACTTCCCTCCCTGGCCCACGTGAGGGATCGGCGGCTAGTAAGGATCCCTCGGGAAACACGCACGCACACGGACAGAGGCGGGAAGGCAGAAGGAAACGGGAGTCGGGAGATATGCATGAGCATCAAAGCCCTGGGCCCCAGAACCTGGCCAGGCACTAAAGAACAACACCTGTTAAGTGATTGGGACACACAGTGGCCGCTGTCCCAGCCCAGAAAACCAAACAGAAGCACACCTGCTGAACTGGGGTCCTGCAGGCCGCTTGCTACAGGAGCGGAGATGGCTCACTCAGTGTGAGAGGGCTGAGCCATCCCAGGGAAGGGGGCGCCAGAGTGCTGGGGGGAGGACCCCATAGATCGGGGGAGGGGGAGGGGTGGCCTAGACTCCCAGCATGGGCTGTGGGGAGAAAGCGCTAGGGGAAGCAGGGCTGAGGTTCAGCACCCCTTAACTTCTTGATGCTTCTGGGGCTCTCACAACTGGATGATTACTATTTGAAACACTTGAAGTGCTGACAGTCAGTAAAAATAATTAAAGATGTTCTTGTATTTACCTTAGGTGCCTTGTAACCAAAGAGGACTTAAAACAATGTGGTTCTAAAAGAAGGAACATCAGTACCTGCCGTTCACAACAATTCTCCATTCCCCCACAGAAGAACAGGAAGGGCACCAAAAATTCAAACTGATAGATTCTTTCTTTCACTTTTTGCTTTTTGGAGGGAGCACGGAGAGTGGGAGGGAGTGAGAGAATCCCAAGCAGGCTCCACCCTGGTAGCGGGGCTCGATCATGACCTGAGCCAAAATCAAGAGTCGGACGCTCAACCGACTCAGCCACCCAGACACCCTGAAAGATTATTTCTTTCTAATGTTTATATTTATTTGTAATATAAAGCAGGCTTTCTTTTCTTTGCCGGAATTTATCTTTCTAATTATGTTCTTCTTGGGCTAATAGGAAAGTCCATGCATATTCTCTGAGTGCGTAGCACACACAGCACAGGAGATGTCTGAGATAGACACATATGTAAGAAATGCACGTACACGTATAACGAAGTCAGAGATGGCCACAGGTTTCTGGGTAACAAAAGGAAGCCAATCCAGGATTTAAGCTCTGCCTAAGCGTAAAACTCACACGTGGTTCTCTGTGCACTAGCACAATGTCAGCACGGCCCAGACGAAGAGCGGCCTGGCTGGCCATCTGGAATAAGACCCCATCCACCACGACCAAATGCGTATGCCCCCACGGTCACAGGCTGAAAGCTAACCCCTGACATGATGGTGTTAGGGAGTGAGGCCCGCGGGAGATGATCAGTCATGAGTAGGGCCTCCAATGATGGGGTCAGGGTCCCTATACAAAGGGACCCCACAGAGCTCCCTCTCCCTTCCCCCATGTCAGGTACAACCAGGCCACAGCCGCCCGCAACCTGGAAGAGGCCTCACCACAACCACTGGCTTGCACCCACCCCAGCCTTGGATTGGGCCTCCAGGACTGTCGGAAGGAAATGTCCATTATTGAGAAGGCACACAGCCTTCTACTCCGTGGTTGGGGCAGAGGAACATGCATCGCTGCAACATCGTCCCCGCCAGGCCACCGCCTGCACAATCATGGCCAAGGGCGGGGTCTCCTGTTGAGGATGGGGGACTCAGAACCTGCCCAAAGATGCAGCAGGTCGAGCCCGTGGGAGACCACTCCCCCTGCTCAGCACAGCGCCCACAGCGGCTTTGACTCAGTTCCGAGGGGACGAGGCCCTCTGGACACGGCAGCATCCTGAAGACATAAGCGGATTCAGCGGGGTGGGGAAGAAGCCCGGGAGGCCAGACAACTGCGTCTGCAGGAGGCGCCTGGGACAGCAGCCAATCCTCCCACAAGGGCCGCGACAGAAGGTGGGGACCCCAAGAGTGCTAGCTCCCAAGACTCCAACACAAAATGGAGCCAGGTGGTAGAAGTGTCACTTCTTGATAACCTCAAGTGTCCAAAGAAGACATGCTCTATCATTCTCCCAAGACACCAGGGAAGGACAGCTTCTAAAAACCTTTCTCTGGGCTGAACTGCAGAAATCTGAGGGATGAAGGGCCTGGCCATACTTACTTGGTGATGTGGGTGGAGGTTTGTGGGAACTTTTCCTTTTTGCTTTCTGAAAGAAAGAAGAAACGATGTAAACCATGTTGAGCCTTCTCGAGCAGCCCAATGGCCCCAATCACGAAGCATTAGGATGGGTTGGAGCAGGTGCAAGGGCAGCGAGAGGAGGTTGACTCAGCAGAGATGTGAGTGAAGTCTGAGCCCAGGAAGAAACACCCAGCCCAGCACAGTGACCCGGGAAAGCATGGTCAGGGCGGTGCTCTTAGTACTCCGGGTGCCCAGGAGCCCTCGGGATGCTACCTAAAAGCACACTGAAGATACATGCAAACAGCCTGTGTTCAAGCACCCGACCATCCTCAAGCCAGTGCCTGCAGCACCAAGCTGACTCAGGAGGAATAAGGCACGTGCAAACCCCACAGTGTTGGGGGGGGGAGGTCCCACACAGCACGGGGGCCCTGTCGGAACACCGTCCCCCAGGGCAACCCTGATGCCAGCTGCAGAACTGGGCACAGCTGGGCTCCCCTGCCTGCTGTCACGTGCCCAGGGAGAGGACACACCTCATCGGTTTCCTCCTAGACCAAGGATCCCCCTTCCCTCCCTTCCAGCAGAAGCCATGTGAGGTTTCCCTGGGAGACAAGCTGGATCCCTGCTTCTCTGGCAGCATCTAGGGCCCATGGCCTCAGCGGTGCTGAAGGAAAGCCCCTAATCTGCAGAGGTGTCTCACCGCAGATAGCGGGCCTGTGATGCTCCCCCTCAAGTGCACAGACCGAGGTGGAAGGGAGATGAGCTGGTGCCATGTGCCCTCAGAGCCACGTGCCAAGGCTCGTCGATGACTCCGCCTGCTGGACACAGGCACCGTGTGCTTTTCTTTGGTGACCATGAAGCTGGCACCCAGCGGGGCTTCCCAGACAGACCAGGGGGTAGGGCTGAGGGCTGCTATCCTTTGGGACCCCTGCTAGCCACTCTCCCCTTGGGCCACTCCCAGCATCCCAGGGAGCCCAGGGTCATCGTGCCAGGACATTAGGCAGCACCAGGGTTGTGGTTGCCAAAGGGTCTCCTTTCTCCTGCCCAGAACCCTCTCCCTCCCCTCACGTGACTCCAAAACCAATATGCAGGATGGGAGCTTAGAATCTGCCTCAAATATACTCTGCTCACAACTAACTCCTGAATACAAGTTTTAAAATTATAATCACAACCAAGGGCTACTTACACTGACCAAGGGCTCAAAGCTCTTCCAGCGCTGAGTAGCGCCTGGAGTTTGTATTCTAGCTCTAAACGCAACATTTGTGGGGAAAGACCCGCGGCGTGTGGTTGGGCAAAATAATCAGCACTGGGGTGAGTGGCTGCCCCCTGCCCCTGATCACACTCACCGTCTCAAAGTCAGAGTCAAAGGTAATTGCGGACAGACTGTCATCTCCCTGGAAGAAGAGATGCAAACAATGAAATTTTAGGGCACCTGCCTGGCCCCCCACAGTCACACGTACAAAGTGAGAAGCGCCCATCCACGGCTACTGAGGCAGTGACTCCAGAAACCTTCTCAGAGTAAGCTCAGAACATGCAAAGTGGGCAGGAGTCAGCCCGATCGGTCGCAGCAGAAAGAATGCTGGCAGACAATGGCAGACGTAACACAAAGCTCCACCCGCTGGGGCTGCCTTGCGTCTGTCTGTCTAGCAGTGCCATGTCCACAGGTCTGCTATGTACTGTTGATAAAAGAGACTGTTTTGGAGAAAGGGAACGCGCTTCACATTCTTACTGATCTTCACATCAAGGCACGAGGGACCTGGGACTGGACCCTGACAGGAACAAGTCAAAGTCCCTTGAAAACACGTGCATTAATACATGCGTTACTTGGACTCAGAAGGCTTCCTGCCCTGGCCCCGCAGGGTAAACTAAAACTTGTGCCTCCTCATTTCAGTATCGGGATGTCGTTTCCCGAGAGAAGACTCTGTGTTAACTCACTTACTCAGGTTTAAATCCTAAAAAAAGAGAAAGGAGGAGCAAACATTAAGTCTGTAAATGTCTTCTAGGTGGTGTGTTGTTTATTTGCGGCGAGGATGCCGGGAGTCAGGAACTGACGCCCATCGCCCGTCCTGGGAGCCAACAATACCACATGTGGCTGGTAAGCATGTCTCAGTGAGCCGTGGGTGAGGCTGAAGCCACATGGTGTCGTTGTGGGACTCTGCCACCTTCTGAAAAGCACAAATACGGTCTGAGCCATATGGTCATAGTATAAGCACTTTAAGGAACAATTCTGCCAGCAGCTCGATGTTCCACTATAAACATGGCTGTGCCGGGGTGGGATGGGGTGGTGGGAAGCAGGTGAGGTGTCACTGTCAGGATAGGTCAGCCCTCCAGCCTGGAGATCTTAAACGCAGGGCCCGGACTAAAGGTGCGGTGTGACTTGATGTGGGACCAGGGGAAGGTAGTGTGCCCCAAATGAACAGAATCTTTTATCAGCCACTGACTTAGATTTTCTATGTCACTAACAAGTGGTGTTGTCAGGCACAAAGAGCACCTGACCATCACACAGCATCTTCCGTGAGCAAAGTGTGCGAAAATGACGCGCCACATTTAGGAAGGCGAGGCAGCGGGTCCAATGTACAGACCCCATGCCAGGTCAGAGGAGACGCGGTGGCATTTGCGCCGTGGCATTGCGAAGCACACGGTGAGTGTGGACCCACTGGAAACCGCAGAGAGGAGTAGTGACAACTTTCTCTTGTGGACACTCATCATGATTTTGTGAACAAAATCCTGAAAACTGTTTAATGACCTGAAGGCTCAGCTCCCCGTGTGGTGAACAAGACCAAGTCATCTGTCTCCCATAGGCGGCTCACCCATCCACCGTGCCTTCTCCCCAGCAGTCCTGCCTGGACCGGGACTGCAGAGCCGTCCCAGGCCCACCCCTTCAGGCCAGAGAAGACAGACCACAGGCGTCATCAAAAACGATGAACACGGTGATGCCCCTGAGCACGATCTGAGCTGCCAACACTTTTGTGCCAGAAGTTCCCTGGGGATCGGGAGCCCAGGGCAGCCGCAGGCAGGCAGGCGGAGGGCCCTGCAGGGCCCAGAGCAGCATCGCACCTCCACGCGGGCCGTTGGTCACGCCACTGACCCCGTGCATACCAGCCTCCTTGGCAAACAATGACACGTTCCTCTACAGGATTTTTAAAAGCACTGACTAAACACTGGGAAAAAAGAGCGTGTCTAGAAGGAGACGGAGGAGCCCACTGGGGTTCAGTATGCGGCGTCAGCGGGGAAGGGATGCATTACCTAGAAGGGGTCTTCCAGAATGGGGGCGAGGAGCTCGGGTGACTTTCTCCTCCGCAAACAACCATTTAAGTTGTCATAAAACAATCAGTCCTTTAGGTTTCTGGAAATTGACCTAAGGGCATAGAGCAGTGGAGAAGATTCATTCAAGAAAATCTCCTAAATCTGGGGAAGAACAGTGGAAGTCCGGGCCATCCCTTGCCACCCGACCCCCCCCCACCCCCGCCGGCTCTGTCCCATAGGGACTACTCCAGAGAGACGGGCTCTAGGTGGTGCAGGCGAGGTAGTGGTGAATGGTGGGGGGGATCCCCCTGCGCCCAGAAGTAGGGTGGAAGCCCAACCCCAGGAGCAGCAGGCTAAGAATTCTAGGTCCCCCATGCCCTCACCCCAGCTTGCTTGTAGGGCAGAGGTTCCACACAGGGAGGGTCAGGCCCCTTCCCCCAGCCCCTCAGAGCAGGACTGTCACTCCAGGAGACCGTCCCTGCTGTCGGCTCCATCCCTGCTGTCGGCTCCGTGCAGTAGCACAGGGGACTGGCTGTGTTTGTAGTGCATAGTGGAGAATCCCAATGCCCCTCTGATTCTAATGCCATGACGTGGTGATGTGGTGGGGAGCCATGACCAAGCCCTCCTGGCTCTGGAGGAAGGTTAGCAGCAGGAAGCTAACCTGAAGAACAACCAGAAGTTTAACAGAGCCCAGAAGAGCCTTCCTGGGACCACAGTCGACCTTGAGGGCCAGGGAGGCTGCCTGCAAGTGCTAGACTGCATGCACGCAGCAGCTGGCTTCAGCAGGGCTTGGGAATGCTCCCCACACCGCACCTAGATCGACCACTGGCTGAACGCAACCTCGAAGTCGACACAGGCTGAGCAAGAACCTGCTCGGACACAAGAGCTGTTCCCAGGGAGCCGAGTAGTGGCGCAATCACGCATCTCCCCAAGTCCGGAGGGCCGTGTGTGTGTCGAAGGCTGCCCACGCAGGGGGGACGGAGAGGAGCAATGCAAGCTACCAGTCCCTGCCTGCTGGTGGGCAAAACTGTGAAGTCCTGCATTGTGCCAGCAGCCTCCAAGCCACACGCGCACACGCGCACATATGCACGCACCGCACACACGCATGCACACACAGTGTGACAGGCCAAGGGGCTGACCCACAGCCTTTGATCAAAAAATGGCTTCTGTTGGCCCCAGAGTGACCCCTAGGCAGTTAAGAAAAGACATGCAAACAAGACAAACCTGCAGGGAATCAGAGGCTGCAGTGTGGGGACACTGATTTCAGAGTTAGTCCCGCCAAGTCACTTGCCAAAGCCGAACCGCAAACAAACACTAGTCCCATGGGGAGGGAGGATCACGACCCAGAGTTGCTGTAACATTCTATCTAAATGTCTAGCTTCCAACAGGAAACCAGGAGACACCCAGAGAAACAGCAAAGTGTGAGCGTTCTAAGGGAAAAAAGCAACAGAAACTTTTGAAGGAGCCCAGATGATGGACTAAGCAAAGACTTCAGAGCACCCATTCTAAATATGTTCAAGCCATGTTGCTGTGAGGCTGCAGAATGATCTGGGAGGCAGAAGAGCACAGGGGTTGTGAGGGACAGGTCAGGGGCAGGGCTGGAGGGAGAGGAGATCTGAGGTCTGGCCAGGGGGCTGATAAAGAACCTTACCCATCGTAAATGTCTAATAAATGCCCTTATTGTCTTGTTCTAGAAACCGTGAGCTCTTTTTACAAGTGTTGGCTCTTAAGTCACCAGTGGCCCCATTCAGGCTCCACAGCATCCCTGTGGCTCTGTACTGTGGTCAGCGGGGCCGCTTACAGCCACTGCATGGTGGGCCCCCTGGCACACAGGAAGCACTCTGTGAAGTTCACGAGCAAGCCCAAAGGCAGCTCTCTTCCCAGGAACTTGGAAGATTGGACAGAATGGACAGTGCCTGCTCTCAAGAGGTTCCTGTCTACCTTAGAACGGATGCAAGCTAGCAGAAAAGCCACAGGTTAGCCTGGACCAGGGGTGTCTCCTGGACCTGGAGAGAGCTTTACAACAATTCCCCCACGAGACCGGACTCCTTGAGACCAAGGCACCAAGAGCCTCACATGTAAGGGGCTTAAATATTTCTATGTGTGAGGATGTTTATAGTAGCACCGTTTCTCAGGGCAAAACAGTGACAAGAGAGTGAAAGCAGGGAAATGGATGAATAAAATAAAGGTGACCACAGGTTAGACTTTTTCAAATCAGGCTCCCGAAAACCTGTGGCTGTGGGAAAACGCTAGCAACAAATTAAATGGTAAAGGTTACAAAGCAAGTTAAATATGGTCTCGATTTTTTTTCAAAGGTGCGTGGGAAAAGATGCATCCCAAAAATATTGGAAGGAAATATACCAAACATTGATGAGGTCTTGTGCAGGTAAAGGGACTTTCTAAGTTTTCTCTAATGGTCATGAGTTTTACAATCATGACATAAGAAGTCACCTTCTAAAGATGAAGGGGCAGTAACTGAGTCCAGTGTAGGTGAGCCGGCCTTCCAGATGAGGCAGGACTCACTGCCTGGAGGGACACCCGGGCAAGCTCAGTCTCTCCCAGGGCCCAGCAGCACTGAGCCTCAACCCTCACTGAGCGCTGGCCTCTCAGTGAGAAGGAAGCCAAGTGAGCAAAATTCCCTCTGTCTGGAGCCCTCCAGAGGCTTCTCACCCTCCCTACAATAAAATCCAAACTCCCTGCATGGCCTGCATGGCTCCCGCAGCCAGGCTGGTGCCCACCTTCCACACACACCCCTTTTCCCCAGGAGGTCCCAGCAAGCTTTCTTTTTAGGCTCTGCAACACACCCCACTCTCCCACCTCAGGATCTTAGTACATGCTGGCCCCACCTCTCTCAGGTCTTTACCAGCCTGCCTCCTTCTCGTCCTCATCCAGGGTGTTCTCAGAGCGGCTGCTCCAGGCACCCCATCTAAGGCAGCCCTCTGCAACCCACCTCCATCACGTGGGGCCTGTTTTACTTTCCCCACAGCTCAGTCTCTGAAATGATCTTGGCGCTCTTTTTCCTGCCTTCTTCTCCCCCTACGGGAATGCCACTTATCACCCACGTGGATGTCTCCCCTCCCAGCGGGTAGTGGGCGCACGGGAAACACTTGGGAAAGGCACGAGCTGACAGCACGCTTGCCCACTCCTCACCCAAAGGAGTAAACTTGGAGACGCCTCCCCCCCGCGGAAGCCTTCTCTGATCACCGCTGGGCAGGGAACTGTTGTTGGCGCAGTAGTTTTTCGCCCTGCACACCCGGATGGCTCAGGCCGGCCGCTGCCCCCTGTCCCGGAGGCACGGGTGGGCCAGCACTTTCGCAGTATGCTCCGTTGCCCCGCGGGCCGCGGTAGCAGGTTCAGCACAGGCCAGGGCCTCGAAGGCACCGAGCGGCGAGGGCGCGGCGTCCGGGTGGGCTTCCTGGAAGCGGCGGCCCGTGCACGGGCTGGCGGGGTCTAGGGCCGGCTGGAGGCTGGGTGAGGAGCGGCGACGCCCGGCCGGAGGCACGCGGGCGGGGGCCGGATGGTCGCTCTTATGCGGTAACAATAATGGCAGCTGTCACCCGGTGGCCTCCGGCCGTGTGCCCCTTCCTCCGGCCAGCGCCTGGCCCCCAGAGCCGACGATCTGGAGGGGTCGAGGAGGCCCGCCCGCGCTTACCGTCTCCGAGGCCAGCTCCGCGGTGCCCAGCGACATGGCGGCGGCGCTGCCCGGCCGCCCCTCGGCGCTACGGGCGCGACTGTCGGGCTGTGCGGCTCCGCCGGCCGCCCGGCCGCCCGCAGCCTCCGGGCCTCCCTGCCCGCGCGCCTGCCGCGACCCCGCTGCCATGGTAACCGTGCCGCCCATACAGTCCCGGATGTGGCCGGCGCCAGGTTGCCCGGCCGGCCTTGCGCGTGCGCTGGGAAACCCGCCGGCCGACTTGCAGGGCGCCCGGAGGTGCGGGGGAGGAGAGTCCCGCAGTGCTGAAGCCGCGGGAACGCGCTTAACGGTTCCAGGAGTGCGTCCCCCGCCTTCTCTAGTGGAGGCTCCGCCACAGGTCTGGGCGCTAGTCACAGAGCAGGATGCTAGTGTGTATTAGGTTATCGCTAAAAGGGACAAGGAGCTTGTGCAGGCTGCTAGTTCTGGACACCTGGCATTCAGAAAATTATCCTCCCTGATCTCTATCTTAGGCTCTAGGGTTCTGATGCAGTAGCCCGAGGACAATAAAAAATAATGCGTTTGCATGGCACTCAGTGGGCATCATGACGATCTTTAGGAACACTGGGCTCCCCGAGTTCATTTAAATTATTATTAGCAAGTATGATTTGTTCTAGCTCCTTTATACAGGTGTCTAAGGGCACCTACTCTGTCCCCTCACCCCCGCTTTATTTTTCTAGCCATCTGACATTTATCATCTACAAGCGCATTCCATGTCTAGAATGTAAGCTGTCTGGGGCAGGGCCTTGGTTTTGTCCACAGCCTTTTCTCCATCCCTTGGAAGAGGGTCTGCCACAGAGCAGGTTCTCACTATGTATTTGGTGTCCTCGGAGTCCTGTAAGTTTTCTCTGCTGCTGTTTCCCCAAACGTAAAGTGGAGAAAAGGGTTGTTGTGAGGATCGACTGAGTCAATATCTGTAAAGTGCGTAGAGAACAGTTGCCCATGCCAGAATGGGGGCAACGTGACCGTTTTCTTGATGTGGTAAACAAACGAATGAGTCCTCACCCACTGTAGTGTGTTGCAGCCGAAGTGCTGGCAGATTATTACTGCTTTAGTTCTGGCACCAACACATACTACAGGTTCATGGCTCTTTTCCTGGGTGTCCTCACCTGTACAACCGGGGGGAGGGGGAAGCCACCGGTTGGTTCAGAGGCTGCCTCCCCACCAGCAGGAGAAAGTGAACTGGCTATCTTAACTTTCCATTTATTTCCTCGAGGTATTGCCCACATGGAGGACAAGAGCTTTGGCTACTTTAAACTACCTATACACCTGTACCTCTTGCTCCACTCCTGGAGCGCCGCAGTCCCCCTGCCCTTCCTGATTCTGCTCTTCACTTACCTTCCCTCATTTCGTTACAGACGGTAACATGTCTACAAGTTTTTAATCTGCTGTTCTGAATTCTGAAAACTTGAAAGCTTTTCAAAATTCATTAGTTGGCCAAACTGTTCTGACCTGAACTCACTTGTCAACAAAAGTCTTAACTGAGGCCATTCATAGTTGCTTATTTATTCCACCTGGAGTGTATGTTACTGTGACCGCGGAATCTTTAACGCATTATATGGTGGGCTGCATCAAACCCTACTGGGATTGTAATCTCACACACAGTGTATATGTACCACGTAACTTCTCTTATGTGTGAACAATTATGAATTCTGAACCTTGTGTCCCTAAAAGTTTCAGGTAAGAAACTGTGGGCCTGTATAATCTAATATTCAACTCTGGAGCCAGAATGCCTGTGTTCAGATCCAAGCCGTGCCAGCCCATTGGCTATGGGACCTTAGAAGTTAGCCTCTCTGCACCTCCCTTTCCTCATGGGGGGGGGGGCGGGCGGGGATGACGACAGTACCCTCCCTCCTGGAGTCAGTGCAGAATCACCCAAGCTTATAGTAAGTGAAGCATTGAGCACAGTGCCACTGTTAAGATGCTTTCCCCCCACAAATGCTCGATCATGCAAAGAGGAGTATCCCCATTTTTACAGCGAGGAACCACAATTCGGGGAAAACTGTGCAGTTCAAACCTTTTCACCCAAGTGCGTCTAAGGGGCGGGGTGTCCTAAGTGATTACCCAGCAAAGTCCATGTTTTTAAAGTTCCTTTTTATTTTATTTCAGTACCCATAGGAATTTGCTTTCTATATCCTGATACATACCTGGTGTTTCCCCCCCCAAATAGTGCTGAAACACTGACGCTACGGGAAGATAAAACTTGGTTTTATCCTGAGGGCTCAGTTAATGAGGCCAAAGGATCAGGGACTTCGCCTTCATCCTTTCCGGCACCTGCTTCCTCCACGTCTGCCCGCCCTGACACCTGGTACCTTGGCTGGAAAGGCCACGCCTTTTCCGCCCGTAGCTTCGCTCCTTCCGCTGAAAGTCCCGCCTTCTGGCGCGATGCCCGCCGGGCGCTCGGGCACGTACCACCAAGCGTCCCTGTGAGGGTGATGGGCCGGAGCCACCGGTTTGAGGCCGGCCTGTCTCAGTGCTTCTTAGCTTGAGCTTTTTCCCCAGGAGTGGACCCTTGGGGATGCCGGGTGGCCTTCCGAGGACGTTCACGGTTTTCCCCGGCCGCCGACCCTGAGCTCGCCCCCTGCAGACCCGGCAAGTGGCGCGGCCCAGGGCGGGGCCCGAGGCGGCGGGGAGGGCGGACGCGGAGCCGCCGAGGCGCGCTCCCGGGGAGGGGTGGCGAACCACCGGAGTCGGAACGAGGGGTTAGGTGTCCTGGAGCTCCCTGGGGCCAGCCGGACCGCGGCCGCCGCCTAGTGCCCCCTCTGGGCCCTTCGGGCGGCCGGGGCCCGACGCAGAGGCGCGGTCCTCAGGGAGGGCTCCCATCTCAGGGACCAAGCCTCACTGGGGACGGACAAACAGACCCACTCCCGGCTGCGAGAGAGCCCTCCCTGACCGCGTGACCGACGGGCTCCCTGTCCCCTCCCAGGCGGGACACGCAGGTGCACACGCTGGCGGGAGGGACGGACCCGGCACGGCGCGCCTTCTGCCCTGCACTCTGCTGGCTGCGGGGTTGTCCGATGCAGACCTGCTGACCCCTGGCGAAACGCTCTT
Organism: Proteles cristata cristata; assembly: GCA_017311185.1. Lineage (NCBI taxonomy): Eukaryota > Metazoa > Chordata > Mammalia > Carnivora > Hyaenidae > Proteles > Proteles cristata. The sequence continues at coordinate 1,286,985 of JAESUZ010002642.1, read as the reverse complement.
CCCCTGTCCGCGCGCCTCGCTCCAAAAGGCCCACACCCCAGACTGGCCCAAGCGCTGTTGCGGTGAGCATCAGCTGTTCCCCTCCCACCAGAGTTCGGGGTGGCAGGCTCTGAGCTCCTGAGACCTCGTGGTTTACAGCCGACTCCTTTCCAGCCGGGGCGGCCAGAACTCAGGGCCCTGCTAGCTCTGGACCACCTCCCAGTATCACCCAGGCTGAGGGTTAGCATTCCCCCCGCCCCCCCTCGGCCGCACTCCCTCCGAGGATTGTGGTCCTGCAGCCCCTGGCCTGCGGTGGAAGTTCTGGGGCCTGAGCGGACACCGGGGCTGCCTGTGACTAGGGTTGGGGGTGCCTGGCCTTGGCCTTTTCTTTGCAGGCGTCTCCAGCCTAATCATGGACCCAGAGTGCTCCCAACTCCTCCCGGCTCTCTGTTCTGTCCTGGCCGACCCCAGGCAGCCCGTGGCAGATGACACCTGTTTGGAGAAGCTGCTTGACTGGTTTAAAACCGTCACTGAAACCGGTAAGTGGAGGGTGCTGCCGTCGTCTGTCCGCTCAGAGACCGGAGGGTGCATGGGACTCCCCTGCCCAGGGAAAGGGTTGCCCATTGGGTTCCCTTCCTTCACAACCTGGAGACTGATTCCCCTTGGCGAGTTGGGGATACATCCAGTTGAAGCTTGAGTGAATGAGTAGGAGAACTTGATCCTGACGTTAAGCTGCTTCCGGCTCTGATTCAGGCATCCTCTTGTCCAGTTCATGCCAGGTGGCTGCAGGGAGCATGGACAGACTTAGTCTGTTGTCATTGCACTTACTTTTTTAGGAAATAGTCTTTTCTTATCATAAAATTAATACACATCCTATAAACTTTGAGAGACACAAAGCCATAAAGAGGAAAATTAAACAACCATCAACTTTTTAATTTCCTTCCGGCCTTTTTCCCTAACCATACTACAGCTGCGTTTTTCTTCTTTTTTTTTTCTTTAATTTTTAAAGTTTATTTTTGGGAGAGAGGGAGGGAGCAACCGGGAGAGGGGCAGAAAGAGGGAGACGCAGACCCAGTATGGGGCTCAAAACCAAAACCGCGAGATCATGACCCGAGCTAAAGATGACACTTAACCGACTGAGCCACCCAGGTGCCTCCAGCTGCATTTTTCTCGTAAAAATGAAGCGACACCATAAAGTTCGGTGTCTTGCCTTTTCTCTGTTAAGCATTAGAGTGGATATTTTCTCTGTGAAACACACTGGTTTTATCGTGTGGCATTAATCGTATGAATGGACCATAATGGGTGTAATCACACCAGTGTTACTAGGGTTTGTGTTTCTGATGATCTTTATCGGAAATAATGCCCTAATGGCAGATGTTTGATCTCCTGGCTGGTAATTGCCTTAGGGTAGATCCCATACCATTAATTTCTGCTATTTGTTAATTTGTCTTACCCTGCACTTTTACTCTCTTCTGAGTTAAATATCTAAATTTTTCTTGTTTTCTAATATATGCACCCAAGGCTACATCCTTTTCTGAAAGCATCATTTTAGCTGTGTCCTTTAAATTACTTTTGCTGTAATTTATCTCCAGATATTTCATACTTTTTATCAAGATCTTTTTTCTTCAAGGGCAAATGATTTAGAAGAGTTTATCGTTTAGATTTACAAAATGGATTTTTTTCAGTGTTTTTATTATTGATTTCTAATTTATTTCATTGGACTTGGAAAATGTTCACGTTTTGATTCCTTTGTATCTGTCAAGGATTTTGTCGCAGCTGAGTACCCCGTTTTCACAAATGCTCTCTATGTTCTGCTATATGCTGCCGTTTGTGTTATTTGTAGAGTCCTCATTGTGACCTAGTTTGTAGTCAGATTTTCAAAATTACTTTCAGACAGGTTTCTGTATTTTTTATTATAATTAAAAAAAAAAAATTTAGAGAGACAGCACGAGTTGGGGAGAAGGACCTAGGGGGAGAATCTTAAGGAGGATCCACACTCAGTGAGGGAGCCCGACCTGGGGTTCAACCCTACAACTCTGGGATTGTGACCTGAGTGGGACACTCAGCTGACTGTGACCTGAGTGGGACACTCAGCTGACTGAGACCCTAGACAGGTTTCTTCGAGGTATAATTTACGTACGGTGGAACTGACCCAAAGTGTGTAATTGATTGGCTTTTAGTAAAGCCATGCACAGGCTCATTGCCACGGTGTAAAGCTTGGTGCCCAGTAGCAGTTCACCTGCCCCCCCCCACCCCGCCCCCAGTCTGTGCTCTGTGGTCCTTAGGGCTCCACACGGTGAGAGAACTGTGTCCACACTTGCTCCTGATTCAGGTTTACGTTGTGCAGTCCTGCTGTCCTCTTGCTCATCGGTTTTCTTGGTGGTTTCTAAGCGAGAGATGAAGACCCTGCCCCAAGATGGTGGATTCAACCCTTTTTCTCAACATCCTGTTCTGTTCTCCCCTTTGCACACTTTGAAGTGAGCCCGGGTAGGTGCAGGCTCTTCCTCTGCCGACCAATGACTTTTTTCCTGAAGCACTGATAACACCTTTTGCTTTAAAGTCTGGTTTGTTACATGCTCCTCTTGCTGTGGCCACGCTGCAGAAGCAAGCCCTTGGCGGAGCACCTGCGGCGCCAGAAGCCTGGCCTTTGTGCTTTGTTCGCTCTTCTTTTTCTAGCTCTTCCAGGTAGAAGGTTAGGTTGTATATTTGATACCTTTCTTCCTTCTTTAGGAATGCCTGGATTGCTATATACTTCCCTCTTTTGACCGTGTTTGCTGCATCCCAAAGGTTTTGGGCTCCCATATTTTTATTTTCATTGGCTTCTGTGTACTTTTTAATTTCCTCTGTAATCTTTTGGTTAACCTGTTCATTCTTCAGTGGGATTTTTTTCAAATGTTTATTTCTGAGAGACAGAGAGATAGTGTGAGCAGGGGAGGGTCAGAGAGAGAGGTTGATACAGAATCTGAAGCAGGCTCCAAGCTCTGAGCTAGCTGTCAGCACAGAGCCTGACGCAGGGCTCAAACCCATGAACCATGAGATCATGACCTGAGCCGAAGTTGGACACTTAACCAACTGCACCCCTAGTGGGATGTTCTTTAATCTACCAAGTATTCATGGTCTTTGCCAGTTTTTTTCTTGTGGTTGATTTTGAGTTTCATAGCGTTGTGATCTGAAAGTATGTGAGGTGTGACCTCGATCTTTTTTGTACCTGTTGAGGGTTGATTTGTGTCCCACTATGTGATCTGTTCTGGAGAATGTTCCATGTGCACTCAAGAAGAATGTATTCTGCTGCTTTAGGATGAAATGTTCTGAATATATCTGCTAAGCCCATTCCAGTCTGGTGTGTCATTCAAAGCCATTGCTTCCTTGTTGATTTTCTACTTAGGTATCTGTCCATTGCTGGAAGTGGGGTATTGAAGTTCCCTGCTAGTATAGTATTACTATCAATGAATTGCTGTATGTTTGTGATTAATTGATTTACATATTTGGGCACTCCATGTTGGGGGCATATTTACAATTGCTAGGTCTTCTTGGTGGATAGACACCTTTGTTATGATATAATGCCCTTACTCATCTCTTATTACATCTTTCTCGTACAGTGTGTCTGTCTGATAGAGTGTGGGTCCTCCAGCCTTCTTTTGGTGATCATGATAGATGGTTCTGCAGCCCTTTTAAAGTCAGTGCTTTTTAGATTTACCCAGGTGTTTACTGGCTTCTTTGATTTGTCCTTCTCTGTTCTGCACCCTCTTCTTTTTCCTTTTTACTGAACCACGTTCTTTGCGAGTTATGTCATCAAGGGCCTCCCAGTGGGAAACTTCCACCCTGCGCCCCAGTTCTCCTTCTCCCGCCTTGACGCTTCTGAACAGCATGTGGCTGAGTAGGCAGCTCCGATGCCTCTTCGCGGTCCTCCCTCACATAGAGTGCTCTCGGTTTAAGGCAAAAGTATCCATTTGAGAAGTAAAGACAGTCTTCTGCTTTAATTTGCATTCCTTCTTGTACCCAACAAGATAGAGCGCCCTTGGGTTTGCTGGCCGTTTGTATTTCCTGTCCTCACTGCTCATGTGATGGGGATGATACTCGCCAGTATGTGGCCTCTTGCTGTGTTGACGCGATGACTATTGTCACGGTTGTTGCACGTATCTCCCCACCCCACCCCGCGATGACCGAATCCAGCTGCGGGAGAGGAGTCTGGGGGATTGCCCAGGGAAGGTTGATCGCTGGGCCTCAGTGACACTCCGCGCGGCCGGGTCTGCTGCAGGGTCCAGCCTGCTGTTGGTACAGGAGAACCCCTGCCTGGTGACGCTGCTATGCCACGTGCTAAAGCCCCAGGACCTGAGTCCTCGAGTCCTCGCCTTCTCACTGCGCCTGGCGGGTGTGCTTGCAGCCCATGAAGATTGTTTCCAGTACCTGCAGGTGAGCCTGGGACCTCCCACTGAGCAGCCCACTGAGAAGGACACGGCTTTCTTCTCATGCACGCGCACGCAGCGGGGCAGCTGTCTCGACCCCTGGGTCTCCGAGACGTGGCTTGCCCTGTGTTTTGAGTTGCACCGCAGGGTTTTTATTCCTGAGTGTAACCCTTCTTTTGAAAAGCTTTTGGAATGACGGGGTGAAAGGGTAGAGTTGTGTTTTTTTTTAAAATGTTTTATTTATTTCTAGGAGAGAGAGAGACAGCGTGAACAGGGGAGGGTCAGAGAGAGAGGGAGTGACAGACTGAAACAGGCTCCAGGCTCCGAGCTGGCAGTCAGCACAGAGCCCGATGTGGGGCTCGAATCCACGAACCGCGAGATCATGACCCAAGTGAAAGTCGGACGCTTAACCGACTAAGCCACCCAGGCGCCCCAGGAGTTTTTGAGATAAGACAGAGCTGGGGTTGACTCAGCTCTGACACTTGCCCTCTGCACGGACTTGGCCGTGAGCCCTCTGGGCCTCGGTGTCTTCCTGTGACAGGAGAGCTGTGCATGTCACATAGACGGTCACGGGGCTTAACCGAGACCATTCGTCCAGCACTTTGTCCTCTTGGACGGATGTGTGAGGGCCTAGTGAGAATCTCTACCTAGTGATAAGGCAGGGGGCTTGGGGAGCCCCAGCTGTGCACCCGACAGCTCTTCACACCCTTCAACGGGCACGGATTCATTGCACGGTGCCTAACATAAGCCTGGCCAGCCCTGCGACGGCATCTCTTGGCTCCTGGACCTCACGGCTCGGGTGGAGGCTCACCATTCCTCTCTGGCACAGTGTGTGAAGAGCCCTGGGAAGGCCACGCTGTGCTGGAGTCGCCTGATGAGGGGACGGCAGTGGGGACGGGATGTGTCCTCCCAGTAACCCTGGGTGCCATTCCCGGACGCTGCTCGGTTGGGCAGTGAGTCCCTTGAGCAGTGCAGCCGGCACCAGCCTGCTGTGGGACCCACACCGCTGAAGGGTTTGGGGCCTGACTGTGTGCTTGCTGCCCTCGTGTCGCGTGTGGATCAACCCTCATGTGCCCGCAGAACCTGCAGCTTATCCGCCTCTTTGGGGTTTGCAGAACCATGTTCGTTTATCCTAGGAGCTCTGGCCAGTGAGCAGCTCGGCACTCTTTACCTTTGTTTCCTAGATGAGGAAACCACGGAGGCTTCATATAAGCACCCGCAGGAGCCGCGGGGCTCCCCCTAGAACCTGGGGAGTCCGCTGCCGGCTGTGAGCAGACCCGAGGGGCCTGGGCCGGGTGCAGGCTCGCAGTCAGCAGGGAGAGGCTGCTCTTCTGTCTTCTGGGCCCGTGCTGGGCTGGCCTCCTGTCCCTTGGCCGCCCCTTCACAGCCCCACAGGCTTGTCAGCCCACTGCCCAGCTGGGGACAGTATCTAGGCAGGGGACCTGCAGACCGACTACTCAAGGGAGGGGCTGCTGGAGTCCTTGTTCCCACTCACTGGCTAGCAGCTGCCCTGGGGAGGGGCTGTAACCTGAGGAGGAGCCCCCTTGGATGACAGCATTCCACTGGCAGTGGCTGAGCAGGATGCCCAGTGGTCCAGGCAGGGCGCAGGCTCTGACCACGTGTCTCCTGCGGGCCTAGGAGAGGCTCAGGGTGAATGATCGCACCTGTGAGCAACGCCGGCGGCTTCGGGGCTTCCTGCACGTTGTGCTAAAACCCAGGAGTGAACGAGAACGTAATGCCTGAGGCAGGAAGGCCACCATATGTGTTCCTAAGCCACTGCCAGCTTGGGAAGTGGGTGTCAGCTTTCTGGGAGCAGTGGGCTTGCGGCTGGGTTGTGAAGGGTTTGGACAGGTGCGGGGAAGCAGGGCAGGTCTGACAGAGGTGTGCCAGGGCATCTGGGATGGAGGGCACCTGGAGGAGGGTGGCTGCCTTGGTGGACCCTACATGCCAAGCTCAGGAGTTCAGTAGTCTATGGAGGCCGTTGAGGCTCTGTGAGCACAATGTCATGGTCAGAGGCGGAAGTTCAGAGATGGAGTTCGTGGTCCTGTTCTTTGGGGGAGCATTTCTGAAGTAAACCGACAGGAGTGATAGACCTTCATTTACAACCCAGACCTTCTGTTGTCTTGGAAGGCAGATCTGGCGGCGCTGGGGCTGGTGTGGCTGCTCTGGTGGCCACCTGTCACTTCCCAGAAGCCTGGATGCCCGGGTTGGGGGGCTCTTTGTGTGACATTGAGTGAGAGAGCCCCCTGGACAAGTGCCTTGACTAGCCCTAAAGATAGAAAAGCCATTTCCCATGTACCCATCTGCTGGGAGCGCGCCCAGGTCACCACTTCCTTCTCCGCTTTCCAGCAGGGGGAGTTGCTGCCCAGCCTCTTTGGGGAGGCAGGACCCCTGGGAGGAACCGCCTGGGCCGCCCCCACCGTGCGCAGTGGCTGGATCCAGGGCCTGCGCTCCCTGGTTCGGCACCCCAGTTCCCTGCGCTTCCTGGCCCACTGTGGTGAGTCCCCTGCCTGCTCCTCCTTCGTGCGGCGCCAGAGAGATCACTGCAGCCTGCTGGGCCACGTGGGGTAACCGGGTGGGGGGTGGTTAGAGACCCCTCGAGGTCCCCGCCACGTGGTTCAGCTTGCAGGTCAGCTTGCAGGTCAGACCAGCAGACTTTGAATCTCACTAGAATCCAAAGCTTCCTTCCAAGAGTTGAGAACTGCTTACCTCCATTCCTGTTCCTCTGCCTCTAAGCGGAGGGGAGGTGGGGGCCCTGGCGGTGCCCCCTGTGGCTTACAGTGTTCATTCACACTCTTCCTGAGGCTCCCAAGTGTGGCAGTTAAAGCCGCTTTGGATTCCGTTCCATCTGAACCCCGTTTTCTTCTCTCCCTGCCCCTGTCCCCAACCCCAGGTGCCGTTGACACCATCTTCTCCCTGCAGGGAGACTCCAGCCTGTTTGTGGCCTCGGCAGCCGGGCAGCTTCTGGTGCACATCCTGGGCTTGTCTATGCAGGGCTCGGCTGAGGGACACCCCAGCCTGCCACCAGCTGATTGGCCAGCATGTGCCCAGAAGATCGTGGGTCACATTGAGGAGTCCTTGCGTTCCGCGGCCACCCCGCAGATTGCACAGGCTCTAAATGTCCTGACCACCACGTTCGGGCACTGCCATGACCCTTGGACGCAAGTCCTGTGGGTGCGGCTGAGTCCCCTTGTGGCCTGTCTGCTCGAGAAAGACCCCGTCCCCGCTGCACACTCGCTCGTGGATCTCCTCCTCAGCGTGGCCCGGTCAGTCCTCTGGGCTGCAGCTGGGAGTGGGCAGGACTTAGGGGCGCTTGTTTCCCTCGGGAAGCCTTAGGGTGGCTGTCACACCTGGGGCCACGGCCTGGGCCAGAGGGAACAGCAGATGAGGTCTGAAAGCCCACACATCTGGGAAGGCTCCATCTCAGCTGGGCACGCGTGGCCCCAGGGCTGTGGCAGTCCCACTGGACACTGCACAGGCTTTGGGGGGCAGGACAAAGAAATCACCTTCTTTCTGGGGTTTTCTGCAGGTCTCCTGTGCTGAGTTCTTCCAGCTGTGGTCTGTGGGACACTTTGGCACAGACTCTGAGCCGCCTGAGCCCCACCCAAGCAGGGCCGTTGGCTCTGGGGATCCTGAAACTGCAGGAGTGGTAAGGATTGGGGGTTATTTTATGCGAGGACAGGCCATGGCTGAGGGCCAGGGGGCTTCCAGGGAGCTCTGAGAGCAGGGAAGAACCAGAGGTGGCCAGAGGCAGTATAGTCGGGCAGGATTTCAGGCATCACAGAGGCAGTGCCATAGGCTGCGGCTTCCTGCATGCTGTACAGACAGAATTATTTCAGACTAAAGCTTTATAGGCTCCCCAGAGATAGAGCAGACTCTCGGAGTTGCTCTGCCCATACATAGGCTAGGTTCGTACCCCAGGTCCTCTCACTCTGCTGCCCTCTGCTTCCCTCCCCTCCCCAGCGACCCTAGCTTGTAGATCCTGGACTGCGTGGTGTGTATGTCACTGGGGCAGCTACTAGGGGCCCTGGGACAGTAGCGGGGAGCCAAGAGGCCTGAGTGGCTGGACGGTTTGCTGCAGGAAAGGGAAGGACACGTGGGTCCAGAGACTGAAAGAACAAGGAGGTCGTTGCAGGCACATGAGAGGTGGTCGTGTTGGGGGTGAAGGTCGCCTCAGGACCCACTCCCCAGCGGGTCTGGGTGTCTGACATGGGCCTGGCTCCAGGCTCTCTGGGCTCTCCAGGTGTTCAGGAAGAGGTAGTGTAGAGGGGTGGGGGCAGACAGCTGGCCCAGGGTGGATTCTGTGCTAGTGTAGCCCCCCAACCCACCCCGAGCCTGAGGACCCCAGAGATGGAATGGCAGGGGCTTCCCCGGGACGTGGGCCCTCCTGTTCCCCTGGCCCCAAGTGGGCACTGTCCACTGCAGCACGTGTGACCAGGCCCTCACAGAGCTGTTCCTGAGGCCTGGGGTGGTGCTCCCGTGGAGTCTGACGTTGGCAGCCTGCGTGCTGGTCAAAGAAGCTGTTTCTCCAGGAAGCGTCCAGAGCTCCATCACAGCCTATTTGCCCCAGACTTAATGGGGATGTTAGGGGGGCCGCCGGCTCACCTGGGGTCGGGAAGTAGCACTCACCGTGTCCTCTGTGTTCAGCCCCCAGGCGCTGAGGGCCCAGGCCTTTGCTGTCCTTCTCCAGCCCCTGGCCTGTGTCCTTGAAGCCACTGCTCCGATCATTGGACTCCCAAGTACGCTGCTTCCTGCGGGTGGGCCAGTGCAGGAGGGTGGCCCCGGGGTCCTGCGCATGTCTGTGGTGTGGGGTCAGCGAGTGTTGGAGTGGAGGCTGTTGTCACACGTGGCTGCCGCTCTTCTCGTGTCTCCTGCCCTGGGATGGGCAGGGTAGCCTCCCCACAGTGGGCGTCAGCTTGCGTGGCCCCAGAGCAACTGGGTGGTTACTGCGCCATGTGGTGGTTCCCAACCCAGAATGGGCACATGGCTGGCCCTTGTCCCCTGGACGCTTCTGGATTCTGTGACCAGGGTGGAACAGTTGCCCTACCTTTAGCCTTGCTTCAACCACACGGCATGTTGAGGATTAGTGAGGGGGACCCAGGGGTGCCTGGTGGCCCCATGTCGAGCACAGGGATGAGCATCCTGAGTGGTGGGATTGGCCCAGGAGCGGGCTGAGGGGAGAGCTGGGCTTGACTGCTTGGGAGCCCTGTGGACGGGCTCAGAGCCCAGGTCTGCCAGCCCATGTCACCCTGGGTGTGTCACCCACTGGCAAGCTCTGGTCTTGGTCTCCAGTGCGGGGTGGCAGCCACAGAGCCCGCGGTGGCCACGTGGGAGGCGCCACTGACGGAGCGCTGCTTCTGGCTTGGCCTCCAGGCTCACCAGATGGCACTGCTGGTGCGTCGCTGATGGTGGACTCGCTCCTCCCCTCCAGGGCGGCCTGCGTGGGTCTCCTGTGCCGGACGCTGGCCCACCTGGAGCTGCTGCAGCCACTGGTAAGTGTGGCCCTGGCCTGTGCCCACAGCAGCAGCAGGCCTCCACCTGCACTGACTCTCCCTCTCTCCCAGCCCCAGCGCCCCTCTCCCTGGCCTCAGGCGCCCCTGCTCGGCGCCGCGGTGACTGTACTGCGGCTCTGCGATGGTTCGGCAACCCCCACGTCTGATGCGGGGCGCCACCTCTGTGCGTTCCTGGTGGGCTGCGTGCGGGTCCAGCGAGCGGCCCTCGATTTCCTGGGGACACTGTCTCAGGGGGCAGGTGAGCAAGCGTGCCCCTCAGGCCCCACCTACCTGCTGTTCAGCTACACCTGGGGCTGCCATCCTGCGTCTCCTCTAGCACACAGGCAGCCTTGGCCGGTGGTGGGTTCTGCGCCTGCTTCCTGGCGCTGACACTTGATGCTGCTGGGGCCCCTGGAGGGAAGGTCGTGCTTCATCCTTGTCTTTCCCAGGGCCCCGGGAGCTGGTGACACAGGTGTTCGCTGTTCTCCTGGAATATCTCACAAGCCCAGACTCCAGCCCCACGGTACAGGCACAGGGTGTGGGGGGAGGGGGAGGCGCGTGGGGAGGGGGAGGTGCGTGGGGAGGGGGGCAGGCACGCGAGGAGGGGGAGGCGCACAGGAGGACCCCTGCAGGCCTCACAGGACAGGGCCTTCTGTGGGGCCAGAGTCGCTGCGTGAAGTGAGTTTGGAGGGCCGGCAGCGGCACAGGGCCCAGCCCAGTGAGGACCAGCAGTGAGGGCTGAGCGCCGGAGAGGCCAGGCCGCGGAAAGCAGAGCTCTCTGTGGAGAAGGAAGCTGGAGCCAGGTGGCCCTCCACTTGGGATCTAAACTGCAGGGTTTTCTGCCTCCAGGACGGCGGGTGGGGCTCGGGCGGCAACAGAGTTATGCCACCTGCTACCAGGCGAGCAGTTTGGGACAGAGGCCTGGCGAGTTCCCAGGGCTTTGAGGAGGGGGCCTTGGAGAGTTTCCAGGTCTTGGTGTGGAAGCCCCATCTCCCCAGCAGCAGGGCGTCCTGCCCCTAGCAGCCACCCCTGCCTCTTGTGAGCCGGGATGCCCCTTCTGCCTCTGCCTGGGGCTGCCGCCTTGGAGAGTGAAACCCGGTGCTGCCTTCTTCCTGAACCTGGGGTCCCACCTTGTGCCCCAGAGCAGGGTCAGGACCACAGTGAGGGCAGAGGGGCAGGCAGGCCAGCTTGTCCCTTACTGCCCTGGCCCTGTGGCCCCACTTTGCCTGCTCCAGGTTCTGAAGAAGGCTTTCCAGGCCACATTCCAGTGGCTCCAGAGGTCACCTGAGCCCCTTGGTGGTGGTGATTTGGAGCCCCATGCCCAGCTCTTCCTGAGAGGTAGCCCTGGTCCTGCCTGGGGAGACCGGAGGGGTTGTGGTGGGGATGGGGGCAGGGTAAGTCTGAGGTGACCCTCCTGCTGCAGAACTGCTCCCTGTGCTGCCTAAGCGCCTGTGCAGCCCCTGTTGGGAGGTGAGGGACTCCAGCCTTGAGTTCCTGACCCAGATGACCCGGCGCTGGGGCGGTGAGTACAGGGTACGCGGGGCCGGCTGTGGGAGGGCAGCCCGGCCTTAGCACACTGATTGTTTCCTCTTGGCTTTGGGAACCCAACCGCCTAGGCTGCCCTTGGGGAAGGAAGGGAGGGAGCTACAAGTTCATCCCTGGGTCACAGCTGGTTGTGGCCCCTTGGACCCCCAGGGCAGGCCAGCTTCAGACGCGTGCTCCTCGCTTCCGAGGTACCTGAGCTCACCGAGCAGCTCCTGCGAGACCCTGAGAGTTACGTCCGCGCAAGCGCGGTGTCCGCCATGGGGCAGCTTTCCATCCAGGGGCTGTGTGTCACCCCTGCCAGCCCCGAGCACCCAGAGGCCCAGCAGGTAGGAGGCAGCGGGCCCCGAGGCCAGTCGTTCACGTCCAGTGGTTGTCTTGATCCCCAGGGTCCGGTGGGTCGGCCACCCGGTTGCGGGTGGTCTGGGGCCAGAGTCCTATTGGGTGTGTCACCTGAATCTCTGATTCTCTTCCAAGTGCCACTGTCCCTCGGACGTGGTCACCCCCTTAAGTACAGGAGCAAACAGAGGGCCGAGGTGAAAAGCTGTGTCAGACCCCAGGCCTGGGGAGGTAGTCGCGGGGGTCCCTGCCTTCCCCGATGCGCGTTAGCAGGGCTCGGTCTTCCACACTCCCTCCCACCGCCTCTCGCTCTGTCCTTCAGAAGAGCCTGCTCATGGAGCTCCTACACATCCTGTCCACAGACTCGGAGGGCTTCCCCCGGAGGGCCGTCATGCAGGTCTTCACCCAGTGGCTAAGGGACAGCCACACCGACGTGGTGGCTAACACAGAGCGCTTTGTGGCCAGGGTGCTCCAGGTGGCAAGCCGGGATCTGGACTGGGAGGTCCGGTCCCAGGGCCTTGAGCTGGCGCTAGTGTTCCTGGAGCAGACGCTGGGCCAGCCCAGCTCCCACTCTCCCTATGCCGTGACCCCGCCCACAGTGGCCCCGCTTGGCCCGGTGGCCCAGGTGCTGCGGCCACTCTGCCAAGTGCAGCTCTTTGAGTTTGCCTTTCGTGCCTTGTTTGACTGTGACCGACCCGTGGCTCAGAAGTCCTGTGACCTCCTCCTCTTCCTGAGGGCCAAGACTGCTTCCTACGGCGGCCTGGAGGACTCTGGGGGTGGCCCTGATGCGGCCTCCGTGGAGGCCGCCCTGCAGAGGTGGCAGTCGGGTGATCAGGGCCAGCCCCTGGGGGAGCTGGAGCCCAAGGCCGTGGTGGCTGTGCTGAGGTCTCTGGACCTGGAGGGCCTTCGAGGTGCGCTGGCCGAGAGCAGCGACCGCATGGGGAAGAGCCCTCGCTCGCTCCTGCAGGATGTGCTGGCCACGGCGGGCGTCCTGGGGGAGAACGAGGCCGACTGCTACTGACGCGCCGGGCAGCAGCCTCCCTCCCTTCCCCTGCGTCTCGTCCCTTCTGGGGGCCCTGCCCTCCTGAGAGCTCTGGCCTGGACTGGCAGCACCAGGGACCTTTAAGGAGGCCAGGACCTGGTGAGACTGGCAAGGTGGGAGAGTCTGTTTTGATGTATTGTTAAAGAAAAGGCTTATTTTTTACTCAAAGTAAACAGCGTTTGGCAGCACTCCTGAGTGAGCCTGCGTTTGAGGCTGCCCGGGGCAGATGCAGGTGCCATACCTGGGGGATGGGGGGGGTTTGCAGAAGCATCTGAGGAGGGGTTTCTCTGTGGGACAGCCGTGTGCTTCATGAGGTGCCAGTTGGGGGGGTCTCCACTGTGGACCCCACTTTGCCCCAGGGGTGCCCAGGTGTCAAAGACACGATAGCTTGGGCTGGAGAGTGTTTGGCCCTGGGTTCTGGCCCCTCGTGCTGGTGACCCCAGTTGGACCAAGGCCAGGTTCCCAGCTTCTGCACCACTGGGATCACTGTCAGCTTGTAGTGGTCGAGAGTCTGCTGCCTCAGCTGAGCAGGCAGGGAGAGTTGAGATCCAGGCCAGGACCTGGGGGCCACACGGCTGCACTGGTCCTGGTTCTCCCATCTGCCTCCCGGCGGTAAGTGTCCTTGTGTTCTAAAGCCGCAGGCATGGTCAGAAAAGACGTTGCAAGTGAAATTTAGAAATATTTTTGATGAAATCAGAGTGAAAATACAGCTTATCAATGTCTATGGGATGAGGCAGTGTTCAGAGGGAAGTTTAGAACATTGAATGCAGAGATTAGGAAAGAAGAAACCTCTAAAATCATTAGGTTTCTAGGTTCGTACCTTAGGTAACTAGGAGAAGAAGATGAAATCTAAAGCTTGAAAATAAAAATTAGAGGGGTGCTTGGGCGGCTCAGTTGGTTAGGTTCAGGCCATGATCTTGCAGTTCATGAGTTTGAGCCTCATGTCAGCCTGTGCTGACCGCTCAGATCCTGGAGCCTGCTTCCAATTCTGTCTCCCTCTCTCTCTCTCTGCCTCTCCTGCGCCTGTTTTCTCTCTCTGTCTCTCAAAAATAAACAAACATTTAAAGCAGTTTTTAATAAATAAATAAAAATTAAAACCAAAATCAGTTAAAATTTAAAATGAAATCAAAAGAGAAAGTCATTTAAGCCAAAAACTGATTTGAAGAGATCAATAAAATTGATAAGCCTCTAGCTAGACTGATTTAAAAAAACAGGGAGGATACAAATCACGAGGACCAGAAATGAAAGGGAACCTCCCTGCAGATCCCATGGAGACTGAGAAACTAAAGGAATAATAGTAAAGGAATACTGTGTACAGCTTTAGGGCCATAGATTTGATGACCTGGCTGAGACGGACCAATTCCTTGAAAAATAATTTGCCAAAACGCACACAAGAAGAAATAGATAATTTAAATAAACCTTCAGTTAAGGAAATGGAGTCGATAATTCACCACTTTCCCAAACAAAGCCCCAGGCCCAGACGGGTGCGTGGGTGACTTGAAATCATTCCCTGCGACCTCTCCCGAGGGCGGAGGCAGAGGGAGCACTTCCTCCTTGTTCTACGAGACCAGTGTCACCCTGACACCCACTCCAGACGATGACATTCCAGAACACCAGAGACCAATATCTCATGAATGTAGACGGTCGGCAGCCTCAACACACTAGCAAATGGAGTCTAACAACGTGGAAGAAGAGCTCTGCAGCAGCAGTGGGGTTCACCCAGGAGGAGGGCTGGCTTCACACCTGCAGCTCAGCTCCTATAAGCCTGCAGGGCCACAGGGACCCATGGGCGGAAGGGGAATCGTGTGCTCATGTCAACAGATGCAGGAAAGGCATTTTGTCATGCCCGGTGTTCACCCTGGAGGTGAGGGCCCCCTGCCTCTGGAAAGCCTGTGTATTTCAGAGGGACCTGTGAGGGGAGAGAAGCGTGTGGACAGTAGGGGGCCTGTTCTCGCCCTTCTGTGGAATGCAGCTGGTCTGTCTTGGCAGACTTTGCATTTGGGGCACAGCCCCGGCGGATCCCCTGCCCCCTTCTTCACCGAGGGATGCTGGCCAAGGCCTGACTTCACCTGTGCAGGCCGCTGTGTGCTGGGTGGGGCCTGGGATGCCCCTGGGTTACAGATGGGCTCCACCAGGCTGTCGAGAGCAGACGGAGACATGGCGTGTCATTCACCAAAGTGGCTGACGTGTTAGCTGCTTGCTTTGCCCCGTCTTAACCTGTCCTGTCCCCATGGTCCTGTTGGTTGCCTGCTCTCCCTTACTCTGTCCACTTCCTTCCCTCGCCTCACAGCCCTCTTCCCCGGACGGGCCCAGGACTTCTGCCCAGACCTCCCTCTCTTTGAGCCCTGGACCTGCATGGCCACTGCCAGCGGGCCAGCCGTGCTGCGATACGGCAAGGACACCACACGTGTGACGTAACGCTTTGCTGCACCCGCTGCCTGTCTCCTGGGCTCCTGCAGCCACTTCTCAATGGGTTTCTTCCACTGGACTTTCTCCCTCCAGTCTGTTCTCTTTGGCTGTCACGGTCATCTGGTCAGTGTCACTTCCTGGCCAGAAGCTGCCATGTCCCCCTGCTGCCAGGAGGCTGCATCCCAGAGCCTGTGGCTCAGGTGCCCATCAGCCTGTTTGGCACCGTCTCCTGCAGATACCTTAGTCAACACCCTCGAACATCATAGCAGGAGACTAAACGTCACCTGGCCGTGGCTGGCTCTCAGGCCCCCATCAGTGTCCGCTTCAGCAGGCTGTCTGCTGTGGGGCCCACAAGCCTTCCTTCCCGACACCACAGGAGAGTCAGGTAACAAAATTTGCTGTTTGGGTCAGTCTTGAGGTGTTATGTCACTGTCGCTCTTGGCATATGTGCATATCAAGTGTAGACTGAGTGGGCACTGACTTTCTTGCAGCAGGAACCCACAGAGCACACTCCACTGTCCCCTGCCTTCCGTGGCCCAGCAGCCACTGTCAGCCTCACTGCTGTTGCCGAAGGTAACCCATCTTTCTTACAGCTTCTCTCCTTTAGTTTTCTGCAATTTTACTATCACATGTAGGTGAGAATTTTTTTTCCCCAATTCTTGGGACTCGCTGGGAGTCTTGAACCTGGATTTTTTCCCATCAGTTCTGGGAGGTTCTCAGCCCCTGTCTTTTCAGACTTCATATATGGTCACTGCTCCTGACTCTGGCCACTGTCTTCCTTTTCCTAGAGCCCTGGCAGGTGTCAGATCTCACATCACCTGTTTGTTGGTTTCTTTGTGCTCCATTCTGTCTGCTTCTTGAAATTTGTCATCACTTTATACAGCTTCCTGCTGATATTTTCAAGCGTTTACTTCTTTAAACAGAGCAAGCTTTGTTATTTTATAGTCTTGTCTGTATTGTGGTAACACTGGCCACTCATCGTGCCCCTTCAGTCCTAGCTGAACTCCTACAAGTTCATTCACTGCCCACAGCAGGTGCCCTGCATGCCATTCTCTCCTGGGCCGCTTTCCTGCAAGTGGTGAAATGGAACCTGGGGCCCTCTGTTCTAGTGCCTTTTCCTCATCAGCCCACAGCTCCTAAGGCTCCTGTAGGGTTTGGGTCCATGCCAGGCAGGCAGAAATAAGAGCGCTTGAAGGATCAAACGGGGATTTACAGTTGAGGCCTGGAAGTTACATGTTACTGTGTGTAGCCCATTTTCCAAGCTTCGGTCACATGGAGTCACATGGCCATGCCCGGCCATGTGGGTCTTAGGATTGTAGGAAGGCTGTGCACACGGGGCTCAGGATTATAGAAAGACTGAGTGAAGGGGGCCTGCCTGCCACTGTCTGCCACAATGTGTGGCAGCTCCAGCACCCAAACCTATCCAGGTGCCCGGGGGCACATTGCTTCTGTCTGTTCTTGGTCATTAACTACGTGCTAATTACTGGCTCTTAAACACTTGTATGTGGGGATTCTTGGAGGTGGAGATGAAGGGGAACTTTCCTAGGGAGTTAAGTGGGACCTTCCTCAACCCAAGTTCATTGTAGAACTTGGGAGGCCCACCCAGGTAACGCATCCCTGGGCCTTGAATCGGTGCTCGGACTTCTCAGGAACTTTCTCGTTTTGATACTGCGTCTCTTAGCCCAAGTCACTCTTGTCTGACTTCCCCTGGGGTTTCCTGCAGGACAGAGGGAGCAGGCCTAATTCAGACTCATTCCTAGAGAGTGCAGCCCTTCAGAGTTTCAGTTTAAGATGAAGTGGGTCTTCTGCACTACACCCCACGTGGCCAGAACTGACCCTGACTTGTGCCTTCTGATCCTGTGAGGCCGCCCAACAGGTATTGGCGGGTATTAACAAATGCTAGCTGGCCGAGAGGGTGCCAGCCAATCAGAACGGACATTGGCTGGTGTGTCCAATCAAGGTGCCACAGCCGCCCAGCAGCACTGTTGCTATGCAGATTTCTCTTCCCAGTGGGAGCAGGCTAGATGATCTGGGCCGCCCATCTTCCAGCAAACAATGAGGGGTGCGGACCATGTGCTTATCGCCATCTGTAGGAGCCAGAAGCACTGACAAGATCAAGGTCCTCAGGGAGATTCCATCCCAGACGAGCCCGAGGGGCCTTGCTCCGGGAGGGAGGGCAGATGCCCCACGGAGCTCAGAACCACGGTCCGCACTGAACAGAGATTGAGCTATTTCACCAACTTTGATGCACTAGCGTGCAGTTACCCAGAGACAGGTGTCCGTGGAGAGAAAACCTTAGAGGATGGGAGCTCTGGCTCAGCCCGTTCTGTGGCCACGCCCACCCGCTGCGGCCACTGCAGGTCACCCACCCTCTCGCACCTATAAGCTGGGACTCATGTAGCAGCCCTCTCCGTGCTGCGGGCTCTGGGAACAGAGACAGGCCCCATACTGTGTCCCCATCCCTAGGTTCCACACAGCGCTGGCACATAGTAGGTCCGCGTGCAGCCCGCACATCCTGGCCTGGTCCCTGGCAGCCTGGGGGAGCTTTTAGGGTGCTCAGCACATGCTGATGGCATGAGATTGGATGATGGTTTGCCAGGGCCCTTGGAAGAGGGCACATCAGCCTCTGCTGTGTCACAAACCCCCTCAGGCCACTGGTTTCAAACGACAGTGTTCAGTCGTGTGTAAAGAGTCTGGAGGTGCAGCCATCGCTGCTTCCCCCAGCTTGCTGTCTTGCCTCTGGGGTCAGCTAGTGAGTGGCTGGGGGCTTGCTGTTCTAGGGTGGTCTCCGCTGGGATGACCCAGGCCCCCTGTTCTCTCACCTTCCAGAAGGCCAGCCCAGGCTTCGTCTCCTGCTGCCACTGCAGACCTAGGGAGAACAGGCAGAGGCACATACCTCCCTCAGGGCCTGAGGTCACACCTGGCATAGTGTCATGTCTGTCACCTCTTTTCCCTTTTTTTTTTTTTGAGAGAGGGGAAGAGAGGATGAGCAGGGGAGGGGCAGAGAGAGAGAGAATCCCAAGCAGGCTCAGTACCCAGCGCAGAGCCCAATGTGGGGCTCAATCCCATGACTGTGAGATCATGACCTGAGCTGAAATTAAGAGTTGGACGCTTAGCCACCTGGTCCACCCAAGCACCTCACTTCTGTCACCTCGTATTGGCCAATGCAAGTCATGAGACAGGCTGAGAGCCAAGGATGGGCTATAGGCTTCACCTCTGGGCACAAGTTTCTACAAAGAGCACGGATGGCTCAGGAAGGGGTGAATTGGCATTTGCAATTGCTCTTCCCCAGGGGGGAGCCCAGAACACTTGCCCCATGAAGCCTGCCTCCAAGAGGGTGGCAGGTGGGCCTTGGGCTCAGGGAGCTATTGAGCTGCCTAGGATGGGCCTTTAGCACCCCAGTGGGGACCACCGTCCAGTGTCAGACATGGCCCATGAGCCAGGCCCCTGCCTGAGGCAGAACTCTGCAGCCCGCATGGAAGGTTTGTTGAATGACTAAGTGACCTAAGTCTGCTCTGGTAGCATGTACCGAGAGGAAGTCTGGAACTTCCTTCTCAGGGTGCCATGCAAGCCTTGTTCAGGGCAAGGGCTCATGGGAGCACCCCCCCCCCCATCGTGCCTGCCTGGAGCCTGGGGGCGGAGACCTCGAGCCCCATCCCCTCCGTGGAGACTATCTTCCCTGCACTTGTCTGTTCCTGTCAGCCAAGATGTGTCGCCATGGAAACTGCTTGGCAAACACGCCAGCAGGCAGAGGCGGCAAACAGCAGCCCGGGCGCCTGTTGCAGTGAGGGTGGCGGGGAAGGCAGGAGGGAGCTTGCGCCTGTCTCTGTGTGTGTGACCCGTGCATGTGGGGGGAGTGAGGGCGCTGGGCAGCCTGTGGGGAGGGCTGTGGCCCGTGTGCACGTGTGTGTGTGTGTGTGTGTGTGTGTGTGTGTGTACCGAGGCAGGCGTGTCCACGT
Source organism: Proteles cristata cristata (assembly GCA_017311185.1). Classification (NCBI taxonomy): domain Eukaryota; kingdom Metazoa; phylum Chordata; class Mammalia; order Carnivora; family Hyaenidae; genus Proteles; species Proteles cristata. The sequence goes on along the minus strand of JAESUZ010002642.1, from coordinate 1,267,817 downwards.
GGGTGTGCTCAGGGCACGAGGCACGGGCAGGGTGTGTGCAGGGCCGGGTCTCCACGCTGCTGTGGGGTGTGTGGAAACACACCCACCCTGGCTGGGCACTGACGGGAGCAGGACCATGGGGGCTGCAGCACCCCAGCCTGCAGCGTCTTTCTGGGCCGAAGGCAGCCACTAACAAGGTGAGCGCGTGCGAGGGCGGCTTTGGGGAGAAGTAGTTGTCGGGTGTGAGAGCTAAATGTAGAGTGGGTGTCATCCGGCAGGTGGGGGGCGGGCAGGGGCACGCAGCGGAAGGCGCTGGAGGCCTGGAGCTGGGATGGGGAGGAAAGGAAGCTGCAGGAGCAGCTGCATGGGGTGGGGTGGGGACTCCAGCCCAACTGGGGAACCCCTGTAGACGGGTGCAGTGTGCCTTTTAGGCACGAGGACCCCAGGGGTAGAAGGAAGGTGTGTGTCTGGGACAGACACAGCCAGGGGTGGGCTGGCAGCTGCTGAGTGTGGGACATGGTGGGCGAAGTGCTCCATGGCCTCGGGGGGAAGGCTGGGCCTTAAGCACAAGGGGTGGGGGTCCTTGAAGAGCTTCTCTGGGGCATGTGGCTTTGTCGCGCTCTGGGTGTGTGGCTTGGAAGAGGCCACAGGGCCACTGGATGCTCACCTGATGGTGAGGTGATTGCGCCCCCAGGACTACCACAGCAGGAACCCCCCTCCCCCCACCATCACATGCTCCATTCTCTGCGCTCAGATGGGCCAAACCCCACAGCTGCATGGGTCCCCAGCTCCTGTGGGCCCCTGCGCCCTCCAGGCTGGGCGGGGTGTGCAGCCCAGCCAGCGGGCCCATCTGGAAGAACCCGGCCCCGGTGGGACTTCGCAGGCACCACGAGGAGCCTGCCACTGTCCTTAGCGCCACACCCTCAGCCGCTTGTGGGCTCTGGGGCTGCGTGCAGGTACAGATGCAGCAGGGGCGCCCAGCCTAGGAAGGAGGGCCCTGTAAGTGTAAATGCCTCGCCCCACAGCCCTCTCCCTGCTCGGGGGCGGGAGATGCAGACCCAATGGGAAGGAGAGCCCCTTGACATTGGCTCACTGCATCCATCCCTCTGTTCCAGTCCCCGAGGCTCAGTCACACCGGGCTGATTCTGGCCCTGCCTGCGACCCTCCTGCAACCACCTTCCCAGACTGACCCCATCCTCTTGTGCTTGCTTGGAGAAGCTTCTGGACCATGGGTTCTGAGGACTCAAACCAGCCGCAAAGCTGGGACCTGCCCAGAGCGGCCATATACCCGGGGGCTGCTCCCACTGGACTTTGGGCCTCCCCAGGTGTCCCCTATAGGGCGAGTGGGGAGCCAGGCACACAGGCCAGGTAGGGTGCAAGAAGGGCCAGCAGATCCTCTCTCGGGTCAGGACATCGGAGATCCTGATGCTGTGGCCTTGGGTGGGCCCCCTGGCAAGTCACCAAGCCCTAAACCTTAGCAATACCATATCCACTGGAGAGGACCTGAGTGGTGTGTGTGCAGGAGTGAGTTCCTGCCCTGTCAGCCCTTATGATCTCCTGAACTGGGAGGGGTCTGGAGAGGAAGCAGCCCCTCTGTCCGGAGTCACCCACTATCGTGGCTGAGCACGGGGCAGGCTCAGTTCCAGAACCAACCCCCCACCCCCACCCCTGCCCTGTTCTGGGCCCCCGAGGATGAGTCGTTCCTGCTGCTGCCCGGAGCCCAGGCAAGCCACCTCCAGAGTCCGGGTGTCGCCAGGGCATGTAGGCTGCTTCTCCAGGAGAGGGTGTGTGTTTAGTCTGGTCTCCTGACCTCTCCAAACCAGGAGAGGGGAGGGCTACACCGGAGAGAGACAGAGAGCAATCCTGGGCACCTGGGACCCCGCTCGTGGGCAGGGGGCCCCTGCCACCACCCTGGATGTGTGGTGTGTTGGGGGTGTGAGTGAGCTGAGCCCCTCCCCTGGGCCCCAGCCAGCCTGGCTGTACCCTGGGGTGAATACTAATCTGGAGCTCAGAGGGCCCTCAGACAGCCCCAGCCTTGCTCTGTCCACACCTCTTCTGCCCCTACCCCCATCCTGCCTTTCACACCAGGGCCCTCTGTACCCCCCATGCCCAAGAGGGCCCCCAGACAGCCCCAGACAAGGGACGGGGTCCCTGGGCACGCAGGGCCTGGGTGGATGTCCAGTCAGGCTCCCCTTCCCCCTCAGCTCCCCTTTCCCATCCACCCCTCCAGCGAGACACAAAGCAGGTCCAGAAGCATCGTTGGGACAGGCGACCTCGGGATGCTGAGGCATGGGCAGGGGGCCCCTGGACCCCGGGGGAGGCCTCGAATCCATGTCCCTGCCCAGTTTGAGCCGGGCTGGGCCTGGGCTCAGCCTCCCCCACTGCTTCCAGGTGATCTAGTAAGAGACACGAAAGCCGCCCCCACCCCGCCATTGCCCCCTTGCCTTTGTTCCAAGACCCTTGACCACCCCCCAACTCCCCACGTAGCCCTGCTTCCCTTCTTGAGCCCTTCATCCCCACCCACTATAACTTCCAGGTCGGTGTTCACGCTGTCCCTCCGGCTGGCAGGACCCCCATCTCTGCCCCAGGTCCCAGCTCCCCCTATCCCCGTCCATGTCACATGTGGCCCTTCCCTCCATCTTGTCTCCTGCCGGTGGACAGAAGGAGAGCACAGAGAGGTCTAGCCTCCCGTCCCTGTAGCCCAGCACCGAGCACACGGCAGGGGTCTGAGCGTTTACTGCATGACTGTTCTAAGTGCCCACCGGGTGCTGGGGAAGGACCACGTAGCTTTCTAGCGCTGACAGCAACCACGGGAAACACGGGGGCAGGGGCTGGAAAACATGATTTAGTCTCTCAGTCCTGGAGGCCAGAGATCTGAAATCAAAGTGCTCCGGAGCCGTGCTCTCTCCAGAGGCTTCCTGCCTCCCTGCCTCTTCCGGCTCCTGGTGGTCACACCGTCCAGCTCAGCTCCCGAGGTCTCCTGGCCCCTCCCGGTGTCTTCTGCTCTTCTGCCACTTCTGAGAACACCTGCTGATGGAGTTAGGGCCACTCTCATCCAGGACAGTCTAACCTTGAGATTTTAACCTTACTTATGTCTGCAGAGACCTTTATTCCCAGTAAGATCCCATCCTGAGTCTGCAGGTGGGCCACCATCCAACCCACTCCCAGGAAACAGGTGCCGTGAGGGGAGGGAGCTTCCCCAGACCACACAGCTGGTATCCCAGGTCTGTCCAGGCCAGAGAATGGTGGTGAGCACGGAGGTGGGGATGGTACCCTGTGACCTTCTGGCTGAAAAGATGGGACCCCACGTCACTGCCCATTTCTAGAATTGGCTCTAACAAGGTGACTTCACAGGAGGTCTGAGGTGAATGTGTCCCAGTGTGCAGGGGTGGGGCAGTGGCCGGAAGCCTCAGCTGGCCTGAGCCGGATGTCAGCACGCCACCTCTGTGTTCTGGGGGCGCCGGCATCAGGTAGCCTCCCCAGAGTAGGATCCTTCCAAATGATCAGATACTCCCTCACCTGGATTTCCAATTTGCTGTGCTACCCAGGAGGCCAGAAGGAGGCAGTGTCCTGGGCTGTCGGCCACAGCGGAGGGGACGGCTGGGTATCCAGGGAGCAGGCTCCAGGCCCCCAGGTCCCTGCCCTGCTCAGCGATAAGTGGAGTGCCTGCGCTCCTTGTGACAGAGTGCGGTGCTGTGAGCCCGAATCTGTAGAGCATCAGGCCAACGGGAGACCATGGGTTTTCTGTACGGAAATAGGACTAGCACAGATTATATGTTAAATAGTGGGGAAACCGGGAAAAAAACCAGAATGTCCCAAAGCAGGTGAATCAGCCATGAATCAAAACACAACACAGAGAAGCTGGGGACGCGCTTTGTGGCTGATGGCAGGGAGGTGCCACGTGACGCAGCCTCCCGCAGAGCAGAACTCGGGCGGAAGCCACAGAATATACCTGGAGGATGTCAGACCTCACGGCGCATGGATTATAGCTCTTCTGTTTTGTTTCCCTAAACCTTCCACAGTGGACATTTGTTGCCACATCATTTCTCAAGTCAAGGTTTAGAGAGAAAATTCCCTTGCTTTGTTGGGGACTGTGGTGACGCATCCGTCAGCTATCCATGGGAGCACTTGCTTGTCTGGAACAAGGCCGGGTGGATAGAGGTGGGTGGGCGGCCTGGGAGCTGGCAGCCCAGAGCAGAGGCGACACTTGGCTCAAAGGGAGCCCTTATCATAAAGGTTTTCAGAGGGGAGAAAGGGCAGCTTGGGGACAAATTGGAGCTGGAGCAATAATGCCAGCCTTCAGACAGGGGCTCCTCCCTGCACTTGGAGACCTCTTCCGCCTTGAGGGTGTGATCCCAAGCTACCCGCACAGCTGGCCCTGGGCAGGTGGCCATGGGGACCAAAGAGGAGCTGTGATGACCTGGACACCAGAGAAAAGGTAGCCCTTGTGTCTTGGGATCAGAGCCCCTCCCTCCCTCTAGCCAGCTCTTATTGCCCAAGAGCCCCAGACAGGACACCTGGGGAGGGGACAGAGAGAGACCTCATGGGAGCTGGCAGCAGCCAGCTGGGCAGATTGCTAGGGAGGAGCGCCTTGTCTCCCTGAAGTGTGGTGCGGAAGCTTCTCCCCCAGCCGGAGGGGCCAGGAGGCAGAAGAGGCACCTTCGGGAGCCTGGGGTGCCTGTCCTCCAAACGTTCACTGTGCCTCCTAACCCAGAGCCTGGGGCAGGGTCAGGACTCAGCATGGAGGCTGTTGGCTCCTGCAGACGGGAGGGTGGATGTGCCTGGAAAGCTGCCTGTGGGCACAGACCGCACTCCTGTCTGGGCAGTCGGTACGCTGGAGGAGGGGAGCCTGATCATTCCAGGCTGGGCCGCCAGGAGAGGGGCCTGGTGCACTTGCCCGGGGGGGCTCTGGAGGACCCTGATGCCAGAAGGGAACCTCCTGCGGGCCTCTCCAGACCCCATTCTAGAACATTCTCCTGCTGCACTCCTGAGCTACTGCTGTCGCTCGTTTCTCCCATCACACCACATATCCTGAAAGAACAGTAGGGCCCCAGTTGTCTACCTGCCAGTTAACCCTCGACACCTTGTGACTTTGCCGCCACTCCATAGGACCACTTCAGTCAGAGGAGACCCCAGAGGCCTCCCAAAAGCCCAGTGCAGAGGCCTCCTCCCCACCCTGCTCCTTCCCGACGCCCTTCCTCTCTGGGCCACCACGGCGCCACCCTGCCCCTCCACGGTGCCTGGCCCTGGCCCTTCCGGGACACGTGGCTGAGCAGATGAAGGCCAGAACGGGGTGCAGGGGGAGGGTGTCAGGAGAGGTGCGTGTGCACAGCATGGCCGCTTGTGGCCACACTCAGTGCCCCTCCTGCCCCCCCCGTGTGGCAAGGCACCCTGATGGGTCTCAGATTGTGCACCATGGGCCTCTGCTTTATTTTCCCCTAGAGCTACAGTGCCCATGAGATGTGGTACATTTGCTAGGGGACCATGAGCCCTGGGAGTGGGGCGTAGCCCTGTAAACATGCACGAGGAAGCCTCCAGGGCCCCAGCCAGGGCGGGACACTGAGGGATGGGTTGCTGGGGTCCATGTCCTCTCTGCCAGGAGCCCAGGAGAGAGCCTGGGAAGGGACCACGTGACTCGTGGCCAGAGCAAGGTCCAGTTCCCTTGGGGGTGGGGAGCCCAGAAGCTTCTGGGGCACACCCCCCCATTCCAGGGGTGTCTTAGGGCTCCCAGCCTGACATTTCCAGGGTGGGTGGCCTGAGTGCAGCAGAGGGTTGACCCGGTAACACGGCCCCCAAAATACAGGCTGCGTCAGTGCCAACAGCGTCTGGAGGCTCGGACCAAGTCCTTCACTCCCTCCAGGTGCTGGCTCAGAGGTGGCACTGACAGAAGTCTGAGGGAATGAGTGATCTCAGCTGGGGACTAATGAGAGAGCCCGAGAAGCTTACACGCTCTTATTGGATGGTTCGACATGTGTTTCAGTCCAGCAAATACTGACACCTGCTGTTTTCCAGGCACTGTTTTCAGGTGCCATCGGGGCGCTGCACTGGCTTACGACATGATGAGCAGCGAAGGGCAGGGAATGCAGCTTCAGCCTCACATAGTCGTGTGATGCAAGACTGGATCAGGGTGAGGAGGGGAGAGCCCGAGGGTGTCCTGGATGGGGGGTCACAGGGGCCTCTCTAGGGCCGCACGAGCAGCAGAGCAGGTAGGAGGGCCATGTGGGGAAGAATGTTCCAGAGAGAAGACAGAAGCTCAAGAGGAAGCAGGATGTGGTAACCATGCCGGGTAGCATCTGTCACTGCGTGAAGATGATATGGTGCATCTTTGGGGCCACACAGACCTCAGTTTCTGTCTTGGGGACCACTTACAGACTCCCTGAGCCTCCGTTTTCCCATCTGTAAGGTGGGACGACAGTACTGCCTTCTCCGCCGGGTTGGCACAAGCGTTACGTGAGGCGACTGCACAACCCAGGCCCTGGCCGAGCACCTGCAGGGCCCACGCCCCCTGAGCAGCTGTTCCGCACGTCTGTCCCGCTGCAGGAACTGCACAGGCAGGGCTTCAAATGGCTGTCCCAGTGGCCGCATCTGCCCAGCACTCTGCACGTGACATAGCCCCACGCCCTGCCCCATGCAGATAGGACCACTGTCATCTCCGTCCTGCCAGTGAGGAAGGAGTTCGACCCGGCAGCCCGAGCAGCGAGTCTGGGTGTTTGGCCACTGGCTCTGTGCTCGGTGGCCCCGCAGACGTTCCTGCACCTCACTGGTCGTTCTTGGAAATCTTATTGCAAAATCCTTCAGACAGGACCTGTCCTCCGTCAAAGCTCTTTGGCTTTGGATGGTGGAAGCCCCCTAAAACCCACCGAGGCTGGCCCTGCCAACTGTATAGGCCATCCCCACTTCTGCACCGAGTCCTGGGGCTGGGTTTGGAAGGGGAGCCGTGTATGGGGTGATGGAAAAGCTATGGAGCCTGTGGCCTGAGCTGTGTTCTCTGTCAGGAGTGGGGGCAACTCACGGTGCCTGGGGGGCTCAGGTCATCTCACAGTCCATGGGCTTGAGCCCCGTGTCGGGCTCTGTGCTGACAGCTCAGAGCCTAGAGCCTCCTTTGGACTGTGTCCCACTTTGGGTCCCCACACTGAGCTACAGGAGGGAAGGAGCTCTTAGCAGCGGCCTGAGAAGTGTGTGCGGGAGAAGTCCAGAGGCCAGCGAGCCCCCTCTCTCCCTGGGGGCCCAGGTGGCTTCCCCACCGCAGGTGAAGTACTGGAGGAGTGGGTGAAGCTGGGGGCAAGTGATGGTCCAGCGACAGCTGAATGGACCTCTCCTCCAGCATCCTGGAGACCCGCCTGCCTGGTGGGAACGGCCCACGGCCGTGGCCTCCCAGAAGCTGCGTGCTGCAAACCCGTCCCCAAGGGAGGAGATGTGGCAAGTGCTTAGGGCAGACGGCCCCTCGGCATGGTGGGGGGACTAATAGGACCACAGCGCTGAGGATGCCCATCTCCGGGGGGGACGGCGGGGCTGGGGCCCAGGCCACCCTCCCTATCATCTCCCAGGATGCAGGCCACCTGGATCTTCCCAGGAACCCAGCAATCCCGGCGCTCTCACTCCCTGAGCCAGGAGCCAGGCGCGGGTGTTCCAGCCGCTCGGGGCTGCAGTGAGCCCGGTTCTGCCCCCTGGGTCCTTCACTTTCCCTGCCTACTCCTCAGTTTCTCATCCATAAAATGGGCACAATGCGCCTCAGGCTTGTTAAGAGGCCCACACAAGAGAATAAATGCAGAGCATCCGATGAACTGTTCCCCGGCACCAAAAAGTCCTGAAAAATCATCATTAGTTCTTATAGGCGGACCTGCTGAATGAAGGGGAAGTTCCTCAGGGAAAGATGACAGAATTGGGTTGCTTGTCACACCCACGTAGCTGGGGTAAACCTGCTGCCCTGAACCCTCTCACTGGTCCCACCTGGGCCGTCCTGGCCCCTACTGCCTCACTGCTCCCACCTGTTGGGGTTAAGAGCTTGGGCTCCACCCCCACCCTTCCCCAGGTATTGCTGGGAGTGTCAGGCATCCTGAGCGTGCTCTGCGGGAGGTCAGCAGAGGTCAGTGGCCATGTCTGGGATCCAGGCGCTCCTGCCAGCCTCCTGCCTGCTGGTGGCCCAAGCGGCGGGTAAGCTAGCGGCAGAGGGCGGGTGTGTGTGGCGCCTGCGGTGGGAGCAGCCTCTTCCCAGCCTGGCCGGCTGGGCCGCTGGGTCCCACCTCAGACCCTGCCCCCAGTGCTGACGTCATGCTGGGTCCTCCTTGTTGTTTGTGGCCCACGACAAGTGCCCACGCGGCTGGCCAAGGGCTGCAGCTGTTTGTGCTGGCTCCTGAGGGCACGGAGCTGCAAGGTAGGGAGGCGACTTGAGGGCCATGGGCAGTGCTTAGAGGGGGTGGGGGCGGGGAGGCCCGGGGTGCGGGAACCCAGCAGGGACCTGGAGGGGACCACCGTGCTGGGTGGCCCAGAGCCCAGGGTGCAGTGTTGGGTCAGGAAGCTCTGGTCGGGTCCTGCAAGCCTGGAGGACGCCCTGGTGGCGGGTGCACTCCCTCTCAGCTGGGGTAGGGGTTGGCGGGGTGGGGGGGGTTAGCCCCCACTGGGCCAGGAGGTGGGGCTCTGGGCACACGCGCGCCTGGAGGGCTTGGTGTGGGGCTGTGCTCCATGCTCTGCGACAGCCCCGCAGAGGGGGCGTCTGTTGCGCAGCAGGTCTGGGGAGGGAAGGGGCTGGGAGACTCCTCCTGGCCTTCCACACCCCAGTGCAGGGTGGCCCGGACAGTGGCCTGCTCGCCGTCACTGTTGCAAGCAAACGTGCAATAGGACAGCCAGGTTGAGGGTGGAAAGAGCGCGCGGTTCCCCGAGAGCCTCACCTCTTCCCGGAGAACCAGGCTCTCCCCTCGCCTGCTCCTCGGGAGGGGCGTCTGGGGCACCTGGGTCTGGGGGAGAAAGAGGCTCTGCCAGCCACACACACCCAGGCAAACAAGGCAGCCCGTTCAGAGGAGAGAAGGGGTGGGGTGGGCTACTTAGAGATGCCAAAGTTAAACATGCTGCCCAGACTGGGGCAGGGGATGGGGATGGGGGTGGGAGAGGGGAGGCCATGCAGGGTCCCTCCTGGCCTGGGTCATGGGGAGGGAAGGGGGTCTGAAGTCCAAGTTAGGGCTCTCAGCCGAAGGCAGCTGTAACAGGAAGCAGGCACAGACACAGGGCCCTCGCCCCCTGGTCCGAGCCCTGGGTCCTCCTCCCCGCAAACCAGCCTTGGAGAAGCAGGAAACCCCAACGCAGCCCCGGGGCTGCTCCGAGTGCACTGGCGGTTGGGGCGCAGGCTCCTGAGTCGCGGTGCAGCTGTGGGAGCTTCCATGAAGCGCGTTCAGAACAACCAGAAAGAGAACTGCGTTCCTGCCCAGAGACTGGGGCGTCTGTCTGTGCAGCCAGATGCCGGAGCAAGCGCCCGGTGCTTTGGGTTTGGGCAGCCTGCCCTCCAGCCCTGGCCCGGAGCCGGCCCCTCCTGCTGGCAGAGCTCCCTGGGGGAGGAAGTGGCCGTTTCCCAGCCTCCGGGCCAGAGGCTGGGGTCATGGGGCATGGGCGCCCCAGAGGTGGGGGAGGCAGCCTGAGAGGTTTGGCCAAGGCCTCATAGAGCCCTCACTGACTTGGGGAGAGGCCGTCCCCCCCCCCCTCCCCGCCCTCCGTGTCTGCGGTCCGAGCTCCTCTGCTTTTGGAACTCTGTCACACTTGAGTTCAGGTTCCATTGTGAGGCCTGGCTCTGAACCTGGCTGCCTGCTGTCCAGCCATGTGGCCCGTCTGAGAGCCCCCAAGTCCGTGTGGCAGGGATGGGACCCTGCGTGGGGAGCTTGGGTATGTCACACGCCATGTAGGTCGCTGCCGCCCTTACACGGATGGGGAGGACCCGCCACCACAGCAAGGAGCCCAGTTCCAAAGGGTTCTCTTCCGGAGCATTCACCTTGCCAGGGCAAAGGGGTTGGCAAGAAGCCCACGGCTGGAAGCACCTTCCTCCAGCTGAGGCTCCCTGGTACCCGCCCCTGCTGCCTGGGACCCCGGGGGGCCGGGGACCAGCTTCTGTGCGGGGACGGGTTCGTGTGGAAATGACCCGGCAGGGTGGATGTTTGGGGGGCCCAGTGACACAGGAAGATGGATGTGGCCACAGGGCATCTGGAGAGGAAGGCTGGGCAGACATATGTCCGTGCCCGGGCCCGGAGCGACTTATACACCCTCGTGGCCAAGCTGGAGCCATGAGTTCCATTGTCCTGCCAGCCTGCACAGGTCGTGGCCAGTGTGGCCACAGCTTCCGGGCTCTGTGGGCCCCAGTGGCTGCTGGGCAAGGGCCTCCCGCTCAAGGCAGAGTGTGTGGGGCCCTGATGACCCCATTGGACACTTGGGTGCTCTGAGCACACCTGTGTGTGCACGTGTTTTAGGCAGGAGGAGTGAGGGAGGAAGCCATGGTTCTCAAAGTGTATCCTGGGGACCCCATGGGGAACCCATGAGGTCAAAACTGTTCTCAGAACAACCGTGCTGAGCTGTAATTTGTGCTTTCCTCGTCTGTGTAGGTGGCTTTTCCAGAGTATGTGTGTGTGTGTGTATGTGTGTGTGTGTTGGGTATAGGGTTGTGGTGGGGGTTACGGGTGGGGTGTAGGGGTATGTATGGTTGTGTGTTTGTGGGGGGGTGTGGGGGATGTAGGGTGTGATTGTGTGTGTGGGGGGAGTGTAGGGGTGTGGGAGGTTGTATAGGGGGTGTGGCGGGTGCTGATGGCAGGATTTTGTCCTCATGTTGGTGCATCTCTGTTTTACCATCAGGTGTGGGGAGCTGTGACAGCTGCAGCCCACATGAGTGAAACCATTTGGGGGTCCCCGGGTTCCATTCGCACGCAGGGGTCGTAGGGATGAAACACCGGCTGCGCTGGGCCCAGCCAGCCTCCTTAGGAACAGGAGCCGTGTGTCCCAGCTCCCCTGGCTCCCACGCCCACCGGTCCCCCACGCAGCCCGGCCCTGCTTCTGGCCCCCGTAGGGCTGGCCCCCTGTGCCACATGACCTGGTTCTCTCTGGATGGCTGGGGGGAGCCAGAGGTTCATGGTTTGGGTCTGAGTCCCATTTGGGACGGACCGGCAGGGCCCTTGAATTTCTGGTGTTAAGAGGCAGCTGGGTGTGTGCTGGCAGCAAGGCTGAGGAGCCAATGGGTGATAGGGGAGCGACGGCCCCAGGAAAGCCCCTGTGGGGCAGGAGAAGGCCCAGAGCAAGAGGCCGTGTGTCTGAGGTCGGGAGAACCTCCTCTGAACTTGTAGCTGTGTGTCCCTGGGCAAGTGGCTTCGCCTCTCTGAGCCCCAGGCTCCGTGGCTTCTGGGATGGGTGAATACTGGTAGCTGTGGGTTCAGATGAAGTGTTGAGTCAAGAGGTGACCTTGAGTTTTACAGGACTAAGGCCTGGGGGGCAGGGAAGTGGGCTTGGGGGTCAGGTGTGCACCAGGGCCAGGGGAAGGTGTGACCATGGAAGCCGTGACACAGACCCTCCCGCGGGCCCAGAACTGGTTTATAGACAGCTCTCATCTCCGGTGACCCCGAGGTGGCTGGGACACTCAGGATGATTTGGGGGTGGCTGCTGGTGATAAAGCCTCTTACTCTAGCTGGGGGCGTGGGGGCACTCGTGAGCAGGTCTGGGGGAGCCAGGGGCGCAGAAGCAGGGTCACGGGACCCGAGACCAGAAATAGGCTGCAAGGTGCACATGGTGTCAGGTGCTCAAGGGGGTAGGGTGTGCGGGGCAGCAGCCAGGTGGGACCTGCTCCCCACCTCCCTTCCCCCCACCTCCGCCTCCTCCCATCCAGCTGCACTCTAGGCAAGGTGGACAGCTGCTGCTGAGCCCACTGTACCTGGTGGGGCCCTGCACCATGATGGGGTTAAAGGTCAGAGGGCCAAGTTCATTGCAGAGCCCTGACTGGCTGGTGTTCAGGGCACTCTTGCGTCGAGGGTCCCCTTAATGCCTCTCTGCCTCTGGGGTCCTGGACTTGCAGGAGCTCGCAGTCCTCTCTGAAAGCTGGACCCCTGGCTCGCCAGGGAGAAGATGGGTGGTTCACCCCCCCGCCCCAGCCCCCACTCAGGGTGAGGCCAGAGCTGCAGACACAGCCTTCCACGCCCTGCATGATGTGGCCGGTCTTCCTGTCCCCACTCCTGCCACGCTGTCTCCTCACTGACCCTGAAGCCACCCACGGGGTCTTTGCACCTGCTTCTCTACTTGGGACACTGGCCCCAGACCTTCCAGGCTGCTCGAACATCACCTTCTCAGGGGGGGCCCCTTAACTTCTGACCCCCCCAGCTCTGCCTTTCCTTCTGGGCCTTTTATCACCTTCTCACACCATGTGGACAGTATTTACTTAAAAAAAATTTTTTTTAATGTTTATTTAATTTTGAGAGAGAGCGAGAGAGACAGAGCTGGTGTGGGGGTGGGGAGGGGCAGAGAGAGGGAGAGACACAGAATCTGAAGCAGCTCCAGGCCCTGAGCTGTCAGCACAGAGCCGGACGCAGGACTCGAACTCACAGACTGAGATCATGACCTGAGCCGAAGTCGCCACTTAATCGACTGAGCCACCCCAGTGCCCCTGACAGAATCTACTTTTATTTTTATTGCTTTAAATTGTCCATGTCACCCATCTCTAGTATTTAAGCTCCCTAAGGTCAGAGACCTGTGCCTGCTTTGTCCAGGAGGGTTGGCCAAGCACCATGGATAAGCAGGTGCTCAGGGACCGTTGAGTAAACTGACAGAAGGAGCTTCCCCATGTGTGTGCCCCTCCCAGGTCCCCTTCGCACGTGTACATCTTCCCTCTCAGGTCCTTCTGGCTCACAGGGTCTGTCCTTGCTACGTCCGCCACACGTCCTCTGGCTTCTTGGAGAACCTGCCCCCTGCAACCCTTCCCCAGGCTGGGAGTTGGTTCATGTGTTCACATCTGGTGTTTTTTTCCCTATAGCCCAGGACCTGTTTGTTCATCCTGTTACAAACTCCTAGGATCATAGTGGAATCTAGTGGTGCAGACTGGGGCCTGGGCAGGGGCTCCCGAGAAGTGGGGTCCTGCTGTTCTGGGTGATGGGATCCGGGCACAGAGCCTGACCTGAGGCTCGATCCCACAACCCTGGGATCGTGACCCAAGCCAAAATCAAGAGTCTGATGCTCAACTGAATGAGCCACCCAGGCGCCCCCAACCCTTGGTGACTTTTGCTTGCTGCTGACTACTTAGAACATCAGGGGCTGTTGGGGTTGTAAACTGTCATGACCTTTCTGGAAAGTAGCTGGGTGGAACAGATCAGGATCCCATAAACATCTGCACATGGTATCTTCTGGGAATCTGTCCTGGGGCAATAGAAACTCAGACTTTGGTACGAAGATGTTCATCATGGTGTTTCTGGGTAGCGATTTAAAATGGGACTTTTAAAAATAGAATGCTTAAGGATTTGGGAAAACGCTCATAATATACTAAATCTAAAGGATGTACGAGTGCATATGCACTTCAATCTTAAATCTGTAAAATTATATGCAGAAAGTAAAACCTAAAGTGCTCCCTTGGGCATTTAGTCCCAGCCCACCTCCCCATAGTAACTCTGGGGAATATATCTGTGTATACTATCATATATGAGTACGGAATATCCTCTGGAAAAACTCGATGTAATTTTCCAGAGGAAAACTTATGAATGACAGAGGGAATTTGGGTGTATATGTATGAACACACACATGTATATTTACATAGATATATACACACACACACACATATGCGTACATGTGAGCACCTGGAACTTTGTTTTCTGGATGAACGTCTGTATCAGCTAGAGGGAGTGTGGCTCAGGTCCTCACTGCCTACAGGAACAAGGCACCATCTGATGTTTGCAGCTAGGCCCCCCCGCCCCTCCCCCAGCGGGCCTGCCCATGACCCCGCCCCCCAAAGAGCTGCCTTGACTCTGAGGAGTCCAGCACGCGCTGTTCTCCTTCGTTCTGGTTCCCCTTGTTCTCTGATACTTGTGTGTCTTTTCTCTGCCTTCTGGCTTCCTGCCTCGTGACCCCCTCTGCTCTGCTCATCCACCGGTGGCCTGCTAGCTTTTTGGGGTGCGTGTGTTGGAGGAGGGGGCGTGGTCTCTGAGGAGCAGAGACCTGCTGGTCGTAGGTCTGATTTGGAAGGAAAACCCCACTTTGTGAACTGACTTTGTCCCGTTCTCCCGGCCCGTCTGCCCCCCCTTGCCCCCACCGCATGTCCTCTCCCGCCGGGTCTGTTCCAGCCCTCAAAGCGCTCTTTGTTGCGCGGTCACATCTCCCTATTTATAGTCTTCCGTGTTGGGCACGTGTGCCTGAGCCCCACATGTGCCGGGAAACTGCTGGGTCTGGGGGTGGCCTGTCCCCGCCCCCACCATGCTCTCGTGGCTCTGGCTGGCCTGGTGCCTCGGGGGTCTGGGGCTGGTCTTCAGGCGACGGGCCGCTGGGAGGGCTGGTAGTGGGGACGATGGGGTGCCCTCAGCCTCACAAAGGGGCAGGAACAGCTGGTTTCCTTCTTGGGGGGTCCTCTCCTTTGTAGGGGTCTCTACAGCGGTGGAATAGTTGCCCTTCCTGGGCGCCCCCTCCCATCTGAGGGTGAAAAGGGTGAGAGAGTGGGTGCCTGGGCTCCTTGAAAACAAGCTCCCTGCATGCAGGGGTGGAGTGGGGGGCGGGTGGGGGCTGGGGGCAGGTGGGTAGGACCCTTCCCTGGGCTGGGGGCTGGTGCTAGAGCCCGGGCGGTGGCACGGGCGCATCCTCCTCTCCTGCCTGAGCGAATGGGCCATGTGCTCAGTGTGCGTGTCTTCCTCCCCAGGGTGCTGCCAGGCCTCGAGGTGTCCATGCCACGCCCTGCGGTCACCAAGGAGGCCCGACGCCAGGAAGGGCCCTGGGCTTAGCATCCGTCTCTGGGGAGCCTTCAGCTGTTCTGATCAGCCTGCAAGAAGGTTCTGGAAGCGATCGTCGCTATCCCCTGGGGGGTTCATGGGCAACAGCAGGGGCTTGCCGGAGCTGCCGGGCTGCCATGCTGCAGTGCAGGCCGGCCCAGGAGTTCAGCTTCGGTCCGCGGGCCCTGAAGGAGGCGCTGGTGTCCAGCGACCCGGCCCTGCAGCGCCTCTACGCGGCTGCCTTCACCCCAGCGGAGAGGCTGTTCCTGGCTGAGGCCTACAACCCCCAGAGGACCCTCTTCTGCACGCTGCTCATCCGCACGGCCTTCGACTGGCTCCTCAGCCGCCCAGAGGCCCCCGAGGACTTCCAGACCTTCCATGCCTCCCTGCTGCCCCGGAGGCAGAGCCCTGCCCGGAAGCATATCTACCTGCAGCCCATAGGTATGAGGCTGGGGAGGGTCATGAACCCTGCAGGGCGGGGCCCACAAGTGGGTGGGCCTCTTGGAGCCACCAGCACCCCACTGGGCACCCAGAGGCTAAGTCCGGTCCAAGGCAGGGTGTCTGTGCCTGGGGCCCAGGCAGGCCCCAAAGGAGGGGGGCCCGCGTTGGCGGTCGGCCGGGCAGGGAGGACCCACTGGGATCAGGCTCTCTGCCCACCCAGCGGGGCCCTTTGCAGGCACCTTGCCCAGGTGTGCCACCCCAGGCACCGTGCTGGGGGCCCTCCAGGGACTGCTGCGCCCCAGCCCATCTGCCCTGTGTCACAGGCAAGGAAACAGGGCCAGCGAGGTCACCTGACCCGCTCAGAGCACAGAGCTGGCGATGACAGAGATGGGGTTTGAGCACAGGCCTGGGTGACCCCGAGACCATGCTGGGGAGGCTGACCGGGCCTGGTGAGGGTGAGGGCTCTCCTGGGAGGTCAGCGTGCTCAGGGCAGAGACAGTGGTGCCCGGCTGAGCAGAGGCAAGCCGAGCCTGAGCGGAGCAGAGTGGGGCAGAGGCCCGCAGACGCCCCCATCTGCCACCACCATGCAGCCTGTCCACCACCCTGGCTGGGGCTACTGCTTGCAGCCCACTCCCAAAATGCCGCTGTGTTCCTGGCCTGGCCACCAGCCACCAGTGCTTTGCAAACCCTCCTGAGCAGACGCGCAGGCACCTTGTTGACCCTGCAGCCAGTCCCAGGGCCTCCTGCTTTCCGCCCTTGCTCTGTGCCAGGGCTCCCCCAGGGACGCCTGGCCGGGCTGCTGGGCCTCACCTGCACCTTACCCGCATCCCACTCTCCTGCCAACCGGCCAGCCTCAGCCTGGGGGACTTTGGGTACCAGATAGGCCCCCCTGCACCTCCTTGAGGGGCTCCCCACTTTCTAGACCTCTTTACCAGGGCATTGACCTTTTTTCCATATTTCTCCTTTCCGTGGAGGCAGGTCCCCGTCGGCCTCATTTGCAAGCGGCCGGTGCTGAATGGGTGGCCGGGTGCTGGGCGCGGGCGGGGCGGACTGATGTGCTGTTCGTCCCCAGATCTGAGCGAGGGCCCGGCGGGTGGCGCCCTGCTGGAGTACCTGCGGAACTGCACGGAGGCCTTTTTCCTGGGCTTGCAGGTCCGGTGCCTGCCCTCAGTGGCGGCTGCGTCCATCCACTGCTCCTCACGCCCCAGCCAGGACTCCGACAGGCTCCAGCTCCACACTGGTGGGTGATGAGCGCGGCGGGGCAGGCTCAGGCCACTGCTACTTTTCAGCGGGCCCCTTCCATGAGGCAGAAGGCAGGGGGGGAGATGCCCAGGGGAAGGAAGGAATCCTTGCCCCCTTTCTTTGTGGGAAACCACTATTTCCCAGCCTTTTAAAGAGGAGGCTGAAACAAGCCTCCTTCCCTGTCTGGAGGCCAGGTGACTGGCCCTGTGTGCACTGGAAAACCCCAGGTTGTGATGAGCAGGTAAAGTGAGCCCTTCTCGGGCCGCCTGTCACCCTTTGGTCCTGCACATGTCCAGCCCCCGCCAGTTCCCAGGGTCACTGGTAGCTGGAGAGTGGCCGGGCAGCGGGGCACAGATGATCTGTGGGCTCTCAGATGTGTGGGGCACCTGGACTCCAGACTAGGGAGGGGGCTGGGTGCTCCGGGGCCAGAGGGCACCAGTGTCTCAGCAGTGGTGGGTGACTCCTCAGCACCCTCCTCCGGCCCCTCCTCTCTGCCCACGCCGGGCTCCCATGGATGTGTGCTAATCCCCTGCTCCATCGTGGGCATCTTTTCTCTCCTTGTTCTCTCTTCCTTCTCTCGCAGCTCACTGGTTCTCTAATTGACACGGCTGTGAAGCCTGTACATCGAGTCCCTAATTTCAGTTATCCCCTTTCCATTTCTGTAGTTTATAGCGGGTTCTTTCTCAAATCAGCAGTGTCACTTTTGGTTTTTTAATGTTTTTCATTTATTTATTTTTTTGAGAGGGAGAGTGCAAGCAGGGGATGGGCAGAGAAAGGGAGACAGAGGCTCTGAAGTGGGCTCTACACTGACAGGCTGCCCACGTGGAGCCCCACATGGGGCTCCAACTCCTAACCATGAGATCATGACCTGAGCCGAGGTCATGTGCTCAACAGACTGATCCATCCAGGTGCCCCCTAGCAGTGTCACTTTTTAAAAATACCAATTTCCTGCTAAAATTTAAGTTCAGTGTTGATACCCACAAACACAGTTGCTTTTTGATTCTGTCTGGACGTGCTGGTGGTGACCTGTGGTCTTTCTGGGTTGTCTGGTCGGATTGCATGTCTTGGTATTTTTCGTTGTCAGCTGGACATCTTACCTGGAAACTTAGCTTACTTTTTAGAAGATCGAGTGGCCTTGGCTGATGTGACTTGCCCTAGAGGGGATTCTGTTTCTCCTCTGCAGGCACCTGTGGGTGCACAGCCTTTCTGGCCCCCCTGCTGCCCGGGAGCCCAGTCTGCTTCAGTCCTCTCCCTGGTTCAAATTTCTCACCAGGTCTCTGATTTTTTTTCTTTTTTAAATGCCTTTTTAAAATTCATATGTAGCAAAATTCCCCGTTTTGTGTGTAATGGTCCCGTGACCCAGTTGCCATGATAATCAGATGCAGAAAAGCTTGTTTCACCTCCCAAGACATGGTGGGTGTTCCCTGTGGCCATGTCTACTCCCACCTTCGGTGCTTTAAGAAGCCATGTTGTGTATTTCACTGGGCTTATCTGGTTCTCTGCGGCGAGAGGGCTGATCTCAGTCCTGTGTGTGACAGGGAGCTCTTGGTTGGGACAGGTGTCATCCTAATAACATGTTCCTTTCTGTGTCCCAGGCTTCAGGTTTGATCACTCTGGGACCCTCTCCTGGCTGTGGACTGTGTTGGCCCTGCCTTTGTCCCCAGCCTTCAGGACACTGTCCTGTTTCAGGTCCCTGAGTTCTGGGTCTCCCACCACAGCACCTTCGGACCTCTGTGTCTCTTCTGAGGACCCTTATGATTGCACTGAGCCCTGGATAATCCAGTATCCATTTAACACCTCCAATTTAATCCCATCCACAGAGTCCCTTCTGCCACATGAGCACCACATTCATGGGCCCTGGGACTAGGATGCAGGTGTCTCTGGGGCCATTTCCCCTGAATAGGGGTCCCATTGCTCAAGTGGCCTTTTTGGCATCCCTGCTTGGATGTCTCTGGCCATCTCAAGTGCCATGTCCAAAATGGCTCTCCTGAGATTTGGAAGTGGAGTCCCTGAGCTCCTACTTGCCTGTGTGACCCTGAGGCCCAGGTCCAGAGCCCCTGCTGTGCATTGTGTGGCTGCTTGCAGTTCTTGGCCTCAGAGCACCGGGGTGGAGTGCCCCCACCTTGCGCTTGACCTTGGGGAGGGCTGGTCAAGGCAGAGGAGGAGGGGATGGCAGGATTTGCCCACTTTGTGCCCGGGGCTGGGAGATGGGGGCCCCGCCACTGCCGCCTAATGCCCCCTTGGGCTTCGCTCTCCCCTCAGACGGAATCCTGTCTTTCCTGAAGAGCAGCAAGCCGGGCGACGCACTGTGCGTGCTGGGCCTCACGCTGTCTGACCTGTACCCCTGCGAGGCCTGGAGCTTCACCTTCGGCAAGATCCTGCCAGGGCACGGTGAGCCAGGGCCCCTGCAGCCCATGCTCATGGGGCCTCACCCGGGGTGTGGGCCATTCCTCCTGGGGATGATGCACATATATGGATGGAAACCGCTGCTCTTGAACGTGCAGCCTCAGGCTCTTCCTGCTCCCGGGCAGGGAGCCACTGCGCCGCCTTGGGCATCTGCCTTAAGGCCACCTCAGGTGGGCAGGCCGCAGGGCTGGCCTTCAGGACGCATGCATCCTGAAGATGCAGAGGGGGCTTTGCTCCTGCGGCCACCCCCCACGCCCCCGTGTGATGCAGACCGTGACCCCTCGTGTCTCCACCTTTCCCCAGAAGTGGGCGTGTGTAGCTTTGCCCGGTTCTCGGGGGAGCTCCTGCAGTCGGGGCCCGGTGCCTCAGAGCCAGCCCTGGTCCAGGCGGCAGCGGATGGCCCTGAGACGCCTGTGCAGGACAGAGACCAGACGCTGTGCTTCAGCGCCCTGGGGATGGTCCAGTGCTGCAAGGTGGGTGTGGAGGCCAGGGCATCGGGGTCCCTGCACAGACGCAGGGAGAAGATGGGACAGGGAAGGATGGAAGGCCTGGGGGCCCTGCCCATTCTAGGAACGTGCTAAGAATGTGTATTCAGACACAAGCAGAGGAGCACACAGCCACTGAGTCCCTCTGTCCAGCCCTCACCCTGAGGCCCTGGCTTCCCTGTAGAGAGGACAGGAACCAAGGCGCAGCACTGCCCAGATCTTTGCCTGAGGTCATATGACTGTGAAGTGGGAGGGCTGGGATTTAACCCCGGGTCTGTTCCACACACACACTCCCCCCTCCCCCATCAGGCCCCTGGTGGGACTGCCTGGGGCATTCCGGAGATTGGCTGCGAGGTCAGTGGCAGGCCTTCCCCTTCAGGTCACCTGCCACGAGCTCTGTCACCTGCTGGGGCTGGGGCGGTGTCGCTGGCTACGTTGCATCATGCAGGGGGCGCTCAGCCTGGATGAGGCCCTGCGGCGGCCCCTGGATCTCTGTCCCATCTGCCTGCGGAAGCTGCAGCACGTCCTGGGCTTCAAGCTTGTCGACAGGTACAAGGTGAGTGGCTGGTGGGGGCTGCTGGCCTGGGTGGGGACCACAGCCATTCAGCACCACATCCCAGGGTGCGAGAACCCCAGGGGCGCAGATAGACCCGCAGGCCTGCCTGTTGCTCATGCGGCACAGCATGTGTGGCCCGTGTTGTGCACCCATAACAGCGGTCGCTGCTGTCAGGTCACATTGGGGCACAGGAGGGACAAGGGACAGATGACTCTTCTCAGGCAAGGACGCAAGCTCTGAGCGGAGGGTGGGCGCTGGACGTGTCCACCCCGCCACCCCTGCATCGCCAGGGCTGCCTGAGGTGGTGGCTGGGATCCTTGCAGGAGGAACCCAGAGCCCTCCGGTCCTGCCCGGCGCTGGGCGAGCCAGTGGGCGCTGCTGCTCTCTGCTGGCGGCTGGAGAAGCTGCAGGCAGCGGGTGCGGGGCCCTGTGGAAGGTGCCTGACCCGAGAACTCCAACTCTGAGTTCAGCCTCCAGACACAGGCGCTGTTTCCCAAGACCTCTCAACCAAATAGCTTTGGCTTAATTTTAACACCAAAACTTTTAAGCCAAAAGCTGTGTTTGAGGTCCTGGGAAATCACTGCCACTTTCCCCTCGGAGGTGGGCAGCCCGGGCCCACCAAAGGGGTCACGGTCTGGGGACCAGTCGGGGTGCTAAGGCTCAGTGGGTGCTGGGTTCTTGGATGGGGACCCCGTTGTGAGGACCGCGGAGCTAGCATGCCTTCAGGAAGGGGCCTGCCCAGCTGCAGTGGGGGTCCCACAGGCAGCCCCCTGAGGGTCCTCGGGGTGGTAGCTGGCATGTGGTGGATGCCCCGCTGGGATGGGCTGCTGTGTGTGAGGCCAAGGGAGATTCCACTCTGTAAGCAGCACTGGGACCCACGCCCTCCTCGGTGTCTTGTCCACTGAACAGACTTTTGTGGCTTGGTCCCTGCCCCATGAGCCTCACCCACGAGACTGGGGAGGGCCGTGGGGACAGCTCCTGGGGTCTCTAGGGCAGGTGACCCGGTGGTGAGAGGGCCCAGCCGGGAGTGCTCTGTGCAGATGACCTGCTGGGGGCGTCTCCCATCCTGGTACAAGGCCCCGGGGCACGTCTGCTGGGCGATACAAGGGCCAGAGCAGAGGCCAAGGTGAAAGGAAGTAGGAACGTGGAGAAAGTAGGAGTGGTATTTATTGTTCTTACTACAGCTTGTAATCTTACTACAGCTCGAGCTTACGGGCACGCGCTGCAGAGTTTAACTAAGAAACGAGGGGCTGGCCTGACCCCCTGCCTGGCTGGGGGCCCTGCATGGTGCTCGGACGAGCTGAGTGAGGGGGCACAGGACACCCAGCCCATGTCTCTCCCTCTCAGAGACTCTATGCCTGGACTCAAGCTGGGACGCGGCCCGACCCGGGCATAGGGGCATCCTCTGCCGCAGATGAGACTCCGCCCTGCAGTGCCGACTCGGGCCTGAGCTGCGAGAGTGGCTCAGAGCCTGGCAGCAGCCTGTCGGAGCCCCTGACCCCCGATGTGTGGAGCTGCACCCCATCTGCGGGGCCCGAACTGGAGCCTGAGGAGGGGCTAGGCTCCCCGACTGCCCCTGACAGCCCGCCCGGGCCCCCGGTGGATGCCATCCGGGAGCACAGACGATGGCTGGAGCAGTGCATCCGAGCCCTGGAGCGGGAGGTGACAGAGGAGGAGCTGGCGCAGGTGGACCGGGCCGTGGACGCCCTGGCCGGGTGGGAAATGTTCACGGGGCGGCTCCCGGTCCCCAGGCAGGACCCACCCTGTGGCCACGATGGCTCTGGACTGCGCCGGGTCCTGGGCGACACATTCTCTTCCCTGCGGAGGAAGCTGAGCACACGCAAGCTGTCCAAGGCAGGCTCGTCCCCTGGCCACAGGAGCGATGAGGGGAAGTAAGAGCCCGTCTGACCCCAGGACACTGCCCCCCACCCAGCGTGCTCTGCAGAAGCAGAGAAACGTCCCCCTGCAGCCCTGCTACTGCCCCCTTGCCCCATTCCCTGCAGGAAGTCCTCAAGCCTGGCTTGGATGGCGGCCGGGGGTTGGGGCTGCAGCCAGTCTGCACCTGGAGAAGCAGTGGGGGGGTGGCGGCTCCAGTTTCTATCTATGCTGTATGCCCCCTGTCCCCCCACCCTTCCCAGAGTCGGACTTTCTCACACTCACGGGTTTCTGGTCCTCAGGCCTTCACGCAGCATCCCAGAGACCACTGCATGCTGTCACCCACAGTGGTGACAGCAAAGGCACTACTCAAAGGCGTTTCTCACTCGTTCCAACAAGTGCCGAGGGTGTGGCCGGGGTGACCAGCCCGGGGGTCATCTGTCTGCCTCCAATTCTGTCAAACTTTGTTTCCCACATTTGAAGTCCCTCTGTGTGCACGTTTAACTGTTGGGTCTTCGTTACCAAGGGCCCCGGGGCTGTGGGAGAGCACAGAGGGGTGGGGTGTGTGTGCATGTTGCAGGGAGCTGACAGTGTGGGGGCTGCACAACACTGGGTAAAAAAACAAACCACCATCCAGGTTGCAGAGGGTAACCCACCCCCAAGCAAACAGATTGGAAGGCTCCTTGTCAGACACCAGGCAAGACTGTGGGACCCCAAAAAGGCCCAGCATCGAGGCGGCCCTGGGCTGGGCTCATGGCTTCTGTGAGGCATCGCTATGACCCGGAGGTCAGACACAAAGGGGAGAGAAGAGCCAGGTGCGCAGGGAGGAAGGCCCAGGCCCAGAGGGAGAGCAGCCCTGGGCTCTGTCGCTGTGACCACCCCCACCTCAGTGCCTTAAAGCCCGAACCGTGTGCTTTGAGCTCAGGAGTCTGCACTGTGGACAGAGCCGGAGAGAAGGCTAGTCCCTGGGCCCGGCTGCGGGGTCGGCCTCGAGGATGGTTCCTCGGTCCCAGGGCAGGGAACCTCAGGGAGACCCCAGAGCATCGCCCTCACTGCACCCCAGCAAGGCCATCACTCAGCGCCGGGGGAGGGACCCAGGTCTGTAAGAGCAGAGGGGTGGGGTGACCGCCCTGGTCTCTGATCCTGCCTCCAGGGGCCTTCACGTACTATTACCTAGCTCCTGGTTCCCTTCCAACTTCCGCAAAAGGTTGGTCTCCAGACGGACTGGTGGGGGAGGGCGGGAAGAGGAGACTAAACTTGTAGGCACAGAGAGCAGAGGTTCCTGCCTGCATCAAATACGACGGCGGAGGGCTATCGGGGACGGTCCCCGGGCAGCCACCTGCTGCCGCAGACTGATGGGTCACGAGCCTGGGCACATACCTCCCCCGAGCTCAGCTGCAGTAACTCCACAGCTCGGTCCAAGAAGCCGGGCCTGGGCTTCTGTTTTTCTAAATAAACACACGAAGTGGCTGTGCGGCCTTGAAGGTCCGTATTAGTCCCAGGTCCCTGTGAGTCCCACACATCCCTGCGGGCCGGGGCTGAGGGCGTGAAGGGAGCTAAAAATACTCTGGGGTCAGGCCTTCAGCTGCACTGGGGCTCCTGTGTGAGGCGGGGCTGGGGAGCCTGCCCGCACCTTCCTCTGCAGCCTCGACACCCAGCGCCACCCTTCCGATGAAGGTGGAGCCCTGCCCCTACCTCAGCGAAGGCAGGCCCCTCTCCCCTCAGCCCAGCTTCTCCACCACCCCTCCCCCAGGTGAGCCCCCTGCCACCCCCATGCTGCCAGGGTCCGAAGGAAAGGGGGGCCCTGTTCATACAGTCTCCTGGAACGGCGCTTCAGATCTTTCTGGAACAAAATCTCCAGAAAGGCTTAAAAATAACCCCCATAACATGCTGTGGCTTAGCCAAGCAGCTAATGTTGAGGCTGAGAGTCCAAATTTAGATCCCATCAAGTTCACGAGAGAGGCCACACCGTTCCAGGGATGCACGGCCCAAGTGCAGAGCCCCGAGAGGCGGGGCGGGGGGGAGGGAGCGCTGGACCCCCACCCACCTGGGAAAGGACAGGTCAAACTTCCTGCAAATAAACTGTCCCTTCGAAAGAGTCCTTCCAAGCCCAGGGACTTTCTTACCTCCGTCCTCCTGGATTCTCAACCCTGGCGAGGACTCTGCCCTCCTCTGGGACCTGAGCTCAGGGGTCTGCCTGTGGCTGCAAGGCCCTAGACCTCTGTGTTCCGGCTCTTTCCTGGCAAAGCACACAGGTGGGGTGTCGGGGCTGGGAAATCGCACTGGCCCCTGTTCTGAGCCACCAGGGGAGGCCTGGGCAGTGGTCTGGGGGGGGAAGGCCAGCACTCTGGGCTGAGTCACCCAGCTGGGTGGTGGAGGCCGCCAGGTAGCCGTGGGGTGGCTATACAGGTACAGAGAACTGGATTCAAGGACGCCCAGGGAAAGAGCAAATTTGGGCCCTTAGGGAGCCCGGCCAAGAAGGCTAACCCGCAGGGTCACCTCGAGCATGGCTTTGAGGGCAGCTGGGATCACTGCGCGGGGGCGGCCTTCCTGTCCCAGCACCGCACACAATGTCTGATGCAGGAGGACCCGGAATAACCCAGGTTTGTGTGAACTCGCTTCCTGGGAACAGACGGACGTGGAAAGAGACCTCTGTCAGGACTCTGCTTAACAAAGCCATTTCCAGGAAAAGTCTTGGGGTCACCAGTGTTCAATCCACCCCAGGTCCCCTGCCCGGTGATGACCAGGGCACCCAGGGGGGAGCCACAACCGGGCCTCTGCTCTCCTGCCCCTGACCCGACCCCAGGTGCCCACCAAGTCACCTGGAAATGCCATCAGCCGGGCTCCACGTGAGGCAACTTCAAGAGGCTGCTGCCCAAACATCTCTATCAAGGCACTTCTGTGGCCGTGTGTCACTTGTCCCTGGGGGCGCCTGCCTCTCGGCCACTGTCACCTTCCACGACCAGCTCCCTGGCTAGGCCATGGCCTGAGTGTCGTGTCACCTCCCAGCCGCGGCCAATGTGGCCTCCTGCTGGGTCCCCCTGACCTGCTAAGTACCTTGTGCCATTCTTCATGGAATTGCTTCCTTGTGCGTGGGAGTCCGTGGAACAGGTCTCTCAGTGCCCGGAGGTCAGTGGCACCGGTCAGGAGGCGGCTGCAGCACATGTGGGCACACGCTTACCAGCCCCAGAACAGCTGGCCACAAAGCAGATGGCTCCCAGGGTGTCACTTTGTTGCCTCTCATTCACACTTCGGGCAACGAAAGCTGCCAGCCTGTTTCTCACCACAGCTGTTAGAGTAGGAGCAGTGTGTCAGCTGGGCTGACCGTTCCCCATGGATGTGGCCGTCCACCAGGGGCCTGAGGCAGGCGTGCTGCCTTCCTTCCCCGGCCCGCCTGTGGGCTGCCCGTGACAGGTGAGTCCCAGAGGCTGGGTGGGGGGAGGGGGCGCAAAGCTGGGACCCACGGGGTCCTGGGAGGAGAGGGAGATCACCATGTGGGGTCCTGAGCCTGTACAGAGGGGCTGTTATGAGAGGAGCCCCCTAAGGTCAAAGGCAGGACACTCCCTCCTCTGTCCACTGGGCCTAAGGATGCGAGCTGGAAAAATACAGGGAGGGACAGACATCCAAAAGGGCATCGGGCCTCAGGCATGTTCTACCCACATCCCTTGGGAATGAGCAGGGTGCTTCCCCTGACAGCCCCTGGAGATGCTTCATCCAAGGGGGGACAGCGACATCCTGGCTGGCACTCAGCAGCCCTGGTGGGACGGGAGGCGGAGGCCCCGTGGCACTCCCTCCCATTCACTCTGCCCTTGGGCCTGCCCTCCCCTGCTCCTGCTTCTCACCGCAGGGCTCCGGACATGGAGCTCCGTTTGTCTATCCATTTGGCACCAGCCTGTCGTGGGTCCCGAGCCCTGCAGCCCTCACTCAATGGCACCAAGTTCGTCCTCATTAAATGTGCCTCAGTCACAACCAGATTAAACTACTTGACTACTGGGTGCCTGGAGGGCTCAGTTCAGTGTCCAACTTCAGCTCAGGTCATGATCTCATGGTTTGTGGGTTCAAGCCCTGCCTCAGGCTCTGTGCTGACAGCTCGGAGCCTGGGGCCTGCTTCCAACTCTATGTCTGGCCACCACCCCCCCCGCCCCTGGCTCCTCCCCAGCTCTGCTCTGTTTCTCTGTCTCCCAATAATAAATACATGTTAGAAAATTTAAAAAAAGAAAACAAAAATACAGGAAACCCTACTTGATTGGCATTGTTCGTATTTTTTAAAAAAAGATTTTATATTTAAGCAATCTCCTTGGCCTACGTGGGGCTGGCACTAACAACCCCAGATCAAGGGTCGTGCTCACCAGCTGAGCCAGCGGGTACCAGTGCTCCTGTCTGTGAAAGGCTGGAAGCCCAGGGCAAGTTCGCCCAAATGCAGGCATCTCAGGGCCCAGTTTCTGGACAACTGTGACACACGGAGCAAATTCCATGTGGTTCGCGTTTTCTGAAACACTTCTGTTACATTTTCATTCCCAAAGTTAATAAATGCTGTCCACCAACAGGAGGGCATTAACATAAATCTGGCAGAATTCAATTTTCATTTTCACATTAAACATACTCAAATGCTTATTTCCCTTCCTACTGGCTGCCTTAATGATGGGTGCTTAAAAACACCTACTCTAACATCTTAGAAATAAAACGAATATAATATTTATTTTTATTTCACTTAATGCTTTTGATGAAATATTATTCATTAGAATAGTTAATGGAAATTGCATGGAAGTTATATATTTCAGAAAAGTGCAGTATTTTCAGCAGGTATTTGTCCATGTAAAAGAAAATACAGAGTAATAGAAAGTAAGGAAAAAAGCAATTTTTACTCAATTTTAAAGTACTGTTGGGGTGCCTGGGTAGCTCAGTCAGTTAAGTGTCTGACTATGGCTCAGGTCATGATCTCACGGTTTGTGAATACGATCCCTACCGTCGGGCTCTGTGCTGACAGCTCAGAGCCTGGAGCTGCTTCAAATTCTGTGTTTCCCTCTCTCTCTGTACCTCCCCCGCTTGACTGTGTCTCTTTCAAAAATAAATAAGCATTAAAAATAAAGTACTGTTGAAAAAAATAAATAAATGCTGTCCACCGGAATGAGGGAAAAGCCTTGCGGGCAGAGGGTGAAATGCTGGGAGTCTACTTGAATCTCCCCCTTGGAATCCAGAAGGTGGACCCCCTGCTGGGAGGCGGGCCACCCTCCGGGCCATGAGGGTGGCAGGTGCACAGGGCGCTGGGCATGCGGAGGGCTCTGGGCCTCACCCACGCGGGGAGGCCCGGGAGGTCTGGTCCACTCGGCCGCACACATGCACTCAGGGAACCTCTATGTTCATAATATCCCTGCTGGCGAGGCTTAAAAATCCCACTTAGCAAACAAGCTCCCTTCCTAAATGCTCACTACCTGTTTCCACGCTTTCTGGGATCAGGGGTGATCCCGTATGAAGCCACAGAAGGGAAAGAAAACGCTAGTTTTGTTTTTTGGTGGGGTGGGGGGGCAGGGTCATTATTTCTATTGGCACTAAGGTCACCTACGGCGTTTCTCCTGCCTGGACAGCAGGACGATGCGGTCACCCAGCTGCACCCTCACCCTCTGCCCAGGCTGCAGGTGTGCACGTGGAGGACGGTGGTATGCATGGGGTGAACCCCAGATGTTCGAGGGGAGCCAATGCCCTACAGGACCAAGGGCACGCAGGGACGACAGGGTTACGGAGGCGACAGACGGTCTGGGCCCAGACCCAAGACTGTGAGTCCCCCACTCACCTTGCTCCCCTGCTGGGGCCTGGGCACGGGATGGGCGGGCTTTATCCTCCACGAAACCATGAGGGGACCTGGGCTTCTGGAAAGTATGCTTTGGCCCAGGAGGCCTGCGGATGCCCTGCTAAGCACGCACTCCGGGTTCCCTGGTCACGTGTGTCCCTCCATCCTAAACGTGTCCCAGGCTTCGGCCGATGGGCAGCAGGAGCTGGTGCTTGACAGGACACAACATGCTGGGAAAACAAATGTCATTTAAGGCAAATTTTAACACATTTATAAAAACTACATATGCTAAACGTGCTGCACCCGCCACTGTAGCCACACAGTGCGTTTCCATGCTTCACGGTATGGATGTTAACCCGGTGCCCAGCACCTCTGTGGGCAGGCTTGGCATGGCCCTTCCACAGTCGTGCCCAAGACAGAGCGCGTGGCTCTCCTCCTGGGGTTTCCTTCAGTGTGTAACGACCCCGCAAGGGCTCGGAGCTCAGCTCCTGCAGTGAATGCTGCAGCCCAAATGCCACAGCAGCAGCAGGGGGCCGCGTGGGGGCATTGGTCGGGCACACACAGGGCACAGGGCCAACTGAGGGGCACTGGGCACGCAATGCTGCACTGCGTCAGAGGACAACCTGCCAACTTTAGTTGGTTTGAATAAAGCTAAGAGAAAGGACATTTGGAGTGTGTTATTTAAATCAATCTAGGGGCACCTGGGTGGTTCAGTCGGTTGAGCATCTGACTTTGGCTCAGGTCATAATCTCACGGTTTGTAGGTTCAAGCCCCATGTCAGGCTCTGTGCTGACAGCTCAGAGCCTGGAGCCTGTTTCAGATTCTGTGTCTCCCTCTCTCTCTGACCCTCCCCTGCTTGTGCTGTCTCTCTCTCAGAAATAAAACATTAAAAACATTTTAAAAAAATATTTTGAAAAATTAAATCAATCTGAACAAAGACTGGTTTTAAATTTCTTTCCAAGCAAGCTTGGTACGAGTCTAAAAAGATCCAAACGGGTGCCCCCCCCCACGCCTCTGACCGCCACCCACCTGCCTGCAGGCAGGTCTGGGAAAGGTGTGTGGGCTCCCCCACACAACTGGTACTGACCTGTGTCTGAGGAGGCGTGACGGATGGTCTGTGGGGGTGTCCTCAGGGGCCACTTCCTGGATGCGGGCACATTGGGCATACATGCCGCCCCCAAATGCTCCCACACCATTGGTAGCAGGACAGACGGGCTTTGGCCCGGGCTTCAGGGTAGAGACTGCAGGTCACACAGCGGGGCGTCCCCACAACCCTGCTGCCTATCTTCCCTCCTGCCGGTCACTGTGACGTCAGTGGGGAGAGGTGAACCCCTGCACTGGTACCAGAAAGTGCCAGACTGGGCTCAGAGGCCGTGTTCCCATCTGAGGGGGTCAAAGTCTGCATTGCCCTGCAGGTGGCTTTGGGGTGGCCTTACCAGATGGAGCGGGGGCCATGTGGGTCCAGGGAAAGCATCCCGGCTGCAGACAGCCGGCTCCACGTGCCCTTGGAGGAAACACATCAGCTTTTATAAATACAAAATGACATGAATTCACGGTTAAGGAAAAGGTGACTTGGCTAGAGAAGGGGGCACCCTCCCTGATCACCGTAGCTCAGGGTCTCCCTGCAGCGCGGCTGGCCTCTCCTCACCAGCGGGCTGGTGGGCAGCTTGTTCACGGCCTGCAAGGAAATCTAGTCTCCTGCAGAAACCCCGGGGTAGCTGCTCTAGTGTTTCACTCAAGTTCACTTACAAACACATAAAAGAAGAAAACCCTGAGAAGAAAAAAACACCCCTATCACCGACTTGCCAACAGAGAACCTAACTTTCTGGCTGAACTGCATTCACAGTCAGCCAGGTACCAAGTCTGTGGTCCTTGACGCTCAGATGCCCACGACGACATTTTAAGAAGTTTTGCTGAATCCTGGGAAGGCGTGAGAAGCCGCGGCCACAGGTCAGGGTTACACCCGAGCATGCCCCACCCCGTCCCAGCTGTCCCCTACTCCAGTTAGCTAGGACAGCCGCTGCCCTCTGTGGTCTCTTTCTGGGCTGGAATCTCAGGTCCTGGGGCCACCACATTCCCATCCCCCAACACACGTGGCCACCACTCTCTGGGAACGCCCGCCCGCCGGGATACTCGAGGAGCCGTCTGTTCGTGATCTGGGATGAGGGCCTTGGAAAAGCTCAGGCCTCCCAGGAACATTCTGTGATCCTGGATTAGGGAAAGCCCAGAGCTCGCGAAACGCAGTTTTAACAGCCCCGGGGGCTCCGAGCACAGCTCTGTGGCGAGATCACCACGGTCAGGGTTCTCCGGCCGCTGCGGTGGGTGCTCACCTCCAGGGAGCTGCATGGATGTGGAGAAGGGGGAAGACAGGTGAGAGAAAGGCCCGGAGGAACCGGTTACCGACTCCACCTGCAGAGGACACCGACCCTGTGGAAAATGAAACCCATCTAATGCGCCCTCCTGAACACCCAACACCAGAGAGCCCTCAAGTCCTTCCCCGCAGAAGGCGGTGAGGGACTGCTGCTCTCCTCGGGGGGCCCAACGGCTTGCTCGTCAGGGCCCAGCACCGCCTCCCAACTGGGACCAGAAGCCCCAATACCAAGTCAGAGAGACCCGGCCCCCGACACACGCAAGCTCCACAGATCGTTTCAGAACAAGGCTGCTGAGTGCACCAGATGTACCTTGTGAAGAGGGGACCACAAGACGGGAGAGGCTGCCCAAAGCTGGGACAGGTCTGCCCAGTCGCAGTGTTCTCTAGAGGCAGGTTGCTGGCAGCAACGAGGGCTAGCTGGCCGGAGACACAGAACTGGCCCAGGAGAGGCCCTCCGGCATCGGCGATCTGTCCGGGGGCTCGCAGCCCTGGCCACCTTGTGAGATGGCCAGGAGCTCAGAAATCTGCACAGATGGCGTTCCTGCAGGGCAGGCTCTGGCGGGGAAGGCTCGGCTGGGGCCTCTGCAAAGCTCCTCAGGGATCTGACTGCGGCGCTAGGGCGGAGAACCATTATTTCATCCCACGTTTACAAGCGATGAAATCTGAATGCAAAGAGCAGGTCCAGTCATGCGGCCAACTCACCGCCAGCACTTCTGCAGGGAGCTGCTGCCTTTCCTGTGTAGCCGTGCGCCCTGGTGCCCCACCCAGGCCATGGCCACTGGACAGCACCTGGTCCCTCCTTCCCGAGGACGGTCATGTGACAAAACGCGCCCACAACTAGGCATTGCTCAAGTCTCTGGTGGGAGGTCTCTTCGTTCCGTGGCCGGGACCAGAATCCTGGGGGTCATGACAGCAGAATCTGGTGTGCTCTGGTCACGGGGCTCGGGCTGCGTCAAGTGTCCACCACCAGCTCCTCCTTGGGCGCTCAGGGCCTCACTCACTGAGACCCCTGCGCACACACACTCACACACACACGTTTCTGTGCACAAGCCACTTCGGCTGGCTTTGAACTTGTGTTTTGGATGCTTTACGGTAAGCAGTATCTGGGACAGGGTGTGTGTGTCAGGATTTTAGTGTTTTCAGAAATAAAAGCCGAGGATCAAATAATAAGCCTTTGCGTACAATAAGGATTGGTGTTGTTGGGCTCTGAACACAGAGGACGGCCCTAACGACCGGCCGGAGAACACAGGTGGTTGTCCTCCAGACCCTCCGGACCCGGCCAGTGGGGCCACACGTGAGCCCTGAGCGATCCGCCCAGCTGCCGGCGTCCCACATCTCACATCGGGCAGGTCCCATGAGCCCGTGTCGGCCTGTCCTCAGGACACCCACGTGAGGCACTTGTAACTGATCCTCCTGATTTAAGATTATTTTTGGATCCTGGACTTATCTTTCTTTTTCCCAAAAGTAACAAAAGTTACAAGAATAGGAGGATTAGAGCCCTCTGTAAGTGACACAGGCTGCAGTGCTCCTCCTTTGAGACCCTTTCCCTACAGACAGAAGAGTGTTTCAGAGAGAAACCTACACCGCATCCTTCCATGGCAACAGCGGAACCACGAAGATCTTATTTTGAGGAATTTTATTGTTACATTTTTGCAATAATAGAATGAGGCACAACTATCTCCCGCTTCTCCAACAACTCAATAAAAAAGACAATAATCGAGGATAACAGTGTAATTAAAAAAATACAAAAGCCGAAGGTTTTGGAGATAAAACGACTAGTCTATGTGTAGGAAAGCTGTGAATGATTTTAGTTGAGTCTTGCAAATACAATCCCCCACCAAGCCCAGAACTTAGTGCCAGGGCCATCAGCGATCTCCCCACACACCCCGAGGTCAGAAGGAGCGGAAGCCTGGGCCCAGGAAAGTGGGGGGCTGGGGCCTGCGGGTCAGGGACCTGGGCCTGGTGCCCTCCCTGCCTTCCAGGAGCTCGGTGCAGCCCCACCCCTGTACTTGGGCGCTTCTGGTCAGCCAGGTAGAGGGGCGGGGGCACTGTGAATGCGCCCAGCTAGTGCCTGGGCTGGGGGCGGGGGGCTCCCACACTGGTGAGCAGCGGCTGGGGAGGCCCCCTCGGTGACGGGCGAGGAGAGCCTGCCACACCGGGGACCCTGTAGCCACATGAAAGGATCCTGGACCGCACCAGGGAGGTTGCCAGGACTGCTCCTTTCCCTTTGAGCCACAGTTATCGGCACTGACCCTGGGTCACATCCTTCAGTTCATGAGGAGCCCCGGGAAGCAGTGCAAAACAGCAAATTTTTTCCAGCCAAAAAAGCCACAAACCCCAACAACCATGGACACAAAGCCTTGAGCACCGAGAGAGAGAGAGAGAGAGAGAGGGAAAGAGAGAGAGAGAGAGAGAAAGAGAGAGAGTCCTGTGGTCTCCTCCCAGAGAACACTGATAACAAGGACGAGTCAGGGGCAGGCCCTGGTCCTCTCCTCCTGGGTCAGCACCTGCCACCAGACTGCTGGAAACGAGCCAAGGAGACGCAAAAGGGACACAGCATCTGTGACAGCCTTGGGACAGCCTCGCCTGTGCTACTCGGCCACAGTGACCACCTGGGGCCCGCAACGGGAGGCTTCCTGTTTCCTTCTGAACACCAGGCAAAGTCCTAGCCCAGCAGGCGTTTCTATCAGGTGAACACAGAGCAGCACCGGCTAGGGACACAGTGCCTGTGACAGCCGGCGAGAGACACCTGGGCACTGGGAGTGGAAAGGGGCATGGGGGGCGGGGAAGATCCGCCCGTGTCTGAGTGCCAGGGCCTTGGACAGCTCTTCCTGGACAGCCGGGAGCCGGGCCTGGCAGTGTTCACTTGGGCCGGGGGCACATGCGCAGAAGACACGGCTTTGGGCAGGGCCAGGAGCAGGTGCCGGCTGTCCAAAGGCACGAGGTGGCAGCAGTGTGCAGTGACGTGGACTCTAGCTGCAGAGCCGGGGCCCCTGCAAGGGCAGCTGTGGCATTCGCAGAGGCTCTGCTGGGAGTCCTGGCGGTTTTCAGGGGTCCCCAGAGGAGTAGGAAGCGCTTTCCCGCCCTCCAAGGGAAGGGAGAGCGACTGCAGCCGCGCTGTGGTATCGGGAGGTGACGTGTAGGACAGAAGTCACAGGCAGGGGTGGGTAACCAGCACCGGGCGCATGGGGCAGAGGCGCACCCCTGCCGGTGCACCGGCCGTGGGGCGCTAAGGCAAGTACGCTCCCACCCTGTAAAGCGGGGGCCCCGGCCTGGTCTAGGGTGCCCGGGCTCGGGTCTCCCCAGAAGCCGGCATCAGAGTATTAAAAGGCGGCATGCTCGCTCTGGGAGGTGGTGGGGGCCCTGCCCTCCCGCAAACTGCCAACAGCGAAGCTCTCAGGTTAGTGTCTCTCACGGAAGGGTCGCGGGTTAGAGGGAAAAGGCCTCTGCAAGGCCAGCAGGCTTGTGCTCGTCATCCCAGAGTGCGTGTGCACACCCTCCCCTCCCTGCACACAGTCCTCGCGCTACTGTGTCAGGAGAGGAGTGCGGTTTCTGGAAAGAGAGAGAAGCGGTGTTACTAGTATCATGAATTCATACCAGAGTGACCCCTCGGATTCTCAGTAGTTTGACTACGCCCTGGGTTCAGTAGCTAACGTCTGAGTGTCCGTGTCCCCGGGCCTGGTGCGCGGTGGCATGGTGGGCACGGTGGTGCAGATCTGGGAGGCCCACCCTGGGCAGGCGTGGCTGGCCAGCGCCATGGAGGCCGTCACGGTCGGCAGGGGTGCCTCTCTCACTGCAACATGATGTCCTTCAGGTTCTCCTGCAAGATGGTGTCCTTCACAGCGTGGAACACGAAACGGACATTCTCCGTGTCTATGGCGGTGGTGAAATGGTGGAACAGCGGCTTGCTGCGGTTACGTCTCTTCCGGTCGAAACACTGGACCAGGTAGCGCTGAACGTCCTCCAGCCTGTGGGGGTCGCCCTTGAAGTCTGGGAAGTGCTTCTTGATGCTGACGGTCTTGACCTTCTCCACCAGGAGGTCCATCTTGTTGAGG
The DNA here is from genome assembly GCA_017311185.1 of Proteles cristata cristata. NCBI lineage: Eukaryota > Metazoa > Chordata > Mammalia > Carnivora > Hyaenidae > Proteles > Proteles cristata. The sequence continues at coordinate 1,233,701 of JAESUZ010002642.1, read as the reverse complement.
AAGAGGATTATGGAGACGTTAAAGAAGAGCTTGTTGTTGACGATGGTCTCGAAGATGTTCATGGACTCCAGCAGCCGGTTGGTGCGCCTATCCTCCATGAGCACCTGGTCGTACTCGCTGGATGACACCATGAACAGGATGGACGTGATCCCATCAAAGCACTGGAACCACTTCTGGCGCTGGGACCGCTGGCCGCCCACGTCCACCATCTTAAAGGGGATTTTTTTAATGACAAAGTCGTGTTCCACGATGCCCTTAGTGGCTTTCCGTGCCAGCAGGATGTCCTGCTTACTGGGAAAGTAATTCTGGAAAACACAGGAGAAGGGAGAGATTTAGCAGGAGGCAGAAGGTGAGGAGATCGGGACCAGAGGAACCGGAGGGACTTCTGGGAGAACTGGACCCAGGCACCAAAAGCAACTTTGTCTTGTAAAATTGACATCGATAGTGGAACAGGAAGTGAAGGCATCAGGAGGCCTGTTCCAAACAAGTGGAGGCGCCCCAGCCCCAAGCGGGTGACCGGAACCCTCTGTCAGCCGCGGCCAAAACCTCACCTGTGTGCGTGTCCATAGGAAGCAGACCGCGGCTTGGTTTCTGCCCCACAACCACCTTTTCCTGCCAATTTCCAGAGCCTACGTGGTCCCAGACCTTACTGCCAACGACTTTAGTCTCGGCTTTGCAAGGCTGCGATATATATAATACGTTATTCTTGGGAGACTTTAGCTACCACGTGGCCCCGTTAAACCCTCCAGCGACCGTGGCGCGTAAGCACTTGGGCAGTGGGCCCGCCACAGGCTGGACAGTCCTCTCGGTCTGGAGACCAGCTCACGGGGGTGCCGGGGACAGAGGGGTGTCTTTGGTAGCAAGGCCAGGAAGGGATGGCGAAGCTCATGTGAGGCAGCCCACAAGAGGAATGGCCAATGACCTCACAAATAAATGGGGAGACAAGAAAAGGTGGGGGAGGAGCCTACTGATTAAAAGACACTTGGGTGGCGTGGTACTTAGGACCGGCCTTAGGAGGTGCAGACTCTGACCGCTAAGACAAGCGGCACAGGTTATACACGAGGACCTGGGCTGATCTAGGTGCATACAGGCCATCGGCTGAGGTCACAGAACGCTGCCAATTCCATAGGAGCAGTGATGGTGCTGTGGTTACAACTTTGGGAGCCCTGCTCCAATGACACGGCGTAACATGTGTGTGCCCCTGCAAGGTGGGTAGGCCTGGCGGCACGTCACACGATTTGTGTTTATGTATGGCTGAGGTTCCCGATGAAAAGTTAAAGGAAATCCTCAGTTTTACTGAAGAATTCCCATGTGCTTTGCGGTAGGCAGAGTGGAGGGATTCTTCAGGAAACACTACTTCACGCTTTGCAGGCAGGAACGAGGCCACTTCCTCCCCTGGAAGGGGAGTCCTCACTGCCACGCGCCTGACTGCCCTCTGCCCTGACACCGAGCACGGATCTAAGAGCCAGACAGGCCCAGGACACAGGCCAGAGGCACGAAGGGACGGCACAACCCTCACCATGGGGCCTCCACACACGTGCTCTCCAATTCTGGGCTGCAGGTTCAGGGTGGGGTGACTCACCAGCTGGCCGATCCGGTCCAAGTTATCCAGAAAGTACTTCACGGACTCACCCTGTCGGGTAGGAAGAACACACACGCATCAGTGCTGGCGGAGAACCCTGGTCTGCAACTACAGACAATCGTGAACGAGTCACCAGAGTGCTACTTCCTGTGCACGCACATGAAGGCGGAGAGACTCCGAGGGGACAGGCATTTTTAAACATTCAAAACGCAGTTGAAAAAAAACCCCTTAAATGCAGTTTCTCTAGCTACTACCCCAAGATTCAATTTCAGACTGTTTTCCAATCACCCCTGTTGGACTCTCGGCATGGGAGGCGTGCGGGCCCCTCTGACCGGCCAGTCCCCTCCTTTCCAGAGGCGGACGCTGGCCATGTGCCCCAGACGCGGTCTTCAGAGAGGGTGAACCTTCCAGAGAACAGGCGCGGCCCAAGACGCTTCCAGTTTCTGGAAACAGGCCTCAAGCTCCACTGCTACTTGCCATGCGCGTACAACCCGATGTGCAGCCTGCGACGAGGAGGACCCACAGCCCAGATTTCTGTGGAGGAGTGAGGACCCCGCATTCCCTGGACATGCTCTGGACTGAAGGCCAGCACAGATGGACACTGCTCTCCAGCTCACGGCCCTGATCCGGGAGAAGTGTTCAGAGGCTGTGTGAACAGAGGAAGGGGCCGTTTTCCCTCAGGAAGCAGGACAGACGAAACTCATCACATCCCCCACACATGAGGGGCACGGCTTTCCACAGGTCCCTGCTGAAGCCTCCCCGTGGTGTATGGGGCGCCAGGACGGTGCTGGGTCGCATGCGCTCCCTCACATGGGCCCCGGGAGGTCACCTGGAGGAAGCCCAGGTCAACCTACATCTGCACAGGCGTGTGAAGGTGGATGGCTGTCAGCAGGAGGTGCACATTCCAGGCAGTCATGGGGGAAAGACCACCAGAAAGGTTGGGACTATGGCTTGAGCCTGTGACTTTATGTAAGAGAAAGAAGATGAAGATGACAGGAGCAGCGAGCTCCTGATCTGAGCCTCTCCCCACTGTCGCCCCACTGCCTGCCCACCGTCTCCCGAGGGAGAAAACTAAGGAGTGGGTCTCCCTCAGTGGGAATGAGCCTTCCCGCGGTGCAGTGGGCCTCCTAGAGGACGCAGAGGAGAGCGGGCTTTACGGGGACAGGAACAGGTGCTGGACGCAGCACAGGCAGCTTAGGATCAGCAGTTTTCCTCCTCATGTTAGGGCACGGCCAGGGCGCCGTCTACTTCCTGCTCTAGGGACACAGACACCCGGCACCCCAGCCTCAGGCCTCTGTCCCTGTTCGACACCAGCCTGGGTGTGGCGACAGGCGTTACAGCAGCGTGGGGTGGCCAGTCCGCACATCCCGCCACCTGCGCTGCAGGTCAGGAAGCAGCTGGTCAGCGAAGGGGTCACCGCCACAGACAATAGACCCACCTGTATCATGAACCCCTCTTCCTCCCCGCCAAGCCCCCTCCTACACCTGCCGTCCCCCACTCGGCGTCGCTGGAGGTGCCTATGTAGACGTAAGAGTATCCGCACCCACCTGCCACTGGGTCTCTGCACCGGGAGCAGGGATCCTTGTGTGGCTGGGCACAGAGTCAGGGCAGTGCAGATGCCCCGGCCAGCGTCCTGTCATCACACACAGCAAGTGTCCCGGGGAGACGTGGGACATGGGTGCTCACCCCAGCAGTGCACAGTGGGGGGGAAGAAGGCGCGAGGACAGGAAGATGGGCTATGCATTTAAAAAGTGAGTAAGCTGTGTCTCCCAGTTTGGGTGGAAATACCCCAGTGAGCTTGAACTCAGGGCCACCCCACCCGTACTCTAAGGTTAATAGACCCGGACCATCACACCCTCTTCTCTCTGCCGCATGCCTCCCTCCTTCTACTCCTTCCGAGGGGCATGATCTGTCCGGGACTCTGCCACTCTGTGTGGTTAGGGAACTGCACGCTCTCTGGGGAGGGACGCGTGTGACGAGGGGAATCGGGGTCAGCAGGACCCACCTCCCCTCAGCGCTGGCTGCCAGGTCCACAGAGCTCTCTGTCACGGCAGAGGCGAGGAGGGGAGATGGGAATTAGTTTGTTCAAACCACCAGGGAGTCGCCCCGCTGGGCTGAGTGGGAACCTTGGTTTGGACCCTGTGGTTTTACCGGCACAGATGGATGGTGTGCGCCATGGGATCTAACACAAAGCCCACGGAACGGTCATTTGCTCGGGCTTCATGGTCCCAGAGCACCAGCTCAGGAAGGTGCCTGGGTTTAAATCCTGGCATATTCCAACACCATGGGGAGGCAGCCAGCTCTTCAGAGAAACGAGACGTGGTGGGAACGGAGGTGCTACTGTGGGTGTACCCACCCAGAACCCACGACAGACCAGGCACTACACTGTTCACAGGTTGAAGTCTAGGCCGGTGTCACGGTGTAAGGCAGTGGGGTTTTGTGGGTGCCTTGGTCACAAGGCTGGAGCCCCCATGAATGGGATGGGAGACCCAGGAACACACGCCCCTGCCTCAGGAAGACATGCAAGAGATGACGTCCGTGCACAGGAGGAGGCTGTCACCACACCGCATCTGCTGGCACCGTGACCGTGGGCTTCCCAGCCTCTGGGTGATTTCTCAGACACAGGCTAAGGGCACCTGTTACTGCAGCCTAAGTGGTCAGACGAGAAACAGAACATGAGAAGTGGGCTTTCTATAACTGTCCGTGGTCTGAAGATCTAAGTCCCCTCATTAGTAATGCTGTGGACTCACAGATTAGATAGAATAAGAGTAAATTCGTTAGTTTGTGCTTAGACGCGACTGGACACACACTCGATATCACTGCCTTCCTGACCCAGCTCCTGGCAGCACATGCAATACAATTTGTAAATTTTATTTTAGAGACAGAGAGTATGAGCAGGGGGGAGGGGCAGAGGGAGAGAGAGAATCTTAAGCCATCTCCATGCTCATCAGGAGCCCAGTGAGGGGCTCCATCCCACAACCCTGGGATCAGGAAGGTGGATGCTCAACCGACTGAGCCCCCAGGCACCCCAAAACGTGCATTTTTATTATGAGCAGTGGCAGTAGCAGCAGCTCTATTTTGCGTTCATGCCACGGACAGGTGGACGTGGCTGGGAGACAGTGGGCAGGGCCTGGGCACATGGCCCTTGCGCAGAGAAGGGTCTTTTTGGCAGATGGACTGCATTGCACACCACGTCTTCCCCGGGGGCACCCACCACCCACACTGGCCACAGACGAGTCTCACGGAGCAGGGTCACAGCTGCCTCAAAGCTTCTGTCGGCATCGTCAGAGCCAGCCCCACTCTCCTGCACACTGCCCGCCCATGCTGTGACGTCCCCGTCGGCAGACGTGGGTTGGCCCCATCTGCCTCAATCAGTCAATTCAAGACCGGAGAAGAGGACTCAGCTCTCTCAACACTGTGCAAGTCCAGGCTGTTGAGGTCAGTTTTGCAGGCTGAATGCTAGCACTTGCTTCTCTGTCAGCAATGGGACCAGCACCCTTGGAGGTACTTCCTGCCAGGCTGACAGGTTTGCAGGGGAGCCTAGTACATGGAGGGGAGCCCCCGGGGCTGGGGGTGAGAAAGGACAAAGGAGGTGTGAAGGGGGGAGGAAGAAATCAAGGGCCAGTGGTTACCAGAGAAAAACACAAATCTCCACGTTGGGGGTGGGTGGCTTTTTACTTTAAAATCCCATGCATGCACTCACGAGCCACTTTTATAGTTCTCGATTCAGGGAGGCTGGTTTTTATACTGTAAAATGGGGGCAACTGCGTTGGGATGGAGATGCAGGGCCTGTCAGTGGCGAGCCAGAGGACCCAGAAATTAGTTTACTCGTTTACACATAACAAATTACAAAGACAGAATTGTTTTCAATGCTTTTCAGAGAAAGTGAGTGAGCAGGGGAGGGAATTTGCTATTTGCTCATACTTAAAAAAGAAAACGTAGAAAGATAAACTAGCAACGAATAAAAATGATGAGCTACAGGGAGGGAGGGCCGGGCAGAGGCAGGAGTCTCCATGTCTTCTGACTGTGGAACCGCGCAGAGATCTTGCATGATTCACAATAACATGGAGTTAAAAATCCACCCCTCAGAACAGAAACCGAACTAAAACAAATGAAGATAACAGTATGGGGAGGGAGGAGCTGGACTCTGGCGGCCTTGCCTGCGGCCGCGGTGCATGCAGGTGCACAGGGAGCCGGCCCCGGGCTTGTGAGGGCCCGTACCCAGGCTCTGAGCCCCCGAGCCCAGTTCCTGGGGAGGCTGCTCCTTCCAACTGGGACTAAGCTCTAACATGCCAGGCCCCTCTCACCTGGGAGTTTTCCTTTTCTTCAGCTGAGGCAAAAGTCACCTCACATAAAATTAGCCATTTTCAAGTGTACACAGGGTGCCTCAGTAGCTCAGTGGGTAGAGCAATGACTCTTGATGTCAGGTTGTGAGTTCGAGCCCCACATCGGCTGTACATATTAAATAAATATAATAAAACCTTAAAAAAAAAGCGTACATACCACGGTGGCATGTAGCACATCCATAGTGTTGGAAAACACCATTGGCACCATTTTCTGGTTGGAGTGTTTTATTGCCAGAGTCTCAGAATTCTTTGTTTTCTAGAGAAGAGGCCTTTGTTAGATGTGTGGTTGCCAAAAATTTTCCCTGTCAGTGGCCTCTTATGAGGGTCTCTTTGCAGAGCAAAAGTTTTAATTTGATGAAATCAAAATCGATGTTTTTTTCAGAAATGATTTTTTTCTTTTATGGGTTTTGCTTTTGGGGTCCATCTAAGGATGGATGCTTCATCCAGCCTCAGGGCCCGGAGTTTCTATTATGTTACCTTCGCAAAATTCCCTATTTTACATTTAAATCTACGTGCCGTCTAACTTGTGTGGAAGGTTGTGAGATTCAGGCCACGGCTCTTTTTCTTTCTTTCCTAGTCCATGGATCCCAACTCCTCCAGCAGCACATGTAGAGGGCTGGCCTTCCTTCACCGAACTGGTTTTGCACCTCTGTCAAAATTGGCTGGACACACGAGTGTGGAGCTGACCTCTAGGTGTGTACCGCTGACCTGTGTTTGTCCCTCTGTCCACATGACTGTCTTGATTACCACAGCTGCATCTAAGGTCTCGATGTGAGACACTGATTCCTTGCACTTCATTCTTCTTTTTCACATGGTTTGGGCTATTCTTGTGCCTCTTTAAATTTTGGACTAATCTTATTTGTATTTATAAAAGGTCTGGCTGAGATTTTAGCAGGAACTCTGCGTTTAGTGGGAACAGAAATCTGTATATAAATCTGGGGAGACCTCACATTGTTCCTATGTTGAGCCTCCTAATCCAGGAGCTTGAACCATCTCTCCATCTGTTCAGAACCTCTGATTTAAAAAAAATTTTTTTTAACGTTTTATTTATTTCTGAGAGAGAAGAGAGAGACAGCGTGAGCAGGAGAGGGTCGGAGAGAGAGGGAGACACAGAATCTGAAACAGGCTCCAGGCTCTGAGCTGGCTGTCAGTGCAGAGCCCGACATGGGGCTCGAATCCACAACCGTGAGATCATGACCTGAGCTGAAGTCGGACACTGACCCGACTGAGACACCCAGGCGCCCCTAGACCCTCTGATTTTTTTTTTTTTTTTGAGAGACAGACGGCGTGAGCAGGGGAGGATCAGAGAGAGACACACACAGAATCTGAAGCAGGCTCCAGTCTCTGAGCTAGCTGTCAGCACAGAGCCCCACGTGGGGCTCGAACCCACAAACTGTGAGATCATGAGCTGAGCTGAAGTCAAACACTTAACTGACTGAGCCACCCAGGCGTCCCTGTCTGATTTTTTTAATGAGTGTTCTGTCACTTTTAATCCTGCAAGTCTCATCCCCTCTATGTTAGGCTAAATTTATATGAAAGTACTTCCCCCTTTTTTGAGCAACTATTAATGGTGCTGGCACTTCTCTTTGCATGTGTTCGTGGCTGGCATACAGAAATAAAACTGATGTTTATTTGTTGAGCCTGCATCCTATAGACTTGTTTTAAGTGACTTACTTAGTTCCATGACTTTTTGGGTGGGTTCCTTGACATTTTCTATGTCATCTGCCAATAGGAACATTTCTGACTTACACGCCCCAGATTTTCTTTCTTATATTTCCTGCCTTATTGAAGTAGCTAAAACAGATGTTTATCTTATTATTTTTCAAATATTTATTTATTTTTGGGAGAGCACAAGTCAGGGAGGGGCAGAGTGAGGGGGACAGAGGATCCAAAGTGGGCTCTGTGCTGACAGGCTGACAGAAGCAAGCCCGACGCGGGGCTCGCACTCATGAACCATGAGATCATGACCTGAGCCAAAGCTGGACGCTCAAATGACTGAGCCACTCATATGACCCGTGAAATACACTTTTTAAAAATGTTTAAAAATCTCTTCTTTGGAAAACGTAGACCACCAGGACAAAAGAACCTATGGAACTGGAGAGACGTGCTGTGTTCATCAATTTCAGGAAACTCAATGCTGTAAAGATGACGATTCTCCCCAGATTCACCTACGGACATAGTGTAATGCCACCCACAATCCCAGCAGCCTTTTTAAAAATTTTAGTAGACAATGAGAAACTCATTTTAAAAACAGTTTTAAACGGTGACCTCGAATAAATCAATTTTATAAAAGAAGAGCATCTCTTCGATGCCTGATTTCCAGACTTTCTATGAAGTGGTGGTGAAAGAGCAGGGTTGGTGTGAGAAAAGGCAGACAGATAAACTGAGCAGAAACCAGAGCCTGGGCGCAGGACCTCACGTAGATGGCCAAGTGCCTTCTGATAGTTGTCAAGGTGACTCAAAATGGGGAAGTCCAGGTGACTCAAGATGGGGAAGGGGGTCATCTCAAAAAATGGTGCCGGATAGATGGGTGATCTGTATGGGGGAAGAAAGGGACATAGACCCTTAACTCTATCATAAGCGAAAATTAAAATGTGTCCACATGGGGCGCCCGGGTGGCTTAGTCGGTTAAGCGTCCGACTTTCGCTCAGGTCATGATCTCGCAGTTCGTGGGTTCGAGCCCCGCGTCGGGCTCTGTGCTGACTGCCAGCTCAGAGCCTGGAGCCTGTTTCGGAGTCTGTGACTCCCTCTCTCTCTGACCTTCCCCTGCTAGCACTCTCTCTCTCTCTCTCTCTCCCTTAGAAATAAATAAAACATAAAAAAAAAATTAAAAAAAAAAAAAAATGTGTCCACAGACCTAAATGCAAAAGCTAAAACTAAACCCACAGACTTGAAGAAAACATACATGAAAATCTTTATGATCTGGGGTTAGGAAAAGAGGTCTGTGCTGGCAGGACTGTAAGATAAGCCGCACTGAGTTATGTCCATGTACTATCTCCTCTGGAGCATGGGAGGAGCCATGGAGAGCAGGAGACAGCACTCCTTGACTGGGCTACTCTGAGCCAATCAAGAGAGATGAGCGGGGTGGGCCTGACATAATCTGGTGAGCCTTTTTTTTTTTTTTAAATGTTTTATTTATTTCTAGGAGAAAGAGAGAGACAGCGTGAGCAGGAGAGGGTCAGAGAGAGAGGGAGTGACAGACTTTGAAACAGGCTCCAGGCTCTGAGCTGGCAGTCAGCACAGAGCCTGACGCGGGGCTCGAACCCACGAACCGCGAGATCATGACCTAAACGAAAGTCGGACGCTCAACCGACTAAGCCACCCAGGCGCCCCTTTTAATGTCTATTTTTGAGGGAGGGAGAGAGCAGGAGGGTGTGGAGGATCTTAGAGGGGCGCAGCGCTGACAGCAGGGAGCCCAATGCGGGCCTTAGACTCCCTGTAAGATCGTGACCTGAGCTGAAGTCGGATGCCTAACCCACTGAGCCACCTAGATGCCCCAGATATGGATGTTTTCAAAGCAGACCCTTCTAGTGCTAGCTTAGACGTTACTTCCTCTGACAACTCTGTGGATTTCTGGCTTGGGTTTGCGGTCTAGGACTTGTCTAGAAAAACCTGCCCCCACATCTGAATGGCAGATAATAAAGAATTCTTCCTCTTCTTTTTAAAAAATAAAAAAAAATTTTTTTTACAAATAGTTTATAGTCAAGTTGGTTTCCATGTAACACCCAGTGCTCATCCCCACAAGTGCCCTCCTCCATGCCCATCTCCCCCCCTTCCCTTCCCCCGCACTTCCATCAGCCCTCAGTTTGTTCTCAGCATTCAAGAGTCTCTCATGGTTGCCTCTCTCCCTCTCCTCCACTATTTCCTCCCTTCTTCTCTCCCACGGTCCTCCGTTAAGTTCCTCCTAATCCTCCTATATGTGCAAACATATGGTATTTGTTCTTCTCTGCCTGACTTATTTCGCTCAGCATAACACCCTCAAAGTCCATCCATATTGCTACACATGGCCAGATTTCATTCTTTCTTATTGCCATGTAGTATTCCATTGTATAGACAAACCACATCTTCTTGATCCATTCGTCCGTGGATGGACACTTAGGCTCTTTCCATGTTTTGGCTATTGTTGAGAGTGCTGCTATGAACACTGGGGTGCATGTGCCCCTATGCATCGGCACTCCTGTATCCCTTGGATAAATTCCTAGCAGTGCTATTGCTGGGTCATAAGACTCTTCCTTATAATGGAGCCGCTTGCTTCACCGACATAGAAGGACTAAAAACCCAGTGGGTGTCTGAAAACTCTCTTGCTGTGGCATTGGTCATTAGCTAACGCACACAGGGGATGAGGCAGAGTCTCGTTTTTTCAGGTTCATGATGGAAAGCGCCCCTGCTTTCACAGACTTACTCAAATAAAACAAGGGAAACCTCTCCCCCAAGCACATCTCCCAAACCATCAATATTTACCATATTTGAGATTAGAACTGAGGTAATTTATAAATACAGTGACAGACAAGCACGTTATCTAGGTAGCCAACAGAGCAATGACACGATCACCCGCCACATGGCCTCTGGAAAACTCCACTGTCAGCTCTCGAGCAGAAAACGAGGCAAAAGGCAAATGATGTCTCGGTATCATTCTGAAAACAGTGTGGGTCTTGAGGAGTCCTTGATGGGGCCTCAGGGACCCCCAGCGCACATTCTGGGAATCTCTGCCCAACAGGTCACCGGCCGTGTGGTGGAATGCTTCCAGCGGCAGGCCCACCAAACCTGAGCTGGAAAAGCCCAGTCAACCCTGACTTCACTGGATAAAGAAATGGCAGCATATTCTAGAACTGCGCTGGAGAACGAGCAAGAGGGAACCGTTCCCGTGTGCATCAATGTGATGGATCTAAAATATTCTGGTGAATGAACAATCTGTAGTGAAATATTCACACTATGATTTACATGTTTAAAAACTGGCAGAACGAAACCTAGCAGCAGTTACGGTAGCTAATACATATACAGTTTATGGGCTGCCCCATGCAGATTGAAGTGGTGCACACATATTAACTCACTTAAGCCTCAAAATGATGCTTGAGACAGCTATTACGGTCATCCCCATTTTACAGATAATAAACTGAGGCAAAGAATGGCTCAGGGATACATGGGCGGTAAAACTACAGATAAAAGGAATGATAGCCCAAATCAGAAGGGTGGCTACAGCTGGGCAGACAGTGGGTCACACATTTCCACTGATGTCTTTTTTTAAATTCTTTTCCAACGCTTATCTTTGAGACAGGAAGAGAGACAGCGTGAGTGGGGGAGGGGGAGAGAGAGAGAGGGAGACACAGAATCTAAAGCAGCTCCAGGCTCTGAGCTGTCAGCACAGAGCCAGATGTGGGGCTCGAACCCACGAACTGTGAGATCATGACCTGAGCTGAAGTCGGGTGCTCAACCAGCTGAGCCACCAGGGCATGCCCGCTGCTGATGTTCTTAATCTGCGTAGTGTGTGCAGACATGTCGCCTACTGCTGGTTACAGTGTGTACATGTTCCCTGCATGAGTACAGGACAGGGACAGAGACACAGCGAAGGTCGGTACAAACTAACCCCCTTCAGGGCCGGACACTGGTTCGGTGGCTCCTCGGGGAAGTGCACCTGCCTCAGTTGGTACCGGTCCCGCTGGCACTGCTTTCAGAGCCGGTGCTCGCAGCTGCTCCCTACTGCTGGCTGCTTGGTCACAGGACTATGAACACATAACGACGACACAAAAACCCAACAAAGCAGCAGAGCACCTGGCACCTGAGGGCTGGGGAACCAGGAGTCGAATGGAGAGGCGACTGTCAGTCCCGGATGACTGTCTGCCTGGCCAGGGAAGCGTGTGTCCCTGACCATTCTCCCTGTCCTTCCCTCCCACCCTGTCCTAGGGGACAGGCGGGAAATGCTGAGAGAGGGCTAACAGGTAGACAACGGTGAGTTACCGAGGACTTCCAAGTGGGAGAGAGATCGCTTTTACCAAACCAATCACACAGCCTTACTTGTATGTAGCACTGCCTCTGTGAGCCACGTCACATGTTCCCTCTGTCCCCGCATCAACCCAAATGACGTGCCAGCCCCGGAACACCCGGCGGCGTGGTCGGCTTCGCTCTGCTCCATTAGTGCTGCTGCTCTCTGGACTGGGGGTGAGTGTGCCAGAGCTTGCAGTGCCCTTCCACCCGCCCAGACCGCCAGGCACAGCTGCCCCCACCCTGGCATGCAGGACCCCTGGGGCCTTGTCCCCCCAGTGTACCACAGCCCCCCAGGTACTCAGTACCCCCAGGGCATGCCCCCCAGCAAGGCACCCATGGCCCCCCCGGATGCAGGACCCTGGGGCCCTGCTCCCCCAGCAACGCACCACAGCCCCCCAGGTACTCTGTACCTTCAGGCATGGCCCCCCGCCAGGCACCATGGTTCCCCTCCCCCCATGCCCCTGCAGGCAGGAACCCTGCATGCCAGATCAGCTGAGTTCTTCAGACGCCCGACCCCACAGTGGAGGCCACTCCCAGTCCCTGCACACCACATAAGTCTGAGGCTGTCCCTTTAAGCATCTCCACCCTCCCCCATACCCCTCTCCCCTCCTCACACCGCACCCACAGCTCATCCAGGGAGCTAAGTTTAGCTCCCTCCACTTCCAGTCTTCTCTCCAGGGACAGCCCCTGCTCGTGGGGCAGGCATGGCTTTCTGAAACCACCAGAAGCTTGCTTCACAGCATGGAGGGGCTGATGAAGGACATCTGTCCATTCCCTAGGGGCAGAGGACCCTGCATGCAGTGGTTTTGGGGGAAGGGGATGCCACTTTTCTGACCGGACTCTTCCTCACTCCAGCACACTGTATCCTCACAGTAGAGACAAGGGCGGCCCAGTCAGTCCCCCATGGTCTGTGACTCAGTTGGGGACAGCTTGTTGTTTTGGGCCCAAGATGAGAACCTTTAAACGGAGACACAACGTGACACAGAGCTTAGCGATCGGCTCCGTCCACCACCTGGACCTCAGGCTGGAGTCCTTGTGGAGAGAGCCCGTGTGCACCTGAGCTGACGGGATGTCCCTCCACTCAGGACCAGAACCCGACCCAGAGCTGTATCTAATCTGGGTAGGACGTACACAGAGCTGGCCCTCAAATGGGAGCTGTGGTTTCCCTGCAGCCAGGGCTCTGGTCACACACAGTCCCAAGGATGGCGGGCAGAATCTGAGGCACAATGTGAAGAATGACAGGAAAAATAGAAGTAGAGAAGAAAGCCCAGTAACTGCTTTTAACCCAACGTGATTCAGCCACGTGCAAAGAGCTCTTCTGCAGCTACTGGGATGGCCTGTGTCATCCTCCAGAACCAGGACCAGCTGGTCCAGTCAGGCTCGAAGGGTAGACAATCCCTGCTTCACAGTGGGCACACTTCCAAACCAGCCTCTCACCCTACACTCAACATGATTCACTTGATTTACAATTTGGCAACTATTGATTGTCGTGTGTGTGTGTCTGTGTGTGTGTGTGTGTGTGTGTGTGTGTGTGTGTGTGTGTGTGTAAACACACACACCTAGATTTGATTAAAAAAAATACAAAGAAAAGAGAAAAAACAATCTCACAAACCGTGGCCAGAACGGGCTACTGGAGAACAGGAAGACGATCAGCACTTTGTAATAAAAGGTGGACAGACGGCCACTACCCAGACTGCATTCACGCCTTCCACACGCTCCCAGCCGCGTCTCCCTGTCAGTCCTACCAACCAACGCCGGAGCCCAGGAACAAGGAGCTCGTGTGGCTGCCCACAGGCCAGCCATGGCAGGGCTGGCCACGGCCTGGCTACTGCACGGCCAGCATGTGCTCCACAGCCCCATCCCCCACCAGTCCCCGGACGCAGAGCTTGGGAGGCAGAGGAATCTGTGAACACGCCCCCAATACTGACCCCAAACGCCAAAAGCTCTGATTCTGGGGTCAAGGAGGCTGACATGGGGCTCGTCTCCAGGAAGGGTTAGAAAGGCCAAGCAGGTGCTCAGCCAGACGCCCCCTAGATGCCGAGAGGAGGCAGAATCAGGAACGGGGCATGTGGCCTGCTCACCGAAGCCGCTCTGTGGTGCCCTGTGCTGCTAGGCACTGTGCCACATACTTGACATGTATTATCTCAGTTAATCCAAACACACAGTTGTCCCTATTCTCCGGTTTGAAGAAACCAAAGCTCAGAGGTTCACTTGCCCAAGGCTGAAACTGTGGCTCAGCCTAGAAGGCCAAGCTCTTAAGCTGCACTCAGGGCTGGGCGACGAGCAGCGTCCTAACCAACAGAGACCGTGAGCCAAGAGTTATATCCCAATGCGCTTCTGAAAAATTAAATTAAAAAATCGGAACAAGGACAGTAATCTCATTTGTCGTATGACATGTCTCTCAAGGAGACAGAGATCAGAGCAGCAAGACGAGGGGACAGGCCATCTGGAGTGGGGCAGAGCGCTCAGGCCAACTGCCTCCCCCTGGACAGCGGAGGGGAGCCAGAGCCAAGGGGTCAGCATGCTCTGCGGTGGGATGTTTGCCCAGCCTCAGCCCCCACTCCCCCCACCTCGGGCTGAACAAAAGGGAAAGAGTCCTCAAAGCAGCCTTCTGCCTGCCAAAGACTGACTCATTTGCAGTGCTTCAGCTTGGCTCTCTGGAGCGAAAGGCCGGCTCTGCTTCTGGAACCAACCAGAGCCGGGGCTGGCCTGGAGGAGAGGGAAGCAGGGCAGGAGGCCAAGGCAGGATGCCCCAGACGCTTGGGCTGGCGAGCCAGGGCTCCAGCTCCTCATAAAGGGCCCTTGTGCGTTAGGCCCTGGCCAGCAGGCCCCATAGGCCGGGTCTGGGTGATCTGGGGCCGCAGGACCATGGACTCGGCACCCACCCTCCACACCTACTCTGACCCTGTCCCATGAGAGGCCAGATGGCTCTGATGAGACGGACCACCGCCTCCAAAATCCTCTCTTCTTCCAGAATTGCTGAAAAAACTCTCTACTGACCACACTTCCAGGATTTCATGAGGCCCACCTCCACCACCAGAAGCCCAACAACACACAGAGTGGCCTAAATGCCAAAGGTAATTCCTAGGAGAATCGGACACCCCACCGCACGTGAACTGAGGTGGGGGGAGAGCCAGATGGGAGCTGCAGCAGGCAGGTCAGTACACACCGCGCCTGGCTGGCACCCTCAGGGCTCCCGCACAGGGAGCCCACCGAGGGTGCCTTCCCTGGGCTTCGCCAGCCATCTGAGTAAAAGCTTCATCTGGAAACGCTCCCTGAACTCCCTCACCCTGGCCACAGCGTACTTCTGTCCAGTGGGATGGGGCCCTGACACCCAGGTATGAAGTTGATTTTTGACTCTCCATGGCCCTGTGAGCTAAAGCTAGCTCAAAACAAATAGGAAGTATTCCAAGGTGTCAAGTACCTGGAGAGAGCCATGTGAAGATTTACATTTTCCAGATAAGCATCAGAGAGAAGATTCTGGAAGTAGGCAACTACTACTATTGTACTTACTACTGGATTGTGCCATGGTACTGAAAATTCTGGAACCTTCAATAACTGCTTAATTTTAACCTTAAAAAAAAAATCACATTACTAAACCTCTGCCTTAAAAAAAGATAACCTTACAAAGCAAACCAGGCTGAGCAAACTGATCTTTCCTTTGGTTCTGGTTTGTCATGAAGGGAGATAAATCAATACAAAATGAGCCTGTCAAGACCATCTGTAAAAGTAACACACAGGTCAGGGCAAAAGATGAAAGTTGATGTCATTACTTTTGTGAAACTGATTTGCTAAGCGATATGGAGTTCAGGCCTCAGTTGGTAATGAAAGGTTCTGATCGATTCCCTTCTTATTTCTTCTCTGCAGTGGAAAATGGGATGTGAAAGAAACGTCCAGCCAGCCGTGCTTTCAGGAATCAGGGCCAGCCGGAGCCAACGGAGAACTTGGACGTCACGACAAAAGTGCCACCTACAGACTGTGCTCTTCACGGAACGCCTGCGGATGCGCATAAACCCCAATTCAGGCTACTTTTGGGGTACCTCCTTAGAACAACATCAGGGATTTGTTCAGGACCAGGGCCAGCGGAAACGTAAGCCACCCACAGCCTGAGCACCTACTGGACAAAGGGGACATTTGAAAGGTGTCAATAAAGTGCTTCTCAAAGCAACATGTTTTCCACCTCAAATGGAGAATTTTGCTTGATATTTCCAAAAAATGTTTTTTAACTCAGTAAATAAAACAGTGAACTGTAGGGGTATTTCACAAAGTCTTGTTGTGCACACAGTTTATCACATTCTGCACTAAACTAGTACATGAAGTTCCTTTTAGGAACATTTACTGAGGAGACAAAATATGGATTTATTAAAGAAAAAATAGGCGTATTAAAAAAAAAAAACGATTCCCAGCCCCAAACCAGAAAAGCCGTTCCTGGTCACCAGCCTGAGCCAAGGCTGAGGTGGGCAGCCGTGATCAGGGTCGGGGGACCCTTGGCCATCTGGCTCACTCC
This sequence comes from Proteles cristata cristata, assembly GCA_017311185.1. Classification (NCBI taxonomy): domain Eukaryota; kingdom Metazoa; phylum Chordata; class Mammalia; order Carnivora; family Hyaenidae; genus Proteles; species Proteles cristata. The sequence continues at coordinate 1,217,284 of JAESUZ010002642.1, read as the reverse complement.
CTACTGCTAATCCCTGTACTCTACTGGGCTTCCTTGAAAGGTTAGCTCACTCCTTGCTTTCACTCAAAGGACTATCAAATTCACCCTCCTCAAGAGATCCTGAATTCTTATATCATGTTAGATAAGAAGGGAGAAAAAAATAAAATATCGCTTATTGTAAAAATTATGTCCAGGGGTGCCTGGGTGGCTTAGTCATTTAAGCGTCTGACTTTGGCTCTGGTCATGATCTCACAGTTCGTGGGTTCGAGCCCCATGTCGGGCTCTGTGCTGACAGCTAGTTCAGAGCCTGGAGTCTGTTTCAAATTCTGTGTCTCCCTCTCTCTCTCTGCCCTCTCCCACTCATGCTCTACCTCTCTAAAAATTAAATAAATATTTAAAAAATTAAAAACACAGATCACACCCAAAGAGCAAACTTCGGCTCTCTTGTGGGCACCTTCCACACAGATTTTCTTTTAAAAAGCTGCATAAGAATGTCCACAGCAATGTTACTTAGCATCCAAACAGTGGAAAACTGTTCAAATTTTGATCACACAATGGGTGCAGAGATAAAACGTGCTTCACACACAGAACAGGACACTAGGCAGTGATAAAAATGAGGAAAACCCCGGCCCAGCCTGCAGCGAATGAACCTCGAACACTTCCTGCGGGATGAATGAAGCCAGACACAAGAGGCCAGGTACTGTGTGATTCCATTTATAGGAAATACGCAGAAAATCTGCAGAAGCAGGAGGAGGAGGGGCCTGGGCCGAAGACCAGGGTCATGTATGCATGGGCACGAGGGACCTTACTGGGATGACAGAAATGTCCTAAAACTGGGCTGTGGTGACCAGTGCACAGCTTGGTAAATGTACTACAAGTCACTGAATAGTACCACTTAGGAAAAGTTGCCTCAAGAGAAAAAAAAACAACAAGTTATTTACTCAAGAATGCTCCTGTTTTGCTCACACTGAGAATTAATCATCTCCGTTTAATAATTCCTAAGTTATTAAAGCTCTAAGAGCTATTTCAGAGGCTCGGAATCTTCACGCAGGTAAAGCTCCAATTATAGTCGGTTATGAGGCTGTTTTCCTCTTTATTAAACCACCATCATTTGACAAAATAGCAGCAGGAAGTTCAACAGACCCTGAATATCAATTACAAGGATCCCAAGTTAGTAATGCTACAGGCTTCTATATGTTCCCCTCACAGGGCCATGCCTGCACCCCCCTCAGTGAGCCTGGCACACAGGGACAGCAGGTGGCGGTAGCTCGGGGGCACTGCAGCCTCCCTGTGCCAAGACAGAGTTCTGGCCTCTTAGAAGCCCCTAGAAAAGAAAGGCAGAAGCCCGCTTTTCCCTTCGGTGTAGCTTCTAGTCTGCAGGTTCATTCGCCAAGTGCGTCCTCTCCGACGGCACCCACCTCACTGAGGAGTGCTGGGGGGGGCGTGTGGGGGAGCCAACCACTAGCCGCCCTCCTGCGGGACAGGTGTGCACACGTGATGCAGGCAAGCTGTGTGTGTTCCATGTGTTCTTCACTGTCTAAATCCTTTTTTACATGAGACTCAAAATCTATCCTCTTAAGTATTGAGACATGTCCTTATTAAAAAATGGGGACAAAATCATTACCTTTATAATTCACTAAAAATGTTTGGGCACTCCACTGGAATTCTATCAGGACCTATGTGTCTTACAACTTTGAGGTAGAGAGATGGCAAAGATTAAAAAAAAAGCATTCTGAAAAAACTTGTATGAGAAAGAGTGAGAAAGAAGGGAGGGCAGGGAGGGGGGACGGGGAGGGAAGGATCTGTTTGGCCAAAGAGCCCTGGTCAGGCCGACTGCAGTTCTCAGAGTGCCTCCTGCAACTTTTCTAGAAGTTCAAAATGATCTAGAAACAAAAGCTGACAAAGATCGTAACAGGAGACACTGTGTGCTTGTGAGAAGAGCGCACAACTGCTGTCTGAGGTCGGTGTCTGACAATACTTAAAGGAGCCCACATGGCAAGTACCTACGCAAAGGGCCTCAGGAGATTCCTTCATAAAGATGAAGGGCGGGATGGTGCCTCTCCGGAAGGGCTGCCTTAGGGACTCCCCGTAAAACAGATCTCGTCTGCTTATCGCTTACTAGACCATCCTCTGAAGATGCCGCAGGAGGAGTCTGGAGCCCTCCCCACAGAGGCGGCTATGCCTTTTCTAGAAGTCTCCCCAGGCTGCTGTGCTGGGATCCTTTCTGGTTTACTATTCACGGAGACGTGCATCTTCTGTTTCTGGGGATTAGGTGACCAAATTTCACTCGAGAGCCTGTGTGAAGTGCATTTGTCCAATTATTTGAACCCTCCAAAGCAAGGTGGAGCTCAGCTTTTATCCACAATTTGGGCTTCTCTCTATTGTAGCTGAGTAGTAAGGGTTACTTTATTTCTAACATAGAAATTAATTCTTTTCTCTACCACAGCTTAAGGATCCACAATCATACTTTCACTTGACTTAATGCTACAGTGTTTCCTCTCATTCAAATATTTTGCTACAATCTTAACTTTAAAAAAAATCCAAAAAAATTCATAAGACTTCGCTTCTAATACTCTTAGCCGAGGGAAAGAAACCCAAACCACTGCTAGCCCAGTGCGAAGCGGCTAGGTTACTCAAAGCCAAGGTCCTCCTCTGAGCTGGGGCTGCATCCAGACAGGGTTGCCATTTCCAGGCTTCTCTGCAGGATGATGGGGAGTGTACTCACACCCCCGCCCCCAGTTTTCACCCCAGCTGGGTGCTAGGAGGCTCCCAGCACGTGCCAGTGAATCCTGCAGAGAATGTGGACATTAATTTCAGCTGGACTTGCCTTCCCCAATCCTCTTACTGACGGTGGCCTTGGAGACTTAAGGAAGCATTCATTATTTAAATGCTTCTGTTAAGGCTGAGTGCCTGCAGTGTTGAGATTGGGCCTACCACATTCTGGGTACAAAGTAACCATCTGCATCCTGAAGAAAGTGAGGACCCTTCTGGAAGGGAAAGGACACAGAACCCCTGGGACCCCAACTAACTGACCCCCAGATTTCACCCTTGACGTTTATAAATTTTTTTTAATGTTTTATTTATTTCTGAGAGAGTGAGAGACAGTGTGAGCAGGGGAGAGTCAGAGAGAGACACACACACACACACACGCAGAATCCGAAACAGGCTCCAGGCTCTGAGCTGGCTGTTAGCAGAGAGGCCGACGCAGGGCTTGAACCCACGAACCATGAGATCATGACCAGAGCCAAAGTCGGAGGCTTAACCAACTGAGCCAACCAGGCGCCCCAGGTTTATAATCACTTCTGTTGAAATTAAGGGGGAAGTCAAAAGAATTTTGTCAGGCTGATGGCCTAAGTCAACATGAGAGGTTCTGTCGAATAGGAAGAATGGGCAGGGAATAGCAGGGACTCTCTAAACCTGAGAACGTACTTGCAAATTTGGAGACCCAAATATTCAACTAAAGGTGAAGAGCATCAGTGACAAGCAGCAGGCAGGTGTGTATCCTGTGTTTATCCCCAGCAACACCCTGTATGCTTTGCTGATTACCGCACAGGCCTATTTTTTTTTTTTTTAATAATTGTGGTGAAAACACATAAAATTTACATCTTGAAGATTAAATGTATGGTTCAGAAGCGTTAAGTATATTCACATAGTCATGAAACGAATCTCCAGAATTTTTTCATCTTGGAAATCTGAAAGTTTAACTATTAAGCAGCCACTGCCCGGCCCCCTAGGGAGCCCTATTCCACTTTCTCATTTTATGAAGCTACCTTGGGCACCTCACGTAAATGTAATTAGACTGCACTGGTCTTTTCCTGCCTGGCTCATTTCACCTAACATAACGTCTTCAAGGTTCATGCGTGCTCTAGTCTATGACAGCTTCCTTCCTTCAAGGCTGAGTCCTGTCCCACTGTGTGGAGAGAGCACACCCATTTATCCATTTGTGATAGACACCGGGTGGCCTCCACCCCTTGGCTACTGTGAATGACGCTGCTGTGAGCACGGGTGTGCAAGTGCCTGTAGGCACCCCAGCTTTCTGTTCTCTTGTACACACGTGCAGTGGGACTGCTGGTCACAGGCTCATTCAATTTTACATGTTTTGATGAACCTCTTTTTCAATAGCAGTTGCGCGAGTTTACAATCTCACCTACAGCACACCAGGTTTCCTACTTCTTCACATCCTCGCCAACACCTGTTGCCTCCTGGCTTTTTGACAGCAGCCGTCCTACTGGGTGCAAGGTGCTACCTCATCATGGTTCTGACTTCTATTTCTTGGAGGATCACCGATGTTGACCATACAGTGTTGACCATTTTTGTGTAATATCTTGGGAGAAGGATCTATGTGAATCCTTTATCTGTTTTTCAACAGGGCGATTTTCTTGTCATGGAGTTGTAGGAGTTTTTAAAAAATACATTCCAGGGGTGCCTGGGTGGCTCAGTCAGTTAAGCATCCGACTTCAGGTCAGGTCATGATCTCTCTCACAGTTTGTGGGTTCGAGCCCCACATCAGGCTCTGTGCTGATGGCTCACCCTGTTTCAGATTCTGTGTCTCCCTCTCTCTCTCTGCCCCTTCCCCACTCATTCTCTGTCTCTCAAAACTGAATAAGTGCTGAAAAAAAAAATACATTCCGGATATAACTCATTGGATATAAGACTTGCAAATGTTTTCTGCCACTCCCCAGGTTGCCTTTTCATTCTGTTGGTTGTGTGTCCTCCGACGGCAAGGATGTAGTTCTCTTCTGTGTGCTTTCAGTGTCCTAGTCAAGAAATCATCATCAAGTCCAGAGTCATGAAGCTTTTCCCCTAGTTTCCTTCTAAGAGTTGTACAGTCCTTAGTGTCAGGGTTAGTTAGGTCTGTAATCCACCTGGAGCTAAGTTTTGCATGTGCTGTGAGGGGCTTGAAGAGCATTCCACTGAATTCATGCAAAAAATGTTTTTGTTTGACCTGATCAACAGCCATTTGGGATATTTCCATGTTTTGCTACCGTGAACCATGAGGACACAAATATACTTTATAGAAGCCCCTCACAGACGTGAGACCAAATATCTCCTAGTTTTTGAGGAGCTAAAATTAACTTTTGACTGTTAATTTCGGCCTGTTTCACATCTTATGTTTCACCCCTTCACTTCTTCACGGGCTCTGCTGCCCTTTACTCTGGAGCCCTCAGGACTACGGACACACATGTTGGAACTGAGAAACGGTCAGATGCTGTACATCACAGGGCAGCCCCGGCTGGGGCCTAGGTAGTTCCTTACAGTCAAATATGCCAATGTATATGTAGTAACATACAGATGTATCTCTCTCTCTCTCTCTCTCTCTCTCTCTCTCTCACACACACACACACACACACACACACACACACACACACACACACACACACACACACACAGGAATATTTAAGACCAGTGGGCAGGGAGGCTATGAGGACAGCTCAAAATGGAAATATCTGAGCATCTCCTGAGATCTGCCCTTAAAAATCCTAGAAAGAAGATACAGGGAAAAAGGTGAGACTGAGCCCAAATGTGAATAGTGATCATTCCTCTTCTCTTCCAAAACTGTTACAAAGCAATCATATACATTAAAAAAATTTCCTTCATTTATAAAACTAGGTAGGCCATGAATACACTATCAGGGTAAAAAACCATTAAAACGTGGCTAAAGGAGCGTTCACACTCCTTCACCCTGGTCCCACAACAGTTATCCACGACCATCTACTTGGTTCATATTCTTCCAGACCTTCCTCACTACTCAGTGTACAGATGTCGGTGGAGAAATTTATAGTTTCAGGATTTGTTCAGCTTTACATTAATTGGATCAAACGCTGCATATCGTTTTTCAAGTTGGATTGTACCAGGTCTCAGTTATGGGAAACTTCATTCCTTCTCATGACCACCCTGGACTCTGGAGTGTGGTGCGGGCAATGTGCTTCCAGAGGACTCCCGGTGGGTGTTCACACCATTACGAATTCTGCTGCCATCTCCAACCCACTGGAACCCTCACACAGGCTGCTCCTGGGACATGTACACCTGGGACCTGGTGTCCTCACACAGGCCACTGCTGGGACATGTACACCTGTTGGCGATGTGCCTACAAACAGAACTGCTGGGTCCGAGAGTATATGGATATCCATTTTTAATGGGACTGGCAAACTGCCTCACCGAAGGGTTCTACCAATATATACCACAATGAACAAAGGTAGAAGGTACCTATCTTCCCAGGGCCTCGCCACACTGGATATTAGCAGCAAGCGAATTTCTTTTTCTCCCCCTCTCCCCAGTCTGATGGGTGAAAAGTGGTATTCATCACTTTTTAAGTCCAAGTTTTTCCCTGATCACTGGGGGGGTGGGGGCATTAGGCACTTTTTCATACTTGTAGAAAAACCACAAACTTTGTAATAAAAAGTCATGATAAAACCAGATCATGGTAACATGCAGAGGTAAGATTCAATATCAACTACAGATCGGCTTCGCATTTTGAGGAAAATGAACTGTGTGCCCAACACTGGTGAAACTGCACAGACAGCTGCACATGAATCTAGAATGGAGGACTTATTGCTCAAGTTCACTGCCCTGTTCTGCACAGGAAAACCATACGCCCCCGTTTGCTCTGGAGAGCCCCATTTACTATCCTGGTAAAATTATTAGTAGGTTTTTTCGGTTCACTTACAGAATGCCCTGATTGGTGGTTATCAAATTAGACAAGTGGCGTACTTGGACACACTGTGGCTTGGCAGGCAGGAGGACCTAGCAGGTGAAACAGTTTAGGTGTGACATCGTTCGGCAAGGCTGGCTACAGGGGAACGCGGGTCCCTGGGGACTGGCGCTGTGTGTCGGTGTGAGACCTCACCGAGTACAGACAGCTAATGGGATCACGTGCCTGCAATTCCTCCGATGGGATTATTACAAGTCAGAATTACGGCAGCCGTGATGTGTCCCCGGGCTGTCACCTGCCCCAATGCCATGCTACCACGCAGCACTTTGGCAGTGTTGTAAGACTGTATGAACGTGGACCTTGTAAGCATTCGGCTCTGATGATTTCCAGCCACAGCAAATGCACGAGGAATACAACCAGGGACCAAAATGATTAAAATCAAAGCAAAGAGCCTGCGGTACCGAGCTCCAGGAACCTCAAGACACACACTGTATTTCACTTAGCCTCCTGGTCAGACAAAAACCAACAACTGTGTGCCTAAAGCTGCAAAAGGACAATGCAGTCTGTGGTTGGCTGGGAGTAAACGCTACTGGATGAGACAGGGACACTGCTTGGTGACCTGTTTCTCTCCCCCTCCCTTATCCTGTCATCTCTTCTAATAAAACATCTCCTGCCTTCCATGTTTAGAAGACACGGACTGCCTCTCCTTTCCATACAAGGCCAAAAAAAAAAAAAAAAAGAATCCAGAGAATTAAGTTTTTCTAATGGTGCCAAGAGTCTCCACTTCTGTACCACACCATCCACTCGGAGGACACAAGTCCTGTGGCAGGTGTCACACCATCAGTCCAGGCGGGGAACCAAGCAGCTTGCCTGGTAAACACTCTGCAGGCTGCTCCTGCTGGCACGGTTTTTAAGGCAGATGGAAACTTGCAAAGTGCTAAATAAATCTCAGCCTTCGAACAATTACCCTTCAATGTTCTATTTAAATCACGAAGGACAATGCAGCTGCCTTCAGGGGCGCTATTGAGGTCAGCCCAGTCTAGCGAGGAGAGGGCGGCGGAGTGGGGCACTCGGAGCCCTCAGAAGACCCTGGCCCTGTAGTAAAGGGAAGAAACTTCTGGAATGACAGCGGAGACTAAGGGAGCTCTTTAAGAAAGGTAGTCTTTTCCTTCCCTCTTACCCATCAAGGCAGACAGATCGCAGGCCTCGTGGAACTGAACGCATAAACAAAGGCAGTGACGTTCAAAGAAACCTCTGTTCCATGAGTTACTTTCACAGGACAGCAGGAAAGAATCCACTTAAAACCTGACCCAGGGAATTAAGAGCATTATCTTCAATGGTTTCCCCCCCCCCCCACCTGAGAGAGACAGTGTGAGCAGGGGAGGGTCAGAGAGAAAGAGAGGGTGACAGAATCTGAAGCAGGCTGCAGGCTCTGAGCTGTCAGCACAGAGCCCAACGCAGGGCTCGAACCTACAAACCGTGAGATCATGTCCTGAGCCAAAGTTGGACTCTTAACCAACAGAGCCACCCAAGTGCCCCTATTTAAAAAAAAAAAAAAAAAAGAAAAAGCACTTGAGGTCTAATTGACATGCACGAAATGACACATACTCAAAGGGTACAATCAGACAACCTGTGACATGCACGTTCCAGGGGGACCATGGCAGCAAATCAAGGTAAGGAAGGCGCATCTATCTCCCCCAAGGTCTCTGCATGTCCCCTTTTTCCTGCACTCTCCTCCTGTCCCCAGGCCACACTGATCTGCTTCTGTCCCTCTTAGTCTGTATTTTCTAGAATTCTACATAAATAAACCACATAGTGTGAGTACCATTATTGTTTGGCTCCCTTGTGCAGTCTAATTCTCCTGACATTTGTCCACACTGTCTGTTCCCTTCACAGCGTAGTATTCCCTAGATGGATATGCCTGAATTTGTCACCTAGGCATTCATCAAGGGACAAGTTAGCAGCTGACAGCTATGGCAGATAGAGCTGCTCTGAACATCTGTGTGGATGTCTTTGCAGGGATGTGTATTTGCATTTTTGCTCAATAAACACCTGGGCGTAGAATGGCAGCTCACAGAAGCGAACTTCTAAAGAAGCGCCATACGCTCTTCCAAGGCAGGAGTTCCGGGTGACAGAGCGAGCTGACTCCTCCACGTCACCACCCTATCGGGTCAGCCTTTCCAACTATAGCCTCTCCATCGCTGCAGGGCCACCTCGCTGTGGTTTTCATTTGCATTCGTGCACACACGACATACAGACCGGTCTTTCCATGTGCTTAACTGCCGTCTTCATCACTTTACATCTTTTGTTCATTAGAAAATCTGGGGTAAATAATGTGTTATTTTATTATTGAGTTTCATGAGCTCTTGGGGTGCCTGGGTGGCTCAGTTGGTTAAACATCTGACTTCAGCTCAGGTCATGATTTTATGGTTTGTGGGTTCAGGCCCTGTGCTGGGCTCTGTGCTGACAACTTGGAGTTGGAGCCTGCTTCGAATTGTGTGTGTGTCTCTCTCTGCACCACCACTGCTCGCACTCTGTCTCAAAAATGAATAAACATTAAGTTAAAAAAAAAAGAGTTTTTTATATATTCTAGATACAGATCTTTTTACATAACTGCACATATTTAATTTTCATTCTCTTAAAAATGTCTTTCAGGGCACCTGGGTGGCTCAGTCGGTTAAGTGTCCGACTTTGGCTCAGGTCATGATCTCATGGTTTGTGGGTTCAAGCCCTGCGTCGGGCTCTGTGCTGAGAGCTAGGTCAGAGCCTGGAGCCTGTTTCAGATACTGTGTCTCCCTCTATCTTTAACCCTCCACTGCTCACGCTGTCTCTCTTTTTCTCAGAAATAAAAAGTTAAAAAAAATGTCTTTCAAAATTTTAATTTTGGGACCTTAAGTAAGTTAAAGAAAAAAAATAAATTAGACAAAATTTAAATTCTGGATTCTCTATTCCATCTCATGGAGCCATTTGTCTGTCATTATGCCAAGCCCACGCTATCTTAATTACTACAGATTTATAGTAAGTCTTGAAATCAGGTAGTGTTGTTTCTTCATCATTCTTTTACAAAGTTATTGTGGCTACTCCTGGTTCTTTGTATTTCCATGTAAATTTTAGAATCAAATACAGAGAATGCCTGCTGGGATTCTGACAGGATTCCGTTAACCTGGAGATGAATTAGGGGAGAATAGACATGTTGACATATTGAGTCTCCTGACTGTGTATGTGGAATGTCCACCTGTTTATTTAGGTCTTCTTCTTCTTCTTTTTTTTTAATGTTTTATTTATTTCTAGGAGACAGAGAGAGACAGCATGAGCAGGGGAGGGCCAGAGAGAGAGGGAGTCACAGACTGAAACAGGTTTCAGGCTCTGAGCTGGCCATCAGCACAGAGCCCGACGCGGGGCTCGAACCCACGAACCACGAGATCACGACCTAAGCGAAAGTCAGATGCTTAACCAACTAAGCCACCCAGGCGCCCCCTTATTTAGGTCTTCTATTTATCTAGTATTTATATCTCCATTTCTTTAGATCTCAGCTATGTTTTTGTAGTTTTTCAGTCAATTTCAAGATTTTACACAGCTTTTTATTAAGTTTAACCCCAAGTAGTTCAGATTTTGGATGCTACTGTAAAGGCTATTTTTATGCCAATTTTTGATTAATCATTGTTAATACATTAAAATAGAGTTTTTTTTTTTTTAATACTTCAGTTGAGAAGAAGGTATGGTTTGCCTTTACACCTCATGCCATGAAACACGCACACAATCTCCTTGATCTCCATCATTCACCAGAATGGACCTCTTTTCTTTTCTTCTTAAAACCAAGGATGAACCTGCAATGATATGTAATCACCCAAAGGCCATGGTTTACCTTAGGGCTCACTCTTGGTGGTAGCCCTTGTATGGGCTGGGAAAGAAGTATAATGAGACATTTCTATAATTATAATGTCATACGGAACATTTCTACCATTCCAGGAAACTCTCTGTACCTATCTACGCACCACCCCTACCCAACGTCAGCTGTGCTCTCTGCTCTTTTTATTGTTTCCTATCTTTGCCTTTTCCACAATGTCATATAGATGTGATCCCACAGTATAGAGCCTTTTCAGACAGGCTTCTTTCACTTAGTGTTATGTATTTAAAGTGCCTCCATGTGTTTTCATGGCTTGACAGCTCATTTCTTTTACTTACTATTTAAAAAAGTTTTTTTGTGGGTGTGCCAGCTGTGGGGACGGGGGTGCTTGCCTCACCTTGGACGCTGGGCACTTTTCTCCCCTTTTCCTCCCTTCCTCTCTCCTGAAAAGCTCCACAGGCTCATTTCTGTTCTGAGTTGATTGACACTCCACTGTCTGAATGACTAGAGTTTAGTGATCCAATCACCTACTACTGAAGGACATCTTAGTTGTTTCCAAGTTTGGGCACTGCAAATAAAGCTGCTCTCAATATCCATGTGCAGGTTTTTGTGAGGATACATGTTTTCAATTCCTTTCAGTACATACCTCAGAGCAGGACTACTGAGTCATAGGCTACGAGTATGTTTAGTTTTGTAAGACACCACTACAGTGGCTTCCAGAGTGGCTGCACCATCTTGCATTCCCACCGCCATGTGTGACCATTCCTATCGCTCCCCATCCGTGATGGCATTTGGTGTTACCGGTGTCCTGGATTTTGGCCGTTCTTGCAGGTATGCGGTGCTGGCTGTTTTAACTTCCAGTTCCCGAAGATGTACACTGTGGAGCATCCTTCCATGGGTCTATTTGCCATCGGTGAGATGCCAAAGTCTTTAGATCACTTTTTAATCAGGTTGTTTTCTTATCACTGAGTTTTAAGAGTTCTTTGTATTAAGGACACAATACCTTTATCAGAGGTTTCCTGCAATACGTTTTTAAAAATTTTTAAGGTTTATTTTTGAGAGAGTGAGCATGCATGCGTGAGTGGGAGAGAAGCAGAGAGACAGAAGGGGATAGAGGATCTAAAATAGGCTCTGTGGTGACAGTCTGACACAAGGCTCGAACTCATGAACCATGAGATCATGACCTAAGTTGAAATCACATAACCAACCGAGCCACCCAGGTGCCCCTCTGCAAATATTTTCCAACAGTCTGTGTGGCCTGTTTTCCAATTCCTTTTACAGTGTCTTTTGAGGAGCCTAGGTTTTTACTTTTAGTGAAGTCCAGTGCATCAATTCTTTCTTCCGTGGATCAAGTCTTTGGTGCTATCTATCAAAGGCATCAGAACACCCGGGTCATGTAGGTTCTCTTCAATGACACCTTCTAGGAGTTTTACAGTTTTGCATTTACTTTCGGGTTTGTGATCCTTTTTGAGTGTGTGATGGGAGTAACGTCTGGGTCTAGATTCTTTTTTTGGCATGTGAATGTCCAGTTTTTGTTGAATGTCCACCATTTGTTGAAAAGACCATCTTTGCTCTACCATATTGTCTTTGCTCTTCTGTCAAAAGGCAGTTTACTGTATTTGTGACGGTCTGTTCCCGGGCTCTCTGTCCTGTTCCACTCATCTATTTCTCTGTTCTTTTGCCAAGGTCACACTGTCTTGATTAATGAGGTTTTACAGTGAGTCTCAAAGTTGGGGAGCATCACTCCTCCAAATGTGTTCTTCTCCTTTAATAGTGTGGTGGCCGTTATGGGTCTCTGGACTCTCCACTGAAACATCAGAATCAGTTTGTCAATATCCATAAAATAATGGGCTGGGACTTTGACTGGGATTACACTTAATCTATAGATCAAACTAGGAAGAAGTAACCTCTTAAAAATATTAAGTCTTCCTATCCACAGGCAAGGAATATTGAGTTAACCCTTTAATTCTGTTCACCAAAATTTTGTAGTTGTCCTCATACAGATATTGTACATATTTTGTTATTAGATTCATACCTTAGTATTTCACTTTAAGGGTGTTAATGCAAATTATGTTGTGTTTTAAATGTAAGCCACTTGTTCATTATTGGCACATAAGAAAGCAACCGACTTCTGCATGTTAACTTTGCGTCTTGCAACCGTGCTATCATTGCTTAGTAGTTCCAGGATTTTTGGGTTTTTTTTTGGTGATTTCTTTTGGATTTTCTACCATAGATGATCATGTCATCTGTAAACAAAGACAGTTATAGGTCTTCTTTCCTAATATGTATACTTTTTACTTCTCTTCCTTGCCTACTGTAAGTGCATGGACTTACAGTGTGATGTTGGTAAGGAGTGGTGAAGGGGCCTCCACGCCATGTACTTGATCTTTATGGGAAAGCTTAGTTTCTCTCCATCAAGTGTGATGTTAGCTGTAGGTTTTCTGAAGATAGTCTGTATCAAGTGGAGAAAGTTCCCTTCTATTCCTAGCTTAATGAGGGTTTTTATTTGAGTTTTGTCAAATCTCCTTTCTGTAACTATTTACATGGTCATGTAGTCTGTTGACATGATAGATAACATTAATTGATATTTGAATGGTGAGCCAGCTTTGCACACTTGGTATAAACCCTACTTGGTCATTTTTTTATACCTTTTCTAGATTTGCTTTGCTATTTTGTTGAAGATTTTTGCATCTATATCTAGCAGAGAGAGTGTTCTCTAGTTTTCTTTTCTTGGAATGTCTTTGTGTTTGGTTTTGGTATTAGGGTAATTCTTGCCTAATGGAATCAATTAGGAAGTTATCTCCTCTGCTTCTATCCTCTGAAAGAGACTGTGGAAAACTGCTAATTTTTTTCCTTACATGTTTGGCAGAATTCACCAGTCAGCCCATCTGGGCCTGGTACTTTTGGTTTGGAAAGGTTATTAATTGACTCAATTTCTTTAATAGATATAAGCCTATTCAGATCATCTATTTCTTCTTGTGCTAGTTTTGGCAGATTGTATTTTTCAAGAAACTGGTTCATTTCATCCAGGTTATTAAATCTGTGGAAATAAGAGTTGTTTGCAGTATTCGTTTATTATCCATTTGATTTCCATGGGATCTGTAGTGAGGTCCTTTTTCATTCCTGATATTAGTAACTTGTGTCCTCTCTTTTTCTTAGATGGCCTAGTTAGAAGATTATCAATTTTATTTATCTTTTCAAAGAACCAAGCTTTTAGTTTTGTTGATTTTGTCTATTGACTTCCTGTTTTCGATTTCATTCATTTTTGCTGTTATATTTGTTTTCTTCTGATCACTTTGAACTTACTTTGCTTTTCTTTTTCTGGGTAAGGTTGAAATTTAGACTACCGATTTTAGATCTTTCTTCTTTTCTAATATATGCATCTGATGCTATAAATTTCCACATAAGTACTGCTTTTCCTGCATCTCACATATTTTGATAAGTTTTGCTTTCATTTAGTTCAAAATTTTAAAAAAAATTGCTCTTGAAATTTCTTCTTTGACTCATGTGTTATTTAGAAGCATGTTGTTTAATCTCCAAATATTTTTGGATTTCCCAGCTACTTTTCTGTTATTGACTTCTAGTTTAATTCCATTGTGCTCTGAGGGCATATACTATATGATTTCTGTTCTTTTAAATATGCAAAGGTATGTTTTACGGTCCAGAATGCAGCCTATCTTGGTTAACATGCCATGTGAGCTTGAGAAGAATGAATTCTGCTGTTTTGCGTGAGGTAGTCTATAGATGTCAATGATAACTAGCTGATTGACAGTGTTAAGTTCAATTGTGTCCTTACTGATTTTCTGCTGGCTGGACCTGTCCATTTCTGAGAAGGAGTGTTGAAGTCTTCAACTATGATAACAGATTCATCATCTATCTCTCCTTGCAGTTCTGTCGGTTTTTGTCTCTTGTGGTTTCATGCTATGTTGTCAGGTGCATCATGGTAAGAATTATGTCTGTTCGGAGACCAGACCCTTTTATTATAATGTAATGCTCTTCTTTATTCCTGATAATTTTCCTTACTTTGAGGTCTGCTCTGTCTGAAATTAATACAGCTATTCCTGCTTTCTTTTTGACTGTTAGCATGGTGTATTTTTCTCCATCTATTTTTTAAGAGAGAGAGCAGGAGTAGAAGAGGGAGGAAGAGAAGCTTAAGCAGGCTCCCTGCTGGACATGAATCCCATGACCCTGAGATCATGAGCAGAGCTGAAATTAAGAGTGGGATGCTTTTAAAAAAAAAAAGTTTAAAAAAAAAAAATAGGGGGCACCTGGGTGGCTTAGTCGGTTAAGCGTCCGACTTTCGCTTGGGTCATGATCTCGCGCGGTTCGTGGGTTCGAGCCCCGCGTCGGGCTCTGTGCGGACTGCCAGTTCAGAGCCTGGAGCCTGTTTCAGTCTGTGACTCCCTCTCTCTCTGACCCTCCCCTGCTCACGCTGTCTCTCTCTCTATCCTAGAAATAAATAAAACATTAAAAAAAATTAAAAAAAAAAAAGTTAAAAAAAAAAAAAAAAGAGTGGGATGCTTAACTAACTAAGCCACTTGGGCGCCCCATTCATCCATTTACTTTTAATCACTATGTGTCTATATATTTAAAGTGGGCTTTGGGGCACTTGGGTGGCTGCATCAGTTAGGTATCTGACTTCAGCTCAGGTCATGATGCCATGGTTCATGAGTTCGAGCCTCGTATAGGGCTCTGTGCATAACAGCTCATAGCCTGGAGGCTGCTTCGGATTCCACATCTCCCTCTCTCTCTGCCCCTCTCCACTTGCACTCTGTCTCTCTCTCTCTCTCAAATAAACACTAAAGTTTTTTTTTTTTTTAAGTTTTTTTAGAAAGTGTTTTTTTAGGACTGGGACTATAGTTGGGTTTTGTTTTCTGATTCACTCTCTGACATTCTTTTTCAATTGGTTTAATTGGCACTTAGGCCATTAACATTAATATAGGTGGATTAATATCTATCATATTTGTTACTGTTTTTTACATTTTTACCTTCATTCATTGTTCCTATGTTTGTCTTCCACTCTTTTTCTGCCTTTTGTGTATAACTGGGGTTTTTCCTTCCATTTTTATTGTGGTAAAATATACATAAAATTCATCATATTAGCCATTTTTAAGGATACAGTTCAGGAGCATTAAATATATTCATAATGTTGCACAACCATCACCACTATCCTCAATAACTTTTAATCTTATAAGGCAGAAACTCTTATGTTCATTACACAACAACTCCGCATTCTTCCCTGCTCCTAGCCGTGGCAATCACCATTTACTTTGTGTCTCTATGATTTTGAATACTCTAAGTATCCCACATAAATAGAATCACATCATCTTTCTCTTCTTGTAGATTGGCTTATTTTACCTGGCACAGTATCCTCAAGGTACATTCATGCATGTGACAGGGCTTCCTTCCTTTCCCCGGCCGGGTAGTATTTCATTATATGTGTATACTGCATTTTGCTTATTCATTTATCCTTGATAGTCACCTGAGTTGCCTTCATGTTTTAGCTCTTGTGAATAATGCTGCTATAAACACAGGTGTACAAGTATCTCTTCAAGACTCTGCTCTTAATTCTTTCGTGTATCTCCAGAAGCAGAATTGCTGGATCATATGGTAATCCTTTTATTTTTTAATGCTTATTTCCTTTTTCAAAGAAACTGAGAGAGAGAGAGACCGAGTGCAAGCAGGAGAGGGGCAGAGAGAGAGGGAGACACAGAATCCAAAGCAGGCTCCAGTCCCTGAGCTGTCGGCACAGAGCCTGACACGGGGCTCGAACTCACCAAGTGTGAGATCACAACCTGAGCCAAAGTCGGTCACTTAACTGACGGAGCCACCCTGGTGTCCCCGACCTTTAGGACTGTGGGGGTATTTATTATTATTTTTTAATATGTTTATTTTTGAGAGAGAACACAAGTGGGAATAGGGCAGAGAGAGGAAGACACATAACCCAAAGCAGCCTCCAGGCTCAGATTCACAAACTGTGAGATCATGACCTGAGCAGAAGTCAGATGCTTAACCGACTGAGCCACCCAGGTGCCCCCAGTAATATATATATATATTTTTTTACAAATAGTTTATTGTCAAATTAGGTTCCACATAACACTCAGTGCTCATCCTCACAAGTGTCCTCCACCCAGTAATCTTATTTTTTTTTTTAATTTTTTAATTTTTATTTTTTATTTCTAGGATAGAGAGAGACAGCGTGAACAGGGGAGGGTCAGAGAGAGGGAGTCATAGACTGAAACAGGCTCCAGGCTCTGAGCTGGCAGTCAGCACAGAGCCCGACGCGGGGCTCGAACCCACGAACCGCGAGACCATGACCTAAGCGAAAGTCGGACGCTTAACCGACTAAGCCACCCAGGCGCCCCCCCAGTAATCTTATTTTTAACATTTTGATAATTTATCAGACTGTTTCCCACAGAAGGCACACCATTTACCACCCCGATACCAGCAGCGCACAGGATTCCACCTTCTTCACCCCCTTGCCAGCACCTGTTCTCTCCCATGACTTTTCCTGGAGACCCTAATAGGTAGCAGGCGGTACCTCACTGGTTTTGATTTCCCTTCTGTAATAATCAGGGATCTTGAGCATCTTCTTTCGTTGATCTTCTAAAGAAATATCTATTTGAGTCTAATGTCCATTTTGAATTGGATAATTTTTGTTGTTGTTGAGTTTTGAGAATTCTCAACACAGTCTGGATATTAACCTGTTATCACATAAGTAACTTGCAAATGTTTTCTCCCATTCTGTGGGGAGCTCTTTTACTCTACTGATAGTGTCTTCTGATGCACAAAACTTAAAATTTTTC